>OZ020246.1:15360715-16045578 GCA_963971285.1 Astropecten irregularis
ATAAAAAAGCCACAACCTATATTTTCAGCATATGGATGACAGAGCCAAAGCCAGAGCCTGAGCCGGAGCCGGAGCCAAGATTTGGAAAATGGCCCTAGTCTCAACAGCTGCAGGTCAAGTCCAGAAGTTTAGAGGCCAAGATTAGACAAGTTTACAGTGTTGCAGGCCAAGTCCCAAATGCTATAAGCAAAGAGTCAAAGATCGAACCTCAAGTCATCCAGGTCAAGTCTCCTGGGTCAAAGGTCATACCTCCAGTTTTCACAACGTGTTACCATTAACAAAGGGAGGGATCGATACACCTCAAATTAAATTCACCATATTGTATATTATCTATCTTAATCTCCAGCCGCAACACTAGTAATTTCCATTTGCAAAAGCATCAAAGCCAAGTGCTTCATTTGCATTGCAAATAAGCGTGATTATACAGTGACCGAGTAACAGGCTTAAATCCTGGCTTATTGTCAGGTTCATAATACTTACAATCTGTGGAATTTTACAGCTAACGGCTAAACTATTCAACGAATAAATAGCACACAAAAAAACATAATCAAACAAAACAATAAGTTTTATTATCATATTTGTATTGCAAGGGACAGCTTGGAGTAAAAGACCTTTTTTAATCAAAAAGATTTCCCTGTATTATACCTATTACTCATAAAGTCATAGGTTGTTTGCGGTAAAACCATGTATCTCTTTTGTGGTTATGGGGTGGCTCTGAAAAGAGCTGAGTTTAACCGGATATTTTCAGAGTCACCCCATACAGTACTCACAAAAGAGATGCGTGTCACATGGTGTTACCGCAAAAAAAAAACCTATTACATGTACTTATATGTACTTCCACCATGCATCTGGCCTCAAATCTAAATTATTATTCATAAAATCATCAAATAACCACAAGGGAAACTGACTGAATTTAAAGTCATTGAAAAGTGAACAAAGAAAAATTGACTGGAGTGGGATTCAAACCGGCGACCTCCTGAATACTGTACAGGTGCTCTACCAGCTGAGCCGTCCGCCCCTATGAACATTGGTGGTGACCCCAGTGAAAACATGTGAATTTAACGTCTTTATTCAGTCAGTTTCCCTTTGATGATTATTTGATGATTAAACTGATTAAAAAATCTGCATCCTCTTTGAGTGATCCCCTGTTTTTCAGGTTGCAGCACTGCATCAAATCCCGCTCTTGTCTATTTTTTTTTTGTTCGCTTTTCTATGACTTAAAATTCAGTCAGTTTCCCTTGTGGTTATTTGAATAATCAAAAATCACCTTAAATGCCTACTAAAGATAATAAATTTGCAGTTTGGGCCAATTTTGAAACACAAATTGAATCACAATTTCCAATAGCAATTTAGAAAGACTTACAAGGTACTATCATACTTTGGAAGAATACCGAAATTGAAATAAGATTTACCTATAACTTGCAGGGTATAAAGATGGTGATGGTAGAAACATACTGTTTTAAAATTGTTTTCTGCCAGAAATGATGAATTTATCCAGAAAAGAGTAAAAGAAAATTGATCTTTTAAATATTAAAAATAAAAGAGAAAAGACTTACGGAATACTGTGGCCATTTTGCACAGTTTTCTAAAAAAAAATAAAAAAAATAAGTGGGCACCTTATGGGACTGGGAATTTCACAGATGACTATTACTCAATTTACTGTATATTTCTTGATATTTTTGCCCACGAATCTGCATTTCTTTGACAAAAACCATTTGTTTTCAGGTTGTACCTTACAGATACAACAAACTAATGAAAAACCAATGATTTGAGGTAGATTATCGAAAACTCAAATTGAGATTTTGTTAAGGTTCTGGCAATACTGTAACTCACACACATGTCTGGTGTAATTACAGCAATATAGTTGCATTATTCACAAGGGCAGTTTTATTGGTCATGCATAATTCCTAAATTTGTTGTTTTGTGATGTGCTTGAAAAAAAAAATACAAACCAATAAACTGTTCTCATGAATAAAGCATACTGGATCACACAAATTGTGACTTA
Source organism: Astropecten irregularis (assembly GCA_963971285.1). Taxonomy (NCBI): domain Eukaryota; kingdom Metazoa; phylum Echinodermata; class Asteroidea; order Paxillosida; family Astropectinidae; genus Astropecten; species Astropecten irregularis. The sequence goes on from OZ020246.1 coordinate 15,362,721, forward strand.
TTTTCAGATTAAGACAATTACCGAGAGCTAATTCTAACTTACTTGGAGTTAGGAGGGCCTGGTGCGTTTTGATCCTAGTAGGATCTTTATCGAAGGCTTCGATAAAGATCCTGCTAGGATCAAAACACGTTGTTATATTGTTAAATTCTACAAAATCAATGGTGGAAAAGCCACTTAAATCTTAGTCAAATAGGCCTGACAACATTTGACCAAAATGAAAACTATGGTCTCTTTACAGCCTCACTACTCAGATTTACACTGTACAACTATCAACAACAGAGGGCGCTGTTCACAATTACCACTTTCTGTCCTGCAAAACTTGAGACCAATTTTTTACTATAGATCAGCGCGGAAATCTGGGTACTTTCAATCTCATAACTTGACAACCGATGAAAACTAACATGTAGATGGTGCAAGCTACGGACAAATCACGCACAAACCGCCCATCGTCGAGAATTGTTTTCTGAATATTTTTGTCAAGAAGCAAAAATCTTGTTTTGTACGACTTTCACTGTCAAGTCCTAGTTTTTCCTCAGCCAATAATCCTTTTTTGATGTACCGTATACTAAGATTAAACAATTCTGGCAGCTTTTTGTCTTAAAACCTGTACAACTTAATGCATTGTTTTCATCGACTCCAAGGTCGGCGAGTTGGAATGACGTCACTCCGCGCTGATATATTAAAGTCAGGCTGATATTGCAACCAGGTACAAAGAATGATTGAAAAACTTGACACAATTGATTGGGTTCCTGAATGTTATTAATCGTGGCTTTTTGTTCCTGTTGTTGTTGCTTTAGTTTGTTGTTTGGTTGTTTGTTTATTTGTTTGTCTCACTGGTGCTCACTGTCCAAGTTTATGGATCTCCATAGCAAATATGGAATATGTTTAAGATGATTTTATTAGAAGGCATTGAATTCCATGAATACATCTTTGTGTGTGGTTGGTTACTCTGTTGCATTTTGTTTTCTTCTGTGGTAGCTAGAGCATTCTTTCTAGTTGGATTGCCCACTTCAACTCATTTACAACAATTTCCATTCTGAAGAATGGTATGTTAGCAGTGCAATCTTAGCCTCAATATGGGCCGGTTTGTTTCCACACATGATCAGTGATCTTGCAGATCCACATGATCCCACTCAGGAGACTCTAAAATGGGATCCGGATCAGCAAGATCACTGATCTCATGCATGAAACAAACAGGCCCCAAATATCAATGTGTTTTCACAATGCAAAGCACAAAGTCACCTTTGGTTTTTGCTTTTTACAAAAGGGGAAATTAAGCATGATTTCCTGCAGAGCACCTCACGACAAAACTAGATTCCAAGTTAGGAGAAATTAATGACACAAAATAATGAGGGAGCTACGGAGGTAGCTCAGAGAAATATTCAAAAGTAGACCGATGAAGTTTGTTAGCACATTTGAACGATTAGCTATTTCTCTGGGCAATTTGGATACACAGTTGCAAGGTTACTAACAATGATAACATTATTTTGTATATGTGTAGGCCTACATGTAGTTTGGTTACATGTGCACTAACTATCAATGTTCTGTATCTTGCCTGCATTATGTGATTTTAGTTGTTGTCAAGTTGGTTATCACCACTAACAACTTAGAGGGGTTAGGTGGGGCTGGGTGGGGTTAGGCGGGGTATGGGTGGGGCTGGTAGGATTATTAAAGTGGGTCTGGGGGGGGGGGTCTGCATGGGGCTACAAAGGGGATCGGAGGTTTGAGGAAAATGAGACAGCAGAAACGAGGACGTAACCCAAATTGGGAATAAATTTATAATCAGATAAATTTTCTGACTCACACATAAAATAATGATCAGCCTTCCTTGAAAAGAATGGCTGTAAGAAGTAAACTTTAATAACGATCTAGTTTTGGTTTGCCTCAAATGAAAATGTAAAGACCTACCCTTCTCCACAGCAAGTTGTGAATGGTCCGTGCACGGATATGCTGCTGACGGTACCAAGATAAATCCATCTGAAGGTGTAGAAGCCGCAACTTATTTGGTCTAATAAAACAGAGTCCACACTGTTCAGCTATGATTGGAGATGGCGAGGTTGAAGTTTTAAAAACAGGACATAAAACAGCAGTTGACGACGGATTTAACATTCAATGCAGTAACAGCAATAGCATCAACAAACTCCTTTGTCTTCTGCAGTGTCCCAGGGAGGATGGTCTCTCCAATACAACTCAGCACCTGTCTCTCTATAGTGCCTGCCCGGGTAAAGTCAGAGGTTTGTGACCGCGCATGAAACAGCAGTTGACTGCAGTAATTCCTGCTATCGGCTGAACTGAACTCCTCAAACGTCCACTGTCATTGTCAACTGCACAAGCAAAACTTTGTCACTTTAATACTGAAGCAAATGACAGCTCCCCGCGTCCTCAATCAGCTATTAATCATCCAGACAGAAGCATGCATTCAAACTGATGGATTATGTCCATAAAGACCATACTTTAACATCCACGCAGTTGTTTCAAAATGACATGGGGTGCATTAAAAGGAGGTCGTTAGGCCATCTGATCATCAGAAACGTAAAGTTCAACAGCAATACCAAACTGTGACTTTTGTCAGCTTACATGTAAAGCCCAAACACACGCATTGGCCAGCTTTTATTAACAGTGAACCAAACAAGGAAAAAGCCCCTGAAAACCCACACAATGCACAAGAATCAATAACTTTTGACAATTTTAATTCCGATAATTCTCATTGCACGGACCAACTTTTGCCCCCACAGCCAAAAAAAGGACACAATAGATGTTGAAATTCAAAAGATTTTCATTTTCATTGCAAGAAGAGTAGCATAAAGATATCCAACGTCACAAATAACAATGCAAAAGGTCAGAGTATCCTCAGGAATGTTTGTATTCATTGGGTAATACACATTTCTTGTATATTGCCCCATATATTGATCAGAGTTTGTTGCAGTTTTGGAAATTAGAAGATATTCAATGTATCAAGTGAAACTGATTTCTTTCTCTGAAGTGACGATTAAACTTTGTTTCACAAATCTATCCACGGATTGCGTAACTGATAACTTCTTACTCAATTTTAAAGCCTTAATCATGGTTTCATTGCTGCCAAACCAACAAAGATAAATGACTTCTAGGGACACCACCGACGTAGGGCTGGATAGTCCAGTTGGTAGAGCGCCTGCATGATATTCAGGAGGTTGCTGGTTCGAAACCCGCTCCAAACAATTTTTCTTTGTTCACCTTTCAATGCCTTTAAATCATCAAACAGAGTGTTCTTTTTTTTTGCATCATTTATTAGAATTTGATTATTTACAGAATTCAAACATTCTCTGGCTGTTCGCAGCCAGCTTGGTGAATACCTGTCTGTAACTGTAATAATGTCTGTAACTCTTATGAGGTTCGAATCCCACCTGTGCCCCATGTAAATTGATTTTCCCACAGGAACTTAAAAATACTGAGGATATACTCTGTACAGTAGCCTTCCTTTAGATTCCTCCAATGCTGAATTGTGCAAATACGTCAAACTATTGCCAAAACAACAACATTTTTGAGATGTTTAAAAAATGGTTTAAAAAATCTTTTGCCCTCTTCATCTCAAACAAAAACCACTAAAAACAAAATTCTTGTACAAAAACAGAAACACTCCTTGAAAATGAACAATTCCTCATCCAAAATCCATTCCTTCACCAAACTCATCGTAACTTACTATCAATCGTAGGACTTGTGATTGCATTGCCGCACTGCGAAGGATACAATGGGTTATTGCTAGAACTCGAGTTACGATCGATCGCAAGGCTTCGTGAAATTGACCCCTGTACCTTAACAATGGCAACAAACACCAAAAATGGCAATCCTGAGCCGTGCCTGGAGCATCTATTTAATACCGCAGAGTGTCGTTCCGGTTGTCCCAATGAGCCAGTTCTTGTTTCCCTCCAAACTTCAATTGGTCCGTGAAACAGTGACAGGTTCAAGGCCACAGCAAGAGATCAGTAAATCACTGGTGTCGCACACAGCTAGCCTGCCTACTGCATATGTACAAAGACACAAACATAATCCCCCACTATCATCCCTCTTAAACTATTCAACGATGTTTGACGAGAAAACATCAAATGGCAAATTATACCAGGACAATCATAGGAAACTGAAATAAAGGCCTTTTGACAAAGTTTCGGTTTCGCTGAAATGCGTTGTGGTCAGCTACGTGTACGTCATAAGGGATTTACCCTTTTGTCCGTGAGAAATATGTAATGGCATTCTGCAAACATGTCATTTTTGTTATTAGGTGAGGGGACAAATGTTACAACAAAACAAGGAAATATTTCTATCAAATCATGGTGAACAATTTGAATGATGTTTTTGACTAACTTTACCACGTTTTGCTTGGATTGACATGTACACCGTAGGTGGGTCTGACATTTCTCAAAGGCTGAAGAAAGCCTTTGAAAAAGATCCTGCTAGGATTGAAACGTGAGGCCTTCCAATTATTCCAAGCATGTTATAATTCAGGTGAATATTTTGGTTGATGAGCAGTTTGCAGCAGTTTATTACTTGTATTATTTATCTTGGTTTGTGAGCTTCATGTATACTTTAACAATAAGCAGATAATGTAAAATCATAGTGCATGTTAAGAAAGTTATTAAGAAAGTGTTTGCAATATGTTTTGCTTCCGATCTAAGATTGAATTCTATCTGAGAAGAGCATGTTCTTTCTGTTGGGGACATGGACAAAACCCTGTTCAAATGATTTCACAAACTTGCCTCCAACTGGCTAACAGTAGGCATGTTCACACACACTAAAAAGTGCATCTTGAATCGCATTCAAATTGCGATTATTTTCTGTCGTGTCCCTAGCTCTACAGGCCGAAAAATTGCAACCCAAATTGCACTGGTAAGATTTCTTAACCAAACTGCGCATTTGCGATTCTCGAAGTTTGACCTGGGGTTGATTTCACCAAACTCATCGCAACTTACTATCAATCGTAGGACTTACATGTATGATACATTGCAGCACCACGTAGAAATTGAAAGATATGATGGGTTATCCTTCGTATCTCGAGTTGCGATCGATAGTAGGGCTTCGTGAAATTTACCCCTTAAGTTGACCTGCATCCGGTGCTGTGCGTGTGACTAACTGAATTGATGTGGTAGTTACGGATCTCCAATATACAGATATAATGGAACATTGGTAGTTACAAACAACATGCTGCGACAGGAACTTTGTATAACGCGCGCCCTGCATTTTGCAAAACTATTAGTGCGATTTAAATCACGACGCAAATAATCACGATTATTTAGGTGTGTGTGAGTATCTCTTTTGTTAATACGTGCAAATTGTAAAGTAAAGCAAAATATGATTATATCATACATTAGCAGCAAACACTGCTACCCAAGTTGAAATTTGCTCAACTTTAAATGCAAACGTCCACGATGCATAATATTGTGGCATCACAATTTGCTGTGGGAGCTTTCAGTACAATGCAGATGCACGTCTGACTAGTGTAAAATACAATAAAAGTTAGACGAGTTCATGGCCATGCGGCAGTTGATGGGTTTTTTATGGAATCTGTCTGGCGCCCTGAACAAAGATATAATGGACTATTATGAAGCCATCATAAAAGCATGAGAGATACAGCATTGACCATGGCCTTATTTCATTCATGGCTCTGCTTATTGCATTCTGTACTTATCGTCCTCATTCGTTGCTTACAGGGTTAGGGTCAAAACTCTATCAATAGCCAGTCCTAAGTCTTTAGTTACACACGCTATATATGCATGAGCGGAAATAAAAATTCGACCCTAATACATGAAATTGAATCTTGTAAGAACATTATTTATACACTTATGGTAAGCAGCTATCACTAGGTCCAAGCAGTTGTACCCAGTACAGCAGGGCCTATTACAGAGGGCTCATGATAATGTTCATATACCAGTAAAATTTTCATTGATTCAAATGTATACTTAAAACTTCTAGATGTGCTAAAATTCCAAATGCAATTTGAGAAAAGTTTTTATTTCAAAAAAATTACACGCAGTTGGGGCAGGATTCATACTTGGGGCCTTTCTCAAAGTTCGGCTCCAACTCAGGTTTTCGTGGACTTCATGTAGGGCGAATTTCACGCACGTGCACTGCAAACTAGGATAGATGCGCAGTGAGATGTTCCATGCGCAGAGAGATGTTACATGTGTAACAGTTCCTTCAGAGATTCACTGGCTTTTCGTTAGTGTTCAGCAAATATTTCCACTGACACATGATGGTGAATTGACCAATTGAGATTCTGCTGTAGGTCATGAATATTTATGAGGCATAGTAACATCAAATGCTAATCCCATCATCAAAAATCATAAATAGATAAGATTTCTAAAAGTTGTATTGTATAAAATTTACTTGTACATGTATTTAAAGCAATACATGCAACTACAAAAATGAAACAAAAACCATTGTTAAAAAGAACAACTTTACACGCAACAACACAAAAGGGGTAAATAACAAACTTTCTCACACTCACAAAGGACATTTTAGCAAAAATAAAACTATCAGATTGGACTGGTTTTGCTTTCAGGTTTTGGAGTGTAATTTGCAAAGAACCCGTATCGATCTCAAATAATGTTCGACACAGAAACTAAAGGGAATTTTATTTCTTCATTTTTTTTTCAAAAACAAATGTGTTAAGTCAACAAGGAATTAAAATAGTAACTACTGGGAACAACACGAAACAAAACAAAAGTGTTTGGACTTTGGATGATGCTCCAAATAGGGACAATTCTCAGCATTTTGGAATCAATACCTGCGGCAAATTCCAACTGAAGTTTGTGAAACAAAAAGTAGATGGATATTAATTCATTTGAAAACCAAAGAGAAGATCAAAATCAAGGACACAAAGAGTGGGGGAGGGGGACAGAAAAAAGTATTTCATGTGAAATATGCACAACAGCTGAATGATGGTTTTTCTTGCCCCCCCCCCCCCCAAACAAAAGGATTATAAAAATGTGTAGGAACTGCGTTTGTTCTTGGGTCATGATTTTAGCCATTGGTCTGGTTGACTTGTATGGTGCACTCATTGACAATGCTAGACCACCGGCGCACCCAGGATTTTGTCTTGGAGGGGGCTCAAAGAAAATTTTTCTCCCACAAAACATTTTGTGACTCCCCCCCTTCCTCCTCTCCCTTTCCCTCCCCCCCTTTTTTTTTCGTTTTTTTTTTCTCTTTTTTTTCGTTTTTTTTTTTTTCAGGGACCCTCTTGGGAGGGGCTCAAGCCCCCCGAGCCCCCCCCCCCCCCCCTGGGTGCGCCACTGTGCTAGACCAGTGGTCTACATGTACACAGTGTACCTATGACTTGTCATATACACTGGTAATATCAAGAATACTGAAATCAATTATGCTTGATGTCCCACTTCACTATTTGACGAACTGTGAGGTTGCGTCCCAAATGTCTGGCTTCGACCGCAGCAGCAGCCGTAACGTCAGGAATATCAAGCCACAAAGTATTATGGTGGCTTTGTTGTGGCTGGGCCGACTTTACAAATACTTTACATACAAACATGGATTCAAATCATCTATTGAGGAAACACCTACATGTACAGTATGTGGCCAAATGTGTGTTCCAATTCTACTGGCTGAATCCAGTTCAAAGACACTTGCAGCCATTCCATGTGAAAACCTCTTTCTATTAATTACACAAATTAGGCCTATACACTGTATCACAACTGAAACCCAAACTTGACCGAAAGAAATTCAAATTCAAAAGATAACAGGAAGTCACCTTCGATCTGATATAATGAAATGATGGCAGGCAAGTCTCGCTACGATGTGAAATCAGCTCTTAACCACAGTTATCCCCAAAACACTAAACACTAAACACTAAACAATTCTGCAAGGTTATCTTTTGCAAGAAACTTTGAAACTAAATATTAGCATTCGCTCCTATTAACCATTCATAATAATCTTGGACTGAGACAAGCATCTTATATGAAAAACTCACAAACTTCTCCTAAACAGAAATCTTCACCTGTAACTTACAGGGTATAAAGATGGTGATGGTAAAAACATAACGCTCAGACCTTTTAGCCTGAAATGCTGTATTTATCCAGAAACGAGTAAAACCAATGACAGAAAACAATTTTGATCTTCGGAAGATCAAAAATCCTGTGGGAAAAGATTTTAAAATAATGGCTGTTTTTTACCATTTTCTCAAAAAGTGGGCACCGTATGGGACTGAGAATTTCAGTGATGACTGTTACTGTATTACTCTTGATATTTTTTGCCCATGAATCTGCATTTCTTTGACAACAAAGTTAGTATGATATTACCTTCAAAAGAGGAGTATGATTTGAATTCAAATTGAGTTCATCAAACCTTCTCCATTTAGTTTCACAGCTCCATGTAATGTGCAGTGAGTACACACAACCTTTAAAGTTAATCATTATGCTTTGTAAATAACTCATTTATGTAATTCATGTAATGTATTTGAGGAAGGTGGCTTCAAAGAAAACTGCTGTTGTAACTCATATCCAAACTAGCGGGTTTCGAATCGCACGGTAAACAAAAGTACAGCAAATGTTTGGATTCTTATTTTAGTTTCAATCTGCAGTCGAAAAGTTGCAGTTTCTCCCATACCCTCATAACAATCGATAAAAAAGCACCATTAAATGGTTTGTTATCAGCTCATTTAACTGTATCTTGTTACTAAATGAGACAGGACTTCCAAGCTCAGACAGAAAGTCTGAGGTTTGTGGCTTGATGGCGCAACTTGGTCCAGTTCCAAAGAATTAAACCTCAAAGGTAATATCATACTTTGGTTTTTGTCAAAGAAATGCAGATTCATGGGCAAAAATATCAAGACAGATACAGTAACAGTCATCTCTGTAATTCCCAGTCCAACTCCAATAAGGTGCCCACTTTTTGAGAAAACAGTGAAAAATGTTCACAGTATTTTAAAATCTTTTCACAGGATTTTTGATCTTCCGAAGATCAAAATTGCTGTAGCCAATTGGTACTTTTTTTTCTGGTTAAATACAGCATTTCAGGCAGAAACATTTGAATGGTATGTTTCTACCATCACCATATTTGTACCCTGTAAGTTATAGGTAAATCTGTGAAGATTTGTTTTGGTATGCTACTTAAAGGTAGTATCATACTTTGGTAGCATACCAAATAAGCTTGTTCGATATGACGAGTTTTATCGATATCGCGATATTTTTTTCATATCGAAAATCGTATAGGGCCCCGGAAAAAATATCGAAATATCGGCAACATCGGGAATATCGGCAGTATCCCGATATTTATATGCTGGCGCAACTTTATACCAAAAAAATCAGAGTAGCTCATGAGCGGAAGTACATGTAAAGCTTGACACACTTTTTGCGACGACCAAAACAAATAGATTACTGCAAAATTTGTAGCTGGTTGCGACGCTAAAAGCAGATTTCTTACCGTGCAAAATCTGCACCCGAACGAAGCCGCCAGTAATCCAGAACGACGCTGCGTGTGCTACTGTACTAGCTATACGCTGCACTTCCGGTCTTCATGACTGAAACCTACACGTGCGCTGGCCGTGCTGACTTCACTGTGCTGTGAGCACGTGCATGCCGCGTTGCACACAATTGCATTGTGCCATGTATGCTTGCCGCTTCCGGCCAACATGACTGAAGCTAGCAGCGTATTGGACTCACAGAATAATTCCAGACTACATGGAGTAAGATCTGATATACATTCTCCAAGTGCACGTTAATTATTGTGGCTATTACGTTGGGCTTGGGTACTAGTTATGGAAATTTCCAGACAGCGTGCTGACTGTTCACGTCTTCTTCAAAGTGATCGTCGCTTTCGGAAGGTTTTTGCACGATATATTTTCAGATGAAGTTCGTTAAAGTGTGTTTCTACTTGACCAAATGGACAAAATAACCGGCCGAAATTCAAGTAAGATTTAGATGGTCAGGAAAATGCATTTTACGGTACTTTGGAAGGATATTTTTTCGGAGATCTCGTTTCGATCGGTAGCCCTGCATGCTTACATAATAAAAAAGTTAAGAAAAGAAAAAGATGACGTCATCACGATAATATCGAATATCGCGATATTTTCTTCACGATATTTCGATATGCCCAAAACTGGATATCGAACAAGCTTAATACCAAAACATTTATTTGAGCTGAGTGTGCTGTTCTCAACCAAAGTGAAATTATTAGGCTACATGAGATGTATACTGGTACATGTGTAGCGCCCTCTATTGAATCACTTTCTTTTAATGGCACAGGGAAAGATTGAAACCAATCTGTAAGATCACTCTGTAGACCAATCAGTACACCAAATCTATACCAATTTGTTGACCAATCTGTAGACCAAGCTGTTGACCAACTCATGGACCAATCTGTAGACCAATTTGTTGACTAATCTGTAGACCAATTTGTTGACTAATCTGTAGACCAATTTGTAGACCAATTTGTTGACCAATCTGTAGACCAATTTGTTGACCAATCTGTTGACCAATCTGTAAACCAATTTGTTGACCAATCTGTTGACCAACTCATGGACCAATCTGTAGACCAATTTGTTGACCAAATTGTAGTTTATTCTGTAGACCAATGTGGACTTATCTGTACATCAATCTATTGACCAATACATAGCTACAGATATGTAGCTTTACAGACTATATCTGACATAATATACCATAATCCAACATATCAGCCCAGACACTCAAGGAAAGAATGGCCCATAATGGTGCCATTCACTTATTCACAACAGAGTGCCCCTTTAAAATTCTTGAACCAACATTCTGTGTAAACATTTGAGATGTGATACTGTACATTACCAGTATCACATCTCAAATGTCTACCCAGAATGTTGGTTCAAGAATTTTACAAAGCACTTGAGAATGCCCCTTTAAATCATGTCAACAATTCCAAGCATGGAGGGGGGGGGGGGGGTGACCTTAGTGGGGACACTCTGAGACTGTTTACATTCTCAGCCAGTGATCCCTACACTCTCCACCCTTCATGCACCTGATTTATGAGATGGATTCTCCCACCCCTATCACCCAAGCATCCTTCATCACCCCTAAAGTGTCCACTGAGTGTTGTCTGACACCCCAAAGAGGATAATTTGGGCTGGAAATGACCCATGATATACCCCCATGGGGAGGGGGTGATGCCAAGCAGCAAGTGCAGGTATTAGCATGGTAGCAAATAATCACACTAGTAGTAGGTAGGGGGTGAGTAGAGGGTGTCCTTGATTTGGGTGGTTTGACCTTGTTTTGGGGTATGTAAACATGAAGTTAGTCTGACTATTTGACTGGTATGTTCCAGCTGTTACTATGATACTCTGTCCTGGTCCATTTCTATTCAAAGGTTCAGTATGCAAATAAAAGCACTATCATACTTTTGTAAGCATGCTGAAACAAAAATCTCCACAAATCTAGGCCTACCTATAACTTACAGTAGGGTATAAAGATGGTGAGGGTAGAAACATACCGTTAAGAATTGTCTTTCTGAAATGCTGTATTTATCCAGAAATGAGTAAAACCAATGACCAAAAACAATTGTGATCTTCTGAAGATTAGAAATAAGGGTGAAAAGATTTTGAAAATAGTGTGGGTGTTTTTCACTATTTTCTCAAAAATTGGGCACCATAGTAAGTAAAGTATGATAGTACAAGTACTGTACCTTTAATTATAACTGATTCATTATTCATGATGCAATATGTTCATCATTATGATGGTAAAATTTATAATTATGAGTTATGTTTCTTTATGATGATAACTATAATAATTCAATGATTCACAATAGGAATTGTAATTGATCAATAAAAGGCTCTATAGGGCAATTACTGTTTTCATGCAGATATACAACCCAGAGATCAAAATACTTCTGTGGAATAAAAAAACAAACATTATCCACTATGCCATGCCGGTACATGTATGCGACCAAGCAACTTGACATTATTAACTACATGCACAGTATAGTATGCCCCTGGAAAATCCCACATTGTAAGAGAATGTCCTGTTTCCATATGAAGTATGATGTAATAATGTACCTAATACTACTAACATTGAATGCTACACGTATGCTAGGGCAACAATCTCATAGACTTGCATTAAAAATAAACCCTTCTTTTTCCCCTTGTGAGGAACCCCAGCTGAACCAGACTTTATAGACACAAAGGTTTAAGACTATGAGGATTCCCCCCAAAAAATACATAATTACAACAATAAAAAAAATTCTAGTTTTTGAGAAAAAATATTAGGACAACACAAAATCGTCAACCCTTCTATATGTGGTCTGTCACCCTAAGATGTTTGTTTTTTCCGGTACAAACTGTCGCCCTAATGTCGAATACAGTGAAATACATGAGTACAACGGTGGGAAAGAAGATGAAAGAGGCTCAGCACAGTGCACACAACGCACTGAGACAGGTACAGTATGTCACTGAAATGACAAATTTTTTAATTTTTCCCCTATGACACCTATCCAGCCATTATACGTCCTAAATATTCTTGGATGAAAAAGCGCCATGATATACTGACCACATCAATTTTTTATCTAAGTGAACTAATTCTTAAGTATTTTAATTTATTACTGTATGCTAATTATTCTGGTTGAGGAGATAACTAGAGATAAATAAGAGATATGCAATACCATGGAAACTTAAGGCATTTACGAAACGGAGGCTCAGGCTTACATGTAGGCTCCAGCTCTGACATCCATATGCTGAAAATATAGGTTGTGGTTTTTCATTGAAGCTGAAGCTCTGTATTTCTTTTCAAACGAAAGAATCTGCATCAGAACCGCAACCAAAAGCCTCTATTGTGATACCCGTTATTAAAGAATAGATTCATGAAATGGAGCCGGAGCCTGAGCCTCCGTTTCGTACACGCCCTTAATGTCATGTAACGTTTGGTGTAATAGCACATAGAATTCTGCCAAATTATTAGCAAGAAATCGTTATGGGAAATGCCCTCCTTCCCTTTGGAAATACAACAGAAACCAGCTCAGCTTGCCTCTTTTGGATTGTAAACTCATTACACATTATTGAAAAGGAACTAGTTCACATTAATTAATGTGAAACTGTTCATGAGTGTGAATGTATAGCTTATGTTCCTCATACAGCATGTATCATGTAGGCCTGTCACATAACCACACAGATGTATGATACACACTTCAACACTACATTCAAAGTACTGGTACATATGTAATGTAGGTTAATGACAAGTTTCAATTATGTTTTTTTGTGCACACAACTAAGTTGTAATCAGAAGTGTCCTCAATAAAAAACAAACATACAAAGATACACAAAGATACATCCTCTTTCAACATGAACAGGTCAGCCCATATGTAGGAAAATTACAAACATCAATTTTAGGACAGTATGCATAAAAAGCATGGGATAGTAAAGATTCTAAATGAGTTAATTGGGCAGCATTTGGCCAACAGAGGGCGCCATACAGACTTACCAGGGCCCTGGCCAACAATAATTACTGTCAAATGAAATAAAACCTCCATAGTGACATACAGAAATGTAAAATCAAGGCTGTATACTAAACTGGTTCCACCAGAGTGATACATGTAAATAATTTCACGAGCTGTGCCGATCTTTAAAAAATACAATCTTCTTTCCATTTTTCACTGAAATACAATTTTGTAGGAAGAGAATGGTTGCCTCAGAAATAATTATGTGTTAATTTAATTTCAAATCATCTGTAAAATGTATCTTTACTTTCAGTCATACAATTCATAACTTGTAAATATCGTGGTTGAGAATGGAGAATAAATAAACTAACAATATTCAACAGATTTCATTTCATCATCTAAAGGTACTATCATACTTTTTGTCAAACAAATGCAGATTCATGGGCAAAAATATCAAGGAAGATACTACAGTAAGTCATCTGTGAAATGTCCAGTCCCATAAGGTGCCCACTTTTTGAGGAAACAGTGAAAAACACCCATGGATGGTATTTAAACATCTTTTCACAGGATTTTTGATCTTCCGAAGATCAAAATTGTTTTTGCACTTTTCTGGATAAATACAGCATTTCAGGCAGAGAAATGTTAATGGTATGTTTCTACCATCACCATCTTTATACCCTGTAAGTAATAGCTAAATCTGTGAAGATTTCTGTTTCGGTATGCTACCTTTGTAGTATGATACTACCTTTAAGAGTGACAGCATCAATGTGGGTTCCTTTAACTCTTGATTCCCTTTCAAAGTAGTCTGCTACCAGTACAGCCTACAGGTCAATGGTCACAACAGAAGCTAACTTGTAAGACCACAGACGCCTTTGTCAGGAAGCATTTTGACTGATCAAGAAAAATGGTTTCAAATGTATCCAAGGGAGAAATAAAAAAGATATATGATAAACAAATGATGGAGACATGATGGGGGACTCAGGAGAGGTGATGTGTAAGCAGGAATGTTACTCGGTCCCCATGGACCATTGTACTGCAGCTGTTACAAATGGCTATGACATACAAGGTTCAATTGAGCATGGGAGATGGAATGAGATCTTTCACTACCACAGAGGATCAAACATTTATATTCACACTGGCCTTCTTGTCCCAATTCTCTGGCTGCGGCTGAAAAATAATGCAGAAGTCTATGGAAACGGCTGCAGTCACTATGGCTAGTGGCTGCCATAGGGGCGTGTGTAATTTAGGGTCGCAGCCAGATATTTGGGACATGACCTATTGTGTTATGAAGGAAAGCTGAGTTGAGTGGAAAACCTGTGGTGGTTGCAATGCAAGGTGCTATCCAAAAGGCATTACAGAAACATATCAGCTGAGTGCAGGATATCTTCAGTACTAAGGGCCTTTTCCAAACCCCGGCTCTAGCTCGGGCTCTGGCTCCATTTCGAGAATCCATTCGAAAATTATGGCTTTCAAAATAGAGGCTTTTGGCTGCAGTTTGGAAAGATTCTCTGGTTTGAAAACGAAAACAGAGAGCTGTTAAACAGTAAAATTACTAGTTACATGTACATAAATGAATATGGTTCTTAAAATTAGAGTGCTCTCTTGTTTGTACTGTATGTATGTACTTGTATGTATGTGTTTCAGCACTGCTATCATGATGCACGTGTACCCGGTATATCATTGCCTTCACGTACACCCAATGATGGGCAAGATCGTGATTACATTAGGGCATGTACAAACATGTAAGCTGTGTAGAAGGGAGGTAGGGGGATATGTTTCATCTTGGTTATGCATCCTTACATTGATGATGCATTCCTCAAATCCTCTAGACAGCAGGGGGAGGGGGAGGGAGAAGGACATGGGCATAATTACCACAGAGACAGCTGGTCAGTTGCTTGACTGCATACATTATATTACAAGGCATTATATGATCAATTTACCATAGCTGTGTTTAAAGGTAATTTCATACTTTGGTTTTTATTAAAGAAATACAGATTCATGGGCAAAAATATTGAGACAGATACATGTAACAGTCATCTGTGAAAAATGTCAGTCCCATACGGTGCCCACTTTTTGAGAAAACAGTGAAAAACAGCCACAGTATTTTTTAAGTCTTTCCTTTTTTCTTTTTTATCTTTTAAAAGATCAAAAAGATTTTCAGTTGTTGTTTTACTAATTTCTGGATAAATACACCATTTTAGGCGGAAAATTTATTTGTAACGGTATGTTTCTACCACCACCATCTTCATACCCTGTAAGTTATATATAAATCAGTGAACATTTCTGTTTTGGTTTCTTACCAAAGTATGATACTACCTTTAAATGCCCCCCTTGAACGATTCTCCAAATCACTCACAGCAGCAGGCTCATGAAAGCATCAATGGTGTAATGTGACCTACAATCCTCTCTAATACGCTACCAGTTGGTCTTTTTAGTAGGCATGTTCACACACACCAAAAAGCACGACTATTTGGGTCGCGCTCCAAATCGCGACCCAAATAGTCACGCTTTTTGTCGTGTCCATACAGGCAAAAAAGTGCAACCCAAATCGCACCGGTACGATTTTATATCAAACTGCACGAGTGCGCGTACCCACTGAAGCGTGGAGTTGGCATGCATCCTGTGCTAGACTTGCGGGCCCGCCTTGCATGATGGGATATAAAAAAACGGTATTTTTTGGTGCACCGTTTACACAGCAAATAATCTTTGCAAAAAGACGCACTATTAGTGCGATTTGAATCGCGCTCCAAATCGTGCTTATTTGTGTGTGGAATATCGCAGGTTTTTTTTTGTGTGTGAACATGCCTAATATTGCACACACTGGGGCCAATTTCATAGAGCTCAGCTGCTTATTGCACAAAAGCATGAAAAGTCTTCCTTGATCAAACAGGATTACCAACCAAATCTTCATGTGATGTTTACTGCTTTTGACTTGTATTCGTCCATTGTTTTCTGAGCATAACATTCACAAGGAGTTTTGGCTGGCATACTGATTTCATTAAACTAGAATTTTGGTGCTTACGCAGCTCTATGAGAAATTGGCCCCAGGTCTCCCCTGTTGCTGTAATTACATACTGTGGCCAGCAAATGAACTGTTTTAATAGCGCTCTGCACTTGCGCTAAAAATAGCACCGGATCTCAGACAAACATTGCAACCATGCAAACGTGTGTGAGTGCGGATGCATGTACACTACGTGTGTGAGACAATGTTTGTCTGACATCCAGGGATTTTGTGACGTCATTAGTGCGGAGCGCTATTCTAGATAGTGTTCCTTAATATAAAATGAAAAAACTATGAATAATTATACCAAATACATCCTGAAGCATGACATTGGAAGTTCAAAAATATCTCGAAAAATGATTTATAACGTTTGGATGCAATTTTCTTCCTTCTAATCCACTGGTTATACACGTTCACGTAGGCCCATACAGTAAGCATGGTATGTGAAATTGCAGTATGTCTGAAACATGCATAATTGAAAATCATCCAACATTGCTTTGAAATTACTGCAAGAGGCTGAGAAATGTATCCAAATGCAGCTGTCTTCATTTATTTTAATGTCTGGGTGATCTGGGGTCTATTTCACTAAACTCATCCTAACTCATCATCAATAGTAGTCCTGACTAATATGATGCATTGCAGACATAAGTAGGATACGATGGATTATTGATTGTATAGGGCTTTGTGAGATCGACCCATGGTTTGGTAAAATCAGATTGGTATTCGGAACATCAACAGGCCTACAGGTATAAATCCAGTAGGCCCTAGATATATTTTCTGTACAATTTTTGTTTCTCAGTCATATATTACGTTAATTATTGATATTATGTTAACATTCCTTCGTTCTTGTTTTTTTTTAAGTTTTGACAGAAATCCAAGTTCTATGAAGTTAAATAAATCTGTATTGTAATAAAAATCAACCTGTCTATCATTGTTTGTGCTATAAAAATTGTATACATGTAAAAAAAGAGGTATATTTTAGAACCATAATTTAGCACCCCACTTTTCGCAACGAAAAACCTTGCTATGTCACATGAAGAACGCCACGCAGTATACAAGTCGCAAAACTGCCGTCCCCGAGCTATGGTTCAAATCGAAGAGCAAAATCCTACATACAATATGTGTGCTATTGAGTGGTGCGAGACTACATGTACTTGCTCTCTATGTGATGTCACACGCATTGCATGGAGGGTTAGGGTCATACATGTACTGATTTTTTAACTTTTTGGTAAAAATTGAGCACTAACACACATGTACATATGTATGTACTGTATGAATATTCATAGTTATTAATTATGCATTCAGCAATAATTTTAAAGCACTTTCATCTCTTTCCCAAATCTGATTACAGTCAACCTTTAAGATTTGGTTTGGGTTTACATGATATGTTTACCGTATAAGTGACCTGCACAGATTATGATGAGCGAAAGCATGTAATGTACAATGTATGACGTCTCTGAAACGCCCAAGCAAACAGATATTTCCTGCACGATTTCAGCCCAGCTGGCAGGCATTATGCTCCCACCCCAATGTGGGTTAATATTCCGATCAATCCCCCCCATGCCATTCCGTGTCGGGGCAGGTGGCGACCGCCGTGCAAAGTGACAGATTTCACAGTGCCAGATGGCCAAGGTATCTCGTACAATGGATATCTCCTTAGAGTCCTGTTAATACTGCACAGGTAGTATACGGTATGTGAGCACCACGCCGCTGTCCTCCTTCCACCGTTACAGCCTGAAACATTGAGCAGCATACCCAATGAGCCTCCACTAACATACTGCACACACACACCAACCATTCCTTTTCCCTTCCTTAGCGTAAAACCTCTATGATGATGCAGTGCAGGACAAACGTGTTTGATACAATATTGATGGAAAGCTAAGATTAATTTCCATAAGTTAATGAATCGAGGCACCCTGGCATGGCGCGTGGCACGTGACACAGTGATACGGATACTGGAATTCAATGGGAATGATGTCGTGCTAAAGGATACGTGACATGAAGGTTGATGATCATATATAGCTTTTTTGTACATGATATAGCGATCTTGTTTGGTGAAGTGATTTGTTGGGTTATGAAAATCCAAACCCATTTAGAAAGCGATTGTATAAATGTATGCTCATATTATTATTAGATGCAGCTGTCACACAGAAGAAATGTACTGTATGTAATGAACATGCCCGCAATGGCTAAAGATTCCCTATCATCCCAAACAAAAGACACCTGTGAATTTCAATTGTGATTTTTATATTTTGAAAGATCCATGTATTAAATCAGCTGAACTAATAATAATTTTTTTTGTCATTTTATGTATCCTATTTTTTTAAAATTAACACATACATGTAAGCTTGAATGTGATACGCGCTTATATCATCTGTATATTCTATAACCTACATTAAGGCCTCAAGTGGCAGAAATACTTTTGTACAGACAACATGAATACGGACAGTGAATTTGACAAGGCAAAGATACATGATTGGTAACAGAACAGCACTCACGCTTTGTCTGATCAAACATGTATGAAATAATAAACCTGTGAAAATTTAAGCTCAATCAGACATCTGAGACACAAGAAAGTACATCATAAATATTAAATGATATTGAAACCCAAATGGTAATTAAAACCAGACTCAATGTTTGTCATAAAACATAAAGAATGGTTTTGATCTTTCCCCGAGATCAAAACTGTTTGCGGCCTTTGTTTGACTAATTTCTGGATAAATACAACATTTCAGCCGAAAACATTTTAACGGTATGTTTCTACCAGCACCATCTTCATAGCCTTAAAGTAATATGTGAATCTGTAAACATTTTGGGTATATTGCCAATCCTGTATTGTACCTTTAAGGAACTTGCCAAAAATTCTTCAAACCTTGCAAATAAATGAATTGTTCAGAATCCTTTTTCCCCTTGCCTACACATTACCCAGACCATACTGGACCAGCAAATGGGTGATTTTTATGAATAGGTACATAACCAAACTTTGATCCACACATCAAATGAAGGCTTTAAATTCCCTAGTCCTTGCAAGATCAGCAATCAAAAAATTTAATCATTTTTATTCCAGGACGTGTAAAATAAGCCTCAAATTGAGCAGTGCCTTTTATAAATAAATAACTGTAATGTATACAGTATATATATATATAGTGAAAGCCATGTCAAGTGCATGTGATCCAGCGAAACCCAGATATTACAAATTCATATAAAATGTTGCGTGGGTACCGTACATTGTAGCGGAAATAACACACCAATGACCGGTAAATTAATTGATGGATCGGGGCAGGGTGTGTGTGTATCAAGCTCAAGATTCTAGGATCCGCTCCGGGTGCGGTTAAATGGCGGTCTTAAAACATGTCTGGACTCATACATGTAAGAATCCATCATGTTACTGTGTGCAGCATACAATAACTAACGTGGCTTTCCGGTTGAACTCCAGCATTATGCTTTCTATGTAGACTAGGCACGGTGTATGTACACCTACACAAGCTCAAATAAAAATCTACACGTATGACAGGGATTTGAAACCAAGTATACATGAGTCTATTTTCAGGACCATGGATTTATTTACATAGGCTACACCAAAGTAATGTCATAGATGATCGATATTTATTGAAGAGGATGTTCAACACTCAACAAACCTCACTTTATTTGTTGGAACTATAATAATTAAATTACTTGACATGAGACAAAAGAATATTTATCTCACACTGAACACAGAAAGAGAGTCTTTTTGATGATTTTTCTATTTTAATGAAAAGGCTCCGTAATGTTACGTCACGAAATCACACAGCTTTGTCTGTTGCCCGAATTGACGAAATTCAGACAGTTTCAATTTTGGGGTAGCTTGCGTGTTGAGCATGTTGATACTTGAGAGAAAAATCATTTAATGATTATAGTTCTAACAAATGTTGAGTGTTGAAGATCCTCTTTAATAATATTGTCTATTTCTGGTTATGAAACCAAAGATCCCTCACAAGCACCCTAGGCACTGTACATGTAGCTCAAAAGCCTGATGAAACCTTTTTATGGAAAGATTATGATACAGTTTATAAAGGTGGGAGGAAAACCCCAGAGTAATATTCTAGGCAAAACCCACAGAATCAGGCAGAGACTGAAAATCCAATCCACTTGTGGACTGATCCGAACTTGAATCTGGTCTGCCAGAGGTGAAAGGCAAGGAAAGAACCTGAGTTCGAATAAATGAATTCTTTACAGATGTAGCCAGCCTAACGCTCGAAAAACAACCAAATTCCCAGTCAACATTTGGCTGGATTTGTTTCCTACCTACGAGCTAAATTTTTTGTAAACTCCGGCCGAAATATGAAGAGAATAACACTGAGTCAATTATTTGATCCATGCTTTCCAAGGGGTACTAACTTCCAGGGCCCAATTTCATGGAATCCGTTACGGCAAATTTTTACTGGTACTGCTATGCGTGAAATTTACTTCATGGAATCTGTAAGCAAGACTTTCGCTTAGTAAAGAATTTCTAGGCTAACCTTGATTTGTTTTCTGCTAATGCACTGTCACATTAAATGCATTCTGCAGAAAGTCCTTGCTTACCGTTACCAAAAAGAAAACTCTCCCGTGAACGTATCAACGTAATAAAACTGCAAGCAAAATAAGTCTGCTACCACAAGCAAAGATTATTTGCTTACAGTAACGAATTCCTTGAAATTGGGCCCTGAACAGCCACAATAAGACTTATTTGAGAATCAGAGAATCACAAAAATCTAATTAACGAAGACCAAGGCAACAAAAGGCTCTGGGTAGAAACCTCTGAATCTCATTGTTTTCAAGAAAACCTAATCATCTGCAGCACAAATCAACAGAAACAAAATGGTGGCAGCCAAAAACCCCGCTCAGTAATCCTATTTGTACAACGACAAGACAAACAGCAGAAATTGGGGATTACGCAAAATTCAGAAAGTACACACAGGGCCCTGTATTTGAGCTCACAGAAGTGAGCTTTTACACCATTGACCGGTAAGTCATTAAAACCTTACCCCCAGTTATTCTGGCCAGAAACCCTAACCAAATCCTACCCAAAGCCAACACCACGCATACAGCAGCATCCCAAATGGCACAATTCTCTTTCATAGACAGAGGCCAAGTTTTGGCCAGGAGCCTTCCGTATTTAGTTACAGCGCCCCGGGGCTCTTTGTCTCTAGCCGGGTAGCCCCCTTCCAAATCCTCCAATCAACAGAAATGGGATTTGGGGCTGATTTTTGAAATCTAGTATTATTTGAGATCTATATTGAAAAGCCACATGATGTGTTCGGAATCCATCACTAGATGTCAAAAAAAACATCTCCCCTATATATACTGAATAGCGAATTCCTGATTAGGTCCTGTGGCAGTTCAACATGGACTAATAAAAATGATTTCAAAAAGGTGTAGTTATGAAAATTGCCCGCACAAACAACTGTGCATATATAAAAACCAACTGCCATCAATGCATACAAATTCAACACATTAAATTAAAGGTAAACAGAAATCGGCAAAACCCATATGAAATCAAATACATCTGTATTGTTATAATTTAACTCAATCTGTCTATCATTGTTTGTGCTAAAAATATTGTATATATAGAAAAAAAGAGGTATTTTAGACACATAATTTAGCACCCCACATTTTGCAATGAAAAACATTGCTTATGTCACATGCAGAACGCCATGCAGTATACTGTGGTGTGAGCCTATACTTGTTCTGTCGGTGACGTCACACGCATTGTTGCGCACTTGTAAATCAGTTCCAAGGGGGGTGTATTTTGGGGGATGTAGTGATTTGTTTAACCTTTTGGTCGAAATTAAGCACTTACACATGGGTGTACATAAAATTATAGATTTATACAGTCATTAATTTAATTATGTATTAAAGGCATTGCATACGTTTGGTAATGACTCTGAAAATTTATGGCAATAAAAACTTACTTGGTGAGAAGTACAGCTGCTTTGGATAGTATAATGCATATTGAGAAACGTTCAATTCGAAGTACCGTGGTTTTGGAAAAATATGTCACTTTTTATCTCCAAAAATTATGAATCTGAGAAGCGTTATGGCCGTAACGCTTCTCAGCTATTGACTTACTGTTATCTGGCGTGAAATAACCGCTCTAGTTTGTCGCCAAAATCTCACAAACGCTACCACCTTTTGAATTGAAACTTTCACAGGTTAGTTTTATGGTGTATTTACTATTTATATACAATTATATTGGTTTGAAACAAACAATAGGCTCAAATTACCAAACGTATGCAATCCCTTTAAGCAATAATTTTAAAGCACTTTCACCCCTTCCCCAAATTTGATTACACTAAACCTTTAACAAATCACACTGACCTACACATAGTCTCATTTAAAAATCTAACAATGTACATGTACATGTACAGGTACATGTTCAAAGCCTTTCAATGTTTGGAAGACATATTTACATTCACAGACAAATAAAAAATGTTCCTGTCTGGCATTGCGGCCTGCCATTGAGACATCTACATCTATTCCTGCTACTCCTCAGTGCAAGTGACTCCACAACAGAGCCATGTTTACTCAGCTGGCCAGGGGGGTCTCCGGGCAGTCACTGCCCAGTCAACTCCCCCAGCCCCGGCCCAGCCTGGCCTGGCCTGGCCGGCTGGCTGATGAAGCCACTCACTCATTTTTTCTTTTGATGGAAGGGAGTTTTCTTTTAAATTCACTTCTTTTTCCCATATTTTTTTTGTCTGCTGCATCAGTGCAATTGAAAGGAGAGAGAATTAATCTACAGCCTAAAGGATGGAAGGGGGGTGGGATGGGATGCAGTCAAGCTGTAGAGTAAGAGTAGGCCTAGGCAATACAAGCACAAACAGTACTACTGGATACTGTATCAATGTTATAATATCAAGCAAATGTAAAAGGTAAGTGATACTAAATTCAGATGCACACTGTTTAGATGATCTGTCAGATATATAGATCTTCAGTGACATTCTGGATATTATCTGGATATTCAGTGATATTCAGGATATATCTGGATCTTGATATTCTGGATCTACAGTGACATTCAGGACATATCTGAATCTCAAGTGATATTCAAGATATACAGGCCTACAGTGATATTCAGGATATATCTGGATCTCCAGTGAAATTTTGGATATATCTGGATATCTTCAGTGATATTCAGGATACCATTGAAATTCAGGATATATCTGGATCTCCGGTGAAATTCCGGATATCTCTGAATGTCCAGTGATATTCAGGATATATTTGGATCTCCAGGGAAATTCAGGATATATCTGGATATCTTCAGTGATATACAGGATTATTTGGATCTCCAGTGATATTCAAGATAATTATATCTGGATCTCCAGTGATATTTAACTGATAATTATATCTGGATCTCCAGTGATATTCAGGATATACCTATCTGGATCTCCAGTGATATTAAAGATATATCTGGATCTCCGGTGAAATTTGGGGCATAAAAAGGTTTATGCCTATAATGAAAAATGGCATGTCAGTTTCCATGTTCATACAGAAGTCATACAAATTATGTATTTTATTCAGTTTATTCTGAAGCTTCATTTACAAGAAAAGAGAAGAATGAATAATATTACAAATTGCACAGCTCCAAGGCCACTGCATGCCTTATTAATGTCCATGCGTGACTCTACATGCATCCACAAAGACTATGCATGAACATGATTTCTTTACTCAAACTATTTCAAGGCTTGAATGTAGATTTGTCGGCCGGAAGACAGCTGTGTGTGCCTTCCATACAAAGTTATATAGGCCTGCTGTTCTGTTTATTACATTCCTGAATTGTACTGTGATCAGGGGCCAATTTCATAAAGCTGCTTAATCAACAAAATTTGCTTAAGCACCAAAAACCTTGGTAAATAAAATCAGTATGCCAGCCAAAACTCCTTGCGAATGTCATGCTCAGCAAACAATGGCCGAAAACAAGTCAAAAGCAGTTAACATCACATGAAAATTTGGTCAGTAATCCTGTTTGATCTTAAAGGAAGACTTTTCATGCTTAAGCAATTTTTGTGCTTAGTTTTAAGCAGCTCTATGAAATTGGTCCCTGTGGCTCTGCTTACAGTAAGCATAGAATTGGTGCTTACGGTAGCAGGAAAGGATTTTTCGGTGAGTGCATGTGTGTATTTCTCGTAACTAAGGATTTCTCGCTTACTCGGCTAGCGTAAAAATTTGACACAAATCCAGTAGTGTAGAATGAGATTCATAACTTCCGCATTCTGCGGTAAGCATAGGGCTCAACAAAATTGCTCCCTGACCAAACAATATCCAGAAAACAATGCACAAACAATTTCACAATTCACGAAAGTCTAAAAATCAAATTTAAAAACTTGATAACATATTTTTTTTAAAAGCAGAACAAAAAAATATAAATGATGGCAGTTTTAAAGAGTAAAGATTGATAAGAGTCGATGACAGTGTCTTTTGTGAGTACGTGACATTGTGAAGAGAACATCTGTTTGTATAACTCTTCTATTCACGTTAGGGAACAGCAATCCTTTGAATGTCTTCAAGGCAAATCATTGTCACCCTTAAAAGGAAACCTGTCTCCTCTTACAAGGCCTCAGGACTGATGCACCAAAAAAGGCATCGGCTTAATTGTGCAGTACCCAGGGTTTGGAATTAGCACAGGAAATTTGCGGATTTTGTGCGCCAAGTAAATGCAAATGCGCATGTAAATGAGCTTGAAATGAAACATAAAATTGTTTTTAATAATCCCATTGTGCGACCAATGTTTACATGTCATCACGTGACTTATAGTGGGTAATTGTTCATATTATTTGGTGCAGAACAGCAGTTGAATGTGAAACAAGCAAAGAAGACTATTCGGCACAAATTCTTCTAATGCAAGTTTCCACCGCTGCTCTGTTCCAAATGAGATGAACAAATAACCACTAAAAGTCATGTGATGGCATATAAACATCGGCCACACAGTCGATCTATTAATCATGATGATGAAAAAGTTGATTTTTCTCCACATATGGTTTCATAATATGAAAAATTATACTTCGTATATGTATGGAAAGAGCAAAATTATTATTAACCTTAAAAAATGGAAAACTTAGTCTTTGTGCTGGAGATTGTATACTACAAGGTTACAAGTGAAATCAGGAAAGTAGGTTTTGTAAAATTTGTAAGGAGACTAAGATCTGACCATTGAGTGAAATATGAGGCTTACAATATGCATAAATGCATGATTGGTATCATACCCAAACAGAAATGTTCACATGTTTCAGGATATGAATATGGTGCTGGTACAAACATACCGTTCAAACATTTCCGGCTGAAATGCTGTATATATATCCAGTAATGAGTGAAACAAAGACCGAAAACAGTTTTGAGTTCGGGATGAGATCAAAACTCCTGTGAATAGATTTGAAAATACTGTGAGCATTTTTCACTGTTTTGTACAGTTTCCGGTGATGATACAAGCTGAAAATTTCACAGGTTTGTTTTTATTCCATGACAAATCAAATTATGAACAGTCTGCAGCTGTTCTGTCACCTTTACCAATCCTGTATCATGCTTTTAATCTCCATGAACACATCGAGCAGATCATTGGCAAGAACACAGTTCTTGGCATTTGACACTTTAAAGGTAATATTATACTTTGGTTTTTATCAAAGAAATGCAGATTCATGGGCAAAAATATCAAGACAGATACAGTAACAGTCATATCTGTTAAAATTTCAGTCCCATACCCTGCCCACTTTTTGAGAAAACAGTGAAAAACAACCACAGTATTTCTGAAGTCTTTTTTCTTTTATTTTTGATCTTTTAAAAGATCAAAAAGATTTTCGGTCGTTGTTTTACTAATTATTGTTTGAGCTCACATTTTTACAGGTTTATTATTGCATCTGCTGGATTAGACCATGGAGGAAGAAATCTCAGGACTCCAAAAAAGTGTGAGTGCTGTTCTGTCACATTTACCACCATTGTAAACACCGTTTAAAGGTAGTATCATACTTTGGTTTTTGTCATAGAAATGCAGATTCATGGGCACAAATATCAAGACAGATACAGTAACAGTCATCTGTGAAAATTTCAGTCCCATACGGTGCCCACTTTTTGAGAAACTAACAGTGAAAAACGCCCACAGTATTTCTTAAGTCTTTTCTCTTTTATTTTTGATCCTTTTAAAAGATCAAAAAGATTTTCGGTCGTTGTTTTACTAATTTCTGGATAAATACACCATTTCAGGCGGAACAAATAAATCTGTGAACATTTCTGTTTTGGTTTCTTACCAAAGTACACTACCTTTAATTGATTTTTAATCAATACAAAACTAAATACATACATTTAAAAAAAAAATTTTTTTTAAATGATATCCAAAAAAATAATCTGGCAGGAGTTAATACCTGTAGTGCATTTCTTTAAAATGAAATACATTTTCTGAGAGAAAATTCTGAGAGAAAAAATGTATGCAAACAGGAATTGTGTAATTGCTTTTTATTTTAATTCAGCAAATTTCCCAATACCTGTCTGGCTGGCAACTGCACAATCTTTGCTTTCGCAAATTAGACTGTAACAGTGACAACCTGTTATAAGATGAGACGAAACCACCTTGAATTATTGCCAGGGCCTCCCTGCCACCCCCCCCCCCCCTTCCTCCTTTCCCCTGTGCGCATCACAAGACTTACCAGCCCTCCTCAGATTTCATACACAAATTTAATGAATCTTTCATCTGATATGATTGCAGTGGTTGTCCCCTTTGCTCTAAACAGATTAAGGGGCGCGGGATATAATATGAAGAAGTGGTGGCCGGGGTTGGAATCTGAAACGTGACGGAGCAAAACACAGCTGCATCCTCACAGGCTCATCTTCATCTTCATCTTTATCTCTCTCTATCTCTTTTTCTTTTCTTTTCTTTTTTTTTTGGAGGGGGGAGGGGAGGGGGGGGGGGGGGGCACCGGTCACCGGCACTGATCTATAGAATATGACTGCTGTATCAATTAAATATCAACATCGCATTAGGCGTCCCACATGCATTGCAGTGCGTTTAACCTAGATTTAATCTGCATTACATTTATTATGTACGTGTGCCAAAAATGAATAAGATTACGAGTCAATGTTAATTTTACATCAATTGATAAATTATGTGTACTATACCGCATGAGCTTCACAAACATCTGGGTTAAAGGTAGTATCATACTTTGGTAGCATACCCAAATAGAAATATCCTTACAGGGTATAGGCCTAAAGATGGTGATGGTAGAAACATACCATTAGCGTTTTTCTGCCGGAAATGCTGTATTTATCCAGAAAAGAGTCAAACCAATTACCAAAATAATTTTTTATCATTTAAAGATAAAAAATATAAGAGAAAAGATTTTTTTTTTATCTCAAAAAGTGGGCACCGTATGGAACTGAAATTTTCACAGATGACTGTTACTGTATCATCCTTGATATCTTTGCCCATGAATCTGTATTTCTTTGACAAAAACCAAAGTACTACTACTATATTACCTTTACTTTAAGAATACTAGCTAAAATGGACAAATTGCATTGAAAATGTTACTCATGTAATGATCTTCACTTATAATTCTGTTGAAGTGCACTGCAGAGTTCAAAGGGGGAGTGGTAAATTTCTTTTGTTTTGGTCAAACTGGAACAATACATTTATTTTATACGCACAATATAATTTTAACTGGTCTGACATTATAATATTTTGTGAAATACATTCTCCATACACAGCTCTAACATTTAATAACAATAACCATTTTGGGTTTATGCTTTTGATAACTGTTAGCATTGTCGTCCCACTCAGCATGTTCATGTTGTAACAGGTAAAATGCCTACTGAAACAATAGCCGTCTGGCAATACTATGCACACTGCTGCTCGGCCAATTCAATCAATCACACAAATTGACTCTGATTGTTTGGTTTTATTCCCTTCAATAATGGCGGTCGGCTGAAATTTCCCTTCACATGGAAACATGTCTGAGAGGGATCTTTCGGACACCCTGTTTGCTACTGTATTTCGGACATCTTATACTCTGTTTTGGACAACCCATGCACATGTATTTCCTGTTTTGGACACCCAATCTGCTACATGTACATGTATCTCGGACACCATACATGGATCTGCTATTTCCGACAATTCATTTGCTACATGTGTATTTCGGACACCCTGTTTGCTATTTCAGACATATTTGCTGTTTTGAACACCCTATCTGCTACCTCAGACACTCTATCTGCCACATTTCAGACAACTACATGTATTCCAGAAACCCTGTTGGCTATTCGGACACCCTGTTTGCCATTTCGAATATTCCGATTTCATCAATGCACATTTTACAATATTGCAAACATTTTGGTCATGCCATTTTCAAGTCCTTATAAAAACTTTGCAAATTCACATCGCGTAGGCCCTACATGCACACGTACCTACACAAATTGAAAAACCTCTTTAAAACAAGCAAACAAATTAAAACAAAACGAAATCTAAAAACACAAACATTTCCGACGATATCTTCACAGAATGCCTTCCTCCGGAGCTTCAAAAAAGAAACTCAGCTCGGACGTCGGGCAACGACTAAACATTTGTCTGTAACGATGATTTCAAGGAAAAAAAAAAATCAATCAAACCCAAGCATAGCGAGAGGCAATTTTTCAGACAGGAAAAAAAGACACAACAGCATCTCAATCTTTCGATCGCTTAGTATCCAACTTTTGACATCTGCTGCGCTAACCTTCTACGACCTAGCAAGCGACAAGGTATTGATTCTGCCGTCAAAAGAAAATATGGTGCAAGACTGCGCCGTGCTTAGAGTCTGTGGCGGCCGGCGGCGGGTGAGTAGCCTCGCAGTGGTCGGGGCTGGCTGGCTGGATGGCTTGGCTAGCTTGGCTGTCCGATAGCAGTGATGCTGTCTTTATGCCACATCATTTTCCCTGCTAACTGCCTGAAGTGAACATTCAATTCAGCCGCAGATCTGTCATCTTCCGTCTGACATTCATGTGCATGTTGTACACTTGTACATAATGACATATGTACACCTGTATGTGACATACTGTATAAAGTACACGCGTATGATGAAATCTGATGAATTGAAGTTGTGAACTCAAATACAGTAGGGGGCCTATCCGGTGTCTAAAAAAGTTTACCGGTAAACATTTCTTAATTCAGTCAGTTTCCCTTAAAAAAAAAGCTGTATCCTCTTTGAATGATCCCCCGTGCACTGTTCCCAGGTTGCAGCATTGCTGCGCGTATCGGTGAAACGATCCTTGGGGTGTGTGCATGGTTTCATGGCTTCTTACTGCCAAACAAACAAAGATAATTGACTTTTGGCATGATTGGGGTCACCACCAACGTAGGGCTGCATGGCTCAGTGGAGCCCCCGACGGTATTCAGGTCGCCGGTTCGAATCCCGCTCCAGTCAATTTTTCTTTGTTCACTTTTCAATGACTTATAACTCAGTCAGTTTCCCTTGTGGTTAAACTGTTTCTTAATTCAGTGTGGGGTGAGAGCACTTTGTCTTAAATTATTATAAACCTAAAACTTACAATGTAGGATGAACAGTGTACAGTACATGCACAAGTGCATTTCTGCATGTTTACTGTATAACGTGTGTACAAGTGCATACAATGTATAGCTTGCTACCATACTGTACAAAGGCTCATCTCTATTACATGTATATATTGTAACCTCCGCAGTTACCATGGTTACACTGGTCCAAATGTGCTGCTTGTGTGTTGCATATAGTGCCAGTTCTCCAAAGAAGCGTCATCATACAGTGTACATTTAATCAGAAAATGTTATTTGTTTAATGCTGCGCTCGTGTAATAGGTTTGCATAGAAATTACATTACTAGTGGCTTAGTTAAGAACTCAACAGCCTACCAGCCTAAATTATACAATTGGGTTTTTTCAATTTCAATATCAATTCAAAATTGAATCTTGTTTAAGCACCTGTTCGCCACATATGCAGAGACTACAGTCTGCATTATGTACATGTATCAGGGCTCCAATTTCATGAAAAAAAACACTGGACAGCAGGTCTAGTAACTGAAGTATTTTACTAGACCTGGGCCTTTTTCACTAGACTTGTGGCATTCATGTTCATAGGAAAACCATAATTGTATGCAATATTGAGATTCAATTGTGCTAGGAAAACAAAATCACTGGACAGCCGGACTAGTACAGTACACACTTTACTAGACCGACACTGAAATCACTAGACTCGGTCCAAGGTCTAGTGGATATTTCGAGCCCTGTGTATTGTTCTTTAATAAAGGTACACAAATGTAAAAGCCAATTTTTCGTGGTTTTAGCTCATAACAGACCTGGGGCCCATTTCACTAACGCTTTTTGATCATCGCTAAAGCCCAAATCCATCGCTGAACGGAAAATCGATCGCAAAGTAGCGATCGATTTAAAAGACGGATTTCACTAAAACTTTGCGACGAATTTCTCATCGCAATGGATCCACTTAGCGATGAATATTTTGCGATGACTATTTAGTGGCCGCAAAGCTATAATTTCATCGCAAAAAATAATTTAAGTTGACAAGGCACGTAATTTTAACTTGTATATTCGTTGTTCTGTAAAGTGTAAATAATGAAATAGATATGTACATACATCTATTGTGCATAAACAATGCTCAGGCTTTACACAGAGAGCAGGTTTTCATGGATAAAGCAAGTTATTGTTGCGCTTCGCTTAAGTTGCCACGGACCATGGAGAAAGTGACGTCCTCGTGGTCCTCGTAATCGCGAACATGCATAGGATCAACATGTTAAACGGCGGTGGCCTAGCATGTACTACATTTAATAGCCGGCCTATGGGATTCTGTGTACAAAACTTTAGGTCACACGAACTTCTCCTAAATCTTTACTGCACAGTTCCGGCTCATCCAAGAATGGGTCTATTATAAACAACTGTAAGTTTTCTCTGCCGTCTGAAGTTATTATGCCGGAAAAATGTGCAGATCAATGGTGAAAAGTGACGTTGACGTCGCGTATTTTTAAGTAAAATGTCAAAGGTCACAATTTTAGGCTCGAACAATACGTTTATTTTTGTTTTTATGTCATCGCAATTGCGATGACTTTAGTGAAACGTAAAATCAACGTCATCGCAAGTGCGATGGATTTGCAGTTAGCCATCGCATCGCTAGCTCAATAGCGATGATCGCAAAACAAGACTTTAGTGAAATCGGCCCCAGGAATGGAGACATACATGTATAAAATCTACAACAACTTTGGACTATGGTTGTAAGTGTATCATTACAGGTTCAGGAGTCGATTTCAACAAACTCATCGTAAATCGTAGGACTTATGATGCATTGCAGCCCTGCGTAGAAGTCAGAGGATACGATGGGTTATCCTGCGTAACTCAAGTAACATCCAATTGTAGGGCTTCGTGAAATCGACCCCAGGTTACAGTACACTGTACATCACAGCTGAGCAACATATTGTCTGGAGCAGACCTAGGCAGTTCTGTGACCGCAGTTGCTCGCATTGGAAGGGCACATTATTCAATTCAGGTCCTCCATACAGTGCAATGTACATGTGTATAATGTATGATGGAAAATTCAATAAATTATTTGCATTTTTTGCCAGAAATCATGCATTTCATTTTAATACCAAATGTGACAATACAGTGAGTGTAATTGAAGCTATGGGCTCAACAACTGTAGGCCTATTTGTCTGGTAAGTAGTTAATGAATACACAAAAACTGCATTTACCTTCCCATAGGCTAAGCACATAATTTTATGCACTAGCCTGTGGCATCGGTTAAACAAAATAACAAAGTGCAAAGCCCAGATGGATACTGGTGGCACTTATTGATGTACTTTAATTTACATGTATGCACATGGTACATCTATGTCGTGTATTTCAGACATAAGCATCAACAAAAAATGCTTAAATAGAAGGCTAGTGTCATACTTTGGCAGCATACCAAAACAGAAATCTTCACAGATTTACCTAGGGTATGGTAGAAACATACAATTACCGTTAAAATGTTTCTGCCTGAAAATCTGTATTTATCCAGAAAGATTAAAACCAACGACCCGAAACAATTTTTATGTGGATCGTTTTGCAGAAAACACCATATTCGTTTGTACTTTCACACTTCTCGTAAGGTCTCAACATTTCGACTAGCCTGCTCTGGTCCTCATCAGGAGACCTAAAAACAAATTTTATGGTAAAAACAATTTTAATCTTTTAACAATATGAAAAATAATGGTGAAAAGACTTAAGAAATATGCCTACTTACGGACATTTTTCACTGAATGGGACTGAACATTTCACAGATGACTGTTAACTTCCTTCATGTCCTAATATATTTTTGCCCATGAATCTGCATTTCTTTGACAAAAACCAAAGTAAGATATTACCTTTAAATTAATACAGGGACTTGATTCAAAACATGCACTATGGATTGAAGTTCCCCCCCCCCCCCCACCCCCGACCCCCATAGGAACAGACACCTTGAAGGTAACATGATATAGGGTTTCATCAATGTGCTAATGAGTACTGATAATGCAGTCATTACTCAAAACACACTGAGACCACTGATGGACATTTCTGTCCATTGTACAGTAATTATGGGCAGTCTGCTGGAGTAATAGCCAAACACATTATTGAATGGTTTAAAGGTATAATTCAGGATTGGTAAAGGCGACAGAACAGCTGCAGACTGTTCATAATTTGTTTTGTCATGGAATAAAAGCAAAATAAAATTGTGGAAATGATAATTTTTCAACTCATATCATCATCGGAAACAGTAAGAAAACAGTGAAAAATGCTCAAGGTATTTTCAAATCTATTCACAGGAGTTTTAATCTCACCCCGATATCAAAACTGTTTTCGGTCATTGTTTTACTCATTTTGAGATAAATATACAGCATTTCAGTCGGAAATATTTTAATGGTATGTTTCTACCAGCACCATTTTTATATCCTGAATGTTACATGTAGGCCTAAATCTATGAACATTTCTGTTTAGGTATATCACCAATCCTGTACTGTACCTTTTAAGTGCATGTATAGCCTACACTTAGGTCTTTGGGTTAATCAGGCATCAAGCCATGCATGTACAGTACTGTGGGAAGTGAACGATGTAGATGTATGTACTGTATATTGCTAATGAAGCACATTACTCTTCTCCCAGTTTTTCATTTTCTTTATTCATGACACTTAAAAGGTACCAGTATGATGAATGCCAAAAGGGACACAAGTGAAATTTGAAACACTTTATAAATGCACACAGACACTGTTATTTTACCTGAAATATTTAGGCCTAAAGTGCACTCAAAAAGGTTAATTTATTAATCATTCATATTCCTAAAGTTCCATCTTTTGAGTAATTAATAACCCGATAAATATCATTACACAAGGCCGGCAATGTTTCACAACGACATGGACACAGTTTTCCTGGCCTGGGTGCCCCTCTAAAGTGATCCCATAGACATGGTTGTCTAATGGAAAAAGGGTCCTTATAATGGATAAAATGTAAATGCTACATTTATCAGGTACTATCATGCATACATACACTGTACTTTGGTAGCATACCCAAACAGACATCTTCAGAGATTTACCTATATTAGGGTATTAAGATGGTGATGGTAGAACCATATCATTTTTCTGCCTGAAATGCTAGATATTCATCCAGGAAAGAGTAAAACCAATTGACCAAAACAATTTTGATCTTCGGCAGATCAAAAATTATGTGAAAAAATAAATAAATACTGTGTCTGTTTTTCACTATTTTCTAAAAACCGTATGGGACTGGGAATTTCACAGATGACTGTTACTGAATCTTTATTGGTAATTTTGCCCATGAATCTGCATTTCTTTGACAAAAACCAAAGTAAATGTAAATGATGTATTAATGCAATGACCTTTAAGAATGAACTTTCTTGGCCTGTGGCACTACAGTACAAACTAAAGTGCATAAATGGATAACCACAAAGTAATTGAGTCATTCCACAACTTGGAGTCAAGTTTCTTTTTCACAGAAAGTTTGAAAC
The DNA here is from genome assembly GCA_963971285.1 of Astropecten irregularis. Classification (NCBI taxonomy): domain Eukaryota; kingdom Metazoa; phylum Echinodermata; class Asteroidea; order Paxillosida; family Astropectinidae; genus Astropecten; species Astropecten irregularis. The sequence goes on from OZ020246.1 coordinate 15,397,073, forward strand.
CATCCTTTAGGTCAAATTAATGTAAGCTGATAGAGAGATACTACATTAGATGCATATTTTTGTTTCATTTTAAATGGGCATTATCCTTTGATTAATAAATGGCGTTGCCAGCTGATCTTCAAATTAGAATGAAATCAGACGGCAAATTAAATTGAAGAATGCATCAGTTTATAAATGCAAATTATGAGTTAAAGAATAATGAATGCGCAAGTGTGCAGATGTTATATTTGACACCGTCACAAATCATGCTACAACCTGGTGGGTGGAATGACCCAGACATAATTACATTTAATTAAGAATGCCATTCATTCCCTAATGTGTACACGACACCATATGTACATGTACCTGTATAACATCGCAGCAACCACTAAAGGCAGCGTACTGGATTTGCAAGGCCTCCAAAAACAATTATTTAGTTTGAGACAGAAAATGGACTCAACAGTTCGTAAACAGAGCAAACAGTCACCATGGGAAATCTTGGTTCATCAGATGCTGGGTTTTTCAAGGAAATCATGATTTAGTGTCTTTTAAGAAGATCGTTCATCTGAACGATTTATTTCGAAAGCATGGTGTAGCCGTGAAGGATTCAGAGGAGGGGCAAGATTATTTCGGCCGTTTTTCTGCTATCCAGATGAACAAAGCATAAAAAGGTACAAGAAACAACGTCTGTAAGGAAGTTTTAATCACTGCTCCCTTTAACTACAAAACATACAGTAGTTACATGAAGTGAATTGTACAGGGCCAACAATTTTCCACAGAAATTGAAAACAAATGTGTAACAAACTTGTCCTTTTTCAAAACAGAGTTAAACTTTGCAAGCAAACCCTCAGGGGCATCATATTGTGTTCTAGAAGAATTTGAACAAATATCAATGATTTATTTTCTCCCAAAAATTATAAATTTACCCATTTCAAACATGGTTTGCAGCTTTTGTTGTTTTTCCTGATCAGGTGAAAAAAATTCCTCAAAACATTTTTTGTTGTTTGCCCTTTTTTTAAATCATTTTTAAGGCACTATCATACTTAAATTTTCACAGATTTAAGTATAATTTATAACTAACAGGATATAAAGACGGACCTGGTACAAACATACCGTTAAAATTGTCCACATGAAATGCTGTATTTATCCAGAAATGAGTAAAACAAAAGACCGAAAATAGTTTTAGTCTATTTTAGCTCAAAATTTCACAGGTTTATTTTCATTTCGTGATGACAAATATGATAGTACCTTTAAATATAACATTCATTTTTATATGAAGTGATATCATTTCGAAAGTACATAAATAGGCCTACATTATTCACAGGAAAAATATGTAGTCCAACACATTATGTACATGTAGGCCTACATTTGTATGCAAGGATGTATGTATGTCATGGTACAGTATGTTTGAATGAATATCAGCTCAGCAGCTGTGACTACATATGTTCTGCACATGATGATGATACTGCACATGCGAAAATGATGTATACATTAATGGTACACAATCTTGAATCACACTGTATTAGCTTGAGGCCACAGGTGTGAGCACTTTCTAATCTGCGATACGTTTCTGCAGTACATGTGTATAACATACATTATGTGGATTTTCATCACCTAGACATTCTCATCATGTCACATGACACTGTTTCCTTATTTATTGCTTAACATGGCAAGCACTGCATACATGCGACCCTTGACACCAAAGATTCACAGATGATGACAAAAGTCAAAATCGTTCTTGCAGAATGTCACATTGAACGCATGACAATATAAAGGTAGGTGTACAATACATGTATGTGTGTAGGTCTACACATACATGTACTCCTAAATAAATTGACTATGTTTCCCAGCATCATACAGTACTTACAGTATCATGGTCTGTCTCAGACCTTTGTGAAAAAGATTCCGAACATTTGAACAAGAAAAAAGAAATACCCGATTAAAAATAAATAGCTGACAGAAACCAGAAAGTCAAGTCATACTGCCAGGCCTGGGTGGTGCTTTGGGATTTTATAAACAAAGAGCAGATTTGGAGCTCTTACAGCCTTTAGTATTTCACACAAACAAATCTGAAATCCAATAAATCACACAATATAGTGCATGATCTATTTGACCTAATGTACATCAAGCAGGTACTTCTAGTTTCACAACTTTTGTTTCACTGATTGTATACGAACGTAATGCACAAATGCACTGTTCAATTTTAAAGGGGACTCTTCACATTAAAAGTCCAAACTCAACAAAGACTTAAGTAGGATTCGAACCTGCGACCTGCTAATAATACCAGCACTCTACCACTACCAGGCCAATTGTCACTGACTGAAGTAGGATTAGAACCTGTGACCTGCTAATAATACCAGCACTCTACCAGGTCAATTCCACTTGATAACGTCCCAAATTGTCACCCACTGAAGCAGGATTCGAACCTGCGACATGATAACAATACCAGCGCTCTACCAGGCCAATTCCACTTGATAACATCCCAAATTGTCACCGACTGAAGTAGGATTCGAACCTATGACCTGCTAATAAAACCAGCGCTCTACCAGGCTAATTCAACTTGATAACATCCCAAATTGTCACCGAATGAAGCAGGATTCGAACCTGCGACTTGCTTATAATACCAGTGCTCTACAGGCCAAAATTGTCACTGACTGAAGCAGGATTCGAACCTGCGACCTGCTAATAATACCAGCGCTCTAACAGGTCAATTCCACTTGATAACATCCCAAATTGTCACCGACTGAAGTAGGATTCAAACCTGCAACCTGCTATTAATACCAGTGCTCTACCAGGCCAATTCCACTTGATAACATCCCAAATTGTCACCGACTGAAGTAGGATTAGGAGCTTTATGAAATCGGCCCAAGAATCTTTATCGATCCTGCTAGGATCAAAACGTGACAGGCTCTCCTAAGTCCTAACTCTAAGCAATTGATAAATTTCAGATCAATATTTTGGCTGATGAGCAGTCTGCAGCAGTTTATTATTAACAAGAATAATGTTTTAGGAATAATATAATATGAGCAGCCTATTGTACATGTAATTTGTTTCAACAAGAAATCTGAAGTCTCAGTTTATATGCCTTGCAGCTGGCTGGAGAAAGTCTCAGCCATGTGGGTGGTATTGAAGCACCATCCAATATTCCCAAGAGTGCAATTCAGTCTGAGCAGAGAACTTGCATGTGACTATAAATTTCCACTTTCTGGCCCTGTTAGGCTTAGGGGGTGTGTTGGAATTTTGTCAAGGTCAACCCTAAGGTCCAACTATGGACACACAAACAGTCCAATTTATCTCCAGACTTATTTTTCTACACTACCCCTCTGGGTATTATGGCTAAGAGTAAGAACCTTCCTGAAGGCTGAATACATGCCAATGAACCATATTGAGCAAAACCACTATGGTACATTTATTTGAACCTATGGTACATGTACAGGTAGCATCTGGGCCAGTACAGTTATGGCAAGTTCTTCCTACATGTAATTCTTTGAGATACATTTTTGTAGACTTTGGTGCATTATAGGCAGTTGTAATTGTAGAACTTTAAAGGTTTAGGCCTACTGTAATTATTTAATGACTATTTAAATTTCTATTTTTATGTAAACTGTGCTTAATTTTGACCAAAATGTTACAAAATCAGTTCATGTTTGCCCCGCCCCCAAAAAAGTCCCCCCTTGGAACCGATCCACGCAACAATAGCATGTGACGTCACCGACAGAACTAGTATAGGCTGGCACCACAGTATATTGCGTGGTGTTCTGCATGTGACGTAAGCAAGGTGATTTCTCCCGCAAAATCCACAACTGACACTTTCCCATATTGAAGAAATGAAGCCTTGCAAGCTGAAGTGCTTTGCTCGGAGCAAGCTCACAGATCAAATGTCCAAACTTTGTCTACAAGATCTCTAAAAACCCAGAGCCACTTCTGTGGGATTACCCAACCTCTGAAGGTAGTGGGTAAAACAATATTTGCGCGTGGACAGCATGTCATCCAATGTGGAGTGGTTAACCAGTTCATGTAGGCCTACACATATTCATGTACATGTATGCAACACATGTACTTCAACAATTGTTCCAAGTCCAGCTACTGTATGAGTCTACGACCACAAAAATGTGTGATGGTGCTATAACTTATAAGTTATAGTATAAGGCTGTAATGTTGTTATGTATACTGTACATGTACTGTACTTCATAATATTCCAAACAAGTTACACCTAACATCTACAGCCCCTTGATTTGAAAAAAAATAAACAAGACCTCTGAACTGAACAAAGACCCAGTAGACATTTTTGTTACATTTTTTTTTTCAAAACAAAAACAGTTTTAAATGTACTTTCCAAGTACAGAGTATACTAAGCATGAAAAATAACAGTTCAGTGTTTTCAGAAACTTCTACAAGCAGTTTCAAGATGTATGTCAGCAAGATGCTGGTAGGCAGACACATTAGAAGCTTCTTGTTCATAAACAAACATCAAGCATCAAAAGGAGCAGCCATGAACATGGAGGTGGGATGTACTTTCCTGATAAAGCAGGAATATGCATGGGATTGCATGGCTTTGTCCACAGGAGTGTTTTTGTGCAATAAAGGGCATCATTGCAGATAATGTAGGTCCGCAAACCTTAGCAAAATTATTTAACTTCTCATCTTTGATGAAATAGACCAAACCCAATGATGGACAAAAACATGCTACAAATCAAAATCTAGAATATTCTGAAAAATCATGTTAACTACTGAATTAATTTTTAATACAAGTAATAAATTGCTGCAAACTGCTCATCAGCCAAAATAATGACCTGAACTAATATATCAAATGCTTGGAGCATTTTGAAGGCTCAAGATAAAAGATGAAGATCCAGCTCGCCGAGCTCGGATTGAAAAGTGTCAGGCCCTCCTATTAACTCCAAAGCATTTCATAAATTCATTTTTCTTGAAAATGCACTTGAAACTGCGTGTGGTGGCTGATCATAATTTTTTCATTTATCTCATTAATTCATTTTCTTTTGTTAGGGGAGGTCTTGGATCATGAGTTCTGGTTGGTGTAGGCTTCTGACAATCAATGACCACCATGGGAAAAGCCCTGTATATGGGACCATCCAACCCATGAAGCATATATTGTAAATGACTTTGTTCAGGGGGAGGGGGGTGCCTGGGCGGGCTTGCCATTTGGATCTTTGATCTGACAGTGGTCGGCCACATCCTGAGGGTTAAAATGCAAATCTCATTACTTGAGCAAAATGGACGTATCCATCACGACACTCGTGAATTGAGAGACAGGCTTTGACCATGAGCTAAGAAATATCCACGAATGCTTAGGAAACACAACGCTGACAATGTAATTCTTTTCCCTTTTTTATTCCTATTATGGAGAGGTTTAAATGCACTGAAGACCTTGAAGCCTGTAGCCGACTGTGGGTAGACTGTGTGACAATAATGCATTCAGAAATAAAATTTGCAAATGTGCACACTAAAAGCTGAAGTTTAATTCAATATTTGATGTGTTTGACACATATTGTATTAGATTTTTAAATTTGTTTGAGGTTAAGCGTCGTCACGTCCCAATCGCAAAACAGCTTTATTCATGTCAATATTTTTGAGGAAGCTCTGTGTATTACAGATGAATTATATGTTTGACATTCATTGCTTTATAAAATATTTGTTTTGACAGATTGGTTCCTGTTTTTGTTTTTGGTTAATTTGGTTTTTTTTGGGGGGGGAGACATAAACATACATGTACAAGTGCACATTATCATTATCAAATTATTTTCATTTTAAAATATGTCAAGAATCTATAAGATTTCTTTTTCTCACAAAAAAAATGACAAGGGCCAAATGACATAGGCCTAATGCACTTCTTTGTTATTGTTCAATTTATGACTTATGGGTTATATGTATTCTGAAAGGATAAATCAATACCGATACCAGACCTAAGACTAAAGTTGGTGCAGTTCAGTGTGATAAGTTTAACAATGTAAAAGTCACAAGCATGGCATTGTACAAGTCACACTGTGACCATTCAACTCTTCAGTGTCGCTAGTCTGGATATTGTATCAACAATGGTGTGTAACACATCCACAAAGTCAAGGATATCCTATTTGTAGGATCTGAAGCATGTTAATATTTTCGCCAAAAGTAGAAGTACATGTACATTGTAGCACTAACAGTAGGGAATGACTTTCTATAAAATTATGACAAGCCAACGCAAACCCAGTTGGCACTATTAATATTGTAGCCCCTTTAATGCATTAGAATACTAATTACCCACAACACCAGCTGGGATGGAGTAATTGTCACTGCTGCATGCAAAGCAGTCACAATGTGCAGCCTTGTGGTCTGTGTGCACCCCCCCCCCCCCTCCTCAATACAATAGGGATATCAGGTGGCCCCTGAACATGGATAACTGCTGCAGTACAGTATGTACAGTGCAGGCACACTATGGTTCCCAACCACATGTACACACAAGGCATTTATTTATAACAAATTATTGAAACTTAGTACAAAAACCTTTGCAAAATGTAATGTTGCTACTACATGGCAACCATATTGAATTTCCTTTAAATATTTCTTGAGATGGATACTGATCCATGTGGAACACAACACAACATTACTTAAGCATTTTTCACCAGCTTTGGGATATTTTGTTTTGGTACGGATTACAAAATATATCCAAAGATATATTTTTAGTATTAATTATACAGATGCACACCTTCAAGGCCTCGGTAACAAATATGATAATCGAGCACAAATAACTAAGATTATCCTCAGGGAAGTCACTTCCATGGAATGACATGATGTCACAAACAACAGGATAAAAACACAGATTTCTAATTTGTGACATTTAACAATTTGGAAGGAAGGTCCTAAAGTAAAACAGTCAACCAAACAGATGCTCAGACGGACTAAGGGATGCGGAGATCCAAGGGACTACACATAAACACACACAGACTACTTGAGAACATGGAAGCAATACAACCAAGAGAGAATTTCATTTGTTTGACGTATGGTTCACAAACAATTTTCAGGAATGATTGGGAGATTGACACAACACAAAGTCAATAGAACATCAGACTTAATGGCTACTACACAATTTATGCTTACAACTGTAGGAGTACAAGTGGCCAGGTGGTGACAGCAGCTAGCCCTGAAGCCATCCATGGCTAGTTACCATGTGGGTGCTATTCTGAAACCTGATGTATGAGAAGTCCTTGATCTAAGCAGGAGACCAGTTGTTTGGTTTTTCCTTGAGTTGATCAACCAATTCAAATGTAGAATTGACTGGCTTGGCTGAGAACTTAAGAGTTGAAAAGACAATGGTACTTACCCCCTCTGCAGTAGACTGACTGGCTTGTCCCAGCTTGTAGTGCCTCTGCTCTTCAGGAACCTGCATGTGTTCAAATGTTCTCCTCTGACGTATCAGAGACAACTCACAGGTGCTGCAGGTGAAGACAATATTTCCTTGTTCCAGGACGACTGCCCCCCTGGGTCGTTCGATGCCAAGCAGGCTGGGGTACTCCTTGGTGCTGACAGTGCGCACGTCATCACGGGAAGTCAGGTGACCGCAGATGAAACAAGCAAACTCATGCACGAAGTAGTGGCGCAACCAGCGGTTGCTGTCCACGAATGACTTGGAATCCTCAAAGTCTTGCCACTGTGCAATCAGGTTGAAGTAGCAGAACATGCAACTGAGGGCGGTGCCGTCAGTGTCTATGGGTGCGGCGCTCGGAGCAGAGTTGCGATTCGCCAAAAACGGAAAGAACGGTGTGGCCTCGTCTATGTTGTTGATGGTTCTGCGGGGGAACGAGTGAACTTTATACAGACGGTTGGGGTCGCAGTGGGCTCCGCAGAGGTAGCAAACTCCTTTGGTGAATGAGTGAGTGTTTGTGGGCGAACCAAGTTTGTATTTCCCGACGTATCTTCGTTCACTGTGCGGGATGCCTTCAGCTTGATAGACTTTCCACTGTTGCTCCAGCTCCGAGTAGCAGTTGCTACATATCAGACAGCGACCATCGGCATCAATTGGCTTAGACTGAGAGGGCTTCTTGATGTTTGTCAAAAATGGGAAGTACATAACATGGCTGTTGTTTTTATCCGGGGCCAACGTATTGACTGTTTTGGTGTGCTCGCTTGGGACACTCTGTGCACACAGATAGCAGAAATGTACTTTTTGCCTTTTCTCAACGGGAGTGAGTGCGCTGGGTTCTGCACTACTGGTGTGAGGGCGGCTTTGCTTCTTGGCTTTGTGGATGCGGTAGACACGCTTGTCATGAGGTGTGTGGGTTAGCTCGTGGGCATTCCATTGCTCGTAGAGATCCTTGCTGCAGGGCAAACACACCTGAGCCAAGCCCTCCTTGCTCAGAGGGGCACTACCTGTCGGTGGACTGTGCTTGTCCAAGAATGGATAGTAAGGTTCACTACTGTTGAATCTCCTTGCACGTATCAGGTGGGTATCTGAGAGATTCACTGCCTTCCCACACAGGAAACAGACAATATGATTGGGAGCTCCCAGGACCAAATCTGGGTTAGGATCCATCTCGGATCGGAGATGGTATTTCCGCTGGTGAAGGGGCACGCTATCCCTCTCAAACGAATGCCACTGGCGAAGTAGGAATAAAGTGCAGAGCTCACACATCAGCACACGACCAAGATTGTCAACAGCTTTAGCACCTGGCGGGGCTGGGTGGCCAAGAATGCATGGGAAATACGGGGCCTCCGATTTGGACCAGTGACTCGTGTGCACAACGCGTGTTGACTGTTTGACTGTTGATGATCCGCAACCATAGCAGACGGTCACGGCTGGTATATCAACATCAACACTATCAAAAGGGATCCTCCGCTTGGGATCAACCGTCTCGGCACCAGCAGCTGGGAACCCATTGTCTTGTTTGGGGATTTCATTTGGCGCTGGTACCACAGATGAAGCTCCTGATTCTGAGTAATGCGCATCTCGGATATTCAGTTTATACATCTCCTCACGTACCTGGGGGCTGACTTGCATCTGAGGATCAGGCTTGTTAACGTGTCCCCCTCCAATACTATCACTACGCTTTAACCAATACAGGCGCTTTACAATCGGGGTGTTTGTGCTTTCATACGCCAGCCACTGCTGCTTCAAGAAGGCCTGGCAGACTTGACAGCAATCCACGGTACCATCCGTCCTGAAGACGGTACCTGGAGAAGCATCGTGGTACTGGAGGAACGGGAAGAAGGGATCGCTGGCGTGGGGGCGACTTCTCAGCGTCGTGTCGGCCCCACGTGCACCGCACACGTAGCAGTTCGGGAGCGTGCGGTTCGCCCGTGGTCGCGACGCTGTGGCCGGGGAGCGAGTCTTGCCGTGCCCGCTGTGATGCGATTGCGAGTGCTTGGACGGCCGATCACTTCCCGGTTTCGTCTCGCCAGCCATGGTAAACCTCAGATATTCCCCACCGATGCCTTACCGATGAAACTCGAAGAAATACCAGTTCTCTTATATGGACTCAACAGCATACCTGAGTTGCACGTCTGCAAGATGACAGCTCTGAAAGGAAATAAATGCCGTAAAAATAATCCCAAGATCAATACAAGTTGACAGAACACACGCTCTCCGTACAAGCCGCCATTATCGTGTGATATGAATAATGCTGCATGCACTGCACCCACAATGCACTAGTACCTGGATGGAAACATTGGCCCCGCAATATGGATAGCAAAATGGACAATTACAGTGCATACAAGCAACACGTGTCTGGTTTGTTTTGTTTGATGGTTTGATGTGTGCCGGGCCATAGTTGACATTAAAAAAAAGGTCTGATCGGAAATGAGCGAACAAAACATTCAACTTGAAATCAAAATATTTCTCTAATTTCGAAAGAAAAAATAATCGACATAAAATAGCAGAAAAAATCAGGAGTCATTAGAATTATGAGATATTCTTCACAATGAACAACACAAAAAACGAGTGCAACTTTCCTAATGATGAATATTGTTATAATGTGAAATATTATGATAACAAGACAAAGAAATCCTTTCTGCCAACCAGAGGCCAGGCTTCGTATAATAATCATAAGTACTGTAAAGTATAATCACAAGATTAGAGCCGATGATAATAGTGTAGTTGCATTTTTAATAGGCGATCCCCCATCCCAACCGTACCCGCAAACTCCTTTTCATATTGGCACACGGCCCTCGGTTTTTGAATTCATAATAAAAATCTGCAAAGCTTCATTGTTCACTAACGGCTTTTATTCCCCTTCTTTTTTCATATTTTTTTAGGGGGACGGGATCTTGTCATCCATCCACACACTGGTTTTGGGGGAAAGCTGACGACGGGTGGGTGAGCCATGCGACCACTGGCGTTGTGTGAATGCAACACGGGGCAATAAATAGCAGACCTTACACGGAGCAGCTGAGCCAGGTGTTCTGGCGGGCGGCACGGCCGTCCGTCATGGGAGTGATATGGCCTATTCCCCCGCTGGATTTTCTTGGCAGTTTTACGTGCCCCCACATGAATTCGCGGCCTGGGCGCTCGATAAAAAAGAACACCCCTCTTAACGCCCCGGGAAATTAATATTAAAGATAGTGACTTGATGAAATCTTGTGAATACTGAAATTTAAGACATGGTATATTTTCAGACATAAAAGAAATTGATGAAACAAAACAGCCATATACAAATATGTATTTTTTTCTCTCTCACTAATTCTATTCTTTGTAAGATAAAGGTTATACATTATTTTTTGTTAATGATATTTATATTAATTTAACGATTAATGATTAATGGAATTAAAGATGCATTTTCTAGATAAGCTTTACCTTTTGTAACGAAATGGATAGTATTAAAACGTTGAAATTTATTTGATGTCATTAAAGGCATTGCATACGTTTGGTAATGACTCTGAAAATTTATGGCAATAGAAACTTACTTTGTGAGAAGTACAGCTGCTTTGGATAGTATAATGCATATTGAGAAACGTTCAATTCGAAGTACCGCGGTTATGGAAAAATGTGTCACTTTTTATCTCCAAAAATTATGAATCTGAGAAGCGTTATGGCCGTAACGCTCCAGCTATTGACTTACTGTTCTCTGGCGTGAAATAACCGCTCTAGTTTGTCGCCAAAATCTCAAAAACGCTACCACCTTTTGAATTGAAACTTTCACAGGTTAGTTTTACAATTATATTGGTTTGAAACAAACATTACTCTCAAATTACCAAACGTATGCAATCCCTTTAATGTATCAATGGGCAATTTATTTAAACTGGGCACTGTTTAGTGTTTAAACTGTTTTGGCCGGTTTGGAAATCTGTCACCATCCTGCCGTCTACATATACGAAAAGGGACAAGTTCGTCAAGACAATGAGGCCAAAACCAAAAATGGGGGACTTGTGTGTATTTAGGGGAATGACATGGTAAAGGGTACAGTAGAGAGGTTGCCCGACAACTCAAGTTGTAGCCAGCGTACAGTGAGTGGCCTCTAATAAGGCGAACCCACATGAATGATATACGGAGTGCTAAAAGTGCCATTTGACTTCGGTCTTGTTAAGTTTGCACCTATCCTGCAACAAACAAACATTTCCCTAGGGTATAGCATAATGAGTAGTTTCATGACTTCTGACCGGCAACAGAATAGGCGAATAGGCCAATAATATTGGCAAACTGAGTGGCCCTGGCACCCAACCTACCGCCACTGTGATGCGGCACGGGTTGAGCACTGAGGGCATATGGTATTCCGCTGGTCGAATGTTCGAATCCAGTCTCAGTAAATTTCCTGTCTTTACACGACGGTGAATGAGGAGCTCATTGACATTTAAACTCATGAGCGAGAAACACTAGTAGTCAAGTTGAAGAATCCAACCAGCAAGATGGCATTTAAACGACTCCGTAGATGACAAGCTCGGACCGTCACACACTAGTTTAAAATACCGGAGGCAGAGATGCGCTCCGGAAACAGGAATTGAAATTTTAGTCTGCTGTCGGCCTCACAAAGCTATAGACATCGGGACCGAACCTTAAAAAGATGTCGGTAAGATGAGGAGTCGGCAATTTTCTCAATGACTGAGATTAACCCTACGGTTTAAAAGTACAAATAGAGTCATGTTTCAATGTTAAAAGGAGGGAACTTGGCGTGCAGAGTGCAAAGTATGCAGATGATATTAATATTAACTTGTCCGCCATTACAAGCGGCCGATTTGTTTATAAAGGTAATATCATACTTTGGTTTTTATCATAGAAATACAGATTCATGGACAAACATAATCAAGAAAGATAGAGTAACAGTAATCTGTGAAATTCCCAGTCCCATATGGGTGCCAAGTTTGAGAAAATAGTGAAAACACCCACGGTGTTTTTTCAATCTTTTCAACATATATAATTATTTGATCAAAATTGTTCCTGGTCATTGATTTGACCCTTTCCTTTCGTTGTGCTATGCCAAAGTATGATAGTATAATTATACCTTTAAGCGACTGTTTATAAATGACAGGAATAATAAAAGAACTTCCAACTTTCAAAGAATAAAAGCGACGTGATGGGTGTTTTTTTTTTTTACATCGATATATAAACTATAGGCAATGACTGGTTCAAGTTGAACTGATGCCCTTTTAATGAAGCTTTTGCTGCTCCGACTTGTTAGCTGGATGTTCCCCCTTACGATTTTTCTTCTGAAATGATAAAATATATAAATTGGGAAAGGCGTTTTCAGTGTTTGGGCGGGGATCTATTAGGCCTATGCGTCTTTTAAAAAAGGTATTACGGTTTTCACATGCATGTGACGTTTTTATATGTAATAACGTTTATACATATACACTCATCATGAGGAAACCTTCACAGAGCTACAGAGCTTTGACAAAAATATATATAGTTATGGGCATTATTTTGAAGTCACTATATCCAAGGCGGCAGTATACACAAGCAGGAACATGCAAGGTCTCGTTCATTTTAATTATAGTGTGGAAAGTTTGAATAATTATAACAAAATACAACATTGCAAAGTTTAAGATTCATCAAAATCAGCCCCGAGACCTATAGGGTATAGGTCTCGCCGTGGCCTATACCCCTGCGTGTAAAAAAAATAAGCTGATGACTTCAGTCTTCGACCGGCCACAATGGCAGTCAAAGTAATAGAAAAAATTGTTGAATATAGTTCATCAATAACCTTCGATTTGTGTCCTAAATGGTTTGACCTATACCGGTACCTTTTCCAGTGTTTTGAAAGTTAGAAAGTAGAATGATATCCTCTTTCGGACCGCTATACATTATACCTCCGTCTGCCAGCAGAAAAACAGACTGCATTTTTGTCTAAACGTCAGCAAGAAACGCAAATACATTATACGGCAGAGTGATAAATCTTTTCTTCCTTGTATTGTTTTTTTAAACCATTTTTAAAAGCAAAGAAGCAGGTGTTCACTTTCCACCCTTTGCATTAAAGGTAATATTATACTTTCGTCAAAGAAATGCAGATTCATGAGCAAAAAAGGAAGATTCTTATACGTGCCCACTCAGTTTGAGAAAACAGTGAAAACGCCCACAGTATTAAAACAAAATTTCACAGGATTTTTGATCTTCCGAAGATCAAATTGTTTTTGATCAATTGGTTTTTACTTTTTTCACGGATAATACAGCATTTCGGTCAGTTTTTAACGGCATATCCTGTTAAATTTACAAGCTACATAATTATAAATCTGTGGCGATTTCTGTTTGGTATGCTACCAAAGCATGATACTTCTACCTCCATGCTTTAAATCGGCTTTTCTTCTTCGTATTGTTTTTTAAACCACTTCTAAAAGCAGAGAAGCAAATATCAAATATTCACTTTTACACCGCCTGTATCACACGATTTTAAAAATACCCGGGGTTGCGAACTGACCCCATTATTAAAATGATTTGGTCACGTGATATATGGAGCCATTTTGATTCCATTGTGTCAACTGTCAACTAACTGTACACTGTGAGATGAGCCGTGTGTGCATTGTGTGTAGTCGTGATGGTAAATGGTCGTGTTTGCCGTTGATATTGGGGGCAAAGATGACAGGTTGCTGTGCGTCAGGGTGCTCGAACCGATCCGAGAAGGGATTTAAGATGCACAGATTCCCTGCTGATTCTACAAGACGGAGAATCTGGGAGGACAATGTCAGTCGTGACGGCTGGAAGCCAACCTCATCGTCCTGTCTTTGCGAGGTACGGTATAAGCCTTATCGCAAATACCGCCTGGTTGATTTTGGACAATGGTGGAAAGGCACCATGGGAAGGAAAAAGGGGCATATTTTGTCCCTTTTCCCTTCCCACAGTGCCTTTCGACTATTGTCCAAAATCAACCAGGCGGTATTTTCGATAAGGCTTATACAACTTATTTAATACAAGATCACACAAAGTGCGGTTGTTATACAGTGTACTCAGTGTGTACTGCAGTGCTATGATTATGAGCTAGCTACAGAAATGCATTTTCCCTCATTTCGGATGTTTACTACTAAATGTGGCCACAGTATAGGCAGGTCTCGTCTTACAGTTTTACAGCCTATTTTATTTAGGATAAAACACTGAGGCTTCATGGTAAAGAAATGTTAATTGTTCAAGCATAACTTAGCTATAATCGCAAATAGCATTTTTACCAAGAGAGGGCGCTTCCGCAAAGCATTGTTGGATACATCTTGGTTGATCTGCATATTCATGTGACAGTGCACAAAGAGAACTGACCAAAACTAAGCAGGTGGTGGCACCCTCTAGACCCTTGTGCATCCCACAACTCCCTGCGGTCGATATTTGTGTTGTGGTCTATGGAAGCAGGCCCCAACATGTCAGTATTTTTGTATTGGTGTCAATGTTAATGTCATCCTATCTCACCAAATAACAATGTAGAATTTTTTTTTTCCCCACTGTGCGCAGGCTCATTTCGAGGTTGATCAGTTTGAGAACGGAAGAGCTGATGGTAAAAGGAAGTTGAGACCTCTGGCCATACCCACCATCTTCTCTCTGACCAAGTCTCCTAGGCCAAGGAAGATACCTCGGAAGCCACTGTCCACCGAGATCTCTGTCCCAGTCAGAGCTACACAGAGATCTGCCCTGCATGAGCACACCTACTGCTTGAATCCACTACTGGAAAACACAACAACTCCAGGTAACATAAACAAGTTAATTATATATTATTATTTTATTCAGAAATCATCAACAAGAGACAAAGAACATACAATGAAAACAAGATACAGTTGACTCGTTCTGGGATAACCCAATAAAGGTGATTACATAGGGTGATTTCCGTTGGGGTTCCATACTAAAAACTCATGCCCACTGTAAAGCAAGCTGGACTTAAAATATCCTTCACATAAAAAATGTTACCTTCTTTGATCTTCCGTGTATTATTAGCTTATAGACCAATATGCAACTTGGACTCACTGGAGTTGGAGTTAGGAGGGTCTGACGCGTTTCGATCCCAGCAGGATCTTTCTCAAAGGCTAATGACCATTTTTAGGATTGAAACGTGTCAGGCCCAAGCAAAATATCAGTTCATTAGTAGAAATTGAAACAGTTAATACTATAGATTTAAACATTATTTTCTCTGTTCTCCATTTTCTGTAGTAAAACCCGAAGCCAATGTCACTGAAGTGGATGCTGCTCCAGCTTTGTCTTCCATTGTGGAGGCAAGACCCTGCTTCGAGATGGGAGATAAGATCAAGAAGTTGAAGGCTGAGCTTCGCAAAACCAGGAAGAATTGCCGGGCCGTCAGGAAGGCCAAAGCAGACCAGGACTTGAGGATGGCACGAGTCTTCAGCAAGGATCCCCTTGACCTAAAATCCTTGAGCAACAAGCCAGGACTTCCAGAAGGACTTGTTTTCAGGTGCACACTTGAGGAAGCCTGTGCCATCACCGCTGGGATCAAAGCATGCACTGACACTTATCAACACTGCCCAGTCCCTGACAGTCACTTTGACAAGGATAATGGTGCAACTGCGACTTCCGGACAGATTTCCGTGAGGACTGATCAAGAAGTGAAAGTTCCACCTCAGGAAGACACAAAGAGCCCGCTCTTTTCATAATTTAAGACCTGCAGGAATGTTCACAAAGTCATCATTGCATCTTTGATACAACTTGCCAATTACTGTATTCTTCTTCTTCTTTCGTGTCCATCTCCTTTGATTGCGTTCAAATGTTCGGCCAGGCTCTTGTGCAGATGAGGGCCTTCTCATTTGCACTTGCCAGATCTTCCAGGCAGCACTCGTCCTCCAAGAGTAGGCCTTGCAGTAGATGCTGCATTGTCTGCTCTGAGACACCGCATTGGCAGGTTGTGTCAGCTGCATCAGCAAAGCCCCACTTGCTCAGGTTGGCTTTGCTGCAGCCCATTCCTGTGAGTAGCCTATTGAGGGACTTCCACAGCTTCCGCTCAGATTTATATTACTGTATTATTATACCAAGGCCAACAATAGCCATGTGAATGCCACAATGGTAGATGAACCAAACCAAGCTGAAGAAAGTTAAAAATTCCAAGCAATGATGTTTTTTTTTTTCATGTTTTGGACATATTCATCGACTGAGCATTGATAATAAAAAATCAACTCAAATAGCAACCTGAAGTTTATGGACTTCAAATCCAAACACATGGTTTGTGAATTGCACGGAAACTTCCAAGCCATTACAGGCCAAATTGCAACAATTGCTAATTGCTAAACATGTATTTTAAGTGCATTTTAAGTACTGAATAGAAAATGAGGAAGTGCATATGTGTCTACTTGTATTATAAATACAAACTGAAGAACGAATTTCCCCTTAGGCTTTTGTGTGCTATTTCATTAGACACACAATTAGTCAATGTATTTGTCTTCCATGAAATAGCTTGTTGATGTTAATACTGCCACATTCTAGATGAATTATTCTGCATTAAATTTTGATATTAAGGTATTGGAAGGTGAAGCCCATGTACTTTGATTTTTCTTGTCTATACATGTTGTAATAAAAGTTGTACTTTATATCTTTTGTCTCATTTTCTTAATTTTTTAAAGTCATGTCACCATTCCATCCTAGTCTTTTTTTTCAGACCATATACATTCCACAGGTATTTCTACTACTTAATTATGGCACCTTCCCATGCGAAATTACGAACTTATTGCAGTATCGCCCACTCGCCCAGTGTGACATGGAATTGTTGCCTCTTGATGAACATAAAGACTATTAATGATAATAATAGTAATTGTTTTATAGCATTTTACATAAAAATCTCAAAAAGCTTTACAATTCAAACCATTTACAAAACCATTACAAATTTACAAAACTAGTCTGCTGTAAGACAATGGAGCTATAAAAAGGCTCTATGGTAAGACAGACAGCACCTAATAGCTGCAATTGAAAGGAATTGAGTGTACAGACAATTTTCATAGTTATCAGAACTGATCAAGATGATGAGGGTGCAGAACTTATAACCTTTATACCTTTGGTTCCGCCTACATATAGGCCTAACAGCATCTTAGTTGTACATCTGTTTTTAAAGGTAGTATCATACTTTGGAAGCATACCGAAACCTCCACAGATTTACCTACACTAACAGGGTATAAAGATGGTTTATAATGGTAAAAACACACCTTAACCATTATTCTGCCTGAAATGCTGTATTTATTCAAAAGAGTAAAACCAGTGACCCAATTTTTGTTTGTTTATCTTTTAAGGATAAAAAATAAAAGAGAAAAGATATCAGAAATACTGTGGGTGTTTTCCTCAAAAAGTGGGCACCGTATAGAACTGAAATTTTTACAGGTGACTGTTACAGTATCTAACTTGATATTCTTGCCAATATATAAATCTGTATTTCTTTGGCAAAAAACAATGTATGATTACCTTTAAAGTACATAATTTAACAAATATTTAAATGGATGCCTTTGGCTACAGATTGGGGGTAGATTCTTAAAAAAAAGATCTATGTATAACATCAACGGAAAATATAACCCCAAGCAGGTCCCCATTTTGGAGAAAAAAAAACTTACTGGAAAAAGGTAGGCCAAATACATACGTAATAAAGGGAAGATAATAATATAGGGGAGAAATAAATATTAAAGACTCATAAAGTGCGACCTCTTGTGGTTAAAAGGTTCCTCCTTTCACTTAGTCATAACCCCTGACGTGTAGAACGTCAAATAATACGGGCACGAAAATGGACGCTAGAGCGCCCGACTACTTCATTGATGATTAGGGGAAATCCGGACCACAACATAACAACAACATTCCGATGACTTGTTGTATGTAAAGTACGTCACAGAGGTACCGGTAAGCATACGATGAAAACAGTCTAGAAATTCTTCCTTTTTGGCTTTACTCCGTAAATAATTTGTATTCCTCATTTGACAATCATGGATCTATAAAACTAGGCTAGTTTTATGAGGAGGGATACTTAATATAAATCTCTGGTGAACATTCATATAAAAAGAATTATAATATCGTGTTCACTTCCTTGCTTACGTAGTACTTAGTTACATTGTATTTGTAGTTTGTACAATACATTTAACAATACACTAGTCACTACTTAAAAAGTAAGTTTACTACTTTACTGTAAAGTAGTAGTACTACTAGTACTATTAAGGCCCCTAGATCTACTACTACTAGCCTACTACTAAAAGTAGTACTAGTCTAGTACTAGTAGTAGTAGTAGGCCTACTACAGTTTTATTTTACTAAAATACTATGCGCACGCCACTGAGCAATATGAATTACGGCATGACGTAATTATTATGTACGCTAAACAGTTAGAACTGTTGGCACACACTGTGGCAGAATCCAATAGTGTCACTGTCACTTGTCAGTTATTAAACTTCGTTTTTTTTAGAAAACCTTTTCATAATAATATTTTTTCAAACAAAATTGTTGAGCGCAATTTTGACGCCTGCACAAGTTTTAAACCGGGGCGTGCGCAATTTGAATTTAACATTCATTTGGAAGTTTTTTTAACCGCGGCACGTAACTACCTGCACTTCAGTTGGGCCTAGGTTAAAAACGTTGGACACAGCCTCACAGGTTTTCTTTAAAAACAAGTCACTTCTGACAAACAGTTAACAAAACTGCTCAACAAAATCAATCTTTTTTGTCACTGGTGAAAATAATGGTCCCTGGGCAAGTACAATATTGAATAACCTTACAAATACAATACATGTATTTGTGTTTGTGGCTGTTAATTACCACTACGTGAAATGATTGATGGCCCCAAATGATGTACTATTTTCTACTAAATGTTGATTTTAATCTTAATTGTTTTCACAACCTTCAGTAGTATCAGCAGACAAAAGGTGCTTTATAAATAAATTATATTCAATGAACCCCTTTCAAGTAGTTGAATTCAAATCCCATACAATTCTTCATTATTTACTTTTGTTGGTAATTGTGTACTTCCTGTTTTCAGAATGCAAAGAGAAGCGGCCATGACTTGTCTGTGATGCACTAATTACACCGTGCTCGTGAATGCAAAGACTGGAATCAGCTCATTATGATGTCGTTAAGAGAAAATGAATAAATAGCCGCACAAAATTACAAACATCAAGAGATGTGACACTGCACAAGTAACAGAACCAGAGGGTTCTGGATGCTGTAACCGAAAGACTGTTGCCTCCGTGTCAAGGAAATATAACTTGGTTTGTTCATTTCATTTAATTCAGAACAAACAAACAAACAAACAAATCGTATAACAATCAAACAAAACAAATAAAGTGAAAAAAAGAAGAAAAAAAAAGAAGAAAGACCAAGAACAAAAATCGTAATGGAGTCTGGCACTTCCTTGCAACTGGTACCAGACATGGGATCTCCCTTAGACTTTACTGGCAGTTCAGCTGGTTCCCCGGGCACCGAGGCAGCCAATGGAACTGTCATTATAGCGGGACAGGAGGGCACCAGTGACCACCAGGCCCTCAACCAGCAGTACACGCTGGAGGAGGTTCGGGATCACTGGAGTATGGAGTCTTGCTGGATTGTGCTCTTTGATTTGGTGTACGATGTCACCGACTTTCTTCATGAGGTAAGTAAGCAAGTGCGGTAGGCATCCCAAATACTCAACTACATTATCTTCAAAGGTAGTATCATACTTTGGCAGCATACCGAAACAGAAATCTTCAAAGATTTACCTATAACTTACAGGGAAGAAACATTATCTTACCATTTTTCTGCCTGAAATGCTGTATTTATCAAAAAAAGAGTAAAACCAATTGACCAAAAACAATGTTGAAAGATCAAAACTCCTGTGAACAGATTTTTTTTTAATAATGTGAGCATTTTTCACTGTTTTTTCAAAAAGTAGGCACCATATGGGACTGGAAATTTCACAGATGACTGTTTCGGTATCTTGATATTTTTATACTGTAGTATTTTTTACCCATGAATCTGCATTTCTTTGACAAAAACCAAAGTATGAAATTACCTTTAACCTAAAGTACTTACAGTGTACATTGCTCTGGAGTCTAGAGGGTTGTAAACTTGCTGTGGGGCAGAAGACAGGACGATTTGACTTGAAGGGAATTATCAATCTTTTCTAAGCCATTATAACCTGAAGAATAAACAATTTGGGGTTAATTAGTGGGAGAAGAGTTGAGAACATGTAGCCTCCAGTTCCAAATCCAGGTTTATCTTGTAAAGTTGAAACCTATTTCTGGAAACCTTAAGTTCCGACCACTGATCTAAGCAGGGATGTATGCCAATATCGTCCATAGAATCCATTGATTGATTTCACTGTTTGATCTGTTATATGTTTTCTGTGCAGCATCCTGGTGGAGCCGAGATTCTGGTGGAGCATGCTGGTAAGTCATTAGGCCTAAGTTTATTAAGGAAATCGTATAAGATTCGCAAGGCCTAAAACAAATTTTTTAGTTTGAGACAGAAAATTGACTCAACAGTTCGCAAACAGTGCAAACAGTCACCATGGGAAATCTTGGTTCATCAGATGCTGGGTTTTTCAAGCAAATCAAGATTTATTGTCTTTTCCAAAGATCGTTCGTCCGAACGATTTTTGGAACAAACATAAAGGACACCCTTACTTGAGTTGTTTTGGTTATCCCCTTTCACTCAAGGTATGAAGATGGTGCTGGTAGAAACAAACCGTTAAAATATTTCCACCTGAAATGCTGTATTTCACCGAAAACAGTTTTCATCTCGGGGTAAGATCAAAACCATTCCTCATGTTTTATAAGAAAAATTGAGTCGGGTTTTCGTTATTTTCTTGTGACTCAGATGTCCGATTGAGTTCAAATTTTCACAAGTTTATTATTTCATGTACATGGTTGATCAGACAAAGTATGAGTGCTGTCTTTTGAACTTTACCAATCATGTATTTATCTTTAAGTGTTGGAATGCCTTTAATGATCTTTGTCAAAGTAGTACAGTGGATGGGTTGATATATGTATAACAATTGACCCTTTTGTGTTTGTTGTTGACATTATTGTACAGGATATGACTCTACACTTGCATTCAAAGGCAAAGGTCACTCTGAGAAAGCCCATAAGATGCTGCAGAAATACTTGATTGGGCAACTGGTCTCTGTAAGTACCCGTCAGTGGGTCCCAACATTTCAGTATTCCTCAAATTCCTTTTTTTACTTACATAATTATAATATGAATAGACAAATAAAATGTCTCATTTGCATACAAGTGCTCATAAAATGAAGTAATATTTTCATCCTCGACACCAACCAAAGTCTTTACATTACATGAAAAATGCCATTAGTATCTCATTTTCAATCAATCACAGAAAATAGAAGAAACTTACAGTTAGCAGTCCTTTTTAAAGGTACTCTCATACTTTGGTAGCATACCGAAACAAAAATCTTCACAGGTTTACCTATAACTTACAGGGTGTAAAGATTGTGATGGTAGAAACATGCCATTACAATTTTTGTGCCTGAAATGCTGTATTTATCCAGAAAATGGTAAAACTGATTGACTAAAAAAAAACCCAATTTTGATCTCAGGGAGATCAAAACTTCCTTGAGAAGATTTAAATATACAGTGACCGTTTTTCACTGTTTGCTCAAAAGGTGGCCACCGTATGGGACTGGAAATTTCACAGATGACTGTTATTGTACATAAGGCCGGACAAAAAAAGTTGTTGTGTTGCCCTCAAGTGGAAAAATTTAAATTTTGGGTTGGTCGGTCGATTTTTTTTTTTTTTTTTCGCCGACTTTCAAACATTCAAGAATAAATACAGGATGTATGGTCACCAGGGCTTATAAATCAACAGTCTTGGGTCGTTTTGAGGAGACACGCTTTTTTACTGCTAAATCTTACATTTTCTGTCAAAAATGGTGAGTTTTTATACTTTTCAATTCAATTTTCTCCACAGAGTGAGAGGATCTACTCAACTAAATCCACTTGATGCAGTAACATTGACCGGCTGTAGTACAGTACTTGCAGGAGGAGGGAGCAGAGGTATATTCACTACTAATAATCAGCTAGAGGCTAGTTTTATTCAAGGGTTCCAGGGGATGGAAACAAGGGATTATGGACTCACTTATGGAAATAAGCTGGTTCCAAAAGTATAAGGAAAGGAAACAAGTTTTTGTAAAGAGAGAAAAAGACTTAAATACATTCATGGTGTTATCTTCAATATTAGCAAGGTTAGATTTGTGGAAATAGGGCAGGGCTCTGATTTTTAAAGAAAAACGATGGGGTGAAACGGTAATGAAGATGCGACTCTTCAATTCAAGGCCGCACGGACGGCCGCATACAAGAATAGTCTGCTTCCCGCTCTTATTTTGAAGATTCTTGATCTCTTGAGTCTGTGAACCAGACTAACTAGTTAGTTTTCAAGTTGGCAACAAGTATTTAATTTTACATTGAAATATGACGGAAATTTCTTCAATCTAGGGTTTCGAGGACTCTGGAACATTTGCTGAAGGTCACAAATATGATATTTAGTTTTGGAACCCACTTGTTCACAATCCCCGGAAATATTTTAGATAATTGGCTACACACCTTGTAATCTGTGCATTCTTATGGGATGGGCCACATGTACATGGCAGATGCAGCCAGCAGAATCCAGTCCCCAAAAACTCCTCTGGATAAGAAGTCCTTATTTCTGGGAAAAAATAAAAGACCACATGTCGTGTATATGAATGCATTGGCTTAAAAGGTTACAGTACAAGATTGGTAACATACACAAACAGAAATGCTCATATATTTACGTATAACTTTCAGGGTATGACATGTATGAAGATGGTGCTGGTAGAATCATACCGTTACAATATTTCTGCCTGAAATGCTATATTTATCCAGAAATTAGTAAAAACAAAAACCGAACAAAGTTTTGAACTCGGGGTAAGATCAAAACCATTCTTTATGTTTTATAAGAAAAATTGAGTTGGTGACTCAGATGTCCGATTGAGCTCAAATTTTCACAGGCTTATTATTTTATGTACATGCTGGATTAGACAAAGTGTGAGTGCTGTTCTGTCACCTTTACGAACGTTGTACATGCCCTATAAACACAGTGGTTAGAAAGGCTTGTTTGACAG
Source organism: Astropecten irregularis (assembly GCA_963971285.1). Lineage (NCBI taxonomy): Eukaryota > Metazoa > Echinodermata > Asteroidea > Paxillosida > Astropectinidae > Astropecten > Astropecten irregularis. The sequence goes on from OZ020246.1 coordinate 15,420,483, forward strand.
TTAAGATTCACACTGTGCTTGGACTCCGACTAGACACACAAGGAATTGACAATTTGAAAACTGCACATATTTACAAGACAAGAAAAAGGTGGGTTTTCATTAGATACCTTCTTGGCCAGAAATATCCATTAAGGACAAATGTCATTGAAATTAAAAACCAAGACTGGCCAAGCCTTTCCACAAACCAAAGAGAATGATAAAAGTATATTTAAAGAAAAAATTGTAAATATCTTTTAATACGTATAAATTGTCATTAGAATTCCTAATGTTTTGTATTTTGTTTTAAACACACAGACACACATAGAACCCGTTTCCAAGTATGTCCTTGGAATTTTGTACCCTATCTATTATAAACCCAAACATAGGCAGTACATCTTATGCCAATGATGTATTAATGGAATCCACCAGTGACCAAAAAAACATGGTTGGACTTTGGGGGGGGGGGAATTTGCAATGTTGCCGTGTAGCAGTAATCCAAAATTATTCTATAAAGTCTTTCAGAGTAATTCATTAGCAATAAGCGGAAATGTTTGATATTGTAGGGGGGGAATTCCCATTAAACAGTGATTGAAGTGGATTAAGTTTAGCTTGCACTGTAAGAAAAGCTGCATCTGTAGTAAGATTGCTGGGAATGTGTTTGTGTAATATATTGTGCATTCAAAAGCCCATGAAGGCAAAAATATGCAAGAGCTCTTTTGTTAAAAGTACTATCCAGAATTCAGTTGAAGAGTTGAATCTTGTCATTCTTTAAGGGAGCATATAGGATTTGCAAGTCCTCCAAAAAATGTATTGAGTTTGAGACAGAAAATGGACTCAACAATTCGTAAACAGAGCAAACAGTCACCATGGGAAATCTTGGTTCATCAGATGGTGGGTTTTTCAAGCAAATCAAGATTTAGTGTCTTTTCCAAAGATCGTTCGTCCCAATGAATTTTGGAACAAACATAAAGTAAACTATTCTTCATGTTTTATAAGAAAAATGGAGTCAGGTTTTCGCTATTTTCTCGTGACTCAGATGTACATGTTTGATCAGACAAAGTATGAATGCTGTCCAGTGACCTTTACCGATCATGTATTGTACCTTTAATAGGTGGTCATTTGCAACAAACTAGACAAAGTACATGACCCACTGGGGTACAGTACTGTTGTTAGTCCCTTTCACACTGGGCCTACATAGAGTTGCGTGGCGTTGCATATCGTGTACGGCAAAATAAAGTTTTTGTGGGGTTATACCGGGCCTGCGTAGATGTGTGTAGTGCGATGGTTTATGGTTGCATACCCTGTGCATTGACACCGGGTACCACTGGGCATAATATAATTGGCGTACAGACGCGTAGGATTGCGTGTAATAGACGTACATGTAGGGTAGAGTACCATTGCGTAACACGTGTAGGCTATGCAACGCTACTCAACTGTTCGCAAGGCGCGGTGTGAAAGGGGCTTAAAGTTACATGTATACCTTCTGTTACAGCTAGTAGACCAGGGGTAGGCAACCTTTATGAATCAATGGGCCAGAAACGAGGAATGGAAAATTTGGCGGGCCGCACTATGGTCAACAATGCACTTTCAATTTCAAACATTCAGTAACGAGGAATTTCTTAGAGGGCAACCCCACTAAGGAACACAACCTGACAACTGAGCTTTGTTTGTGAAAACTTGTCAGAGCAATACCGATATGACTCAATTGATACTGCGCTGTGTGAAGCACATACCAATTATTTTTTATTCTGGATGCGTCTCGCGGGCCGCACAAAAATCAATGGCGGGCCGCAGGTTGCCCACCCCTGCAGTAGACAATACTAGACAATTGCATCAACATACTTCAGTTTATCATTCAACCAGATTTGTAGGCTTGTGATGATGAATTTAAAATCCTGAGCTTACAAAAAAGATCATTTTGAGAAAAAATATTAGGGCGACATCAAATAATTGTCGCCCTAATGTGGTCTGTCACCCTAATGTAGACATTAGAAAGATATACTTTAATACATGCTTTAAATTCCATGATACATGTATTTAATACAAACAGGGTAGTGCAAATGTATTTAAGTGGAATATATTTTTTTTATAAAGACATCTGAGCTATGATTATTGTATTGTAAATCTTGGGATATTTTGGAATTGAGGTAATGTATGCTAAAAACTTTTGCTATATGTGGCTTTGTATATTGGAGAATAACATTTTACAGTAAAGTTTTTATTTATCTTTTATATAATTACGACTTAATGTTTGATAGACAAGTGCAACCAAAAGGAGTTCAGATTTACTCTGTGTCAAGCTGAAAAATGCAAATTAAATGTGCAGTTGAATTTTTGTTTTTTACTAGAGAAGTCTGTAGTCAAAGTGTGTTTGTGTATGTTGTGCATGGCTCATCCACAGTATACAGGGTGTCCCCAAAAAACGCAACACTTGTGTCGAGAACTATTATATGAAAAGTACTCTTTCAATATGTCATATTTTCGCCAATTTCAGTCCCAATATGCTTAAATTCTACATGGTGATAGCCAAGACATGGTTGTATCACATATTTGAATCTTGAAGTGATAAACAGTTTAATTTTAACAAAATGGGTCCCGACACAGTGTTGCGTTTTTTCTGGGACACCCTGTACAAATATCACATGGTTTGAGGGTGACAGTCGATTCTAGTTCCCGAGGTGTTGGAAGTTAACAAACTACAGTTCCCAAGGCGAAGCCCAGGGAACTAGTTTGTCAACTTCCAACTCCAAGGGAAGCAAGAATCGACTGTTCATCCAAAATAAAACATGTGATATTTGTTTTACAATACCTCATAAATATTCTTTATTGTCCTCAATTTTGTTAAGAAGTGCAGCAAAACGTTCATTTCTGTGAACCGTCATGTAGGTCAAAACTTAAGCACGCCTGCACGCGCACTGCAAATAGGATAGATGCGCAGTGCAATGTTCCATGCGCAGTGTGAAAGTTGCCCTCGAATCCAGAAAAAGTACATTTTTGGTCAAAATCTATAAAAACTGCAATAGGGTGTTATGAGGCTACCCGGTACTTTAAGGATTTCTGAAGAAACTAGGGACTTTGCTCCACTATTGGTGGAATTATATGCAACTGAAAATGCCCATTACGAGGCTGTTTTTAGCCCAAAATGTCACGCATGTGCTGTTAAATAGGTACACCATTACCTAGGAGTCAGGACCTAGGGATCAAAACTACAAAAACTCTTGTGATCAATTTCAAAGTCTGTGGGTGGCAGCTAGTGGGGTGCAGAGGGGCATTTCCTTTGAAATTGACACAACATTTAACTATTCTTTGACTGGAAAAAGAACAACATGACATTGTAAGGCAGATAAATTCTGAAAATTTACTCTATAGCTTACGAACGTTATGTTAGGTTGTGGAGCAACAAATGGGCAGTGAGGATTCAGACTGAAATTGCCCATTATGGGGGATATTATTGCCCCCCAAAAAAACTTTTGATTTCTTACCTGTGATGCAATGTCACTCACAGTCTTCAAGGAACCCAGAAGCATCTTCCATTCAATTTAAAGGCAATCCTGCAAAGAAAAATTCACTGCAGATTTTAGCTTAGGAGCAATTCCAAGATAACACTGTGACACTTTTGAATATATTTTCACTCATCAAATGTAGATAGCAAACTAAGTCTATATGTACCAACTGAGCTATCCAGTCCTATGTTGGTGGTGTCCCCAATAGTCAATTATCTTTGTTCGTAAAGCATCCAGAAGCCATGATGATTATATCAATAAAAAAGCCGTATCCTCTTTAGCTCTTTTCACATGACGCCAAAAAAACTCTCAACCATTGAGAAATTTTTTCAAGGTTGCGAAATCTTACAAAACGGTTTTACGCTGGCTGCTTTTGCGTCCTTTCACGCGGTACAGTGTAACATTTTGCAAGCCTCCCTTGAGACAGAACGCGGGTAATCGATAGACTATGCATTTTATGAATGTAAACGCTGCTAGTACCAACGTGACGATGAGGGTGAGGGTAAAGCACGTGGTATGCAAAGGCCACGAAACCGGTGTACCACGCATGCGCATTGGAAAGCACTTCGCAAGGGACACCGTAAAAAGTGGCTGTTCTCTATTCACACGATAGAAATCAAGGGTCCCTTGAGAATTCTTCCGCTAGCGGAAGATTTTGTCGTAGGTCTGGACCTCGGTCAAAATCTCTCAAGGATTCACCAGGGACGTCGGTCACTCTCAATAATTGTGTCACTTTTGTAAGATTTTGCAACCATGAGAGAATTTCTCAATGGTTGAGAACGTACCGTTCTCAGGTTTCAGCATTGCTGCATATATATATCAATGAAATGATTCCCGGGATATATGGTGGTGTGTGCGTGGTTTCATGGCTTCTGACTGCCAAACGAATAAAGATAATTGACCATTGGAGAATGGTGTCACTCACAGTATTCAAGGAACCAAGAAGCATCTTCTATCCAATTCCAAGGCAATTCTGAAAAAATGAAAAATTCAGACCAAATTAAGCTCAAATCCCCAGGGAATACCAAGGGGGGAGGGAATTGTTGGCATATAAATTTCATTTCTCTGTAACAGTAGATACTAAAAATGTGCTCGTTTTAGAAAAATTAAAGGTAAGTACAGGATTGGTAGCATACCCAAACAGAAATCTTCACAGATTTACGTATAACTTTCACTAAGGATATCAAGATGATGCTGGTAGAAACATAAAAAGATATTTAAATATTTCCGACTGAAATTATGTATTTATCCAGAAATCAGTAAATCAAAGAATATAAAAATAAACTCAGAGAGAGATTCGGATTGCAATTTAATAATTGTAAATTTCTTAAAACATTGCCTTAAGTTATACAAATTATGGGGGTTCCTGAAGTTTATTACACTCAGGTTAGGTTTAGTACACTCAGGTTAGCTGGTACCAAGTTGCCTTAGGTCCCAGTCCCCATGTCAGACCTAGGGTTACGATCATCGCAACTAGCTGGTACCCAGCTTCTACTTACTAGACCCAGTAACTGGGGCGCTGAACTCCCTTTTCATCTTTTGGGGTTGACAGTCAGGCTAGACCGACCGTCAACCCCAAAAGATGAAAAGGGAGTTCAGCGCCTCAGTTACTGGGTCTATCTACTTACCTAGAATTTAGGTGAGTAAGGTACCAGCTAACCTGAGTGTACTAAACTTCAGGAACCCCAATAAATTCACGATCACTCCGTGAGTCCGTGTACATTCAACATTTTACATTGTGTACCGTGTACACGTGTACATGTGTACATGGTGTAATCACATAAATTATTGCCAAGCGTTTTGAAGTCTTTCAAAGCCACATAAATACTTCCTCTGGTATTCAAAATGTACTCAAGATAATCTATAGTAAACCCAAGAACCCCAAAACTCACCTGGAATGGGTCTCTTCTGCTTGGTTTCCGGGCATAAAAACAAGACCGGCAAAAATGTCCTCCCAACAAAATTTCAATTTTCCCACTTCGCACATGTTCCCTGTTTACAAATAGCGCCCTCATGGGTCGAACAATTTTTAGTATCGATTGTTTTCACTCGAATTAAAGGTATATTGTGTGTAGGAATGTCAGACAAGTCGACCGGTGGGACAACTCGACTTGAGACAGGTCGACCAGTGAATTAAGCAGCGGCGTGGGGACCATGGCCCGCTAAAGGTCAAGGGCTCAAGAAAAAATAATGTTGGGCTTTCGGATACTCTCTGGTGCATTTAGTGAACATTATCCTGAAAACGATCCCTACAATTGAAATAAGGGACACAAGCCTCTTTAATTATCAAATTAGGAAGTCTATTTTGTTAAAAATGTGGAGGGAAAGTGAGCCTTTCGACTGAAAAGACTAATGATGCATTGCATTTGGGGGAAATAACTTCAAAGACTGAATGTTGTAGCCATCGTGCCAAAATCTCCCAAATCAACACTAGCATTCCGAGCACAAAACTTAGACTAGGTGGCCTTATATGACAACAACATTGGGGCCAATTTCACGGAGCTGTTAAGCCCAACAAAATTGCTTAGCAAAAAATTTCCAGCTCAATCAAACAAACCACCATTAAAAATTCCATTTGATATTCATGGCCAGCGAACAACAGCCAAAGAACACTCACACACAATACACAACACATTGAAATGTGGTTGTTAATCCTGCTATAAGGATAATATCAAAGGCAATATCTATTTTTTGGTTTTTGTCAAAGAAATGCAGATTCATGGGCAAAAATATCAGGGAAGATACACTAAACAGTGTCACTAACTATCAAATGTTCAGTCCCATATGGTGCCCACTTTAAGACAGAAATGTCGTGATAAGCAAATTGTGTAATGGTAGAAACATACCGTTAAGATTATTCTGCCTGAAATGCTGATTTTATCCAGAAAAAAAGAGTAAACTAAAACCAATACAATGACCAAAAACAATTTTGATCTTTTAAAAATAGCGGTGAAAAGACATAAGAAATAACGTGGGCATGTTTCACTGTTTTCACAGGTGACTTTTCCTGTATCTTCCATGATATTTTAAAGTAACTATAACGAAGGAAAACCTGGTGTATGCTAGCAGAAGCAATGCAAACATATTCGAGCCCCTCGTATGTATTATTATACATGTACATGTTAAAGGTATTTAGTATCATACTTTGCTTTTTATCAAAGAAATACAGATTCATGGGCATAAATACCAAGACAGATACAGTAACAGTCGATCATCTGTAAAAATATCAGTCCAATACGTTGCCCACCTTTTGAGAAAACAGTGAAAAACGGGCACAGTATTTCTTAAGCCTTTTCTCTTTTCGGTTGTTGTTCTACTAATTTCTGGATAAATACACAATTTCAGGCGGAAAAATTTTAACGGTATGTTTCTACCGTGAACATGTGAACATTTCTGTTCTGGTGCCTTACAAAAGTATGATACTACATTTAAGTCACTCAATCACTTCACTCAATTTTTAACGAGGAAACAGCGTCAGTCATGAGTCATTCAAGTTCTTGTAGAATTGTTGTTTTATTGACATTTGGATTACCATAATTACATGTCTTTTATGTCCTTTTTCATAATTCTATAGGCCCCTATTAATTACAATTTTTGCCTTTAATACCCAAACAACATCAATCTTACTTTTGTCATAATAATTATGCGAGAGCAAATACAGAGAGATGAGAATCTGAGGAACAATGTAAAATACAGTATTGATACAGTATTGAGGGTACCTTGCATGTTAAGGAAGATGAACAATAATAGCTTGTTTGGCTACTCAAAGTCAAAAGGGCAATTCCATGAAAACAGGAACTCGGTCTTCAAAATTGAAATGACATTTCTCAAGCCAAACATAAACTTTACTTGTTGTGCATAACCCAAGGTGTATGGAATAGACATTCATTTATTCCCATCATACAAAATAAATAATGAATAGGCCTATATGTGTTAGTAAGTAGTGCAAATGTAATAACCAGTTATTTGCTTCATTTTTAAATCAGTATTCAATGGAATTATTCACTTTTCTATTGTCAGATATATACCCTTTCATATCAAAGTACATTGTAACTATATTACATGTACTTCAACTTGCTCATCAGAAAATCTTGTAGTTGATCTTGCAGGCTATGTAAATTGGATGTTTTTCTTATCACACTTTTATCTGTTGGATTTGAAATCTGGTAATTAATTTTCCTCCTTCTGGATATGACAAATAAAATAGAAACCATGGAATATACCACGATGCATCCACATAGGAAAACATAGTAGCTACCAAAATCTGTAACAAAAGGTACCCAAATATAACAAAGTTACTGCGCCAAACCTAAGCATACATGTTATGCCCATGACTTGAATGAAATTTAACAAATCAACATACAACAATAATAGAAGGCAGTGTTTAATGTGGATTTTCCCTCTCAATGTAATCTGTTTTATTGTCTTGCAATTTGTAATTTTTGTTTGGGGATATAAATACAGTATAAAGAATAGTTTCAGTGCCAATGTATTTTTTCAATCATTATTTATGATCAAATCAGTAGATTCAGCACATCTTTCCCAACAGATGTGAAAACAAATCTTAAATTTTAAATGTCAGTCTTCTCAATTCTTTTCTTTCAAAAGAAAGTAAATATGCTTATCAAGCACTAAAAAGCACAATAGGTATAGTGCCAAAAGTATATGAAATGTGTGTATGACAGATCCATTCATTGCACACGATAATTTAAAACAACTAAGACATTTAAACAACAACAAAAAGGTAGAATAGAAGCTCCCCATTAAAGATACTAATTTATCATACATTGACTGTTTTTACCATATTCAAACAACAACACTCATTAAGGGCAATGGTTCTTCATTTTTAAAGTGTTTTGAATTTAACAAAATTAATACTTAAATTTGAAGATAAGAAAAAAGTAAAAAAATATAAATATTCAAACCTTTCCTTAGGACACATTTTTTTACATCAACAACCTGAGAGAAACACTGTTCAACCAATCATGCATAAATGCACACATTCTCAGACAACAGACATTTGTTCACATGTATGTTTTTCACCATGAAAACATCATTTGAAAACAAAATCATCTGGTTATCTTGTTATTCTACAAGAAATAACAACAGTACTTTTGTTGTGAGAGATTTATGTCACTTCTGCCCAGACCGTACATTGTACAGCATCAAAGCAAAAAGTCACACATACTAATGATACTAATAATAATAATAATAACCAGCATTTAAAGATGGAAAATAACGATTGGTAAAAAAATGAAACAAATACAAATCCTCGTTTATATGACATTATAAGAACTTTCTCATAATATACAATGGGGCTGGTTTTTGTTTATTATTTAGTAATATTGTATGTAAAATTTGATAACAATTGTAAATTCTGAGGAATATTTACCCAAACTGGCCGTGGGTGGCACTATTTAAATTCATGTCAATGTGTGACGTAGTCGAGGGGATACGATTCACGAACGAACCCCCTCGGTGTGCGGGAGTTATATGGGATTTCCAATGAGTTTTGTGTACATGCGGTTTCTGTATGCTAAAACTGTCTGAATCACTGCCCGAATGATCATTGATTCTTCATTGATGCTGTATTCCTCCCAAGGACGGTTGCTATGTATCATTTTTAGCCACTTTACTTTCGAAATGATTGGAGTGCATGAGTATTGCGTGTGGGTTTATAATATGTAACACACTGTGTATAAATATTCATAAGGAAAGCGAATCCCCTCTTCTATGTCATCAACTTGAGGAAACATCAAATCATCAATATTCATGATTTACTGCGGTACCCGCCGCGATATTGGATTTGATTCACCCTGGCCTAGCAGGTAAGGCATCTGCACTAGTAAGCAGGAGGTCGTGGGTTCAAATCCTACCTGAACAAGCATGTGATTTTTTCTCACGTGCTCTCCCAAGCACTGAGTATACAGTGCTCATCCATGTCGGTGAAGGGCAAGTCTAATTTGCATATTATCTATTTCCTGACCAAAATCATCAATTTTCTTGAGGGAAAACATGAATATTCATGATATGTAAATGAACCAAAAAAAACGGCAAATTCAAGAGAAAATTGCTTATTCTTGGCGAATGCTGAACGGTAAAAAGTGGCTTAAAATCCACATCAAGAAACTTCAAATAGTGAGGGTTAATAATATGTAACACAATTTTATGTGAACATCTTATTATTTTGAAATCGTTGGAGTCCAGCTTTAAAACGATCTTTTAAGTAAAACTAAATCACAGCGCTTACAAATGAAAATAAAATATATACAATATTACATAAACTAAATACACACAAATAAATCTGTATCACTATTACTGGTGGAACAGGTAGCATTTGAGTTTTTTCTTAAATTGATCCAATGACACTGCACTCTGAATGTAAGAGGGCAGATTGCTCCACTCCTTTGCTACAGAGAATGTGAATATTCTGTCACCAGCTTGATTGGGGGTACGTGGAAAAGTCAGTCCAAAAGGATTAGAACTTGAGCGTAGGTTTGGTCTAGAGGGAAAATACGGCAGAAACAATGCTAATGGAAGAGTTAAAAGTACTGGGAGGCTTTTGAGAATCAGTCTTCAAGTCAACATCGCACGCGCACGCAATTGTGAGCATACGCGCGCATACTAACAATTGCGTGCGCTGTTGACTTGAAGAGCGATTCTCAAAAGTCTCCCATTGTGCATGCAATACAAAGCAGTGTTGTAGTAGAGTACTTTCTGAAGAGTACGAGTATGAGTATTTTGTCATGAGTATGAGTACGAGTATGGGGCTTTTTTTCTTGTGAGTATGAGTAGGAGTATGAGTACTTTTCCATGAGTACGAGTATGAGTACGAGTACTTTCCCGTAAGTACAAAAATAAGCGTAAAGAGCAAAGTTCTTTAATTTACACATACACGTACATGTTAATTAAGTACAAAGTTCTTTAATTTACACATACACGTACATGTTAATTAAGTAGGAGTATGTGTACAGGGCTTTTATTTCTTGTGAGTACAAGTACGAGTATGTGTACATTTCCATGAGTACGAGTACGAGTACAAAAAAAAGTACTAAAGTACAAGTACCAGTACGAGTACAAGTACTACAACACTGATACAAAGTATTAGAAGCAATTATCAAAGCATTATCAGAAATATATGTTACGGAAATTATCATAACACCACGCCCCATGCAAACTCCCACAAGATACAGCAAGAATTGAAGGCTTCGGGGTTGTGTTGCTTCCGTCAGACTCCAATAGTCAGACTTCACTAGAGATTGTTGGATTCAATCAGGGTACAGGCCAATCTATCAATTCTTGTTGGTGTATCTGTGGTGATAATTGAAAGCATTCAATTTGTTAAGGATGAATCATGAAGTTCTATCCACCTGAAAAACAGTAAATCATTGTAATTGATCCTGATAGCCACACCTCAAAGAGCAAGGCCTCAGTGACATTAGAGCTTGATTTGATTTGAACCTTTTTATATATATGGATGACAGTGATGAGATTGCCCTCATCACAAGAAAAGTGCATCCAAATCTTGTCTTAAAACATACTCTGAAAATCTCCTTTATTCCACAAACACATTATGGTGCTTTACGATACCTAAGCAGCTTGACAGACTCTAAGATCTTCACATCCTTTCTATGTTCGAACTGACTTTCTGAATCTTCCCCACAGTAGTGTGGGTCAAGTGGGTAGAGAAAAAAAACCATCTACATAAAGGGGGCATAAAAAGTAACTTCCGTTAAATTTGATGCCCCACTCCTTTAAATCTAATCGGTCTGGGGTGATATGAGTAGTATGAGTGTTTAGAGCACATCTTAAGCTGCATTTTGATATCCTACTTGATGCCAAGGACTCAACACTGTTCAATGCACACAGCATTCTTTGTCAAAAGGTACAAAACCAAAAGTTGCACTTTTAGGAATACAGGTTGATCTTAAATATGCGCTACATTGCATGGGCGATATTGTTTGGGTCGACAATGGGTTACGCACAGCTGCTGACATTTTATACCTAAAAGTGCAACTTTTGGTTTTGTGCCTTTTGACAAACATTGCTGTGTACATTGAACAATGTTGAGTCCTTGGCATCAAGTAGAGCATCAAAATGTAGCTTAAGATGTGCTCTAAACACTCATACTACTCATATCACCCCCAAACCGATTAAAATTAGAGAAGTCTGGCGTCAAAATAAACGGAAGTTACTTTTTGTGCACCCTTTATATGCATTTTCCCCTAGTGTCGTTAGATAATAGGCTAAGTTTGGTTCCACTGGAGTGAGCCCTCTATTCCCACAATGCCTAGCGGTGCCGCGCACGTTATCTCCCTTCTTTTTCGAAAGCGTTCTACAGGGGGCTAGGGGGGGGCTGTAGCCCCCCAAAAATGTTGTCGAGCCAACCCCCCCCCAACCCCCCCCCCCAAAAAAAATGCAAGTGATTTTTTTTTTTTTTTAATACTGGATTTTTTCAGTTATTAAGCGCCAGTGGCATAAAAAAAAACGTGTTGTGTGGGCTATAATGTGCATGTTTTTCGACCCCTGATAAGACATAGCAGAAGCGAGTGTTCGAAGAACCCAAAATATTGGGTCTTCTAGTCCCCCAAAAAATAATGGGTCTTCTAACCCCCCAAAAATTTTTACTCTGAATGTGGGGAGGCTAGGTGAGCGGGAGTATTATTTGGGTAAATATTCACTAGTAAACTCGACCCACACTACTGTGGGGGAGAAGTCTACTGCGTTCATCTAACCCAAATATCATCTACATATGCAGAGTAGCACCGTTATGCGAAGTTGGGAAAAGGCGATAATACACAAGCCTAAGACCATTGATCACTGGAAGCCATGTCACCCACCTTAACTGATGATGCTGGAAGGTATTCAGGGAGCATCCCTTTAGGTGTTAGACCTCTTGAGTTTGCTGCTGTCAGCTCAGTCCTGCTTGAGATGCCCTCTGACTGCTGCACAGCCCTCAGGTAGTACAAGGAAAATGTGGAAGGTGACTTTCAGCATGCCCCTGGGCTATGGGGACGAGTTGTTATTATGAACAGTTGTCGTGTAGTCCCTCTGAGTTGTTTTATCCGTGATGGGTACCATTTAAGGGCCCTGAGTGGGCACAAGAGTTTGTCCGAAGGGACCCCAGATTGGGATCCGATTTGGGCACGAAGATGTCTGGTGGGTCAAATGAGGACTGGTTCTTAGTGATGAAACCCAACTCCTGGGACAAATCGCACCCCACTTGGTTCCAAGCAAATATGTCCCTCTGCAATAGTTAACGTTAGAAGCTCACTCCCTCGGCATGATGTTGCGACTGCTAGGAGGAACGCAAGCTTTATTGTCATGTGTAGCAGTGATGCCTGACCAATGGGTGTATCTGTGGATATGTTAAATGAAAATATGAAAGTTCTTAAAAAGATGAATCATGAAATTCCATCCACCTGAAAAACAGTAAATCATTGGAATATATGCTGATGATCTAAAAGAACAAGAACTCAGAGACAATGAGCTTAAAGGTATAATACATGATTGGTAAAGGTCACAGTACAGCTGCGCCACCTGCAATCACACTTTGTCTGATCCAGCATGTGCATGAAATAAAAATTTACAAAAATGGATGTCAGTTAATTGCCCCAATGACAAGAAAACTGCGTCCAAATCCTTTATAAAAACATACTACGAAAATTGTGCTCCACGATACCTAAGCACCTTGACAATTGCTCTGAGATCTTCACATCCTCTCTATGTTCCAACTGACTTTCTGAATCCTCCTCCCAGTAGTGTGGGTCGAGTCTACTAGCGAATACTTCCCCAAATAACATCTATCTGCATATTTCTATAGTGCCGTTAATAGATAATAGGCTATCAACTGGAGTGAGCCCTCTATTCCCACAATGCCTATCCGCGCCAGTAATCTCCCTTCTTTTTTGAAAGTGCTCCTTTGCAGCAGGTCACATGTAGGAATGTCACCCACCTAATAACTGATGATCCTGGCTGTATTGAGGGAGCATCCCTTTAGGTGTTAGACCTCTGGAGTTTGCTGCTGTCAGCTCAGTCCTACTTGAGATACCCTCTGACTGCTGCACAGCCCTCAGGTAGCATGAGGAGAATGTGGATGGTCACTTCCAGAATGCCGCTTTGCAGATGACTGCAAATGACAAGCTCCTGAAATGGGCCCATGAGGTGGACATGGCTCTGACGTCGTGAGCAGGTATGCTCTGTTGGACACTACCCAGCGTACTATGGTGTCACATGCCACAGGGCAATGGTTATTATTATTGTTATTACGAACACTTGTCGAATAGTCCCTCTGAGTTGTTTTGTCCGTGACGGGTACCATTTGAGGGCCCTGACTGGGCACCAGAGTTTGTCTGACGGGACCCGAGATTGGGATCTAATACTGGGCACGAAGATGTCTGGTAGGTCAAATGAGGACTGGTTCTTGGGCACGAACCCAATTGCTGGGACAAATCACGCCCCACTGGGTTCCCAGCAAATATGTCCCTCGGTAATAGTAAGCGCTTGAAGCTCACTCCCCCTGCGACTGCTAGGGGGAACGCAAGCTTCATTGTCATGTGTAGCAGTGATGCCCGACTGATGGGTTCAAAGGGAGCTTTGGTCAGCATCTGTAGGACATGCCCTGGCTCCCATGTTCATATCAGTTGATGCACAGGTGGTTGCTTGGTGAGTAATTATGTCACGTGCCAAGTGTTTCAACAGTTGGCTGTCCGAAACAGTGGATCCATTAGGAAAGGCTTGGTGGATGGCCGTAACCCCGAACGGTAATTCTTTACTGTTGCTACAATGAAGCCTGACTTAAAACAAGTAAAACAGAAAATCAGCCACTGCAGTAACAGATATTGAGGTTGGATCAAGAGATCACTCCCTGCACCACATTACCACAACCTAAAATGTCGTAGCGACGTAGCCTGCTATTGTAGACTTGTCGGGTCAAGGCACGTCTCCCTCATGTGGTCATGGTGGCAGCCTCTGTAGAAAGGCCTGCTCCCTGGAATTTTTGTTGCAGAGAGGCCAGCAGGTCAGGTGAAAGTCCTACTGTTTTGGATGCATGATCCCTGATCTCAGCTGTGAGATGATGTCTGGCCTGAGGGCATGATCATAAGAGTCTATAATAGGAGTCTGATCAGCCTGGGAAACCATGATTGGTGAGGCCAGAATGGGGTAATGAGAAGAACATGGCACCATTCCAGCTCTATCTCGGCTATTACCCTGGGAAGTAGCAATATGGAAAGGAATGCGTAGGTGTACATGCCATCCCATTTCATAAGTAGTGCATCGTTGCCCACACCTGTGGTTTGGGGAAATTCTTGGCAAACAGGTTGATGTGGGGTTGATCCATGAGCAAAAAAATCATCTGTACGACTTCGCGATGGAGGGTCCACTCCGTAGGGATGACTGTCCTCCTCGAGAGGGCATCATCCGCCAGGATGTTCTCATTGCCAGAGATGTGGACTGCACGTAAGTGTACGTAGTTTTCCATTGTCCACTGATAAACCTGCCACGTCAGTAAGCACAATTTGGCTGAGGGGTGCTCTTGACCTTGAGTTTGTATCCTTGACTTATCGTGGTGAGTACCCATCTGTCCAAGGTGATTTCTTGACAGGACCCTATGAAAAAGGCTTAAAAAGCCCCCGAGGGGTCCAGGAGGCGATTTTCTTATTCCCATACCGTTCCGGCAGGCCAATAGAGGGCGCCATTTTTAGACGACACATTGCTCATGAATGATTCATGTTAAGTTTTCACCACGCCCACACGCCCTGTAAATAAACCAACGACTTTCTAGCATGTATATATACATGTACGTACTGTACGTACAGTGTTTTGAGACAGAGGGGAAAAGGCGAAGTCCAGAGAACTGAAGATCGTGATGCCCACCTGTTGCCTGTCTGTATTAAGTGTGGTCTGACAGTGACAGTGTGCTTATGAAGCATGTGCATGGTCAACCATCAAGAAACCCATGATTGCGAGAAATGCGAACGAAATAGAAGTGCAAAAAGTACGAACTATTTTTACATGGTGTTTGCGCAAACCGATCCACATACCCATTGTTCTTATCTGAATTAAGGATCTCATTAATTCCAGTTCAGTGCAGCCCCAGGCTCCATTATGCAAAATTAATAGGCATAGGCTGAATGTGTTAGTGTTACTGTAGTATGATTGCAAAGCTTATTTATATAATCAGTGTGAGAGCATGCACACTGACCACATGAAGTACAATCTTCATCTGAATCTTGACCCATGGGCTTATGCGCTATGTATTACTGTGTAACCACAATCACATCGGGATTCTCTATATAGGGCGTGTGATCAGGCATAGATCCACCTTGGATCAGGTAATTACTACATGGGCCAAAAATGCATTACAAATTGGTCAGTGAAATGACGTGAATATTACGTCGTATTAATCGTGCAAAGTGGAAAATTTCTTACATGAAAATTACGTCATAATTAGGTAAGTTCAAACTCCTTGAAGTACATGTATCGCCAAAACTCATCCAAGGCATGACTAAAAAATCACGTGACTAGTAAACCAGTTCACGACCAGCTTATGACGTCTTTATGTCCGCTATCAAGGTCTATCTACACTATAACCCAGAATGGACATCGTCTTCAATGCAAACATTCACAACGGAGTCCATCCAGAATACTATAGTAGCACAGTTTTATGTAGATGTATATGTACATACGCGTACAAGTACTTCCACATGTCCATCCACGCGTTCGCTTTCTTGATAGATGCAAAACTTAACACGCATTATTCATAAAATATTCCGTCTACACATGGCACCCTCTATTGGGCGTGGCCAAAACTTAACATGAATCATTCATGAGCAATGTGTCGTCTATAAATGGCGCCATCTATTGGTCTGCCGGAACCATATGGGAAAAAAAAATCGCGTCCCGGAGCAGGGGGTAGCTGTGCATCGAGATAGTCAGTACCGCAATCCTCCTGGGCGCCCAACTGAAAATTGGGGCATGGTTCTCAGGATGCCTGTGGGCATAATTCGTGCGAGGTGCATGCCAAAGCTCTCGGAGCCTGCTGTTTTTGAACTCCTAAACTCCTGAAAAGGGCTTGCGAGTCTCGGTATGAAAGGAGGGTCTGGTTTGTGAGGCTCATTTTGGTACGGTACGCCCTCCTGTGTTGCTAGTGCACTTGCGAAGGGAGAGCTTCTTGGTGGTGTCAATCCATTTCGCCTCTGTTTATTAAACACAGTTGAGCGAAATAACACCGACATGGAATCAGAAAACTCGAAGAATTTGAGTTTGTGAAAAATTTCTGATCACTCTAAAGCTAAAAAAAAGAAGGGCGATTACGGGCACGGCACCGCTAGGCACTGTGGGAATAGAGGGCACACTCCAGTTGATCAAACTTATACACCTTTTTAAACATTGCCTACAAGTATTAGCATTTAGAAGCAGCTGTGTGTGAACTAAAAACGTCCCCTTTTCAGCCATAATTATATAACACATCTTACCCAAGTACTGAAGTGAATCCAGGATGGGGAGCCAGTCATCATCTTCAAGGGACCTGGCAGCATCTTCCTTCACATTCTGCATGCATTTTAAAGAAATGTAACAACATTTGGCACAAAACACACAGATGACCAGGTGTTAAAGGCAGGCGCGGTTCTACAGGGGGGGGGGGGGGGTCTAGGGGGGGGGCTGTAATTTTGTCTAGCCCCCCACAAAAATGGTGCAAATGAAATAAAATTCTTGAAGATACTGGATTTTTTCTGTTATTAAGCGCCAATTACATTAAAAATGCCGTGTGTGGGCTATAATGTGCATGTTTTTCGACCCCTAATAAGACATATCAGAAGCGAATGTTAGAAGAACCCAAAATATTGGGTCTTCTAGCCCCCCCCAAAAAAAAATAATGGCTCTTCTAGCCTCCCCAAAATGTTGGCTCTAGAACCGCGCCTTTCAAAGGGCAGGGTAAATTGTATGACAATTTGATCCAACATTCATTTTCTCAGATTGTAACCAACATGTGTACAGTACAGAGGGAATCATGGATCACAAGCCTACATAATTTGGACTGAAATTGTCTTGTTCAGGGCATTTCAAGACATCATAGGCAGGCAAACTCCTCACGTATACTATCCTCCATAAAAAAATGTCAAGTAATTCCTTAAAAAAATTTACAACAAATCAAACACATTTGTAGCTGTCGGGTGGAGAGGGTGTATTCATGCATGCAATTTAGACCATTTCTAGAAATGTTTTGTTGGGGCTATGTGGGCATTTGTAATAATAACATCGACTTTGCATGGGATTGTGCAGCCATCAGTGCTGCCCAGTAGAAAGACAGGCCTCTTGCAGGTAGAAAGACAAGCCACTTCCTGGTGGAAAGACACGTCACTTCCTGATGGACAGGCAACTTTCCCGTGGAAGGACTTCAAAGAATGGGGTCAAAATGCCTACAATGGGCCATTTTAGCCCAAAACTTACCACAAAACTATGACTTGCAAAGAATTCCTATCTCCAAACTTTGCGAGGGACAGTAGCATCTTCAGCAATGATTGAAGGATTTCTGGAAAATAAAAAAAGTACAAATTTGGTAACTAACTTGGTTGATAATTTAATTGAGTTGACATGAGGATACATTTTTCTAACTCCATATAATACCCATTTGCCAATTTTACAATACTGAGTTTCATTTTTATGAAGCCCAGCATTTTAAAGTGTTCATTTCAACATGAAACAGGTGAGATTTCACTTAATGTTTAATTTGGCATCAATAGAGCAAATAATTTTCTATTTGTACATTAAACATGAATGGAATTTCAGAATCTATGGATTCATCTAAATCTTTCTTCTTTTCTTTATGTGTATTTTCATTTTGAACAAAATTTCTCATACAAAATACAAACACAAACTTAATCATTCACATTACATGCACGGTGCTTTGCATTGTACACTAACACTGCTTCCCGCTGTCTAGTTTAGGAGTATTGTCATAATATGCTTCATTAATTAAGAAATAGTTGAATGTGAATGCATCTGCTCTATGATTTGTAATATTTTATGATTTGATTTTTCTTAATGTTGAACTTAATTATTCTCTGATTTAAATTGCACGAGAAAGAACAACGCTTCTTCCTGCCTGGTTTAAGAACATCTTAAAGATGGATGAGTGAATTGTTTGGTATCATATCAACTTAGTAAATATCGTTGACGCGATATTTATCGCGTCAACTTTGGTTAATAACTAACCAAAATATTCTAGTAAATAACCTAAATTTTTCTAATAATTTCAGTGAACGTCCTTGTAACGTTCTAAAAGTAAGACAAGATATTATTTATCGCGTCAACTTTGGTTAATAACTAACCAAAATATTCTAGTAAATAACCTAATTTTTTTTAATAATTTCAGTGAACGTCCTTGTAACGTTCTAAAAGAAAGACCAGATATTATTTATCGCGTCAACTTTGGTTAATAACTAACCAAAATATTCTAGTAAATAACCTAAATTTTTCTAATAATTTCAGTCAACGTCCTTGTAACGTTCTAAAAGTAAGACCAGATATTATTTATCGCATCAACTTTGGTTAATAACTAACCAAAATATTCTAGTAAATAACCTAAATTTTTCTAATAATTTCAGTGAACGTCCTTGTAACGTTCTAAAAGTAAGACCAGATATTATTTATCGCGTCAACTTTGGTTAATAACTAACCAAAATATTCTAGTAAATAACCTAAATTTTGCTAATAATTTCAGTGAACGTCCTTGTTACGTTCTAAAAGTAAGACCAGATATTATTTATCGCGTCAACTTGGGTTAATAACTAACCAAAATATTCTAGTAAATAACCTACATTTTTCTAATAATTTAAGTGAACGTCCTTTTAACGTTCTAAAAGTAAGACCAGATATTATTTATCGCGTCAACTTTGGTTAATAACTAACCAAAATATTCTAGTAAATAACCTACATTTTTCTAATAATTTCAGCGAACGTCCTTGTAACGTTCTAAAAGTAAGACCAGATATTATTTATCGCGTCAACTTTGGTTAATAACTAACCAAAATATTCTAGTAAATAACCTACATTTTTCTAATAATTTCAGTGAACGTCCTTGTAACGTTCTAAAAGTAAGACCAGATATTATTTATCGCGTCAACTTTGGTTAATAACTAACCAAAATATTCTAGTAAATAACCTACATTTTTCTAATAATTTCAGTGAACGTCCTTGTAACGTTCTAAAAGTAAGACCAGATATTATTTATCGCGTCAACTTTGGTTAATAACTAACCAAAATATTCTAGTAAATAACCTAAATTTTTCTAATAATTTCAGTGAACGTCCTTGTAACGTTCTAAAAGTAAGACCAGATATTATTTATCGCGTCAACTTTGGTTAATTAACCAAAATATTCTAGTAAATAACCTAAATTTTTCTAATAATTTCAGTGAACGTCCTTGTAACGTTCTAAAAGTAAGACCAGATATTATTTATCGCGTCAACTTTGGTTAATAACTAACATAAATATTCTAGTAAATAACCTAAATTTTTCTAATAATTTCAGTGAACGTCCTTGTAACGTTCTAAAAGTAAGACAAGATATTATTTATCGCGTCAACTTTGGTTAATAACTAACCAAAATATTCTAGTAAATAACCTACATTTTTGTAATAATTTCAGTGAACGTCCTTGTAACGTTCTAAAAGTAAGACCAGATATTATTTATCGCGTCAACTTTGGTTAATAACTAACCAAAATATTCTAGTAAATAACCTACATTTTTCTAATAATTTCAGTGAACGTCCTTGTAACGTTCTAAAAGTAAGACCAGATATTATTTATCGCGTCAACTTTGGTTAATAACTAACCAAAATATTCTAGTAAATAACCTACATTTTTCTAATAATTTCAGTGAACGTCCTTGTAACGTTCTAAAAGTAAGACCAGATATTATTTATCGCGTCAACTTTGGTTAATAACTAACCAAAATATTCTAGTAAATAACCTAAATTTTTCTAATAATTTCAGTGAACGTCCTTGTAACGTTCTAAAAGTAAGACCAGATATTATTTATCGCGTCAACTTTGGTTAATTAACCAAAATATTCTAGTAAATAACCTAAATTTTTCTAATAATTTCAGTGAACGTCCTTGTAACGTTCTAAAAGTAAGACCAGATATTATTTATCGCGTCAACTTTGGTTAATAACTAACATAAATATTCTAGTAAATAACCTAAATTTTTCTAATAATTTCAGTGAACGTCCTTGTAACGTTCTAAAAGTAAGACAAGATATTATTTATCGCGTCAACTTTGGTTAATAACTAACCAAAATATTCTAGTAAATAACCTACATTTTTGTAATAATTTCAGTGAACGTCCTTGTAACGTTCTAAAAGTAAGACCAGATATTATTTATCGCGTCAACTTTGGTTAATAACTAACCAAAATATTCTAGTAAATAACCTAAATTTTTCTAATAATTTCAGTGAACGTCCTTGTAACGTTCTAAAAGTAAGACCAGATATTATTTATCGCGTCAACTTTGGTTAATAACTAACCAAAATATTCTAGTAAATAACCTACATTTTTCTAATAATTTCAGCGAACGTCCTTGTAACGTTCTAAAAGTAAGACCAGATATTATTTATCGCGTCAACTTTGGTTAATAACTAACCAAAATATTCTAGTAAATAACCTAAATTTTTCTAATAATTTCAGTGAACGTCCTTGTAACGTTCTAAAAGTAAGACCAGATATTATTTATCGCGTCAACTTTGGTTAATAACTTACCAAAATATTCTAGTAAATAACCTAAATTTTTCTAATAATTTCAGTGAACGTCCTTGTAACGTTCTAAAAGTAAGACCAGATATTATTTATCGCGTCAACTTTGGTTAATAACTAACCAAAATATTCTAGTAAATAACCTAAATTTTTCTAATAATTTCAGTGAACGTCCTTGTAACGTTCTAAAAGTAAGACCAGATATCATTTATCGCGTCAACTTTGGTTAATAACTAACCAAAATATTCTAGTAAATAACCTAAATTTTTCTAATAATTTCAGCGAACGTCCTTGTAACGTTCTAAAAGTAAGACCAGATATTATTTATCGCGTCAACTTTGGTTAATAACTAACCAAAATATTCTAGTAAATAACCTTCATTTTTCTAATAATTTCAGTCAACGTCCTTGTAACGTTCTAAAAGTAAGACCAGATATTATTTATCGCGTCAACTTTGGTTAATAACTAACCAAAATATTCTAGTAAATAACCTAAATTTTTCTAATAATTTCAGTGAACGTCCTTGTAACGTTCTAAAAGTAAGACCAGATATTATTTATCGCGTCAACTTTGGTTAATAACTAACCAAAATATTCTAGTAAATAACCTAAATTTTTCTAATAATTTCAGTGAACGTCCTTGTAACGTTCTAAAAGTAAGACCAGATATTATTTATCGCGTCAACTTTGGTTAATAACTAACCAAAATATTCTAGTAAAAAATTAATAACCTACATTTTTCTAATAATTTCAGTGAACGTCCTTGTAACGTTCTAAAAGTAAGACCAGATATTATTTATCGCGTCAACTTTGGTTAATAACTAACCAAAATATTCTAGTAAATAACCTAAATTTTTCTAATAATTTCAGTCAACGTCCTTGTAACGTTCTAAAAGTAAGACCAGATATTATTTATCGCGTCAACTTTGGTTAATAACTAACCAAAATATTCTAGTAAATAACCTAAATTTTGCTAATAATTTCAGTGAACGTCCTTGTAACGTTCTAAAAGTAAGACCAGATATTATTTATCGCGTCAACTTGGGTTAATAACTAACCAAAATATTCTAGTAAATAACCTAAATTTTTCTAATAATTTCAGTGAACGTCCTTTTAACGTTCTAAAAGTAAGACCAGATATTATTTATCGCGTCAACTTTGGTTAATAACTAACCAAAATATTCTAGTAAATAACCTACATTTTTCTAATAATTTCAGTGAACGTCCTTGTAACGTTCTAAAAGTAAGACCAGATATTATTTATCGCGTCAACTTTGGTTAATAACTAACCAAAATATTCTAGTAAATAACCTAAATTTTTCTAATAATTTCAGTGAACGTCCTTGTAACGTTCTAAAAGTAAGACCAGATATTATTTATCGCGTCAACTTTGGTTAATAACTAACCAAAATATTCTAGTAAATAACCTAAATTTTTCTAATAATTTCAGTGAACATCCTTGTAACGTTCTAAAAGTAAGACCAGATATTATTTATCGCGTCAACTTTGGTTAATAACTAACCAAAATATTCTAGTAAATAACCTAAATTTTTCTAATAATTTCAGTGAACGTCCTTGTAACGTTCTAAAAGTAAGACCAGATATTATTTATCGCGTCAACTTTGGTTAATAACTAACCAAAATATTCTAGTAAATAACCTAAATTTTTCTAATAATTTCAGTGAACGTCCTTGTAACGTTCTAAAAGTAAGACCAGATATCATTTATCGCGTCAACTTTGGTTAATAACTAACCAAAATATTCTAGTAAATAACCTAAATTTTTCTAATAATTTCAGCGAACGTCCTTGTAACGTTCTAAAAGTAAGACCAGATATTATTTATCGCGTCAACTTTGGTTAATAACTAACCAAAATATTCTAGTAAATAACCTTCATTTTTCTAATAATTTCAGTCAACGTCCTTGTAACGTTCTAAAAGTAAGACCAGATATTATTTATCGCGTCAACTTTGGTTAATAACTAACCAAAATATTCTAGTAAATAACCTAAATTTTTCTAATAATTTCAGTGAACGTCCTTGTAACGTTCTAAAAGTAAGACCAGATATTATTTATCGCGTCAACTTTGGTTAATAACTAACCAAAATATTCTAGTAAATAACCTAAATTTTTCTAATAATTTCAGTGAACGTCCTTGTAACGTTCTAAAAGTAAGACCAGATATTATTAATCGCATCAACTTTGGTTAATAACTAACCAAAATATTCTAGTAAATAACCTAAATTTTTCTAATAATTTCAGTGAACGTCCTTGTAACGTTCTAAAAGTAAGACCAGATATTATTTATCGCGTCAACTTTGGTTAATAACTAACCAAAATATTCTAGTAAATAACCTAAATTTTGCTAATAATTTCAGTGAACGTCCTTGTAACGTTCTAAAAGTAAGACCAGATATTATTTATCGCGTCAACTTGGGTTAATAACTAACCAAAATATTCTAGTAAATAACCTAAATTTTTCTAATAATTCCAGTGAACGTCCTTGTAACGTTCTAAAAGTAAGACCAGATATTATTTATCGCGTCAACTTTGGTTAATAACTAACCAAAATATTCTAGTAAATAACCTAAATTTTTCTAATAATTTCAGGGAACGTCCTTGTAACGTTCTAAAAGTAAGACCAGATATTATTTATCGCGTCAACTTTGGTTAATAACTAACCAAAATATTCTAGTAAATAACCTAAATTTTTCTAATAATTTCAGCGAACGTCCTTGTAACGTTCTAAAAGTAAGACCAGATATTATTTATCGCGTCAACTTTGGTTAATAACTAACCAAAATATTCTAGTAAATAACCTAAGTTTTTCTAATAATTTCAGTGAACGTCCTTGTAACGTTCTAAAAGTAAGACCAGATATTATTTATCGCGTCAACTTTGGTTAATAACTAACCAAAATATTCTAGTAAATAACCTACATTTTTCTAATAATTTCAGTGAACGTCCTTGTAACGTTCTAAAAGTAAGACCAGATATTATTTATCGCGTCAACTTTGGTTAATAACTAACCAAAATATTCTAGTAAATAACCTACATTTTTCTAATAATTTCAGTGAACGTCCTTGTAACGTTCTAAAAGTAAGACCAGATATTATTTATCGCGTCAACTTTGGTTAATAACTAACCAAAATATTCTAGTAAATAACCTAAATTTTTCTAATAATTTCAGTCAACGTCCTTGTAACGTTCTAAAAGTAAGACCAGATATTATTTATCGCATCAACTTTGGTTAATAACTAACCAAAATATTCTAGTAAATAACCTAAATTTTTCTAATAATTTCAGTGAACGTCCTTGTAACGTTCTAAAAGTAAGACCAGATATTATTTATCGCGTCAACTTTGGTTAATAACTAACCAAAATATTCTAGTAAATAACCTAAATTTTGCTAATAATTTCAGTGAACGTCCTTGTAACGTTCTAAAAGTAAGACCAGATATTATTTATCGCGTCAACTTGGGTTAATAACTAACCAAAATATTCTAGTAAATAACCTAAATTTTTCTAATAATTTCAGTGAACGTCCTTTTAACGTTCTAAAAGTAAGACCAGATATTATTTATCGCGTCAACTTTGGTTAATAACTAACCAAAATATTCTAGTAAATAACCTACATTTTTCTAATAATTTCAGTGAACGTCCTTGTAACGTTCTAAAAGTAAGACCAGATATTATTTATCGCGTCAACTTTGGTTAATAACTAACCAAAATATTCTAGTAAATAACCTAAATTTTTCTAATAATTTCAGTGAACGTCCTTGTAACGTTCTAAAAGTAAGACCAGATATTATTTATCGCGTCAACTTTGGTTAATAACTAACCAAAATATTCTAGTAAATAACCTAAATTTTTCTAATAATTTCAGTGAACATCCTTGTAACGTTCTAAAAGTAAGACCAGATATTATTTATCGCGTCAACTTTGGTTAATAACTAACCAAAATATTCTAGTAAATAACCTAAATTTTTCTAATAATTTCAGTGAACGTCCTTGTAACGTTCTAAAAGTAAGACAAGATATTATTTATCGCGTCAACTTTGGTTAATAACTAACCAAAATATTCTAGTAAATAACCTAATTTTTTTAAATAATTTCAGTGAACGTCCTTGTAACGTTCTAAAAGTAAGACCAGATATTATTTATCGCGTCAACTTTGGTTAATAACTAACCAAAATATTCTAGTAAATAACCTAAATTTTTCTAATAATTTCAGTGAACGTCCTTGTAACGTTCTAAAAGTAAGACCAGATATTATTTATCGCGTCAACTTTGGTTAATAACTAACCAAAATATTCTAGTAAATAACCTAAATTTTTCTAATAATTTCAGTGAACGTCCTTGTAACGTTCTAAAAGTAAGACCAGATATTATTTATCGCGTCAACTTTGGTTAATTAACCAAAATATTCTAGTAAATAACCTAAATTTTTCTAATAATTTCAGTGAACGTCCTTGTAACGTTCTAAAAGTAAGACCAGATATTATTTATCGCGTCAACTTTGGTTAATAACTAACCAAAATATTCTAGTAAATAACCTACATTTTTCTAATAATTTCAGTGAACGCCCTTGTAACGTTCTAAAAGTAAGACCAGATATTATTTATCGCGTCAACTTTGGTTAATAACTAACCAAAATATTCTAGTAAATAACCTAAATTTTTCTAATAATTTCAGTGAACGTCCTTGTAACGTTCTAAAAGTAAGACTAGATATTATTTATCGCGTCAACTTTGGTTAATAACTAACCAAAATATTCTAGTAAATAACCTACATTTTTGTAATAATTTCAGTGAACGTCCTTGTAACGTTCTAAAAGTAAGACCAGATATTATTTATCGCGTCAACTTTGGTTAATAACTAACCAAAATATTCTAGTAAATAACCTAAATTTTTCTAATAATTTCAGTGAACGTCCTTGTAACGTTCTAAAAGTAAGACCAGATATTATTTATCGCGTCAACTTTGGTTAATAACTAACCAAAATATTCTAGTAAATAACCTACATTTTTCTAATAATTTCAGCGAACGTCCTTGTAACGTTCTAAAAGTAAGACCAGATATTATTTATCGCGTCAACTTTGGTTAATAACTAACCAAAATATTCTAGTAAATAACCTAAATTTTTCTAATAATTTCAGTGAACGTCCTTGTAACGTTCTAAAAGTAAGACCAGATATTATTTATCGCGTCAACTTTGGTTAATAACTAACCAAAATATTCTAGTAAATAACCTAAATTTTTCTAATAATTTCAGTGAACGTCCTTGTAACGTTCTAAAAGTAAGACCAGATATTATTTATCGCGTCAACTTTGGTTAATAACTAACCAAAATATTCTAGTAAATAACCTAAATTTTTCTAATAATTTCAGTGAACGTCCTTGTAACGTTCTAAAAGTAAGACCAGATATCATTTATCGCGTCAACTTTGGTTAATAACTAACCAAAATATTCTAGTAAATAACCTACATTTTTCTAATAATTTCAGTGAACGTCCTTGTAACGTTCTAAAAGTAAGACCAGATATTATTTATCGCGTCAACTTTGGTTAATAACTAACCAAAATATTTTAGTAAATAACCTTCATTTTTCTAATAATTTCAGTCAACGTCCTTGTAACGTTCTAAAAGTAAGACCAGATATCATTTATCGCGTCAACTTTGGTTAATAACTAACCAAAATATTCTAGTAAATAACCTAAATTTTTCTAATAATTTCAGTGAACGTCCTTGTAACGTTCTAAAAGTAAGACCAGATATTATTTATCGCGTCAACTTTGGTTAATAACTAACCAAAATATTCTAGTAAATAACCTAAATTTTGCTAATAATTTCAGTGAACGTCCTTGTAACGTTCTAAAAGTAAGACCAGATATTATTTATCGCGTCAACTTGGGTTAATAACTAACCAAAATATTCTAGTAAATAACCTTAATTTTTCTAATAATTTAAGTGAACGTCCTTTTAACGTTCTAAAAGTAAGACCAGATATTATTTATCGCGTCAACTTTGGTTAATAACTAACCAAAATATTCTAGTAAATAACCTAAATTTTTCTAATAATTTCAGTGAACGTCCTTGTAACGTTCTAAAAGTAAGACCAGATATTATTTATCGCGTCAACTTTGGTTAATAACTAACCAAAATATTCTAGTAAATAACCTAAATTTTTCTAATAATTTCAGTGAACGTCCTTGTAACGTTCTAAAAGTAAGACCAGATATCATTTATCGCGTCAACTTTGGTTAATAACTAACCAAAATATTCTAGTAAATAACCTAAATTTTTCTAATAATTTCAGCGAACGTCCTTGTAACGTTCTAAAAGTAAGACCAGATATTATTTATCGCGTCAACTTTGGTTAATAACTAACCAAAATATTCTAGTAAATAACCTTCATTTTTCTAATAATTTCAGTCAACGTCCTTGTAACGTTCTAAAAGTAAGACCAGATATCATTTATCGCGTCAACTTTGGTTAATAACTAACCAAAATATTCTAGTAAATAACCTACATTTTTCTAATAATTTCAGCGAACGTCCTTGTAACGTTCTAAAAGTAAGACCAGATATTATTTATCGCGTCAACTTTGGTTAATAACTAACCAAAATATTCTAGTAAATAACCTAAATTTTTCTAATAATTTCAGTGAACGTCCTTGTAACGTTCTAAAAGTAAGACCAGATATTATTTATCGCGTCAACTTTGGTTAACAACTAACCAAAATATTCTAGTAAATAACCTAAATTTTTCTAATAATTTCAGTGAACGTCCTTGTAACGTTCTAAAAGTAAGACCAGATATTATTAATCGCATCAACCTTGGTTAATAACTAACCAAAATATTCTAGTAAATAACCAAAATTTTTCTAATAATTTCAGTAAACGTCCTTGTAACGTTCTAAAAGTAAGACCAGATATTATTTATCGCGTCAACTTTGGTTAATAACTAACCAAAATATTCTAGTAAATAACCTAAATTTTGCTAATAATTTCAGTGAACGTCCTTGTAACGTTCTAAAAGTAAGACCAGATATTATTTATCGCGTCAACTTGGGTTAATAACTAACCAAAATATTCGAGTAAATAACCTAAATTTTTCTAATAATTTCAGTGAACGTCCTTGTAACGTTCTAAAAGTAAGACCAGATATTATTTATCGCGTCAACTTTGGTTAATAACTAACCAAAATATTCTAGTAAATAACCTAAATTTTTCTAATAATTTCAGGGAACGTCCTTGTAACGTTCTAAAAGTAAGACCAGATATTATTTATCGCGTCAACTTTGGTTAATAACTAACCAAAATATTCTAGTAAATAACCTAAATTTTTCTAATAATTTCAGCGAACGTCCTTGTAACGTTCTAAAAGTAAGACCAGATATTATTTATCGCGTCAACTTTGGTTAATAACTAACCAAAATATTCTAGTAAATAACCTAAGTTTTTCTAATAATTTCAGTGAACGTCCTTGTAACGTTCTAAAAGTAAGACCAGATATTATTTATCGCGTCAACTTTGGTTAATAACTAACCAAAATATTCTAGTAAATAACCTACATTTTTCTAATAATTTCAGTGAACGTCCTTGTAACGTTCTAAAAGTAAGACCAGATATTATTTATCGCGTCAACTTTGGTTAATAACTAACCAAAATATTCTAGTAAATAACCTACATTTTTCTAATAATTTCAGTGAACGTCCTTGTAACGTTCTAAAAGTAAGACCAGATATTATTTATCGCGTCAACTTTGGTTAATAACTAACCAAAATATTCTAGTAAATAACCTAAATTTTTCTAATAATTCCAGTCAACGTCCTTGTAACGTTCTAAAAGTAAGACCAGATATTATTTATCGCATCAACTTTGGTTAATAACTAACCAAAATATTCTAGTAAATAACCTAAATTTTTCTAATAATTTCAGTGAACGTCCTTGTAACGTTCTAAAAGTAAGACCAGATATTATTTATCGCGTCAACTTTGGTTAATAACTAACCAAAATATTCTAGTAAATAACCTAAATTTTGCTAATAATTTCAGTGAACGTCCTTGTAACGTTCTAAAAGTAAGACCAGATATTATTTATCGCGTCAACTTTGGTTAATAACTAACCAAAATATTCTAGTAAATAACCTAATTTTTTTAAATAATTTCAGTGAACGTCCTTGTAACGTTCTAAAAGTAAGACCAGATATTATTTATCGCGTCAACTTTGGTTAATAACTAACCAAAATATTCTAGTAAATAACCTAAATTTTTCTAATAATTTCAGTGAACGTCCTTGTAACGTTCTAAAAGTAAGACCAGATATTATTTATCGCGTCAACTTTGGTTAATAACTAACCAAATATTCTAGTAAATAACCTAAATTTTTCTAATAATTTCAGTGAACGTCCTTGTAACGTTCTAAAAGTAAGACCAGATATTATTTATCGCGTCAACTTTGGTTAATTAACCAAAATATTCTAGTAAATAACCTAAATTTTTCTAATAATTTCAGTGAACGTCCTTGTAACGTTCTAAAAGTAAGACCAGATATTATTTATCGCGTCAACTTTGGTTAATAACTAACCAAAATATTCTAGTAAATAACCTAAATTTTTCTAATAATTTCAGTGAACGTCCTTGTAACGTTCTAAAAGTAAGACCAGATATTATTTATCGCGTCAACTTTGGTTAATAACTAACCAAAATATTCTAGTAAATAACCTAAATTTTTCTAATAATTTCAGTGAACGTCCTTGTAACGTTCTAAAAGTAAGACTAGATATTATTTATCGCGTCAACTTTGGTTAATAACTAACCAAAATATTCTAGTAAATAACCTACATTTTTGTAATAATTTCAGTGAACGTCCTTGTAACGTTCTAAAAGTAAGACCAGATATTATTTATCGCGTCAACTTTGGTTAATAACTAACCAAAATATTCTAGTAAATAACCTAAATTTTTCTAATAATTTCAGGGAACGTCCTTGTAACGTTCTAAAAGTAAGACCAGATATTATTTATCGCGACAACTTTGGTTAATAACTAACCAAAATATTCTAGTAAATAACCTACATTTTTCTAATAATTTCAGCGAACGTCCTTGTAACGTTCTAAAAGTAAGACCAGATATTATTTATCGCGTCAACTTGGGTTAATAACTAACCAAAATATTCTAGTAAATAACCTAAATTTTTCTAATAATTTCAGTGAACGTCCTTGTAACGTTCTAAAAGTAAGACCAGATATTATTTATCGCGTCAACTTTGGTTAATAACTAACCAAAATATTCTAGTAAATAACCTAAATTTTTCTAATAATTTCAGTGAACGTCCTTGTAACGTTCTAAAAGTAAGACCAGATATTATTTATCGCGTCAACTTTGGTTAATAACTAACCAAAATATTCTAGTAAATAACCTAAATTTTTCTAATAATTTCAGTGAACGTCCTTGTAACGTTCTAAAAGTAAGACCAGATATCATTTATCGCGTCAACTTTGGTTAATAACTAACCAAAATATTCTAGTAAATAACCTACATTTTTCTAATAATTTCAGTGAACGTCCTTGTAACGTTCTAAAAGTAAGACCAGATATTATTTATCGCGTCAACTTTGGTTAATAACTAACCAAAATATTTTAGTAAATAACCTTCATTTTTCTAATAATTTCAGTCAACGTCCTTGTAACGTTCTAAAAGTAAGACCAGATATCATTTATCGCGTCAACTTTGGTTAATAACTAACCAAAATATTCGAGTAAATAACCTACATTTTTCTAATAATTTCAGCGAACGTCCTTGTAACGTTCTAAGAGTAAGACCAGATATTATTTATCGCGTCAACTTTGGTTAATAACTAACCAAAATATTCTAGTAAATAACCTAAATTTTTCTAATAATTTCAGTGAACGTCCTTGTAACGTTCTAAAAGTAAGACCAGATATTATTTATCGCGTCAACTTTGGTTAATAACTAACCAAAATATTCTAGTAAATAACCTAAATTTTTCTAATAATTTCAGTGAACGTCCTTGTAACGTTCTAAAAGTAAGACCAGATATTATTTATCGCGTCAACTTTGGTTAATAACTAACCAAAATATTCTAGTAAATAACCTAAATTTTTCTAATAATTTCAGTGAACGTCCTTGTAACGTTCTAAAAGTAAGACCAGATATTATTCATCGCATCAACTTTGGTTAATAACTAACCAAAATATTCTAGTAAATAACCTAAATTTTTCTAATAATTTCAGTGAACGTCCTTGTAACGTTCTAAAAGTAAGACCAGATATTATTTATCGCGTCAACTTTGGTTAATAACTAACCAAAATATTCTAGTAAATAACCTAAATTTTGCTAATAATTTCAGTGAACGTCCTTGTAACGTTCTAAAAGTAAGACCAGATATTATTTATCGCGTCAACTTTGGTTAATAACTAACCAAAATATTCTAGTAAATAACCTAAATTTTTCTAATAATTTCAGTGAACGTCCTTGTAACGTTCTAAAAGTAAGACCAGATATTATTTATCGTGTCAACTTTGGTTAATAACTAACCAAAATATTCTAGTAAATAACCTAAATTTTTCTAATAATTTCAGCGAACGTCCTTGTAACGTTCTAAAAGTAAGACCAGATATTATTTATCGCGTCAACTTTGGTTAATAACTAACCAAAATATTCTAGTAAATAACCTAAGTTTTTCTAATAATTTCAGTGAACGTCCTTGTAACGTTCTAAAAGTAAGACCAGATATTATTTATCGCGTCAACTTTGGTTAATAACTAACCAAAATATTCTAGTAAATAACCTAAATTTTTCTAATAATTTCAGTGAACGTCCTTGTAACGTTCTAAAAGTAAGACCAGATATTATTTATCGCGTCAACTTTGGTTAATAACTAACCAAAATATTCTAGTAAATAACCTACATTTTTCTAATAATTTCAGTGAACGTCCTTGTAACGTTCTAAAAGTAAGACCAGATATTATTTATCGCGTCAACTTTGGTTAATAACTAACCAAAATATTCTAGTAAATAACCTTCATTTTTCTAATAATTTCAGTCAACGTCCTTGTAACGTTCTAAAAGTAAGACCAGATATCATTTATCGCGTCAACTTTGGTTAATAACTAACCAAAATATTCTAGTAAATAACCTACATTTTTCTAATAATTTCAGCGAACGTCCTTGTAACGTTCTAAGAGTAAGACCAGATATTATTTATCGCGTCAACTTTGGTTAATAACTAACCAAAATATTCTAGTAAATAACCTAAATTTTTCTAATAATTTCAGTGAACGTCCTTGTAACGTTCTAAAAGTAAGACCAGATATTATTTATCGCGTCAACTTTGGTTAATAACTAACCAAAATATTCTAGTAAATAACCTAAATTTTTCTAATAATTTCAGTGAACGTCCTTGTAACGTTCTAAAAGTAAGACCAGATATTATTTATCGCATCAACTTTGGTTAATAACTAACCAAAATATTCTAGTAAATAACCTAAATTTTTCTAATAATTTCAGTGAACGTCCTTGTAACGTTCTAAAAGTAAGACCAGATATTATTTATCGCGTCAACTTTGGTTAATAACTAACCAAAATATTCTAGTAAATAACCTTCATTTTTCTAATAATTTCAGTCAACGTCCTTGTAACGTTCTAAAAGTAAGACCAGATATCATTTATCGCGTCAACTTTGGTTAATAACTAACCAAAATATTCTAGTAAATAACCTACATTTTTCTAATAATTTCAGCGAACGTCCTTGTAACGTTCTAAGAGTAAGACCAGATATTATTTATCGCGTCAACTTTGGTTAATAACTAACCAAAATATTCTAGTAAATAACCTAAATTTTTCTAATAATTTCAGTGAACGTCCTTGTAACGTTCTAAAAGTAAGACCAGATATTATTTATCGCGTCAACTTTGGTTAATAACTAACCAAAATATTCTAGTAAATAACCTAAATTTTTCTAATAATTTCAGTGAACGTCCTTGTAACGTTCTAAAAGTAAGACCAGATATTATTTATCGCATCAACTTTGGTTAATAACTAACCAAAATATTCTAGTAAATAACCTAAATTTTTCTAATAATTTCAGTGAACGTCCTTGTAACGTTCTAAAAGTAAGACCAGATATTATTTATCGCGTCAACTTTGGTTAATAACTAACCAAAATATTCTAGTAAATAACCTAAATTTTGCTAATAATTTCAGTGAACGTCCTTGTAACGTTCTAAAAGTAAGACCAGATATTATTTATCGCGTCAACTTGGGTTAATAACTAACCAAAATATTCTAGTAAATAACCTAAATTTTTCTAATAATTTCAGTGAACGTCCTTGTAACGTTCTAAAAGTAAGACCAGATATTATTTATCGCGTCAACTTTGGTTAATAACTAACCAAAATATTCTAGTAAATAACCTACATTTTTCTAATAATTTCAGTGAACGTCCTTGTAACGTTCTAAAAGTAAGACCAGATATTATTTATCGCGTCAACTTTGGTTAATAACTAACCAAAATATTCTAGTAAATAACCTACATTTTTCTAATAATTTCAGTGAACGTCCTTGAAACGTTCTAAAAGTAAGACCAGATATTATTTATCGCGTCAACTTTGGTTAATAACTAACCAAAATATTCTAGTAAATAACCTAATTTTTTCTAATAATTTCAGTCAACGTCCTTGTAACGTTCTAAAAGTAAGACCAGATATTATTTATCGCGTCAACTTTGGTTAATAACTAACCAAAATATTCGAGTAAATAACCTAAATTTTTCTAATAATTTCAGTGAACGTCCTTGTAACGTTCTAAAAGTAAGACCAGATATTATTTATCGCGTCAACTTTGGTTAATAACTAACCAAAATATTCTAGTAAATAACCTAAATTTTTCTAATAATTTCAGTGAAAGTCCTTGTAACGTTCTAAAAGTAAGACCAGATATTATTTATCGCGTCAACTTGGGTTAATAACTAACCAAAATATTCTAGTAAATAACCTAAATTTTTCTAATAATTTCAGTGAACGTCCTTGTGACGTTCTTAAAGTAAGACCAGATATTATTTATCGCGTCAATTTTGGTTAATAACTAACCAAAATATTCTAGTAAATAACCTAAATTTTTCTAATAATTTCAGTGAACGTCCTTGTAACGTTCTAAAAGTAAGACCAGATACTATTTATCGCGTCAACTTTGGTTAATAACTAACCAAAATATTCTAGTAAATAACCTACATTTTTCTAATAATTTCAGTGAACGTCCTTGTAACGTTCTAAAAGTAAGACCAGATATCATTTATCGCGTCAACTTTGGTTAATAACTAACCAAAATATTCTAGTAAATAACCTAAATTTTTCTAATAATTTCAGTGAACGTCCTTGTAACGTTCTAAAAGTAAGACCAGATATTATTTATCGCGTCAACTTTGGTTAATAACTAACCAAAATATTCTAGTAAATAACCTAAATTTTTCTAATAATTTCAGTGAACGTCCTTGTAACGTTCTAAAAGTAAGACCAGATATTATTTATCGCGTCAACTTTGGTTAATAACTAACCAAAATATTCTAGTAAATAACCTACATTTTTCTAATAATTTCAGTGAACGTCATTGTAACGTTCTAGAAGTAAGACCAGATATAGCCCAGTAGAAAGATGGGCTAATGCCTAATGGAGACAAGAAAAGCTTGCTTGTAAAAATTAGAAAAAGTAAAAGTTGCACGCAAAAGCTATATTCTACGAGTTGCATCTACGCTGCTTTGCATTGCTCACTCAGGCGCTTCTTGCTGTCTAGTTTTATTAAATTGCATCGAGCATCAAAGGTGCTTCTTGCTGTCTTGTTTTATTTAATTGCATTGAGCATCAAAGGTGCTTCTTGCTGTCTAGTTTTATTTAATTGCATCGAGCATCAAACATGCTTCTTGCTGTCTAGTTTTATTAAATTGCATTTAGCATCAAAGCTGCTTCTTGCTGTCTAGTTTTATTAAATTTCAACGAGCATCAAAGTTGCTTCTTGCTGTCTAGTTTTATTTTATTGAATGTAATTTTATGTTTTCATGCAAAAATCACATGCTGGCTCAGGTGGGATTCGAACCCAAGACCTCCTGCTTACTAGTGCAGGTGCCATACCGCTAGGCCACCGAGCTAGCTGGGGTCAGCGGGGTGAATCGAATCTAATATCGCGGCGAGTACCGCACTGCATACTTGGAAATGAAAAAGTTTTTGATGAAAGAGTTCATGAACGGAACAAAGAACGGAACGTGGAATGGAACAAAGAACGAACCATGGAACGGAACGTGGATTGGAACACAGAACAAAATGTAGAAAAAACACAGAACGGAACACAGAGTGGAACGCAGAAAGGGATGCACAACATAATGCACGACGGAATACAGAACATTGGAACGCGGAGCGGAACGCAGTGTACGAAATGCACAGATCGGAACGAGATTAGAACGCGGATATCGGATAATGAAGCACGAAAAAAACACGGAATGACACATGCAGAACGATCGTTACCTTCCGCATCCCATTCCCCTTTCCATTCTACACTCAGTTCCGTGTTTAATTCCACCTTCTGCTCCAAGTTCTGTTCCAAGTTTCGTACCAAGTACCGTTAAAAATTCCATTCCACGATTTGTTCCATCTTCCATTCATTGACTCTTTCAACATTGCTAAGCCCGGAGACAGGCTATTTCCCCATGGAAAGACCAGTATTAAAGCCCGGTAGATAGGCCTCTTCAAGGAAGTAAGACCAGATATTGCCCAGTAGAAAGATGGGCTAATGCCTAATGGAGACAAAAAAAGCTTGCTAGTAAAAATTCCAAACTTAAAAGTTGCACGCAAAAGCTATATTCTACGAGTTGCATCTACGGTGCTTTGCATTGCTCACTAACGCTGCTTACTTAGTTCCAGAAGGAATAGAGAAAGTTATTATTATTATTATTAAACTGGCAGACCTTTGCCTAGACCAGAAACAAGGAGTGACCCTCTTCACTGGTCTGCCGCAAAGGTTGGGGTAACAACGCCAGGCGGAAAACTCTAGAAGTTCTCCTACCCCTCAAATAACTAAGTTTTTATTTTATTGAATGCAATTTTCATGTCTACATTTTAAATATAGATTTATCGCGTCAACTTTGGTTAATAACTAACCAAAATATTCTAGTAGATAACCTAAATTTTTCTAATAATTTCAGTGAATGTCCTTGTAACGTTCTAAAAGTAAGACCAGATATTATTTATCACGTCAACTTTGGTTAATAACTAACCAAAATATTCTAGTAAATAACCTACATTTTTCTAATAATTTCAGTGAACGTCCTTGTAACGTTCTAAAAGTAATTCCAGATATTATTTATCGCGTCAACTTTGGTTAATAACTAACCAAAATATTCTAGTAAATAACCTAAATTTTTCTAATAATTTCAGTGAACGTCCTTGTAACGTTCTAAAAGTAAGACCAGATATTATTTATCGCGTCAACTTTGGTTAATAACTAACCAAAATATTCTAGTAAATAAGCTAAATTTTTCTAATAATTTCAGTGAACGTCCTTGTAACGTTCTAAAAGTAAGACCAGATATTATTTATCGCGTCAACTTTGGTTAATAACTAACCAAAATATTCTAGTAAATAACCTAAATTTTTCTAATAATTTCAGTGAACGTCCTTGTAACGTTCTAAAAGTAAGACCAGATATTATTTATCGCGTCAACTTTGGTTAATAACTAACCAAAATATTCTAGTAAATAACCTAAATTTTTCTAATAATTTCAGTCAACGTCCTTGTAACGTTCTAAAAGTAAGACCAGATATTATTTATCGCGTCAACTTTGGTTAATAACTAACCAAAATATTCTAGTAAATAACCTACATTTTTCTAATAATTTCAGTGAATGTCCTTGTAACGTTCTAAAAGTAAGACCAGATATTATTTATCACGTCAACTTTGGTTAATAACTAACCAAAATATTCTAGTAAATAACCTACATTTTTCTAATAATTTCAGTGAACGTCCTTGTAACGTTCTAAAAGTAATTCCAGATATTATTTATCGCGTCAACTTTGGTTAATAACTAACCAAAATATTCTAGTAAATAACCTAAATTTTTCTAA
This sequence comes from Astropecten irregularis, assembly GCA_963971285.1. Classification (NCBI taxonomy): domain Eukaryota; kingdom Metazoa; phylum Echinodermata; class Asteroidea; order Paxillosida; family Astropectinidae; genus Astropecten; species Astropecten irregularis. The sequence continues at coordinate 15,457,859 of OZ020246.1, forward strand.
TAATTTCAGTGAACGTCCTTGTAACGTTCTAAAAGTAAGACCAGATATTATTTATCGCGTCAACTTTGGTTAATAACTAACCAAAATATTCTAGTAAATAAGCTAAATTTTTCTAATAATTTCAGTGAACGTCCTTGTAACGTTCTAAAAGTAAGACCAGATATTATTTATCGCGTCAACTTTGGTTAATAACTAACCAAAATATTCTAGTAAATAACCTAAATTTTTCTAATAATTTCAGTGAACGTCCTTGTAACGTTCTAAAAGTAAGACCAGATATTATTTATCGCGTCAACTTTGGTTAATAACTAACCAAAATATTCTAGTAAATAACCTAAATTTTTCTAATAATTTCAGTCAACGTCCTTGTAACGTTCTAAAAGTAAGACCAGATATTATTTATCGCGTCAACTTTGGTTAATAACTAACCAAAATATTCTAGTAAATAACCTAAATTTTTCTAATAATTTCAGTGAACGTCCTTGAAACGTTCTAAAAGTAAGACCAGATATTATTTATCGCGTCAACTTTGGTTAATAACTAACCAAAATATTCTAGTAAATAACCTAATTTTTTCTAATAATTTCAGTCAACGTCCTTGTAACGTTCTAAAAGTAAGACCAGATATTATTTATCGCGTCAACTTTGGTTAATAACTAACCAAAATATTCGAGTAAATAACCTAAATTTTTCTAATAATTTCAGTGAACGTCCTTGTAACGTTCTAAAAGTAAGACCAGATATTATTTATCGCGTCAACTTTGGTTAATAACTAACCAAAATATTCTAGTAAATAACCTAAATTTTTCTAATAATTTCAGTGAAAGTCCTTGTAACGTTCTAAAAGTAAGACCAGATATTATTTATCGCGTCAACTTGGGTTAATAACTAACCAAAATATTCTAGTAAATAACCTAAATTTTTCTAATAATTTCAGTGAACGTCCTTGTGACGTTCTTAAAGTAAGACCAGATATTATTTATCGCGTCAATTTTGGTTAATAACTAACCAAAATATTCTAGTAAATAACCTAAATTTTTCTAATAATTTCAGTGAACGTCCTTGTAACGTTCTAAAAGTAAGACCAGATACTATTTATCGCGTCAACTTTGGTTAATAACTAACCAAAATATTCTAGTAAATAACCTACATTTTTCTAATAATTTCAGTGAACGTCCTTGTAACGTTCTAAAAGTAAGACCAGATATCATTTATCGCGTCAACTTTGGTTAATAACTAACCAAAATATTCTAGTAAATAAGCTAAATTTTTCTAATAATTTCAGTGAACGTCCTTGTAACGTTCTAAAAGTAAGACCAGATATTATTTATCGCGTCAACTTTGGTTAATAACTAACCAAAATATTCTAGTAAATAACCTAAATTTTTCTAATAATTTCAGTGAACGTCCTTGTAACGTTCTAAAAGTAAGACCAGATATTATTTATCGCGTCAACTTTGGTTAATAACTAACCAAAATATTCTAGTAAATAACCTACATTTTTCTAATAATTTCAGTGAACGTCATTGTAACGTTCTAGAAGTAAGACCAGATATAGCCCAGTAGAAAGATGGGCTAATGCCTAATGGAGACAAGAAAAGCTTGCTTGTAAAAATTAGAAAAAGTAAAAGTTGCACGCAAAAGCTATATTCTACGAGTTGCATCTACGCTGCTTTGCATTGCTCACTCAGGCGCTTCTTGCTGTCTAGTTTTATTAAATTGCATCGAGCATCAAAGGTGCTTCTTGCTGTCTTATTTTATTTAATTGCATTGAGCATCAAAGGTGCTTCTTGCTGTCTAGTTTTATTTAATTGCATCGAGCATCAAACATGCTTCTTGCTGTCTAGTTTTATTAAATTGCATTTAGCATCAAAGCTGCTTCTTGCTGTCTAGTTTTATTAAATTTCAACGAGCATCAAAGTTGCTTCTTGCTGTCTAGTTTTATTTTATTGAATGTAATTTTCATGTTTTCATGCAAAAATCACATGCTGGCTCAGGTGGGATTCGAACCCAAGACCTCCTGCTTACTAGTGCAGGTGCCATACCGCTAGGCCACCGAGCTAGCTGGGGTCAGCGGGGTGAATCGAATCTAATATCGCGGCGAGTACCGCACTGCATACTTGGAAATGAAAAAGTTTTTGATGAAAGAGTTCATGAACGGAACAAAGAACGGAACGTGGAATGGAACAAAGAACGAACCATGGAACGGAACGTGGATTGGAACACAGAACAAAATGTAGAAAAAACACAGAACGGAACACAGAGTGGAACGCAGAAAGGGATGCACAACATAATGCACGACGGAATACAGAACATTGGAACGCGGAGCGGAACGCAGTGTACGAAATGCACAGATCGGAACGAGATTAGAACGCGGATATCGGATAATGAAGCACGAAAAAAACACGGAATGACACATGCAGAACGATCGTTACCTTCCGCATCCCATTCCCCTTTCCATTCTACACTCAGTTCCGTGTTTAATTCCACCTTCTGCTCCAAGTTCTGTTCCAAGTTTCGTACCAAGTACCGTTAAAAATTCCATTCCACGATTTGTTCCATCTTCCATTCATTGACTCTTTCAACATTGCTAAGCCCGGAGACAGGCTATTTCCCCATGGAAAGACCAGTATTAAAGCCCGGTAGATAGGCCTCTTCAAGGAAGTAAGACCAGATATTGCCCAGTAGAAAGATGGGCTAATGCCTAATGGAGACAAAAAAAGCTTGCTAGTAAAAATTCCAAACTTAAAAGTTGCACGCAAAAGCTATATTCTACGAGTTGCATCTACGGTGCTTTGCATTGCTCACTAACGCTGCTTACTTAGTTCCAGAAGGAATAGAGAAAGTTATTATTATTATTATTAAACTGGCAGACCTTTGCCTAGACCAGAAACAAGGAGTGACCCTCTTCACTGGTCTGCCGCAAAGGTTGGGGTAACAACGCCAGGCGGAAAACTCTAGAAGTTCTCCTACCCCTCAAATAACTAAGTTTTTATTTTATTGAATGCAATTTTCATGTCTACATTTTAAATATAGATTTATCGCGTCAACTTTGGTTAATAACTAACCAAAATATTCTAGTAGATAACCTAAATTTTTCTAATAATTTCAGTGAACGTCCTTGTAACGTTCTAAAAGTAAGACCAGATATTATTTATCACGTCAACTTTGGTTAATAACTAACCAAAATATTCTAGTAAATAACCTACATTTTTCTAATAATTTCAGTGAACGTCCTTGTAACGTTCTAAAAGTAATTCCAGATATTATTTATCGCGTCAACTTTGGTTAATAACTAACCAAAATATTCTAGTAAATAACCTAAATTTTTCTAATAATTTCAGTGAACGTCCTTGTAACGTTCTAAAAGTAAGACCAGATATTATTTATCGCGTCAACTTTGGTTAATAACTAACCAAAATATTCTAGTAAATAAGCTAAATTTTTCTAATAATTTCAGTGAACGTCCTTGTAACGTTCTAAAAGTAAGACCAGATATTATTTATCGCGTCAACTTTGGTTAATAACTAACCAAAATATTCTAGTAAATAACCTAAATTTTTCTAATAATTTCAGTGAACGTCCTTGTAACGTTCTAAAAGTAAGACCAGATATTATTTATCGCGTCAACTTTGGTTAATAACTAACCAAAATATTCTAGTAAATAACCTAAATTTTTCTAATAATTTCAGTCAACGTCCTTGTAACGTTCTAAAAGTAAGACCAGATATTATTTATCGCGTCAACTTTGGTTAATAACTAACCAAAATATTCTAGTAAATAACCTAAATTTTTCTAATAATTTCAGTGAACGTCCTTGTAACGTTCTAAAAGTAAGACCAGATATTATTTATCGCGTCAACTTTGGTTAATAACTAACCAAAATATTCTAGTAAATAACCTAAATTTTTCTAATAATTTCAGTGAACGTCCTTGTAACGTTCTAAAAGTAAGACCAGATATTATTTATCGCGTCAACTTTGGTTAATAACTAACCAAAATATTCTAGTAAAGAAACTAAATTTTTCTAATAATTTCAGTGAACGTCCTTGTAACGTTCTAAAAGTAAGACCAGATATTATTTATCGCGTCAACTTTGGTTAATGACTAACCAAAATATTCTTATAACCTAAATTTTTCTAATAATTTCAGTGAACGTCCTTGTAACGTTCTTAAAGTAAGACCAGATATTATTTATCGCGTCAACTTGGGTTAATAACTAACCAAAATATTCTAGTAAATAAGCTAAATTTTTCTAATAATTTCAGTGAACGTCCTTGTAACGTTCTTAAAGTAAGACCAGATATTATTTATCGCGTCAACTTTGGTTAATAACTAACCAAAATATTCTAGTAAATAACCTAAATTTTTCTAATAATTTCAGTGAACGTCCTTGTAACGTTCTAAAAGTAAGACCAGATATTATTTATCGCGTCAACTTTGGTTAATAACTAACCAAAATATTCTAGTAAATAACCTAAATTTTTCTAATAATTTCAGTGAACGTCCTTGTAACGTTCTAAAAGTAAGACCAGATATTATTTATCGCGTCAACTTTGGTTAATAACTAACCAAAATATTCTAGTAAATAACCTAAATTTTTCTAATAATTTCAGTGAACGTCCTTGTAACGTTCTAAAATTAAGACCAGATATTATTTATCGCGTCAACTTTGGTTAATAACTAACCAAAATATTCTAGTAAATAACCTAAATTTTTCTAATAATTTCAGTGAACGTCATTGTAACGTTCTAGAAGTAAGACCAGATATAGCCCAGTAGAAAGATGGGCTAATGCCTAATGGAGACAAGAAAAGCTTGCTTGTAAAAATTAGAAAAAGTGAAAGTTGCACGCAAAAGCTATATTCTACGAGTTGCATCTACGCTGCTTTGCATTGCTCACTAAGGCGCTTCTTGCTGTCTAGTTTTATTAAATTGCATCGAGCATCAAAGGTGCTTCTTGCTGTCTTGTTTTATTTAATTGCATTGAGCATCAAAGGTGCTTCTTGCTGTCTAGTTTTATTTAATTGCATCGAGCATCAAACATGCTTCTTGCTGTCTAGTTTTATTAAATTGCATTGAGCATCAAAGCTGCTTCTTGCTGTCTAGTTTTATTAAATTTCAACGAGCATCAAAGTTGCTTCTTGCTGTCTAGTTTTATTTTATTGAATGTAATTTTCATGTTTTCATGCAAAAATCACATGCTGGCTCAGGTGGGATTCGAACCCAAGACCTCCTGCTTACTAGTGCAGGTGCCATACCGCTAGGCCACCGAGCTAGCTGGGGTCAGCGGGGTGAATCGAATCTAATATCGCGGCGAGTACCGCACTGCATACTTGGAAATGAAAAAGTTTTTGATGAAAGAGTTCATGAACGGAACAAAGAACGGAACGTGGAATGGAACAAAGAACGAACCATGGAACGGAACGTGGATTGGAACACAGAACAAAATGTAGAAAAAACACAGAACGGAACACAGAGTGGAACGCAGAAAGGGATGCACAACATAATGCACGACGGAATACAGAACATTGGAACGCGGAGCGGAACGCAGTGTACGAAATGCACAGATCGGAACGAGATTAGAACGCGGATATCGGATAATGAAGCACGAAAAAAACACGGAACGACACATGCAGAACGATCGTTACCTTCCGCATCCCATTCCCCTTTCCATTCTACACTCAGTTCCGTGTTTAATTCCACCTTCTGCTCCAAGTTCTGTTCCAAGTTTCGTTCCAAGTACCGTTAAAAATTCCATTCCACGATTTGTTCCATCTTCCATTCATTGACTCTTTCAACATTGCTAAGCCCGGAGACAGGCTATTTCCCCATGGAAAGACCAGTATTAAAGCCCGGTAGATAGGCCTCTTCAAGGAAGTAAGACCAGATATTGCCCAGTAGAAAGATGGGCTAATGCCTAATGGAGACAAAAAAAGCTTGCTAGTAAAAATTCCAAACTTAAAAGTTGCAAGCAAAAGCTATATTCTACGAGTTGCATCTACGCTGCTTTGCATTGCTCACTAACGCTGCTTACTTAGTTCCAGAAGGAATAGAGAAAGTTATTATTATTATTATTAAACTGGCAGACCTTTGCCTAGACCAGAAACAAGTAGTGACCCTCTTCACTGGTCTGTCGCAAAGGTTGGGGTAACAACGCCAGGCGGAAAACTCTAGAAGTTCTCCTACCCCTCAAATAACTAAGTTTTTATTTTATTGAATGCAATTTTCATGTCTACATTTTAAATATAGATTTATCGCGTCAACTTTGGTTAATAACTAACCAAAATATTCTAGTAGATAACCTACATTTTTCTAATAATTTCAGTGAACGTCCTTGTAATGTTCTAAAAGTAAGACCAGATATTATTTATCGCGTCAACTTTGGTTAATAACTTACCAAAATATTCTAGTAAATAACCTAAATTTTTCTAATAATTTCAGTGAACGTCCTTGTAACGTTCTAAAAGTAAGACCAGATATTATTTATCGCGTCAACTTTGGTTAATAACTAACCGAAATATTCTAGTAAATAACCTAAATTTTTCTAATTATTTCAGTGAACGTCCTTGTAACGTTCTAAAAGTAAGACCAGATATTATTTATCGCGTCAACTTTGGTTAATAACTAACCAAAATATTCTAGTAAATAACCTACATTTTTCTAATAATTTCAGTGAACGTCCTTGTAACGTTCTAAAAGTAAGACCAGATATCATTTATCGCGTCAACTTTGGTTAATAACTAACCAAAATATTCTAGTAAATAACCTAAATTTTTCTAATAATTTCAGTGAACGTCCTTGTAACGTTCTAAAAGTAAGACCAGATATTATTAATCGTGTCAACTTTGGTTAATAACTAACCAAAATATTCTAGTAAATAACCTAAATTTTTCTAATAATTTCAGTGAACGGCCTTGTAACGTTCTAAAAGTAAGACCAGATATTATTTATCGCGTACACTTTGGTTAATAACTAACAAAAATATTCTAGTAAATAACCTAAATTTTTCTAATAATTTCAGTAAACGTCCTTGTAACGTTCTAAAAGTAAGACCAGATATTATTTATCGCGTCAACTTTGGTTAATAACTAACCAAAATATTCTAGTAAATAACCTAAATTTTTCTAATAATTTCAGTGAACGTCCTTGTAACGTTCTAAAAGTAAGACCAGATATTATTTATCGCGTCAACTTTGGTTAATAACTAACCAAAATATTCTAGTAAATAACCTAAATTTTTCTAATAATTTCAGTCAACGTCCTTGTAACGTTCTAAAAGTAAGACCAGATATTATTTATCGCGTCAACTTTGGTTAATAACTAACCAAAATATTCTAATAAATAACCTAAATTTTTCTAATAATTTCAGTCAACGTCCTTGTAACGTTCTAAAAGTAAGACCAGATATTATTTATCGCGTCAACTTTGGTTAATAACTAACCAAAATATTCTAGTAAAGAAACTAAATTTTTCTAATAATTTCAGTGAACGTCCTTGTAACGTTCTAAAAGTAAGACCAGATATTATTTATCGCGTCAACTTTGGTTAATAACTAACCAAAATATTCTAGTAAATTACCTACATTTTTCTAATAATTTCAGTCAACGTCCTTGTAACGTTCTAAAAGTAAGACCAGATATTATTTATCGCGTCAACTTTGGTTAATAACTAACCAAAATATTCTAGTAAATAACCTAAATTTTTCTAATAATTTCAGTGAACGTCCTTGTGACGTTCTAAAAGTAAGACCAGATATCATTTATCGCGTCAACTTTGGTTAATAACTAACCAAAATATTCTAGTAAATAACCTAAATTTTTCTAATAATTTCAGTGAACGTCCTTGTAACGTTCTAAAAGTAAGACCAGATATTATTAATCGCGTCAACTTTGGTAAATAACTAACCAAAATATTCTAGTAAATAACCTAAATTTTTCTAATAATTTCAGTGAACGGCCTCGTAACGTTCTAAAAGTAAGACCAGATATTATTTATCGCGTCAACTTTGGTTAATAACTAACCAAAATATTCTAGTAAATAACCTACATTTTTCTAATAATTTCAGTGAACGTCCTTGTAACGTTCTAAAAGTAAGACCAGATATTATTTATCGCGTCAACTTTGGTTAATAACTAACCAAAATATTCTAGTAAATAACCTAAATTTTTCTAATAATTTCAGTGAACGTCCTTGTAACGTTCTAAAAGTAAGACCAGATATTATTTATCGCGTCAACTTTGGTTAATAACTAACCAAAATATTCTAGTAAATAACCTAAATTTTTCTAATAATTTCAGTGAACGTCCTTGTAACGTTCTAAAAGTAAGACCAGATATTATTTATAGCGTCACTTTTGGTTAATAACTAACCAAAATATTCTAGTAAATAACCTAAATTTTTCTAATGATTTCAGTGAACGTCCTTGTAACGTTCTAAAAGTAAGACCAGATATTATTTATCGCGTCAACTTTGGTTAATAACTAACCAAAATATTCTAGTAAATAACCTACATTTTTCTAATAATTTCAGTGAACGTCCTTGTAACGTTCTAAAAGTAAGACCAGATATTATTTATCGCGTCAACTTTGGTTAATAACTAACCAAAATATTCTAGTAAATAACCTAAATTTTTCTAATAATTTCAGTGAACGTCCTTGTAACGTTCTAAAAGTAAGACAAGATATTATTTATCGCGTCAACTTTGGTTAATAACTAACCAAAATATTCTAGTAAATAACCTAAATTTTTCTAATAATTTCAGTGAACGTCCTTGTAACGTTCTAAAAGTAAGACCAGATATTATTTATCGCGTCAACTTTGGTTAATAACTAACCAAAATATTCTAGTAAAGAAACTAAATTTTTCTAATAATTTCAGTCAACGTCCTTGTAACGTTCTAAAAGTAAGACCAGATATTATTTATCGCGTCAACTTTGGTTAATAACTAACCAAAATATTCTTATAACCTAAATTTTTCTAATAATTTCAGTGAACGTCCTTGTAACGTTCTAAAAGTAAGACCAGATATTATTTATCGTGTCAACTTTGGTTAATAACTAACAAAAATATTCTAGTAAAGAAACTAAATTTTTCTAATAATTTCAGTGAACGTCCTTGTAACGTTCTAAAAGTAAGACCAGATATTATTTATCGCGTCAACTTTGGTTAATAACTAACCAAAATATTCTTATAACCTAAATTTTTCTAATAATTTCAGTGAACGTCCTTGTAACGTTCTAAAAGTAAGACCAGATATTATTTATCGCGTCAACTTTGGTTAATAACTAACCAAAATATTCTAGTAAATAACCTAAATTTTTCTAATAATTTCAGTGAACGTCCTTGTAACGTTCTAAAAGTAAGAAAAGATATTATTTATCGCGTCAACTTTGGTTAATAACTAACCAAAATATTCTAGTAAATAACCTACATTTTTTTAATAATTTCAGTGAACGTCCTTGTAACGTTCTAAAAGTAAGACCAGATATTATTTATCGCGTCAACTTTGGTTAATAACTAACCAAAATATTCTAGTAAAGAAACTAAATTTTTCTAATAATTTCAGTGAACGTCCTTGTAACGTTCTAAAAGTAAGACCAGATATTATTTATCGCGTCAACTTTGGTTAATAACTAACCAAAATATTCTAGTAAATAACCTAAATTTTTCTAATAATTTCATTGAACGTCCTTGTAACGTTCTAAAAGTAAGACCAGATATTATTTATCGCGTCAACTTTGGTTAATAACTAACCAAAATATTCTAGTAAATAACCTACATTTTTCTAATAATTTCAGTGAACGTCCTTGTGACGTTCTAAAAGTAAGACCAGATATAATTTATCGCGTCAACTTTGGTTAATAACTAACCAAAATATTCTAGTAAATAACCTAAATTTTTCTAATAATTTCAGTGAACGTCCTCGTAACGTTCTAAAAGTAAGACCAGATATTATTAATCGCGTCAACTTTGGTTAATAACTAACCAAAATATTCTAGTAAATAACCTAAATTTTTCTAATAATTTCAGTGAACGGCCTTGTAACGTTCTAAAAGTAAGACCAGATATTATTTATCGCGTCAACTTTGGTTAATAACTAACCAAAATATTCTAGTAAATAACCTACATTTTTCTAATAATTTCAGTAAACGTCCTTGTAACGTTCTAAAAGTAAGACCAGATATTATTTATCGCGTCAACTTTGGTTAATAACTAACCAAAATATTCTAGTAAATAACCTAAATTTTTCTAATAATTTCAGTGAACGTCCTTGTAACGTTCTAAAAGTAAGACCAGATATTATTTATCGCGTCAACTTTGGTTAATAACTAACCAAAATATTCTAGTAAATAACCTAAATTTTTCTAATAATTTCAGTCAACGTCCTTGTAACGTTCTAAAAGTAAGACCAGATATTATTTATCGCGTCAACTTTGGTTAATAACTAACCAAAATATTCTAGTAAATAACCTAAATTTTTCTAATAATTTCAGTGAACGTCCTTGTAACGTTCTAAAAGTAAGACCAGATATTATTTATCGCGTCAACTTTGGTTAATAACTAACCAAAATATTCTAGTAAATAACCTAAATTTTTCTAATGATTTCAGTGAACGTCCTTGTAACGTTCTTAAAGTAAGATCAGATATTATTTATCGCGTCAACTTTGGTTAATAACTAACCAAAATATTCTAGTAAATAACCTACATTTTTCTAATAATTTCAGTGAACGTCCTTGTAACGTTCTAAAAGTAAGACCAGATATTATTTATCGCGTCAACTTTGGTTAATAACTAACCAAAATATTCTAGTAAATAACCTAAATTTTTCTAATAATTTCAGTGAACGTCCTTGTAACGTTCTAAAAGTAAGACAAGATATTATTTATTGCGTCAACTTTGGTTAATAACTAACCAAAATATTCTAGTAAATAACCTAAATTTTTCTAATAATTTCAGTGAACGTCCTTGTAACGTTCTAAAAGTAAGACCAGATATTATTTATCGCGTCAACTTTGGTTAATAACTAACCAAAATATTCTAGTAAAGAAACTAAATTTTTCTAATAATTTCAGTGAACGTCCTTGTAACGTTCTAAAAGTAAGACCAGATATTATTTATCGCGTCAACTTTGGTTAATAACTAACCAAAATATTCTTATAACCTAAATTTTTCTAATAATTTCAGTGAACGTCCTTGTAACGTTCTAAAAGTAAGACCAGATATTATTTATCGCGTCAACTTTGGTTAATAACTAACCAAAATATTCTAGTAAATAACCTAAATTTTTCTAATAATTTCAGTGAACGTCCTTGTAACGTTCTAAAAGTAAGACCAGATATTATTTATCGCGTCAACTTTGGTTAATAACTAACCAAAATATTCTAGTAAATAACCTAAATTTTTCTAATAATTTCAGTGAACGTCCTTGTAACGTTCTAAAAGTAAGACAAGATATTATTTATTGCGTCAACTTTGGTTAATAACTAACCAAAATATTCTAGTAAATAACCTAAATTTTTCTAATAATTTCAGTGAACGTCCTTGTAACGTTCTAAAAGTAAGACCAGATATTATTTATCGCGTCAACTTTGGTTAATAACTAACCAAAATATTCTAGTAAAGAAACTAAATTTTTCTAATAATTTCAGTGAACGTCCTTGTAACGTTCTAAAAGTAAGACCAGATATTATTTATCGCGTCAACTTTGGTTAATAACTAACCAAAATATTCTTATAACCTAAATTTTTCTAATAATTTCAGTGAACGTCCTTGTAACGTTCTAAAAGTAAGACCAGATATTATTTATCGCGTCAACTTTGGTTAATAACTAACCAAAATATTCTAGTAAATAACCTAAATTTTTCTAATAATTTCAGTGAACGTCCTTGTAACGTTCTAAAAGTAAGACCAGATATTATTTATCGCGTCAACTTTGGTTAATAACTTACCAAAATATTCTAGTAAATAACCTAAATTTTTCTAATAATTTCAGTGAACGTCCTTGTAACGTTCTTAAAGTAAGACCAGATATTATTTATCGCATCAACTTTGGTTAATAACTAACCAAAATATTCTAGTAAATAACCTACATTTTTCTAATAATTTCAGTGAACGTCCTTGTAACGTTCTAAAAGTAAGACCAGATATTATTTATCGCGTCAACTTTGGTTAATAACTAACCAAAATATTCTAGTAAATAACCTAAAATTTTCTAATAATTTCAGTGAACGTCCTTGTAACGTTCTAAAAGTAAGACAAGATATTATTTATCGCGTCAACTTTGGTTAATAACTAACCAAAATATTCTAGTAAATAACATAAATTTTTCTAATAATTTCAGTGAACGTCCTTGTAACGTTCTAAAAGTAAGACCAGATATTATTTATCGCGTCAACTTTGGTTAATAACTAACCAAAATATTCTAGTAAATAACCTAAATTTTTCTAATAATTTCAGTGAACGTCCTTGTAACGTTCTAAAAGTAAGACCAGATATTATTTATCGCGTCAACTTTGGTTAATAACTAACCAAAATATTCTAGTAAATAACCTACATTTTTCTAATAATTTCAGTGAACGTCCTTGTAACGTTCTAAAAGTAAGACCAGATATTATTTATCGCGTCAACTTTGGTTAATAACTAACCAAAATATTCTAGTAAATAACCTAAATTTTTCTAATAATTTCAGTGAACGTCCTTGTAACGTTCTAAAAGTAAGACCAGATATTATTTATCACGTCAACTTTGGTTAATAACTAACCAAAATATTCTAGTAAATAACCTACATTTTTCTAATAATTTCAGTGAACGTCCTTGTAACGTTCTAAAAGTAAGACCAGATATTATTTATCGCGTCAACTTTGGTTAATAACTAACCAAAATATTCTAGTAAATAACCTAAATTTTTCTAATAATTTCAGTGAACGTCCTTGTAACGTTCTAAAAGTAAGACAAGATATTATTTATCGCGTCAACTTTGGTTAATAACTAACCAAAATATTCTAGTAAATAACCTAAATTTTTCTAATAATTTCAGTGAACGTCCTTGTAACGTTCTAAAAGTAAGACCAGATATTATTTATCGCGTCAACTTTGGTTAATAACTAACCAAAATATTCTAGTAAAGAAACTAAATTTTTCTAATAATTTCAGTCAACGTCCTTGTAACGTTCTAAAAGTAAGACCAGATATTATTTATCGCGTCAACTTTGGTTAATAACTAACCAAAATATTCTTATAACCTAAATTTTTCTAATAATTTCAGTGAACGTCCTTGTAACGTTCTAAAAGTAAGACCAGATATTATTTATCGTGTCAACTTTGGTTAATAACTAACCAAAATATTCTAGTAAAGAAACTAAATTTTTCTAATAATTTCAGTGAACGTCCTTGTAACGTTCTAAAAGTAAGACCAGATATTATTTATCGCGTCAACTTTGGTTAATAACTAACCAAAATATTCTTATAACCTAAATTTTTCTAATAATTTCAGTGAACGTCCTTGTAACGTTCTAAAAGTAAGACCAGATATTATTTATCGCGTCAACTTTGGTTAATAACTAACCAAAATATTCTAGTAAATAACCTAAATTTTTCTAATAATTTCAGTGAACGTCCTTGTAACGTTCTAAAAGTAAGAAAAGATATTATTTATCGCGTCAACTTTGGTTAATAACTAACCAAAATATTCTAGTAAATAACCTACATTTTTTTAATAATTTCAGTGAACGTCCTTGTAACGTTCTAAAAGTAAGACCAGATATTATTTATCGCGTCAACTTTGGTTAATAACTAACCAAAATATTCTAGTAAAGAAACTAAATTTTTCTAATAATTTCAGTGAACGTCCTTGTAACGTTCTAAAAGTAAGACCAGATATTATTTATCGCGTCAACTTTGGTTAATAACTAACCAAAATATTCTAGTAAATAACCTAAATTTTTCTAATAATTTCATTGAACGTCCTTGTAACGTTCTAAAAGTAAGACCAGATATTATTTATCGCGTCAACTTTGGTTAATAACTAACCAAAATATTCTAGTAAATAACCTACATTTTTCTAATAATTTCAGTGAACGTCCTTGTGACGTTCTAAAAGTAAGACCAGATATAATTTATCGCGTCAACTTTGGTTAATAACTAACCAAAATATTCTAGTAAATAACCTAAATTTTTCTAATAATTTCAGTGAACGTCCTCGTAACGTTCTAAAAGTAAGACCAGATATTATTAATCGCGTCAACTTTGGTTAATAACTAACCAAAATATTCTAGTAAATAACCTACATTTTTCTAATAATTTCAGTAAACGTCCTTGTAACGTTCTAAAAGTAAGACCAGATATTATTTATCGCGTAAATAACCTAAATTTTTCTAATAATTTCAGTGAACGGCCTTGTAACGTTCTAAAAGTAAGACCAGATATTATTTATCGCGTCAACTTTGGTTAATAACTAACCAAAATATTCTAGTAAATAACCTACATTTTTCTAATAATTTCAGTAAACGTCCTTGTAACGTTCTAAAAGTAAGACCAGATATTATTTATCGCGTCAACTTTGGTTAATAACTAACCAAAATATTCTAGTAAATAACCTAAATTTTTCTAATAATTTCAGTGAACGTCCTTGTAACGTTCTAAAAGTAAGACCAGATATTATTTATCGCGTCAACTTTGGTTAATAACTAACCAAAATATTCTAGTAAATAACCTAAATTTTTCTAATAATTTCAGTCAACGTCCTTGTAACGTTCTAAAAGTAAGACCAGATATTATTTATCGCGTCAACTTTGGTTAATAACTAACCAAAATATTCTAGTAAATAACCTAAATTTTTCTAATAATTTCAGTGAACGTCCTTGTAACGTTCTAAAAGTAAGACCAGATATTATTTATCGCGTCAACTTTGGTTAATAACTAACCAAAATATTCTAGTAAATAACCTAAATTTTTCTAATGATTTCAGTGAACGTCCTTGTAACGTTCTTAAAGTAAGATCAGATATTATTTATCGCGTCAACTTTGGTTAATAACTAACCAAAATATTCTAGTAAATAACCTACATTTTTCTAATAATTTCAGTGAACGTCCTTGTAACGTTCTAAAAGTAAGACCAGATATTATTTATCGCGTCAACTTTGGTTAATAACTAACCAAAATATTCTAGTAAATAACCTAAATTTTTCTAATAATTTCAGTGAACGTCCTTGTAACGTTCTAAAAGTAAGACAAGATATTATTTATTGCGTCAACTTTGGTTAATAACTAACCAAAATATTCTAGTAAATAACCTAAATTTTTCTAATAATTTCAGTGAACGTCCTTGTAACGTTCTAAAAGTAAGACCAGATATTATTTATCGCGTCAACTTTGGTTAATAACTAACCAAAATATTCTAGTAAAGAAACTAAATTTTTCTAATAATTTCAGTGAACGTCCTTGTAACGTTCTAAAAGTAAGACCAGATATTATTTATCGCGTCAACTTTGGTTAATAACTAACCAAAATATTCTTATAACCTAAATTTTTCTAATAATTTCAGTGAACGTCCTTGTAACGTTCTAAAAGTAAGACCAGATATTATTTATCGCGTCAACTTTGGTTAATAACTAACCAAAATATTCTAGTAAATAACCTAAATTTTTCTAATAATTTCAGTGAACGTCCTTGTAACGTTCTAAAAGTAAGACCAGATATTATTTATCGCGTCAACTTTGGTTAATAACTAACCAAAATATTCTAGTAAATAACCTTAATTTTTCTAATAATTTCAGTGAACGTCCTTGTAACGTTCTAAAAGTAAGACAAGATATTATTTATTGCGTCAACTTTGGTTAATAACTAACCAAAATATTCTAGTAAATAACCTAAATTTTTCTAATAATTTCAGTGAACGTCCTTGTAACGTTCTAAAAGTAAGACCAGATATTATTTATCGCGTCAACTTTGGTTAATAACTAACCAAAATATTCTAGTAAAGAAACTAAATTTTTCTAATAATTTCAGTGAACGTCCTTGTAACGTTCTAAAAGTAAGACCAGATATTATTTATCGCGTCAACTTTGGTTAATAACTAACCAAAATATTCTTATAACCTAAATTTTTCTAATAATTTCAGTGAACGTCCTTGTAACGTTCTAAAAGTAAGACCAGATATTATTTATCGCGTCAACTTTGGTTAATAACTAACCAAAATATTCTAGTAAATAACCTAAATTTTTCTAATAATTTCAGTGAACGTCCTTGTAACGTTCTAAAAGTAAGACCAGATATTATTTATCGCGTCAACTTTGGTTAATAACTAACCAAAATATTCTAGTAAATAACCTAAATTTTTCTAATAATTTCAGTGAACGTCCTTGTAACGTTCTTAAAGTAAGACCAGATATTATTTATCGCATCAACTTTGGTTAATAACTAACCAAAATATTCTAGTAAATAACCTACATTTTTCTAATAATTTCAGTGAACGTCCTTGTAACGTTCTAAAAGTAAGACCAGATATTATTTATCGCGTCAACTTTGGTTAATAACTAACCAAAATATTCTAGTAAATAACCTAAAATTTTCTAATAATTTCAGTGAACGTCCTTGTAACGTTCTAAAAGTAAGACAAGATATTATTTATCGCGTCAACTTTGGTTAATAACTAACCAAAATATTCTAGTAAATAACATAAATTTTTCTAATAATTTCAGTGAACGTCCTTGTAACGTTCTAAAAGTAAGACCAGATATTATTTATCGCGTCAACTTTGGTTAATAACTAACCAAAATATTCTAGTAAATAACCTAAATTTTTCTAATGATTTCAGTGAACGTCCTTGTAACGTTCTAAAAGTAAGACCAGATATTATTTATCGCGTCAACTTTGGTTAATAACTAACCAAAATATTCTAGTAAATAACCTACATTTTTCTAATAATTTCAGTGAACGTCCTTGTAACGTTCTAAAAGTAAGACCAGATATTATTTATCGCGTCAACTTTGGTTAATAACTAACCAAAATATTCTAGTAAATAACCTAAATTTTTCTAATAATTTCAGTGAACGTCCTTGTAACGTTCTAAAAGTAAGACAAGATATTATTTATCGCGTCAACTTTGGTTAATAACTAACCAAAATATTCTAGTAAATAACCTAAATTTTTCTAATAATTTCAGTGAACGTCCTTGTAACGTTCTAAAAGTAAGACCAGATATTATTTATCGCGTCAACTTTGGTTAATAACTAACCAAAATATTCTAGTAAAGAAACTAAATTTTTCTAATAATTTCAGTCAACGTCCTTGTAACGTTCTAAAAGTAAGACCAGATATTATTTATCGCGTCAACTTTGGTTAATAACTAACCAAAATATTCTTATAACCTAAATTTTTCTAATAATTTCAGTGAACGTCCTTGTAACGTTCTAAAAGTAAGACCAGATATTATTTATCGTGTCAACTTTGGTTAATAACTAACCAAAATATTCTAGTAAAGAAACTAAATTTTTCTAATAATTTCAGTGAACGTCCTTGTAACGTTCTAAAAGTAAGACCAGATATTATTTATCGCGTCAACTTTGGTTAATAACTAACCAAAATATTCTTATAACCTAAATTTTTCTAATAATTTCAGTGAACGTCCTTGTAACGTTCTAAAAGTAAGACCAGATATTATTTATCGCGTCAACTTTGGTTAATAACTAACCAAAATATTCTAGTAAATAACCTAAATTTTTCTAATAATTTCAGTGAACGTCCTTGTAACGTTCTAAAAGTAAGAAAAGATATTATTTATCGCGTCAACTTTGGTTAATAACTAACCAAAATATTCTAGTAAATAACCTACATTTTTTTAATAATTTCAGTGAACGTCCTTGTAACGTTCTAAAAGTAAGACCAGATATTATTTATCGCGTCAACTTTGGTTAATAACTAACCAAAATATTCTAGTAAAGAAACTAAATTTTTCTAATAATTTCAGTGAACGTCCTTGTAACGTTCTAAAAGTAAGACCAGATATTATTTATCGCGTCAACTTTGGTTAATAACTAACCAAAATATTCTAGTAAATAACCTAAATTTTTCTAATAATTTCATTGAACGTCCTTGTAACGTTCTAAAAGTAAGACCAGATATTATTTATCGCGTCAACTTTGGTTAATAACTAACCAAAATATTCTAGTAAATAACCTACATTTTTCTAATAATTTCAGTGAACGTCCTTGTGACGTTCTAAAAGTAAGACCAGATATAATTTATCGCGTCAACTTTGGTTAATAACTAACCAAAATATTCTAGTAAATAACCTAAATTTTTCTAATAATTTCAGTGAACGTCCTCGTAACGTTCTAAAAGTAAGACCAGATATTATTAATCGCGTCAACTTTGGTTAATAACTAACCAAAATATTCTAGTAAATAACCTAAATTTTTCTAATAATTTCAGTGAACGGCCTTGTAACGTTCTAAAAGTAAGACCAGATATTATTTATCGCGTCAACTTTGGTTAATAACTAACCAAAATATTCTAGTAAATAACCTACATTTTTCTAATAATTTCAGTAAACGTCCTTGTAACGTTCTAAAAGTAAGACCAGATATTATTTATCGCGTCAACTTTGGTTAATAACTAACCAAAATATTCTAGTAAATAACCTAAATTTTTCTAATAATTTCAGTGAACGTCCTTGTAACGTTCTAAAAGTAAGACCAGATATTATTTATCGCGTCAACTTTGGTTAATAACTAACCAAAATATTCTAGTAAATAACCTAAATTTTTCTAATAATTTCAGTCAACGTCCTTGTAACGTTCTAAAAGTAAGACCAGATATTATTTATCGCGTCAACTTTGGTTAATAACTAACCAAAATATTCTAGTAAATAACCTAAATTTTTCTAATAATTTCAGTGAACGTCCTTGTAACGTTCTAAAAGTAAGACCAGATATTATTTATCGCGTCAACTTTGGTTAATAACTAACCAAAATATTCTAGTAAATAACCTAAATTTTTCTAATGATTTCAGTGAACGTCCTTGTAACGTTCTTAAAGTAAGATCAGATATTATTTATCGCGTCAACTTTGGTTAATAACTAACCAAAATATTCTAGTAAATAACCTACATTTTTCTAATAATTTCAGTGAACGTCCTTGTAACGTTCTAAAAGTAAGACCAGATATTATTTATCGCGTCAACTTTGGTTAATAACTAACCAAAATATTCTAGTAAATAACCTAAATTTTTCTAATAATTTCAGTGAACGTCCTTGTAACGTTCTAAAAGTAAGACAAGATATTATTTATTGCGTCAACTTTGGTTAATAACTAACCAAAATATTCTAGTAAATAACCTAAATTTTTCTAATAATTTCAGTGAACGTCCTTGTAACGTTCTAAAAGTAAGACCAGATATTATTTATCGCGTCAACTTTGGTTAATAACTAACCAAAATATTCTAGTAAAGAAACTAAATTTTTCTAATAATTTCAGTGAACGTCCTTGTAACGTTCTAAAAGTAAGACCAGATATTATTTATCGCGTCAACTTTGGTTAATAACTAACCAAAATATTCTTATAACCTAAATTTTTCTAATAATTTCAGTGAACGTCCTTGTAACGTTCTAAAAGTAAGACCAGATATTATTTATCGCGTCAACTTTGGTTAATAACTAACCAAAATATTCTAGTAAATAACCTAAATTTTTCTAATAATTTCAGTGAACGTCCTTGTAACGTTCTAAAAGTAAGACCAGATATTATTTATCGCGTCAACTTTGGTTAATAACTAACCAAAATATTCTAGTAAATAACCTAAATTTTTCTAATAATTTCAGTGAACGTCCTTGTAACGTTCTAAAAGTAAGACAAGATATTATTTATTGCGTCAACTTTGGTTAATAACTAACCAAAATATTCTAGTAAATAACCTAAATTTTTCTAATAATTTCAGTGAACGTCCTTGTAACGTTCTAAAAGTAAGACCAGATATTATTTATCGCGTCAACTTTGGTTAATAACTAACCAAAATATTCTAGTAAAGAAACTAAATTTTTCTAATAATTTCAGTGAACGTCCTTGTAACGTTCTAAAAGTAAGACCAGATATTATTTATCGCGTCAACTTTGGTTAATAACTAACCAAAATATTCTTATAACCTAAATTTTTCTAATAATTTCAGTGAACGTCCTTGTAACGTTCTAAAAGTAAGACCAGATATTATTTATCGCGTCAACTTTGGTTAATAACTAACCAAAATATTCTAGTAAATAACCTAAATTTTTCTAATAATTTCAGTGAACGTCCTTGTAACGTTCTAAAAGTAAGACCAGATATTATTTATCGCGTCAACTTTGGTTAATAACTTACCAAAATATTCTAGTAAATAACCTAAATTTTTCTAATAATTTCAGTGAACGTCCTTGTAACGTTCTTAAAGTAAGACCAGATATTATTTATCGCATCAACTTTGGTTAATAACTAACCAAAATATTCTAGTAAATAACCTACATTTTTCTAATAATTTCAGTGAACGTCCTTGTAACGTTCTAAAAGTAAGACCAGATATTATTTATCGCGTCAACTTTGGTTAATAACTAACCAAAATATTCTAGTAAATAACCTAAAATTTTCTAATAATTTCAGTGAACGTCCTTGTAACGTTCTAAAAGTAAGACAAGATATTATTTATCGCGTCAACTTTGGTTAATAACTAACCAAAATATTCTAGTAAATAACATAAATTTTTCTAATAATTTCAGTGAACGTCCTTGTAACGTTCTAAAAGTAAGACCAGATATTATTTATCGCGTCAACTTTGGTTAATAACTAACCAAAATATTCTAGTAAATAACCTAAATTTTTCTAATAATTTCAGTGAACGTCCTTGTAACGTTCTAAAAGTAAGACCAGATATTATTTATCGCGTCAACTTTGGTTAATAACTAACCAAAATATTCTAGTAAATAACCTACATTTTTCTAATAATTTCAGTGAACGTCCTTGTAACGTTCTAAAAGTAAGACCAGATATTATTTATCGCGTCAACTTTGGTTAATAACTAACCAAAATATTCTAGTAAATAACCTAAATTTTTCTAATAATTTCAGTGAACGTCCTTGTAACGTTCTAAAAGTAAGACCAGATATTATTTATCACGTCAACTTTGGTTAATAACTAACCAAAATATTCTAGTAAATAACCTACATTTTTCTAATAATTTCAGTGAACGTCCTTGTAACGTTCTAAAAGTAAGACCAGATATTATTTATCGCGTCAACTTTGGTTAATAACTAACCAAAATATTCTAGTAAATAACCTAAATTTTTCTAATAATTTCAGTGAACGTCCTTGTAACGTTCTAAAAGTAAGACAAGATATTATTTATCGCGTCAACTTTGGTTAATAACTAACCAAAATATTCTAGTAAATAACCTAAATTTTTCTAATAATTTCAGTGAACGTCCTTGTAACGTTCTAAAAGTAAGACCAGATATTATTTATCGCGTCAACTTTGGTTAATAACTAACCAAAATATTCTAGTAAAGAAACTAAATTTTTCTAATAATTTCAGTCAACGTCCTTGTAACGTTCTAAAAGTAAGACCAGATATTATTTATCGCGTCAACTTTGGTTAATAACTAACCAAAATATTCTTATAACCTAAATTTTTCTAATAATTTCAGTGAACGTCCTTGTAACGTTCTAAAAGTAAGACCAGATATTATTTATCG
The DNA here is from genome assembly GCA_963971285.1 of Astropecten irregularis. Taxonomy (NCBI): domain Eukaryota; kingdom Metazoa; phylum Echinodermata; class Asteroidea; order Paxillosida; family Astropectinidae; genus Astropecten; species Astropecten irregularis. The sequence continues at coordinate 15,479,575 of OZ020246.1, forward strand.
TGTCAACTTTGGTTAATAACTAACCAAAATATTCTAGTAAAGAAACTAAATTTTTCTAATAATTTCAGTGAACGTCCTTGTAACGTTCTAAAAGTAAGACCAGATATTATTTATCGCGTCAACTTTGGTTAATAACTAACCAAAATATTCTTATAACCTAAATTTTTCTAATAATTTCAGTGAACGTCCTTGTAACGTTCTAAAAGTAAGACCAGATATTATTTATCGCGTCAACTTTGGTTAATAACTAACCAAAATATTCTAGTAAATAACCTAAATTTTTCTAATAATTTCAGTGAACGTCCTTGTAACGTTCTAAAAGTAAGAAAAGATATTATTTATCGCGTCAACTTTGGTTAATAACTAACCAAAATATTCTAGTAAATAACCTACATTTTTTTAATAATTTCAGTGAACGTCCTTGTAACGTTCTAAAAGTAAGACCAGATATTATTTATCGCGTCAACTTTGGTTAATAACTAACCAAAATATTCTAGTAAAGAAACTAAATTTTTCTAATAATTTCAGTGAACGTCCTTGTAACGTTCTAAAAGTAAGACCAGATATTATTTATCGCGTCAACTTTGGTTAATAACTAACCAAAATATTCTAGTAAATAACCTAAATTTTTCTAATAATTTCATTGAACGTCCTTGTAACGTTCTAAAAGTAAGACCAGATATTATTTATCGCGTCAACTTTGGTTAATAACTAACCAAAATATTCTAGTAAATAACCTACATTTTTCTAATAATTTCAGTGAACGTCCTTGTGACGTTCTAAAAGTAAGACCAGATATAATTTATCGCGTCAACTTTGGTTAATAACTAACCAAAATATTCTAGTAAATAACCTAAATTTTTCTAATAATTTCAGTGAACGTCCTCGTAACGTTCTAAAAGTAAGACCAGATATTATTAATCGCGTCAACTTTGGTTAATAACTAACCAAAATATTCTAGTAAATAACCTAAATTTTTCTAATAATTTCAGTGAACGGCCTTGTAACGTTCTAAAAGTAAGACCAGATATTATTTATCGCGTCAACTTTGGTTAATAACTAACCAAAATATTCTAGTAAATAACCTACATTTTTCTAATAATTTCAGTAAACGTCCTTGTAACGTTCTAAAAGTAAGACCAGATATTATTTATCGCGTCAACTTTGGTTAATAACTAACCAAAATATTCTAGTAAATAACCTAAATTTTTCTAATAATTTCAGTGAACGTCCTTGTAACGTTCTAAAAGTAAGACCAGATATTATTTATCGCGTCAACTTTGGTTAATAACTAACCAAAATATTCTAGTAAATAACCTAAATTTTTCTAATAATTTCAGTCAACGTCCTTGTAACGTTCTAAAAGTAAGACCAGATATTATTTATCGCGTCAACTTTGGTTAATAACTAACCAAAATATTCTAGTAAATAACCTAAATTTTTCTAATAATTTCAGTGAACGTCCTTGTAACGTTCTAAAAGTAAGACCAGATATTATTTATCGCGTCAACTTTGGTTAATAACTAACCAAAATATTCTAGTAAATAACCTAAATTTTTCTAATGATTTCAGTGAACGTCCTTGTAACGTTCTTAAAGTAAGATCAGATATTATTTATCGCGTCAACTTTGGTTAATAACTAACCAAAATATTCTAGTAAATAACCTACATTTTTCTAATAATTTCAGTGAACGTCCTTGTAACGTTCTAAAAGTAAGACCAGATATTATTTATCGCGTCAACTTTGGTTAATAACTAACCAAAATATTCTAGTAAATAACCTAAATTTTTCTAATAATTTCAGTGAACGTCCTTGTAACGTTCTAAAAGTAAGACAAGATATTATTTATTGCGTCAACTTTGGTTAATAACTAACCAAAATATTCTAGTAAATAACCTAAATTTTTCTAATAATTTCAGTGAACGTCCTTGTAACGTTCTAAAAGTAAGACCAGATATTATTTATCGCGTCAACTTTGGTTAATAACTAACCAAAATATTCTAGTAAAGAAACTAAATTTTTCTAATAATTTCAGTGAACGTCCTTGTAACGTTCTAAAAGTAAGACCAGATATTATTTATCGCGTCAACTTTGGTTAATAACTAACCAAAATATTCTTATAACCTAAATTTTTCTAATAATTTCAGTGAACGTCCTTGTAACGTTCTAAAAGTAAGACCAGATATTATTTATCGCGTCAACTTTGGTTAATAACTAACCAAAATATTCTAGTAAATAACCTAAATTTTTCTAATAATTTCAGTGAACGTCCTTGTAACGTTCTAAAAGTAAGACCAGATATTATTTATCGCGTCAACTTTGGTTAATAACTAACCAAAATATTCTAGTAAATAACCTAAATTTTTCTAATAATTTCAGTGAACGTCCTTGTAACGTTCTAAAAGTAAGACAAGATATTATTTATTGCGTCAACTTTGGTTAATAACTAACCAAAATATTCTAGTAAATAACCTAAATTTTTCTAATAATTTCAGTGAACGTCCTTGTAACGTTCTAAAAGTAAGACCAGATATTATTTATCGCGTCAACTTTGGTTAATAACTAACCAAAATATTCTAGTAAAGAAACTAAATTTTTCTAATAATTTCAGTGAACGTCCTTGTAACGTTCTAAAAGTAAGACCAGATATTATTTATCGCGTCAACTTTGGTTAATAACTAACCAAAATATTCTTATAACCTAAATTTTTCTAATAATTTCAGTGAACGTCCTTGTAACGTTCTAAAAGTAAGACCAGATATTATTTATCGCGTCAACTTTGGTTAATAACTAACCAAAATATTCTAGTAAATAACCTAAATTTTTCTAATAATTTCAGTGAACGTCCTTGTAACGTTCTAAAAGTAAGACCAGATATTATTTATCGCGTCAACTTTGGTTAATAACTAACCAAAATATTCTAGTAAATAACCTAAATTTTTCTAATAATTTCAGTGAACGTCCTTGTAACGTTCTTAAAGTAAGACCAGATATTATTTATCGCATCAACTTTGGTTAATAACTAACCAAAATATTCTAGTAAATAACCTACATTTTTCTAATAATTTCAGTGAACGTCCTTGTAACGTTCTAAAAGTAAGACCAGATATTATTTATCGCGTCAACTTTGGTTAATAACTAACCAAAATATTCTAGTAAATAACCTAAAATTTTCTAATAATTTCAGTGAACGTCCTTGTAACGTTCTAAAAGTAAGACAAGATATTATTTATCGCGTCAACTTTGGTTAATAACTAACCAAAATATTCTAGTAAATAACATAAATTTTTCTAATAATTTCAGTGAACGTCCTTGTAACGTTCTAAAAGTAAGACCAGATATTATTTATCGCGTCAACTTTGGTTAATAACTAACCAAAATATTCTAGTAAATAACCTAAATTTTTCTAATAATTTCAGTGAACGTCCTTGTAACGTTCTAAAAGTAAGACCAGATATTATTTATCGCGTCAACTTTGGTTAATAACTAACCAAAATATTCTAGTAAATAACCTACATTTTTCTAATAATTTCAGTGAACGTCCTTGTAACGTTCTAAAAGTAAGACCAGATATTATTTATCGCGTCAACTTTGGTTAATAACTAACCAAAATATTCTAGTAAATAACCTAAATTTTTCTAATAATTTCAGTGAACGTCCTTGTAACGTTCTAAAAGTAAGACCAGATATTATTTATCACGTCAACTTTGGTTAATAACTAACCAAAATATTCTAGTAAATAACCTAAATTTGTCTAATAATTTCAGTGAACGTCCTTGTAACGTTCTAAAAGTAAGACCAGATATTATTTATCCCGTCAACTTTGGTTAATAACTAACCAAAATATTCTAGTAAATAACCTACATTTTTCTAATAATTTCAGTGAACGTCCTTGTAACGTTCTAAAAGTAAGACCAGATATTATTTATTGCGTCAACTTTGGTTAATAACTAACCAAAATATTCTAGTAAATAACCTACATTTTTCTAATAATTTCAGTGAACGTCCTTGTAACGTTCTAAAAGTAAGACCAGATATTATTTATCGCGTCAACTTTGGTTAATAACTAACCAAAATATTCTAGTAAATAACCTAAATTTTTCTAATAATTTCAGTGAACGTCCTTGTAACGTTCTAAAAGTAAGACCAGATATTATTTATCGTGTCAACTTTGGTTAATAACTAACCAAAATATTCTAGTAAATAACCTAAATTTTTCTAATAATTTCAGTGAACGTCCTTGTAACGTTCTAAAAGTAAGACCAGATATTATTTATCGCGTCAACTTTGGTTAATAACTAACCAAAATATTCTAGTAAATAACCTACATTTTTCTAATAATTTCAGTGAACGTCCTTGTAACGTTCTAAAAGTAAGACCAGATATTATTTATCGCGTCAACTTTGGTTAATAACTAACCAAAATATTCTAGTAAATAACCTAAATTTTTCTAATAATTTCAGTGAACGTCCTTGTAACGTTCTAAAAGTAAGACCAGATATTATTTATCGCGTTAACTTTGGTTAATAACTAACCAAAATATTCTAGTAAATAACCTAAATTTTTCTAATAATTTCAGTGAACGTCCTTGTAACGTTCTAAAAGTAAGACCAGATATTATTTATCGCGTCAACTTTGGTTAATAACTAACCAAAATATTCTAGTAAATAACCTAAATTTTTCTAATAATTTCAGTGAACGTCCTTGTAACGTTCTAAAAGTAAGACCAGATATTATTTATCGCGTCAACTTTGGTTAATAACTAACCAAAATATTCTAGTAAATAACCTAAATTTTTCTAATAATTTCAGTGAACGTCCTTGTAACGTTCTAAAAGTAAGACCAGATATTATTTATCGCGTCAACTTTGGTTAATAACTAACCAAAATATTCTAGTAAATAACCTAAATTTTTCTAATAATTTCAGTGAACGTACTTGTAACGTTCTTAAAGTAAGACAAGATATTATTTATCGCGTCAACTTTGGTTAATAACTAACCAAAATATTCTAGTAAATAACCTAAATTTTTCTAATAATTTCAGTGAACGTCCTTGTAACGTTCTAAAAGTAAGACCAGATATTATTTATCGCGTCAACTTTGGTTAATAACTAACCAAAATATTCTAGTAAATAACCTAAATTTTTCTAATAATTTCAGTGAACGTCCTTGTAACGTTCTAAAAGTAAGACCAGATATTATTTATCGCGTCAACTTCGGTTAATAACTAACCAAAATATTCTAGTAAATAACCTAAATTTTTCTAATAATTTCAGTGAACGTCCTTGTAACGTTCTAAAAGTAAGACCAGATATTATTTATCGCGTCAACTTTGGTTAATAACTAACCAAAATATTCTAGTAAATAACCTAAATTTTTCTAATAATTTCAGTGAACGTCCTTGTAACGTTCTAAAAGTAAGACCAGATATTATTTATCGCGTCAACTTTGGTTAAGGTATATTCTACGAGTTGCATCTACGCTGCTTTGCATTGCTCACTAATGCTGCTTACTTAGTTCCAGAAGGAATAGAGAAAGTTATTATTATTATTAAACTGGCAGACCTTTGCCTAGACCAGAAACAAGGAGTGACCCTCTTCACTGGTCTGTCGCAAAGGTTGGGGTAACAACGCCAGGCGGAAAGCTCTAGAAGTTCTCCTACCCCTCAAATAACTAAATTTTTATTTTATTGAATGCAATTTTCATGTCTACATTTTAAATATAGATTAATCGCGTCAACTTTGATTAATAACTAACCAAAATATTCTAGTAAATAACCTAAATTTTTCTAATAATTTCAGTGAACGTCATTGTAACGTTCTAAAAGTAAGACCAGATATAGCCCAGTAGAAAGATGGGCTAATGCCTAATGGAGACAAGAAAAGCTTGCTAGTAAAAATTAGAAAAAGTAAAAGTTGCACGCAAAAGCAATATTCTACGAGTTGCATCTACGCTGCTTTGCATTGCTCACTAACGCTGCTTACTTAGTTCCAGAAGGAATAGAGAAAGTTATTATTATTATTAAACTGGCAGACCTTTGCCTAGACCAGAAACAAGGAGTGACCCTCTTCACTGGTCTGTCGCAAAGGTTGGGGTAACAACGCCAGGCGGAAAGCTCTAGAAGTTCTCCTACCCCTCAAATAAGTAAGTTTTTATTTTATTGAATGCAATTTTCATGTCTACATTTTAAATATAGATTTATCGGGTCAACTTTGATTAATAACTAACCAAAATATTCTAGTAAATAACCTAAATTTTTCTAATAATTTCAGTGAACGTCATTGTAACGTTCTAAAAGTAAGACCAGATATAGCCCAGTAGAAAGATGGGCTAATGCCTAACGGAGACAAGAAAAGCTTGCTCGTAAAAATTAGGAAAAGTAAAAGTTGCACGCAAAAGCTATATTCTACGAGTTGCATCTACGCTGCTTTGCATTGCTCACTCAGGCGCTTCTTGCTGTCTAGTTTTATTAAATTGCATCGAGCATCAAAGGTGCTTCTTGCTGTCTAGTTTTATTAAATTGCATTGAGCATCAAAGGTGCTTCTTGCTGTCTAGTTTTATTTAATTGCATCGAGCATCAAACATGCTTCTTGCTGTCTAGTTTGATTAAATTGCATTGAGCATCAAAGGTGCTTCTTGCTGTCTAGTTTTATTAAATTGCAACGAGCATCAAAGTTGCTTCTTGCTGTCTAGTTTTATTTTATTGAATGTAATTTTCATGTTTTCATGAAAAAATCACATGCTGGCTCAGGTGGGATTCGAACCCAAGACCTCCTGCTTACTAGTGCAGGTGCCATACCGCTAGGCCACCGAGCTAGCTGGGGTCAGCGGGGTGAATCGAATCCAATATCGCGGCGAGTACCACACTGCATACTTGAAAATGAAAACAGTTTTTGATGAAAGAGTTCATGAACGGAACAAAGAACAGAACGTGGAATCGAACAAAGAACGAACCATGGAGCGGAACGTGGAATGGAACACAGAACAAAATGTAGAAAAAACACAGAACGGAACCCAGAGTGGAACGTAGAAAGGGATGCACAACAGAATGCACGACGGAATACAGAACATTGGAACGCGGAGCGGAACGCAGTGTACGAAATGCACAGATCGGAACGAGATTAGAACGCGGATATCGGATAATGAAGCACGAAAAAAACACGGAATGACACATGCAGAACGATCGTTACCTTCCGCATCCCATTCCCCTTTCCATTCTACACTCAGTTCCGTGTTTAATTCCACCTTCTGCTCCAAGTTCTGTTCCAAGTTTCGTTCCAAGTACCGTTAAAAATTCCATTCCACGATTTGTTTCGTCTTCCATTCATTGACTCTTTCATCATTGCTAAGCCCGGAGACAGGCTATTTCCCCATGGAAAACCGGTATTAAAGCCCGGTAGATAGGCCTCTTCAAGGAAGTAAGACCAGATATTGCCCAGTAGAAAGATGGGCTAATGCCTAATGGAGACAAGAAAAGCTTGCTAGTAAAAATTCCAAACGTAAAAGTTGCACGCAAAAGCTATATTCTACGAGTTGCATCTACGCTGCTTTGCATTGCTCACTAACGCTGCTTACTTAGTTCCAGATGGAATAAAGAAAGTTATTATTATTATTATTAAACTGGCAGACCTTTGCCTAGACCAGAAACAAGTAGTGACCCTCTTCACTGGTCTGTCGCAAAGGTTGGGGTAACAACGCCAGGCGGAAAACTCTAGAAGTTCTCCTACCCCTCAAATAATTAAGTTTTTATTTTATTGAATGCAATTTTCATGTCTACATTTCAAATATAGATTAATCGCGTCAACTTTGGTTAATAACTAACCAAAATATTCTAGTAAATAACCTAAATTTTTCTAATAATTTCAGTGAACGTCCTTGTAACGTTCTAAAAGTAAGACCAGATATTATTTATCGCGTCAACTTTGGTTAATAACTAACCAAAATATTCTAGTAAATAACCTAAATTTTTCTAATAATTTCAGTGAACGTCCTTGTAACGTTCTAAAAGTAAGACCAGATATTATTTATCGCGTCAACTAGGGTTAATAACTAACCAAAATATTCTAGTAAATAACCTAAATTTTTCTAATAATTTCAGTGAACGTCCTTGTAACGTTCTAAAAGTAAGACCAGATATTATTTATCGCGTCAACTTTGGTTAATAACTAACCAAAATATTCTAGTAAATAACCTAAATTTTTCTAATAATTTCAGTGAACGTCCTTGTAATGTTCTAAAAGTAAGACCAGATATTATTAATCGCGTCAACTTTGGTTATTAAATAACTAACCAAAATATTCTAGTAAATAACCTAAATTTTTCTAATAATTTCAGTGAACGTCCTTGTAACGTTCTAAAAGTAAGACCAGATATTATTTATCGCGTCAAGTTTGGTTAATAACTTACCAAAATATTCTAGTAAATAACCTAAATTTTTCTAATAATTTCAGTGAACGTCCTTGTAACGTTCTAAAAGTAAGACCAGATATTATTTATCGCGTCAACTTTGGTTAATAACTAACCAAAATATTCTAGTAAATAACCTACATTTTTCTAATAATTTCAGTGAACGTCCTTGTAACGTTCTTAAAGTAAGACAAGATATTATTTATCGCGTCAACTTTGGTTAATAACTAACCAAAATATTCTAGTAAATAACCTAAATTTTTCTAATAATTTCAGTGAACGTCCTTGTAACGTTCTAAAAGTAAGACCAGATATTATTTATCGCGTCAACTTCGGTTAATAACTAACCAAAATATTCTAGTAAATAACCTAAATTTTTCTAATAATTTCAGTGAACGTCCTTGTAACGTTCTAAAAGTAAGACCAGATATTATTAATCGCGTCAACTTTGGTTAATAACTAACCAAAATATTCTAGTAAATAACCTAAATTTTTCTAATAATTTCAGTGAACGTCCTTGTAACGTTCTAAAAGTAAGACCAGATATTATTTATCGCGTCAACTTTGGTTAATAACTAACCAAAATATTCTAGTAAATAACCTACATTTTTCTAATAATTTCAGTGAACGTCCTTGTAACGTTCTAAAAGTAAGACCAGATATTATTTATCGCGTCAACTAGGGTTAATAACTAACCAAAATATTCTAGTAAATAACCTAAATTTTTCTAATAATTTCAGTGAACGTCCTTGTAACGTTCTAAAAGTAAGACCAGATATTATTTATCGCAACAACTTGGGTTAATAACTTACCAAAATATTCTAGTGAATTACCTAAATTTTTCTAATAATTTCAGTGAACGTCCTTGTAACGTTCTAAAAGTAAGACCAGATATTATTTATCGCGTCAACTTTGGTTAATAACTAACCAAAATATTCTAGTAAATAACCTAAATTTTTCTAATAATTTCAGTGAACGTCCTTGTAATGTTCTAAAAGTAAGACCAGATATTATTAATCGCGTCAACTTTGGTTATTAAATAACTAACCAAAATATTCTAGTAAATAACCTAAATTTTTCTAATAATTTCAGTGAACGTCCTTGTAACGTTCTAAAAGTAAGACCAGATATTATTTATCGCGTCAAGTTTGGTTAATAACTTACCAAAATATTCTAGTAAATAACCTAAATTTTTCTAATAATTTCAGTGAACGTCCTTGTAACGTTCTAAAAGTAAGACCAGATATTATTTATCGCGTCAACTTTGGTTAATAACTAACCAAAATATTCTAGTAAATAACCTACATTTTTCTAATAATTTCAGTGAACGTCCTTGTAACGTTCTTAAAGTAAGACAAGATATTATTTATCGCGTCAACTTTGGTTAATAACTAACCAAAATATTCTAGTAAATAACCTAAATTTTTCTAATAATTTCAGTGAACGTCCTTGTAACGTTCTAAAAGTAAGACCAGATATTATTTATCGCGTCAACTTTGGTTAATAACTAACCAAAATATTCTAGTAAATAACCTAAATTTTTCTAATAATTTCAGTGAACGTCCTTGTAACGTTCTAAAAGTAAGACCAGATATTATTTATCGCGTCAACTTTGGTTAATAGCTAACCAAAATATTCTAGTAAATAACCTAAATTTTTCTAATAATTTCAGTGAACGTCCTTGTAACGTTCTAAAAGTAAGACCAGATATTATTTATCGCGTCAACTTTGGTTAATAACTAACCAAAATATTCGAGTAAATAACCTAAATTTTTCTAATAATTTCAGTGAACGTCCTTGTAACGTTCTAAAAGTAAGACCAGATATTATTTATCGCGTCAACTTTGGTTAATAACTAACCAAAATATTCTAGTAAATAACCTAAATTTTTCTAATAATTTCAGTGAACGTCCTTGTAACGTTCTAAAAGTAAGACCAGATATTATTTATCGCGTCAACTTTGGTTAATAACTAACCAAAATATTCTAGTAAATAACCTAAATTTTTCTAATAATTTCAGTGAACGTCCTTGTAACGTTCTAAAAGTAAGACCAGATATTATTTATCGCGTCAACTTTGGTTAATAACTAACCAAAATATTCTAGTAAATAACCTAAATTTTTCTAATAATTTCAGTGAACGTCCTTGTAACGTTCTAAAAGTAAGACCAGATATTATTTATCGCGTCAACTTTGGTTAATAACTAACCAAAATATTCTAGTAAATAACCTAAATTTTTCTAATAATTTCAGTGAACGTCCTTGTAACGTTCTAAAAGTAAGACCAGATATTATTTATCGCGTCAACTTTGGTTAATAACTAACCAAAATATTCTAGTAAATAACCTAAATTTTTCTAATAATTTCAGCGAACGTCCTTGTAACGTTCTAAAAGTAAGACCAGATATTATTTATCGCGTCAACTTTGGTTAATAACTAACCAAAATATTCTAGTAAATAACCTACATTTTTCTAATAATTTCAGCGAACGTCCTTGTAACGTTCTAAAAGTAAGACCAGATATTATTTATCGCGTCAACTTTGGTTAATAACTAACCAAAATATTTTAGTAAATAACCTAAATTCTTCTAATAATTTCAGTGAACGTCCTTGTAACGTTCTAAAAGTAAGACCAGATATTATTTATCGCGTCAACTTTGGTTAATAACTAACCAAAATATTCTAGTAAATAACCTACATTTTTCTAATAATTTCAGTGAACGTCCTTGTAACGTTCTAAAAGTAAGACCAGATATTATTTATCGCGTCAACTTTGGTTAATAACTAACCAAAATATTCTAGTAAATAACCTAAATTTTGCTAATAATTTCAGTGAACGTCCTTGTAACGTTCTAAAAGTAAGACCAGATATTATTTATCGCGTCAACTTTGGTTAATAACTAACCGAAATATTCTAGTAAATAACCTAAATTTTGCTAATAATTTCAGCGAACGTCCTTGTAACGTTCTAAAAGTAAGACCAGATATTATTTATCGCGTCAACTTTGGTTAATAACTAACCAAAATATTCTAGTAAATAACCTAAATTTTTCTAATAATTTCAGTGAACGTCCTTGTAACGTTCTAAAAGTAAGACCAGATATTATTTATCGCGTCAACTTTGGTTAATAACTAACCAAAATATTCTAGTAAATAACCTACATTTTTCTAATAATCTCAGTGAACGTCCTTGTAACGTTCTAAAAGTAAGACCAGATATTATTTATCGCGTCAACTTTGGTTAATAACTAACCAAAATATTCTAGTAAATAACCTAAATTTGTCTAATAATTTCAGTGAACGTCCTTGTAACGTTCTAAAAGTAAGACCAGATATTATTTATCGCGTCAACTTTGGTTAATAACTAACCAAAATATTCTAGTAAATAACCTAAATTTTTCTAATAATTTCAGCGAACGTCCTTGTAACGTTCTAAAAGTAAGACCAGATATTATTTATCGCGTCAACTTTGGTTAATAACTAACCAAAATATTCTAGTAAATAACCTAAGTTTTTCTAATAATTTCAGTGAACGTCCTTGTAACGTTCTAAAAGTAAGACCAGATATTATTTATCGCGTCAACTTTGGTTAATAACTAACCAAAATATTCTAGTAAATAACCTACATTTTTCTAATAATTTCAGTGAACAACCTTGTAACGTTCTAAAAGTAAGACCAGATATTATTTATCGCGTCAACTTTGGTTAATAACTAACCAAAATATTCTAGTAAATAACCTACATTTTTCTAATAATTTCAGTGAACGTCCTTGTAACGTTCTAAAAGTAAGACCAGATATTATTTATCGCGTCAACTTTGGTTAATAACTAACCAAAATATTCTAGTAAATAACCTAAATTTTTCTAATAATTTCAGTCAACGTCCTTGTAACGTTCTAAAAGTAAGACCAGATATTATTTATCGCATCAACTTTGGTTAATAACTAACCAAAATATTCTAGTAAATAACCTAAATTTTTCTAATAATTTCAGTGAACGTCCTTGTAACGTTCTAAAAGTAAGACCAGATATTATTTATCGCGTCAACTTTGGTTAATAACTAACCAAAATATTCTAGTAAATAACCTAAATTTTGCTAATAATTTCAGTGAACGTCCTTGTAACGTTCTAAAAGTAAGACCAGATATTATTTATCGCGTCAACTTGGGTTAATAACTAACCAAAATATTCTAGTAAATAACCTAAATTTTTCTAATAATTTAAGTGAACGTCCTTGTAACGTTCTAAAAGTAAGACCAGATATTATTTATCGCGTCAACTTTGGTTAATAACTAACCAAAATATTCTAGTAAATAACCTAAATTTTTCTAATAATTTCAGTGAACGTCCTTGTAACGTTCTAAAAGTAAGACCAGATATTATTTATCGCGTCAACTTCGGTTAATAACTAACCAAAATATTCTAGTAAATAACCTAAATTTTTCTAATAATTTCAGTGAACGTCCTTGTAACGTTCTAAAAGTAAGACCAGATATTATTTATCGCGTCAACTTTGGTTAATAACTAACCAAAATATTCTAGTAAATAACCTAAATTTTTCTAATAATTTCAGTGAACGTCCTTGTAACGTTCTAAAAGTAAGACCAGATATTATTTATCGCGTCAACTTTGGTTAAGCTATATTCTACGAGTTGCATCTACGCTGCTTTGCATTGCTCACTAATGCTGCTTACTTAGTTCCAGAAGGAATAGAGAAAGTTATTATTATTATTAAACTGGCAGACCTTTGCCTAGACCAGAAACAAGGAGTGACCCTCTTCACTGGTCTGTCGCAAAGGTTGGGGTAACAACGCCAGGCGGAAAGCTCTAGAAGTTCTCCTACCCCTCAAATAACTAAATTTTTATTTTATTGAATGCAATTTTCATGTCTACATTTTAAATATAGATTAATCGCGTCAACTTTGATTAATAACTAACCAAAATATTCTAGTAAATAACCTAAATTCTTCTAATAATTTCAGTGAACGTCATTGTAACGTTCTAAAAGTAAGACCAGATATAGCCCAGTAGAAAGATGGGCTAATGCCTAATGGAGACAAGAAAAGCTTGCTAGTAAAAATTAGAAAAAGTAAAAGTTGCACGCAAAAGCAATATTCTACGAGTTGCATCTACGCTGCTTTGCATTGCTCACTAACGCTGCTTACTTAGTTCCAGAAGGAATAGAGAAAGTTATTATTATTATTAAACTGGCAGACCTTTGCCTAGACCAGAAACAAGGAGTGACCCTCTTCACTGGTCTGTCGCAAAGGTTGGGGTAACAACGCCAGGCGGAAAGCTCTAGAAGTTCTCCTACCCCTCAAATAAGTAAGTTTTTATTTTATTGAATGCAATTTTCATGTCTACATTTTAAATATAGATTTATCGGGTCAACTTTGATTAATAACTAACCAAAATATTCTAGTAAATAACCTAAATTTTTCTAATAATTTCAGTGAACGTCATTGTAACGTTCTAAAAGTAAGACCAGATATAGCCCAGTAGAAAGATGGGCTAATGCCTAACGGAGACAAGAAAAGCTTGCTCGTAAAAATTAGGAAAAGTAAAAGTTGCACGCAAAAGCTATATTCTACGAGTTGCATCTACGCTGCTTTGCATTGCTCACTCAGGCGCTTCTTGCTGTCTAGTTTTATTAAATTGCATCGAGCATCAAAGGTGCTTCTTGCTGTCTAGTTTTATTAAATTGCATTGAGCATCAAAGGTGCTTCTTGCTGTCTAGTTTTATTTAATTGCATCGAGCATCAAACATGCTTCTTGCTGTCTAGTTTGATTAAATTGCATTGAGCATCAAAGGTGCTTCTTGCTGTCTAGTTTTATTAAATTGCAACGAGCATCAAAGTTGCTTCTTGCTGTCTAGTTTTATTTTATTGAATGTAATTTTCATGTTTTCATGAAAAAATCACATGCTGGCTCAGGTGGGATTCGAACCCAAGACCTCCTGCTTACTAGTGCAGGTGCCATACCGCTAGGCCACCGAGCTAGCTGGGGTCAGCGGGGTGAATCGAATCCAATATCGCGGCGAGTACCACACTGCATACTTGAAAATGAAAACAGTTTTTGATGAAAGAGTTCATGAACGGAACAAAGAACAGAACGTGGAATCGAACAAAGAACGAACCATGGAGCGGAACGTGGAATGGAACACAGAACAAAATGTAGAAAAAACACAGAACGGAACCCAGAGTGGAACGCAGAAAGGGATGCACAACAGAATGCACGACGGAATACAGAACATTGGAACGCGGAGCGGAACGCGGAGCGGAACGCGGAGCGGAACGCGGAGCGGAACGCAGTGTACGAAATGCACAGATCGGAACGAGATTAGAACACGGATATCGGATAATGAAGCACGAAAAAAACACGGAATGACACATGCAGAACGATCGTTACCTTCCGCATCCCATTCCCCTTTCCATTCTACACTCAGTTCCGTGTTTAATTCCACCTTCTGCTCCAAGTTCTGTTCCAAGTTTCGTTCCAAGTACCGTTAAAAATTCCATTCCACGATTTGTTTCGTCTTCCATTCATTGACTCTTTCATCATTGCTAAGCCCGGAGACAGGCTATTTCCCCATGGAAAACCGGTATTAAAGCCCGGTAGATAGGCCTCTTCAAGGAAGTAAGACCAGATATTGCCCAGTAGAAAGATGGGCTAATGCCTAATGGAGACAAGAAAAGCTTGCTAGTAAAAATTCCAAACGTAAAAGTTGCACGCAAAAGCTATATTCTACGAGTTGCATCTACGCTGCTTTGCATTGCTCACTAACGCTGCTTACTTAGTTCCAGATGGAATAAAGAAAGTTATTATTATTATTATTAAACTGGCAGACCTTTGCCTAGACCAGAAACAAGTAGTGACCCTCTTCACTGGTCTGTCGCAAAGGTTGGGGTAACAACGCCAGACGGAAAACTCTAGAAGTTCTCCTACCCCTCAAATAATTAAGTTTTTATTTTATTGAATGCAATTTTCATGTCTACATTTCAAATATAGATTAATCGCGTCAACTTTGGTTAATAACTAACCAAAATATTCTAGTAAATAACCTAAATTTTTCTAATAATTTCAGTGAACGTCCTTGTAACGTTCTAAAAGTAAGACCAGATATTATTTATCGCGTCAACTTTGGTTAATAACTAACCAAAATATTCTAGTAAATAACCTAAATTTTTCTAATAATTTCAGTGAACGTCCTTGTAACGTTCTAAAAGTAAGACCAGATATTATTTATCGCAACAACTTGGGTTAATAACTTACCAAAATATTCTAGTGAATTACCTAAATTTTTCTAATAATTTCAGTGAACGTCCTTGTAACGTTCTAAAAGTAAGACCAGATATTATTTATCGCGTCAACTTTGGTTAATAACTAACCAAAATATTCTAGTAAATAACCTAAATTTTTCTAATAATTTCAGTGAACGTCCTTGTAATGTTCTAAAAGTAAGACCAGATATTATTAATCGCGTCAACTTTGGTTATTAAATAACTAACCAAAATATTCTAGTAAATAACCTAAATTTTTCTAATAATTTCAGTGAACGTCCTTGTAACGTTCTAAAAGTAAGACCAGATATTATTTATCGCGTCAAGTTTGGTTAATAACTAACCAAAATATTCTAGTAAATAACCTAAATTTTTCTAATAATTTCAGTGAACGTCCTTGTAACGTTCTAAAAGTAAGACCAGATATTATTTATCGCGTCAACTTTGGTTAATAACTAACCAAAATATTCTAGTAAATAACCTACATTTTTCTAATAATTTCAGTGAACGTCCTTGTAACGTTCTTAAAGTAAGACAAGATATTATTTATCGCGTCAACTTTGGTTAATAACTAACCAAAATATTCTAGTAAATAACCTAAATTTTTCTAATAATTTCAGTGAACGTCCTTGTAACGTTCTAAAAGTAAGACCAGATATTATTTATCGCGTCAACTTCGGTTAATAACTAACCAAAATATTCTAGTAAATAACCTAAATTTTTCTAATAATTTCAGTGAACGTCCTTGTAACGTTCTAAAAGTAAGACCAGATATTATTTATCGCGTCAACTTTGGTTAATAACTAACCAAAATATTCTAGTAAATAACCTAAATTTTTCTAATAATTTCAGTGAACGTCCTTGTAACGTTCTAAAAGTAAGACCAGATATTATTTATCGCGTCAACTTTGGTTAATAGCTAACCAAAATATTCTAGTAAATAACCTACATTTTTCTAATAATTTCAGTGAACGTCCTTGTAACGTTCTAAAAGTAAGACCAGATATTATTTATCGCGTCAACTTTGGTTAATAACTAACCAAAATATTCGAGTAAATAACCTAAATTTTTCTAATAATTTCAGTGAACGTCCTTGTAACGTTCTAAAAGTAAGACCAGATATTATTTATCGCGTCAACTTTGGTTAATAACTAACCAAAATATTCTAGTAAATAACCTAAATTTTTCTAATAATTTCAGTGAACGTACTTGTAACGTTCTTAAAGTAAGACAAGATATTATTTATCGCGTCAACTTTGGTTAATAACTAACCAAAATATTCTAGTAAATAACCTAAATTTTTCTAATAATTTCAGTGAACGTCCTTGTAACGTTCTAAAAGTAAGACCAGATATTATTTATCGCGTCAACTTTGGTTAATAACTAACCAAAATATTCTAGTAAATAACCTAAATTTTTCTAATAATTTCAGTGAACGTCCTTGTAACGTTCTAAAAGTAAGACCAGATATTATTTATCGCGTCAACTTTGGTTAATAACTAACCAAAATATTCTAGTAAATAACCTCAATTTTTCTAATAATTTCAGTGAACGTCCTTGTAACGTTCTAAAAGTAAGACCAGATATTATTTATCGCGTCAACTTTGGTTAATAACTAACCAAAATATTCTAGTAAATAACCTAAATTTTTCTAATAATTTCAGTGAACGTCCTTGTAACGTTCTAAAAGTAAGACCAGATATTATTTATCGCGTCAACTTTGGTTAATAACTAACCAAAATATTCTAGTAAATAACCTAAATTTTTCTAATAATTTCAGTGAACGTCCTTGTAACGTTCTAAAAGTAAGACCAGATATTATTTATCGCGTCAACTTTGGTTAATAACTAACCAAAATATTCTAGTAAATAACCTAAATTTTTCTAATAATTTCAGTGAACGTCCTTGTAACGTTCTAAAAGTAAGACCAGATATTTTTTATCGCGTCAACTTTGGTTAATAACTAACCAAAATATTCTAGTAAATAACCTAAATTTTTCTAATAATTTCAGTGAACGTACTTGTAACGTTCTAAAAGTAAGACCAGATATTATTTATCGCGTCAACTTTGGTTAATAACTAACCAAAATATTCTAGTAAATAACCTAAATTTTTCTAATAATTTCAGTGAACGTCCTTGTAACGTTCTAAAAGTAAGACCAGATATTATTTATCGCGTCAACTTTGGTTAATAACTAACCAAAATATTCTAGTAAATAACCTAAATTTTTCTAATAATTTCAGTGAACGTCCTTGTAACGTTCTAAAAGTAAGACCAGATATTATTTATCGCGTCAACTTCGGTTAATAACTAACCAAAATATTCTAGTAAATAACCTAAATTTTTCTAATAATTTCAGTGAACGTCCTTGTAACGTTCTAAAAGTAAGACCAGATATTATTTATCGCGTCAACTTTGGTTAATAACTAACCAAAATATTCTAGTAAATAACCTAAATTTTTCTAATAATTTCAGTGAACGTCCTTGTAACGTTCTAAAAGTAAGACCAGATATTTTTTATCGCGTCAACTTTGGTTAATAACTAACCAAAATATTCTAGTAAATAACCTAAATTTTTCTAATAATTTCAGTGAACGTACTTGTAACGTTCTAAAAGTAAGACCAGATATTATTTATCGCGTCAACTTTGGTTAATAACTAACCAAAATATTCTAGTAAATAACCTAAATTTTTCTAATAATTTCAGTGAACGTCCTTGTAACGTTCTAAAAGTAAGACCAGATATTATTTATCGCGTCAACTTTGGTTAATAACTAACCAAAATATTCTAGTAAATAACCTAAATTTTTCTAATAATTTCAGTGAACGTCCTTGTAACGTTCTAAAAGTAAGACCAGATATTATTTATCGCGTCAACTTCGGTTAATAACTAACCAAAATATTCTAGTAAATAACCTAAATTTTTCTAATAATTTCAGTGAACGTCCTTGTAACGTTCTAAAAGTAAGACCAGATATTATTTATCGCGTCAACTTTGGTTAATAACTAACCAAAATATTCTAGTAAATAACCTAAATTTTTCTAATAATTTCAGTGAACGTCCTTGTAACGTTCTAAAAGTAAGACCAGATATTATTTATCGCGTCAACTTTGGTTAATAACTAACCAAAATATTCTAGTAAATAACCTAAATTTTTCTAATAATTTCAGTGAACGTCCTTGTAACGTTCTAAAAGTAAGACCAGATATTATTTATCGCGTCAACTTTGGTTAATAACTAACCAAAATATTCTAGTAAATAACCTAAATTTTTCTAATAATTTCAGTGAACGTCCTTGTAACGTTCTAAAAGTAAGACCAGATATTATTTATCGCGTCAACTTTGGTTAATGACTAACCAAAATATTCTAGTAAATAACCTAAATTTTTCTAATAATTTCAGTGAACGTCCTTGTAACGTTCTAAAAGTAAGACCAGATATTATTTATCGCGTCAACTTTGGTTAATAACTAACCAAAATATTCTAGTAAATAACCTAAATTTTTCTAATAATTTCAGTGAACGTCCTTGTAACGTTTTAAAAGTAAGACCAGATATTATTTATCGCGTCAACTTTGGTTAATAACTAACCAAAATATTCTAGTAAATAACCTAAATTTTTCTAATAATTTCAGTGAACGTCCTTGTAACGTTCTAAAAGTAAGACCAGATATTATTTATCGCGTCAACTTCGGTTAATAACTAACCAAAATATTCTAGTAAATAACCAAAATTTTTCTAATAATTTCAGTGAACATCCTTGTAACGTTCTAAAAGTAAGACCAGATATTATTTATCGCGTCAACTTTGGTTAATAACTAACCAAAATATTCTAGTAAATAACCTAAATTTTCCTAATAATTTAAGTGAACGTCATTATAACGTTCCAAAAGAAAGACTGGTGCTTCTTCCTGTTTAGTTTTATAAAATAACAGTGAGCATCAGAGGTGCTTCTTGCTGTCTAGTTTTATTAAATTACAGTGAGCATCAAAGGTGCTTCTTGCTGTCTACATTTATTAAATTACAGTGAGCATCAAAGGTGCTTCTTCCTGTCTAGTTTTATTAAATTACAGTGAGCATCAGAGGTGCTTCTTGCTGTCTAGTCTTATTAGAGTGAGCTTCAATGGTTATTTTATCTTCATTTTTATAATGAATGAAATTTTCATGTCTGCATTTTAAATATAGTTTTTTTTACGTCAACTTTGGTTAATAACTAACCAAAATATTCTAGTAAATAACCTAAATTTTTCTAATAATTTCAGTGAACGTCCTTGTAACGTTCTAAAAGTAAGACCAGATATTATTTATCGCGTCAACTTTGGTTAATAACTAACCAAAATATTCTAGTAAATAACCTAAATTTTTCTAAAAATTTCAGTGAACGTCCTTGTAACGTTCTAAAAGTAAGACCAGATATTATTTATCGCGTCAACTTTGGTTAATAACTAACCAAAATATTCTAGTAAATAACCTAAATTTTCTAATAATTTCAGTGAACGTCCTTGTAACGTTCTAAAAGTAAGACCAGATATTATTTATCGCGTCAACTTTGGTTAATAACTAACCAAAATATTCTAGTAAATAACCTAAATTTTTCTAATAATTTCAGTGAACGTCCTTGTAACGTTCTAAAAGTAAGACCAGATATTATTTATCGCGTCAACTTCGGTTAATAACTAACCAAAATATTCTAGTAAATAACCTAAATTTTTCTAATAATTTCAGTGAACGTCCTTGTAACGTTCTAAAAGTAAGACCAGATATTATTTATCGCGTCAACTTTGGTTAATAACTAACCAAAATATTCTAGTAAATAACCTAAATTTTTCTAATAATTTCAGTGAACGTCCTTGTAACGTTCTAAAAGTAAGACCAGATATTATTTATCGCGTCATTTTTGGTTAATAACTAACCAAAATATTCTAGTAAATAACCTAAATTTTTCTAATAATTTCAGTGAACGTCCTTGTAACGTTCTAAAAGAAAGACCAGATATTATTTATCGCGTCAACTTTGGTTAATAACTAACCAAAATATTCTAGTAAATAACCTAAATTTTTCTAATAATTTCAGTGAACGTCCTTGTAACGTTCTAAAAGTAAGACCAGATATTATTTATCGCGTCAACTTTGGTTAATAACTAACCAAAATATTCTAGTAAATAACCTAAATTTTTCTAATAATTTCAGTGAACGTCCTTGTAACGTTCTAAAAGTAAGACCAGATATTATTTATCGCGTCAACTTTGGTTAATAACTAACCAAAATATTCTAGTAAATAACCTAAATTTTTCTAATAATTTCAGTGAACATCCTTGTAACGTTCTAAAAGTAAGACCAGATATTATTTATCGCGTCAACTTTGGTTAATAACTAACCAAAATATTCTAGTAAATAACCTAAATTTTTCTAATAATTTCAGTGAACGTCCTTGTAACGTTCTAAAAGTAAGACCAGATATAGCCCAGTAGAAAGATGGGCTAATGCCTAACGGAGACAAGAAAAGCTTGCTAGTAAAAATTAGGAAAAGTAAAAGTTGCACGCAAAAGCTATATTCTACGAGTTGCATCTACGCTGCTTTGCATTGCTCACTCAGGCGCTTCTTGCTGTCTAGTTTTATTAAATTGCATCGAGCATCAAAGGTGCCTCTTGCTGTCTAGTTTTATTAAATTGCATCGAGCATCAAAGGTGCCTCTTGCTGTCTAGTTTTATTAAATTGCATTGAGCATCAAAGGTGCTTCTTGCTGTCTAGTTTTATTTAATTGCATCGAGCATCAAACATGCTTCTTGCTGTCTAGTTTTATTAAATTGCATTGAGCATCAAAGGTGCTTCTTGCTGTCTAGTTTTATTAAATTGCAACGAGCATCAAAGTTGCTTCTTGCTGTCTAGTTTTATTTTATTGAATGTAATTTTCATGTTTTCATGAAAAAATCACATGCTGGCTCAGGTGGGATTCGAACCCAAGACCTCCTGCTTACTAGTGCAGGTGCCATACCGCTAGGCCACCGAGCTAGCTGGGGTCAGCGGGGTGAATCGAATCCAATATCGCGGCGATAAACGTTCTAAAAGTAAGACCAGATATTATTTATCGCGTCAACTTTGGTTAAGCTATATTCTACGAGTTGCATCTACGCTGCTTTGCATTGCTCACTAATGCTGCTTACTTAGTTCCAGAAGGAATAGAGAAAGTTATTATTATTATTAAACTGGCAGACCTTTGCCTAGACCAGAAACAAGGAGTGACCCTCTTCACTGGTCTGTCGCAAAGGTTGGGGTAACAACGCCAGGCGGAAAGCTCTAGAAGTTCTCCTACCCCTCAAATAACTAAATTTTTATTTTATTGAATGCAATTTTCATGTCTACATTTTAAATATAGATTAATCGCGTCAACTTTGATTAATAACTAACCAAAATATTCTAGTAAATAACCTAAATTTTTCTAATAATTTCAGTGAACGTCATTGTAACGTTCTAAAAGTAAGACCAGATATAGCCCAGTAGAAAGATGGGCTAATGCCTAATGGAGACAAGGAAAGCTTGCTAGTAAAAATTAGAAAAAGTAAAAGTTGCACGCAAAAGCAATATTCTACGAGTTGCATCTACGCTGCTTTGCATTGCTCACTAACGCTGCTTACTTAGTTCCAGAAGGAATAGAGAAAGTTATTATTATTATTAAACTGGCAGACCTTTGCCTAGACCAGAAACAAGGAGTGACCCTCTTCACTGGTCTGTCGCAAAGGTTGGGGTAACAACGCCAGGCGGAAAGCTCTAGAAGTTCTCCTACCCCTCAAATAAGTAAGTTTTTATTTTATTGAATGCAATTTTCATGTCTACATTTTAAATATAGATTTATCGCGTCAACTTTGATTAATAACTAACCAAAATATAAAAAAAAGTAAGACCAGATATAGCCCAGTAGAAAGATGGGCTAATGCCTAACGGAGACAAGAAAAGCTTGCTAGTAAAAATGACAAAAGTAGAAGTTGCACGCAAGAGCTTTATCCTACGAGTTGCATCTACAAAAGTAGAAGTTGCACGCAAGAGCTATATCCTACGAGTTGCATCTACAAAAGTAGAAGTTGCACGCAAGAGCTATATCCTACGAGTTGCATCTACAAAAGTAGAAGTTGCACGCAAGAGCTATATCCTACGAGTTGCATCTACGCTGCTTTGCATTGCTCACTAACGCTGCTTACTTATTTCCAGAAGAAATAGAGAAAGTAAGACTGGTAGCAGACATCAGAGAGAAGACAGGCCTTCTCCTGATGGAAAAACCGGTAAGTCCGGTGGCCGGTAAGCCCAGTAGACAGGCCACTTCCCAGTGGAAGAGACCGGCTATAGCAAAGTAGAAAGAAAGTACAGAAACAAGGAAGACCTTCACTGCATAGTTGAAAACAAAAAAGTTTTTGATGAAAGAGCTCATGAACGGAACGAAGAACGGAAGGTGGAACGGGACAAATAACGAAACATGGAACAGAACGTGGATTGGAACACAGAACAAATTGTAGAAAAAAACACAGAATGGAACGCAGAACGAAACACAGACTAGAATGCAGAAAGGCACGCAGAACAGAACACACAATGGAATGCAAAACATAAGACACACCGGAACGCGGAACAGAACGCAGCGTACGGAATGCAGAGGTCGGAACGAGATTAGAACGCGGATAACGGATAATGAAGCACGGAAAAAATAACACGGAATGGCACATGCAGAATGAAATGCAGAACGAAATGCAGAACGAACCGTTACCCTCAGCATCCCATTCTGCTTCCCATTCCACGGTCAGTTCCATGTTAAATTCCACCTTCTGCTCCAAGTTCTGTTCCAAGTTCCATTCCAAGTTCCGTTAAAAGTTCCCTTCCGCGATCCGTTCCATGTTCCATTCATTGACTCTTTCATCATCAACTTATTCATCTCCACAGGGGCCTATGTCCAGGGAAAAATTCTACTCATGCAGGGAACATGAGTAGCGATAGGAAAGGGTAGTAAAGGGAAAGCAGGAAAACTGGCAGTCCTTTGCCTAGACCAGAAACAAGGAGTGACCCTCTTCACTGGTCTGTCGCAAAGGTTGGGGTCATGACGCCAGGCGGAAAACTGAAAAAGTTGTTAGTTCTCCTACCCCACAAATAACACGTCAACTTCGGTTAATAAGTCACCAAAGTATTCTAGTAAATTATCATTGTAAACGTTCCAAAAGAAAGACTGGTGCTTCTTCCTGTCTAGTATTATTAAATTACAGTGAGCATCAGAGGTGCTTCTTGCTGTCTAGTTTTATTTAATTACAGTGAGCATCAAAGGTGCTTCTTGCTGTCTAGATTTATTAAATTACAGTGAGCATCAAAGGTGCTTCTTGCTGTCTAGATTTATTAAATTACAGTGAGCATCAAAGGTGCTTCTTCCTGTCTAGTTTTATTAAATTACAGTGAGCATCAGAGGTGCTTCTTGCTGTCTAGTTTTATTCAATTACAGTGAATATCAAAGGTGTTTTTTATTATTTTATTTTTATTTTTATAATGAATTAAATTTTCATGTCTGCATTTTAAATATAGATTTTTTACGTAAACTTGGGTTAATAAGTAACCAAAGTATTCTAGTAAATTATCTCAATTTTTCTAATAATTTAAGTGAACGTCATTATAATGTTCAAAAAGAAAGACTGGTGCTTCTTCCTGTTTAGTTTTATTAAATAACAGTGAGCATCAGAGGTGCTTCTTGCTGTCTAGTTTTATTAAATTACAGTGAGCATCAAAGGTGCTTCTTGCTGTCTAGATTTATTAAATTACAGTGAGCATCAAAGGTGCTTCTTCCTGTCTAGTTTTATTAAATTACAGTGAGCATCAGAGGTGCTTCTTGCTGTCTAGTCTTATTAGAGTGAGCTTCAATGGTTATTTTATCTTCATTTTTATAATGAATGAAATTTTCATGTCTGCATTTTAAATATAGATTTTTTTACGTCAACTTTGGTTAATAACTAACCAAAATATTCTAGTAAATAACCTCAATTTTTCTAAAAATTTCAGTGAACGTCCTTGTAACATTCTAAAAGTAAGACCAGATATTATTTATCGCGTCAACTTTGGTTAATAACTAACCAAAATATTCTAGTAAATAACCTAAATTTTTCTAATAATTTCAGTGAACGTCCTTGTAACGTTCTAAAAGTAAGACCAGATATTATTTATCGCGTCAACTTTGGTTAATAACTAACCAAAATATTCTAGTAAATAACCTAAATTTTTCTAATAATTTCAGTGAACGTCCTTGTAACGTTCTAAAAGTAAGACCAGATATTATTTATCGCGTCAACTTTGGTTAATAACTAACCAAAATATTCTAGTAAATAACCTAAATTTTTCGAATAATTTCAGTGAACGTCCTTGTAACGTTCTAAAAGTAAGACCAGATATTATTTATCGCGTCAACTTTGGTTAATAACTAACCAAAATATTCTAGTAAATAACCTAAATTTTTCTAATAATTTAAGTGAACGTCCTTGTAACGTTCTAAAAGTAAGACCAGATATTATTTATCGCGTCAACTTTGGTTAATAACTAACCAAAATATTCTAGTAAATAACCTAAATTTTTCTAATAATTTCAGTGAACGTCCTTGTAACGTTCTAAAAGTAAGACCAAATATTATTTATCGCGTCAACTTTGGTTAATAACTAACCAAAATATTCTAGTAAATAACCTAAATTTTTCTAATAATTTCAGTGAACATCCTTGTAACGTTCTAAAAGTAAGACCAGATATTATTTATCGCGTCAACTTTGGTTAATAACTAATTAAAATATTCTAGTAAATAACCTAATTTTTTCTAATAATTTCAGTGAACGTCCTTTTAACGTTCTAAAAGACCAGATATTATTTATCGCGTCAACTTTGGTTAATAACTAACCAAAATATTCTAGTAAATAACCTAAATTTTTCTAATAATTTCAGTGAACGTCCTTGTAACGTTCTAAAAGTAAGACCAGATATTATTTATCGCGTCAACTTTGGTTAATAACTAACCAAAATATTCTAGTAAATAACCTAAATTTTTCTAATAATTTCAGTGAACGTCCTTGTAACGTTCTAAAAGTAAGACCAGATATTATTTATCGCGTCAACTTTGGTTAATAACTAACCAAAATATTCTAGTAAATAACCTAAATTTTTCTAATAATTTCAGTGAACGTCCTTGTAACGTTCTAAAAGTAAGACCAGATATTATTTATCGCGTCAACTTCGGTTAATAACTAACCAAAATATTCTAGTAAATAACCTAAATTTTTCTAATAATTTCAGTGAACATCCTTGTAACGTTCTAAAAGTAAGACCAGATATTATTTATCGCGTCAACTTTGGTTAATAACTAACCAAAATATTCTAGTAAATAACCTAAATTTTTCTAATAATTTAAGTGAACGTCATTATAACGTTCCAAAAGAAAGACTGGTGCTTCTTCCTGTTTAGTTTTATTAAATAACAGTGAGCATCAGAGGTGCTTCTTGCTGTCTAGTTTTATTAAATTACAGTGAGCATCAAAGGTGCTTCTTGCTGTCTACATTTATTAAATTACAGTGAGCATCAAAGGTGCTTCTTCCTGTCTAGTTTTATTAAATTACAGTGAGCATCAGAGGTGCTTCTTGCTGTCTAGTCTTATTAGAGTGAGCTTCAATGGTTATTTTATCTTCATTTTTATAATGAATGAAATTTTCATGTCTGCATTTTAAATATAGATTTTTTTACGTCAACTTTGGTTAATAACTAACCAAAATATTCTAGTAAATAACCTAAATTTTTCTAATAATTTCAGTGAACGTCCTTGTAACGTTCTAAAAGTAAGACCAGATATTATTTATCGCGTCAACTTTGGTTAATAACTAACCAAAATATTCTAGTAAATAACCTAAATTTTTCTAAAAATTTCAGTGAACGTCCTTGTAACGTTCTAAAAGTAAGACCAGATATTATTTATCGCGTCAACTTTGGTTAATAACTAACCAAAATATTCTAATAAATAACCTAAATTTTTCTAATAATTTCAGTGAACGTCCTTGTAACGTTCTAAAAGTAAGACCAGATATTATTTATCGCGTCAACTTTGGTTAATAACTAACCAAAATATTCTAGTAAATAACCTAAATTTTTCTAATAATTTCAGTGAACGTCCTTGTAACGTTCTAAAAGTAAGACCAGATATTATTTATCGCGTCAACTTTGGTTAATAACTAACCAAAATATTCTAGTAAATAACCTAAATTTTTCTAATAATTTCAGTGAACGTCCTTGTAACGTTCTAAAAGTAAGACCAGATATTATTTATCGCGTCAACTTTGGTTAATAACTAACCAAAATATTCTAGTAAATAACCTAAATTTTTCTAATAATTTCAGTGAACGTCCTTGTAACGTTCTAAAAGTAAGACCAGATATTATTTATCGCGTCAACTTTGGTTAATAACTAACCAAAATATTCTAGTAAATAACCTACATTTTTCTAATAATTTCAGTGAACGTCCTTGTAACGTTCTAAAAGTAAGACCAGATATTATTTATCGCGTCAACTTTGGTTAATAACTAACCAAAATATTCTAGTAAATAACCTAAATTTTTCTAATAATTTCAGTGAACGTCCTTGTAACGTTCTAAAAGTAAGACCAGATATTATTTATCGCGTCAACTTTGGTTAATAACTAACCAAAATATTCTAGTAAATAACCTAAATTTTTCTAATTTCAGTGAACGTCCTTGTAACGTTCTAAAAGTAAGACCAGATATTATTTATCGCGTCAACTTTGGTTAATAACTAACCAAAATATTCTAGTAAATAACCTCAATTTTTCTAATAATTTCAGTGAACGTCCTTGTAACGTTCTAAAAGTAAGACCAGATAATTATTTATCGCGTCAACTTTGGTTAATAACTAACCAAAATATTCTAGTAAATAACCTAAATTTTTCTAATAATTTCAGTGAACGTCCTTGTAACGTTCTAAAAGTAAGACCAGATATTATTTATCGCGTCAACTTTGGTTAATAACTAACCAAAATATTCTAGTAAATAACCTAAATTTTTCTAATAATTTCAGTGAACGTCCTTGTAACGTTCTAAAAGTAAGACCAGATATTATTTATCGCGTCAACTTCGGTTAATAACTAACCAAAATATTCTAGTAAATAACCTAAATTTTTCTAATAATTTCAGTGAACATCCTTGTAACGTTCTAAAAGTAAGACCAGATATTATTTATCGCGTCAACTTTGGTTAATAACTAACCAAAATATTCTAGTAAATAACCTAAATTTTTCTAATAATTTAAGTGAACGTCATTATAACGTTCCAAAAGAAAGACTGGTGCTTCTTCCTGTTTAGTTTTATTAAATAACAGTGAGCATCAGAGGTGCTTCTTGCTGTCTAGTTTTATTAAATTACAGTGAGCATCAAAGGTGCTTCTTGCTGTCTACATTTATTAAATTACAGTGAGCATCAAAGGTGCTTCTTCCTGTCTAGTTTTATTAAATTACAGTGAGCATCAGAGGTGCTTCTTGCTGTCTAGTCTTATTAGAGTGAGCTTCAATGGTTATTTTATCTTCATTTTTATAATGAATGAAATTTTCATGTCTGCATTTTAAATATAGATTTTTTTACGTCAACTTTGGTTAATAACTAACCAAAATATTCTAGTAAATAACCTAAATTTTTCTAATAATTTCAGTGAACGTCCTTGTAACGTTCTAAAAGTAAGACCAGATATTATTTATCGCGTCAACTTTGGTTAATAACTAACCAAAATATTCTAGTAAATAACCTAAATTTTTCTAATAATTTCAGTGAACGTCCTTGTAACGTTCTAAAAGTAAGACCAGATATTATTTATCGCGTCAACTTTGGTTAATAACTAACCAAAATATTCTAGTAAATAACCTAAATTTTTCTAATAATTTCAGTGAACGTCCTTGTAACGTTCTAAAAGTAAGACCAGATATTATTTATCGCGTCAACTTTGGTTAATAACTAACCAAAATATTCTAGTAAATAACCTAAATTTTTCTAATAATTTCAGTGAACGTCCTTGTAACGTTCTAAAAGTAAGACCAGATATTATTTATCGCGTCAACTTTGGTTAATAACTAACCAAAATATTCTAGTAAATAACCTAAATTTTTCTAATAATTTCAGTGAACGTCCTTGTAACGTTCTAAAAGTAAGACCAGATATTATTTATCGCGTCAACTTTGGTTAATAACTAACCAAAATATTCTAGTAAATAACCTAAATTTTTCTAATAATTTCAGTGAACGTCCTTGTAACGTTCTAAAAGTAAGACCAGATATTATTTATCGCGTCAACTTTGGTTAATAACTAACCAAAATATTCTAGTAAATAACCTACATTTTTCTAATAATTTCAGTGAACGTCCTTGTAACGTTCTAAAAGTAAGACCAGATATTATTTATCGCGTCAACTTTGGTTAATAACTAACCAAAATATTCTAGTAAATAACCTAAATTTTTCTAATAATTTCAGTGAACGTCCTTGTAACGTTCTAAAAGTAAGACCAGATATTATTTATCGCGTCAACTTTGGTTAATAACTAACCAAAATATTCTAGTAAATAACCTCAATTTTTCTAATTTCAGTGAACGTCCTTGTAACGTTCTAAAAGTAAGACCAGATATTATTTATCGCGTCAACTTTGGTTAATAACTAACCAAAATATTCTAGTAAATAACCTAAATTTGTCTAATAATTTCAGTGAACGTCCTTGTAACGTTCTAAAAGTAAGACCAGATATTATTTATCGCGTCAACTTTGGTTAATAACTAACCAAAATATTCTAGTAAATAACCTAAATTTTTCTAATAATTTCAGTGAACGTCCTTGTAACGTTCTAAAAGTAAGACCAGATATTATTTATCGCGTCAACTTTGGTTAATAACTAACCAAAATATTCTAGTAAATAACCTAAATTTTTCTAATAATTTCAGTGAACGTCCTTGTAACGTTCTAAAAGTAAGACCAGATATTATTTATCACGTCAACTTTGGTTAATAACTAACCAAAATATTCTAGTAAATAACCTAAATTTTTCTAATAATTTCAGTGAACGTCCTTGTAACGTTCTAAAAGTAAGACCAGATATTATTTATCGCGTCAACTTTGGTTAATAACTAACCAAAATATTCTAGTAAATAACCTAAATTTTTCTAATAATTTCAGTGAACGTCCTTGTAACGTTCTAAAAGTAAGACCAGATATTATTTATCGCGTCAACTTTGGTTAATAACTAACCAAAATATTCTAGTAAATAACCTAAATTTTTCTAATAATTTCAGTGAACGTCCTTGTAACGTTCTAAAAGTAAGACCAGATATTATTTATCGCGTCAACTTTGGTTAATAACTAACCAAAATATTCTAGTAAATAACCTAAATTTTTCTAATAATTTCAGTGAACGTCCTTGTAACGTTCTAAAAGTAAGACCAGATATTATTTATCGCGTCAACTTTGGTTAATAACTAACCAAAATATTCTAGTAAATAACCTAAATTTTTCTAATAATTTCAGTGAACGTCCTTGTAACGTTCTAAAAGTAAGACCAGATATTATTTATCGCGTCAACTTTGGTTAATAACTAACCAAAATATTCTAGTAAATAACCTAAATTTTTCTAATAATTTCAGTGAACGTCCTTGTAACGTTCTAAAAGTAAGACCAGATATTATTTATCGCGTCAACTTTGGTTAATAACTAACCAAAATATTCTAGTAAATAACCTAAATTTTTCTAATAATTTCAGTGAACGTCCTTGTAACGTTCTAAAAGTAAGACCAGATATTATTTATCGCGTCAACTTTGGTTAATAACTAACCAAAATATTCTAGTAAATAACCTAAATTTTTCTAATAATTTCAGTGAACGTCCTTGTAACGTTCTAAAAGTAAGACCAGATATTATTTATCGCGTCAACTTTGGTTAATAACTAACCAAAATATTCTAGTAAATAACCTAAATTTTTCTAATAATTTCAGTGAACGTCCTTGTAACGTTCTAAAAGTAAGACCAGATATTATTTATCGCGTCAACTTTGGTTAATAACTAACCAAAATATTCTAGTAAATAACCTAAATTTTTCTAATAATTTCAGTGAACGTCCTTGTAACGTTCTAAAAGTAAGACCAGATATTATTTATCGCGTCAACTTTGGTTAATAACTAACCAAAATATTCTAGTAAATAACCTAAATTTTTCTAATAATTTCAGTGAACGTCCTTGTAACGTTCTAAAAGTAAGACCAGATATTATTTATCGCGTCAACTTTGGTTAATAACTAACCAAAATATTCTAGTAAATAACCTAAATTTTTCTAATAATTTCAGTGAACGTCCTTGTAACGTTCTAAAAGTAAGACCAGATATTATTTATCGCGTCAACTTTGGTTAATAACTAACCAAAATATTCTAGTAAATAACCTAAATTTTTCTAATAATTTCAGTGAACGTCCTTGTAACGTTCTAAAAGTAAGACCAGATATTATTTATCGCGTCAACTTTGGTTAATAACTAACCAAAATATTCTAGTAAATAACCTAAATTTTTCTAATAATTTCAGTGAACGTCCTTGTAACGTTCTAAAAGTAAGACCAGATATTATTTATCGCGTCAACTTTGGTTAATAACTAACCAAAATATTCTAGTAAATAACCTAAATTTTTCTAATAATTTCAGTGAACGTCCTTGTAACGTTCTAAAAGTAAGACCAGATATTATTTATCGCGTCAACTTTGGTTAATAACTAACCAAAATATTCTAGTAAATAACCTAAATTTTTCTAATAATTTCAGTGAACGTCCTTGTAACGTTCTAAAAGTAAGACCAGATATTATTTATCGCGTCAACTTTGGTTAATAACTAACCAAAATATTCTAGTAAATAACCTAAATTTTTCTAATAATTTCAGTGAACGTCCTTGTAACGTTCTAAAAGTAAGACCAGATATTATTTATCGCGTCAACTTTGGTTAATAACTAACCAAAATATTCTAGTAAATAACCTACATTTTTCTAATAATTTCAGTGAACGTCCTTGTAACGTTCTAAAAGTAAGACCAGATATTATTTATCGCGTCAACTTTGGTTAATAACTAACCAAAATATTCTAGTAAATAACCTAAATTTTTCTAATAATTTCAGTGAACGTCCTTGTAACGTTCTAAAAGTAAGACCAGATATTATTTATCGCGTCAACTTTGGTTAATAACTAACCAAAATATTCTAGTAAATAACCTCAATTTTTCTAATTTCAGTGAACGTCCTTGTAACGTTCTAAAAGTAAGACCAGATATTATTTATCGCGTCAACTTTGGTTAATAACTAACCAAAATATTCTAGTAAATAACCTAAATTTGTCTAATAATTTCAGTGAACGTCCTTGTAACGTTCTAAAAGTAAGACCAGATATTATTTATCGCGTCAACTTTGGTTAATAACTAACCAAAATATTCTAGTAAATAACCTAAATTTTTCTAATAATTTCAGTGAACGTCCTTGTAACGTTCTAAAAGTAAGACCAGATATTATTTATCGCGTCAACTTTGGTTAATAACTAACCAAAATATTCTAGTAAATAACCTAAATTTTTCTAATAATTTCAGTGAACGTCCTTGTAACGTTCTAAAAGTAAGACCAGATATTATTTATCACGTCAACTTTGGTTAATAACTAACCAAAATATTCTAGTAAATAACCTAAATTTTTCTAATAATTTCAGTGAACGTCCTTGTAACGTTCTAAAAGTAAGACCAGATATTATTTATCGCGTCAACTTTGGTTAATAACTAACCAAAATATTCTAGTAAATAACCTAAATTTTTCTAATAATTTCAGTGAACGTCCTTGTAACGTTCTAAAAGTAAGACCAGATATTATTTATCGCGTCAACTTTGGTTAATAACTAACCAAAATATTCTAGTAAATAACCTAAATTTTTCTAATAATTTCAGTGAACGTCCTTGTAACGTTCTAAAAGTAAGACCAGATATTATTTATCGCGTCAACTTCGGTTAATAACTAACCAAAATATTCTAGTAAATAACCTAAATTTTTCTAATAATTTCAGTGAACATCCTTGTAACGTTCTAAAAGTAAGACCAGATATTATTTATCGCGTCAACTTTGGTTAATAACTAACCAAAATATTCTAGTAAATAACCTAAATTTTTCTAATAATTTCAGTGAACGTCCTTGTAACGTTCTAAAAGTAAGACCAGATATTATTTATCGCGTCAACTTTGGTTAATAACTAACCAAAATATTCTAGTAAATAACCTACATTTTTCTAATAATTTCAGTGAACGTCCTTGTAACGTTCTAAAAGTAAGACCAGATATTATTTATCGCGTCAACTTTGGTTAATAACTAACCAAAATATTCTAGTAAATAACCTAAATTTTTCTAATAATTTCAGTGAACGTCCTTGTAACGTTCTAAAAGTAAGACCAGATATTATTTATCGCGTCAACTTTGGTTAATAACTAACCAAAATATTCTAGTAAATAACCTCAATTTTTCTAATTTCAGTGAACGTCCTTGTAACGTTCTAAAAGTAAGACCAGATATTATTTATCGCGTCAACTTTGGTTAATAACTAACCAAAATATTCTAGTAAATAACCTAAATTTGTCTAATAATTTCAGTGAACGTCCTTGTAACGTTCTAAAAGTAAGACCAGATATTATTTATCGCGTCAACTTTGGTTAATAACTAACCAAAATATTCTAGTAAATAACCTAAATTTTTCTAATAATTTCAGTGAACGTCCTTGTAACGTTCTAAAAGTAAGACCAGATATTATTTATCGCGTCAACTTTGGTTAATAACTAACCAAAATATTCTAGTAAATAACCTAAATTTTTCTAATAATTTCAGTGAACGTCCTTGTAACGTTCTAAAAGTAAGACCAGATATTATTTATCGCGTCAACTTTGGTTAATAACTAACCAAAATATTCTAGTAAATAACCTAAATTTTTCTAATAATTTCAGTGAACGTCCTTGTAACGTTCTAAAAGTAAGACCAGATATTATTTATCGCGTCAACTTTGGTTAATAACTAACCAAAATATTCTAGTAAATAACCTAAATTTTTCTAATAATTTCAGTGAACGTCCTTGTAACGTTCTAAAAGTAAGACCAGATATTATTTATCGCGTCAACTTTGGTTAATAACTAACCAAAATATTCTAGTAAATAACCTAAATTTTTCTAATAATTTCAGTGAACGTCCTTGTAACGTTCTAAAAGTAAGACCAGATATTATTTATCGCGTCAACTTTGGTTAATAACTAACCAAAATATTCTAGTAAATAACCTAAATTTTTCTAATAATTTCAGTGAACGTCCTTGTAACGTTCTAAAAGTAAGACCAGATATTATTTATCGCGTCAACTTTGGTTAATAACTAACCAAAATATTCTAGTAAATAACCTAAATTTTTCTAATAATTTCAGTGAACGTCCTTGTAACGTTCTAAAAGTAAGACCAGATATTATTTATCGCGTCAACTTTGGTTAATAACTAACCAAAATATTCTAGTAAATAACCTAAATTTTTCTAATAATTTCAGTGAACGTCCTTGTAACGTTCTAAAAGTAAGACCAGATATTATTTATCGCGTCAACTTTGGTTAATAACTAACCAAAATATTCTAGTAAATAACCTAAATTTTTCTAATAATTTCAGTGAACGTCCTTGTAACGTTCTAAAAGTAAGACCAGATATTATTTATCGCGTCAACTTTGGTTAATAACTAACCAAAATATTCTAGTAAATAACCTAAATTTTTCTAATAATTTCAGTGAACGTCCTTGTAACGTTCTAAAAGTAAGACCAGATATTATTTATCGCGTCAACTTTGGTTAATAACTAACCAAAATATTCTAGTAAATAACCTAAATTTTTCTAATAATTTCAGTGAACGTCCTTGTAACGTTCTAAAAGTAAGACCAGATATTATTTATCGCGTCAACTTTGGTTAATAACTAACCAAAATATTCTAGTAAATAACCTAAATTTTTCTAATAATTTCAGTGAACGTCCTTGTAACGTTCTAAAAGTAAGACCAGATATTATTTATCGCGTCAACTTTGGTTAATAACTAACCAAAATATTCTAGTAAATAACCTAAATTTTTCTAATAATTTCAGTGAACGTCCTTGTAACGTTCTAAAAGTAAGACCAGATATTATTTATCGCGTCAACTTTGGTTAATAACTAACCAAAATATTCTAGTAAATAACCTAAATTTTTCTAATAATTTCAGTGAACGTCCTTGTAACGTTCTAAAAGTAAGACCAGATATTATTTATCGCGTCAACTTTGGTTAATAACTAACCAAAATATTCTAGTAAATAACCTAAATTTTTCTAATAATTTCAGTGAACGTCCTTGTAACGTTCTAAAAGTAAGACCAGATATTATTTATCGCGTCAACTTTGGTTAATAACTAACCAAAATATTCTAGTAAATAACCTAAATTTTTCTAATAATTTCAGTGAACGTCCTTGTAACGTTCTAAAAGTAAGACCAGATATTATTTATCGCGTCAACTTTGGTTAATAACTAACCAAAATATTCTAGTAAATAACCTAAATTTTTCTAATAATTTCAGTGAACGTCCTTGTAACGTTCTAAAAGTAAGACCAGATATTATTTATCGCGTCAACTTTGGTTAATAACTAACCAAAATATTCTAGTAAATAACCTAAATTTTTCTAATAATTTCAGTGAACGTCCTTGTAACGTTCTAAAAGTAAGACCAGATATTATTTATCGCGTCAACTTTGGTTAATAACTAACCAAAATATTCTAGTAAATAACCTAAATTTTTCTAATAATTTCAGTGAACGTCCTTGTAACGTTCTAAAAGTAAGACCAGATATTATTTATCGCGTCAACTTTGGTTAATAACTAACCAAAATATTCTAGTAAATAACCTAAATTTTTCTAATAATTTCAGTGAACGTCCTTGTAACGTTCTAAAAGTAAGACCAGATATTATTTATCGCGTCAACTTTGGTTAATAACTAACCAAAATATTCTAGTAAATAACCTAAATTTTTCTAATAATTTCAGTGAACGTCCTTGTAACGTTCTAAAAGTAAGACCAGATATTATTTATCGCGTCAACTTTGGTTAATAACTAACCAAAATATTCTAGTAAATAACCTCAATTTTTCTAATTTCAGTGAACGTCCTTGTAACGTTCTAAAAGTAAGACCAGATATTATTTATCGCGTCAACTTTGGTTAATAACTAACCAAAATATTCTAGTAAATAACCTAAATTTGTCTAATAATTTCAGTGAACGTCCTTGTAACGTTCTAAAAGTAAGACCAGATATTATTTATCGCGTCAACTTTGGTTAATAACTAACCAAAATATTCTAGTAAATAACCTAAATTTTTCTAATAATTTCAGTGAACGTCCTTGTAACGTTCTAAAAGTAAGACCAGATATTATTTATCGCGTCAACTTTGGTTAATAACTAACCAAAATATTCTAGTAAATAACCTAAATTTTTCTAATAATTTCAGTGAACGTCCTTGTAACGTTCTAAAAGTAAGACCAGATATTATTTATCACGTCAACTTTGGTTAATAACTAACCAAAATATTCTAGTAAATAACCTAAATTTTTCTAATAATTTCAGTGAACGTCCTTGTAACGTTCTAAAAGTAAGACCAGATATTATTTATCGCGTCAACTTTGGTTAATAACTAACCAAAATATTCTAGTAAATAACCTAAATTTTTCTAATAATTTCAGTGAACGTCCTTGTAACGTTCTAAAAGTAAGACCAGATATTATTTATCGCGTCAACTTTGGTTAATAACTAACCAAAATATTCTAGTAAATAACCTAAATTTTTCTAATAATTTCAGTGAACGTCCTTGTAACGTTCTAAAAGTAAGACCAGATATTATTTATCGCGTCAACTTTGGTTAATAACTAACCAAAATATTCTAGTAAATAACCTAAATTTTTCTAATAATTTCAGTGAACGTCCTTGTAACGTTCTAAAAGTAAGACCAGATATTATTTATCGCGTCAACTTTGGTTAATAACTAACCAAAATATTCTAGTAAATAACCTAAATTTTTCTAATAATTTCAGTGAACGTCCTTGTAACGTTCTAAAAGTAAGACCAGATATTATTTATCGCGTCAACTTTGGTTAATAACTAACCAAAATATTCTAGTAAATAACCTAAATTTTTCTAATAATTTCAGTGAACGTCCTTGTAACGTTCTAAAAGTAAGACCAGATATTATTTATCGCGTCAACTTTGGTTAATAACTAACCAAAATATTCTAGTAAATAACCTAAATTTTTCTAATAATTTCAGTGAACGTCCTTGTAACGTTCTAAAAGTAAGACCAGATATTATTTATCGCGTCAACTTTGGTTAATAACTAACCAAAATATTCTAGTAAATAACCTAAATTTTTCTAATAATTTCAGTGAACGTCCTTGTAACGTTCTAAAAGTAAGACCAGATATTATTTATCGCGTCAACTTTGGTTAATAACTAACCAAAATATTCTAGTAAATAACCTAAATTTTTCTAATAATTTCAGTGAACGTCCTTGTAACGTTCTAAAAGTAAGACCAGATATTATTTATCGCGTCAACTTTGGTTAATAACTAACCAAAATATTCTAGTAAATAACCTAAATTTTTCTAATAATTTCAGTGAACGTCCTTGTAACGTTCTAAAAGTAAGACCAGATATTATTTATCGCGTCAACTTTGGTTAATAACTAACCAAAATATTCTAGTAAATAACCTAAATTTTTCTAATAATTTCAGTGAACGTCCTTGTAACGTTCTAAAAGTAAGACCAGATATTATTTATCGCGTCAACTTTGGTTAATAACTAACCAAAATATTCTAGTAAATAACCTAAATTTTTCTAATAATTTCAGTGAACGTCCTTGTAACGTTCTAAAAGTAAGACCAGATATTATTTATCGCGTCAACTTTGGTTAATAACTAACCAAAATATTCTAGTAAATAACCTAAATTTTTCTAATAATTTCAGTGAACGTCCTTGTAACGTTCTAAAAGTAAGACCAGATATTATTTATCGCGTCAACTTTGGTTAATAACTAACCAAAATATTCTAGTAAATAACCTAAATTTTTCTAATAATTTCAGTGAACGTCCTTGTAACGTTCTAAAAGTAAGACCAGATATTATTTATCGCGTCAACTTCGGTTAATAACTAACCAAAATATTCTAGTAAATAACCTAAATTTTTCTAATAATTTCAGTGAACATCCTTGTAACGTTCTAAAAGTAAGACCAGATATTATTTATCGCGTCAACTTTGGTTAATAACTAACCAAAATATTCTAGTAAATAACCTAAATTTTCCTAATAATTTAAGTGAACGTCATTATAACGTTCCAAAAGAAAGACTGGTGCTTCTTCCTGTTTAGTTTTATTAAATTACAGTGAGCATCAAAGGTGCTTCTTGCTGTCTACATTTATTAAATTACAGTGAGCATCAAAGGTGCTTCTTCCTGTCTAGTTTTATTAAATTACAGTGAGCATCAGAGGTGCTTCTTGCTGTCTAGTCTTATTAGAGTGAGCTTCAATGGTTATTTTATCTTCATTTTTATAATGAATGAAATTTTCATGTCTGCATTTTAAATATAGATTTTTTTACGTCAACTTTGGTTAATAACTAACCAAAATATTCTAGTAAATAACCTAAATTTTTCTAATAATTTCAGTGAACGTCCTTGTAACGTTCTAAAAGTAAGACCAGATATTATTTATCGCGTCAACTTTGGTTAATAACTAACCAAAATATTCTAGTAAATAACCTAAATTTTTCTAAAAATTTCAGTGAACGTCCTTGTAACGTTCTAAAAGTAAGACCAGATATTATTTATCGCGTCAACTTTGGTTAATAACTAACCAAAATATTCTAGTAAATAACCTAAATTTTCTAATAATTTCAGTGAACGTCCTTGTAACGTTCTAAAAGTAAGACCAGATATTATTTATCGCGTCAACTTTGGTTAATAACTAACCAAAATATTCTAGTAAATAACCTAAATTTTTCTAATAATTTCAGTGAACGTCCTTGTAACGTTCTAAAAGTAAGACCAGATATTATTTATCGCGTCAACTTCGGTTAATAACTAACCAAAATATTCTAGTAAATAACCTAAATTTTTCTAATAATTTCAGTGAACGTCCTTGTAACGTTCTAAAAGTAAGACCAGATATTATTTATCGCGTCAACTTTGGTTAATAACTAACCAAAATATTCTAGTAAATAACCTAAATTTTTCTAATAATTTCAGTGAACGTCCTTGTAACGTTCTAAAAGTAAGACCAGATATTATTTATCGCGTCATTTTTGGTTAATAACTAACCAAAATATTCTAGTAAATAACCTAAATTTTTCTAATAATTTCAGTGAACGTCCTTGTAACGTTCTAAAAGTAAGACCAGATATTATTTATCGCGTCAACTTTGGTTAATAACTAACCAAAATATTCTAGTAAATAACCTAAATTTTTCTAATAATTTCAGTGAACGTCCTTGTAACGTTCTAAAAGTAAGACCAGATATTATTTATCGCGTCAACTTTGGTTAATAACTAACCAAAATATTCTAGTAAATAACCTAAATTTTTCTAATAATTTCAGTGAACGTCCTTGTAACGTTCTAAAAGTAAGACCAGATATTATTTATCGCGTCAACTTTGGTTAATAACTAACCAAAATATTCTAGTAAATAACCTAAATTTTTCTAATAATTTCAGTGAACGTCCTTGTAACGTTCTAAAAGTAAGACCAGATATTATTTATCGCGTCAACTTTGGTTAATAACTAACCAAAATATTCTAGTAAATAACCTACATTTTTCTAATAATTTCAGTGAACGTCCTTGTAACGTTCTAAAAGTAAGACCAGATATAGCCCAGTAGAAAGATGGGCTAATGCCTAACGGAGACAAGAAAAGCTTGCTAGTAAAAATTAGGAAAAGTAAAAGTTGCACGCAAAAGCTATATTCTACGAGTTGCATCTACGCTGCTTTGCATTGCTCACTCAGGCGCTTCTTGCTGTCTAGTTTTATTAAATTGCATCGAGCATCAAAGGTGCCTCTTGCTGTCTAGTTTTATTAAATTGCATCGAGCATCAAAGGTGCCTCTTGCTGTCTAGTTTTATTAAATTGCATTGAGCATCAAAGGTGCTTCTTGCTGTCTAGTTTTATTTAATTGCATCGAGCATCAAACATGCTTCTTGCTGTCTAGTTTTATTAAATTGCATTGAGCATCAAAGGTGCTTCTTGCTGTCTAGTTTTATTAAATTGCAACGAGCATCAAAGTTGCTTCTTGCTGTCTAGTTTTATTTTATTGAATGTAATTTTCATGTTTTCATGAAAAAATCACATGCTGGCTCAGGTGGGATTCGAACCCAAGACCTCCTGCTTACTAGTGCAGGTGCCATACCGCTAGGCCACCGAGCTAGCTGGGGTCAGCGGGGTGAATCGAATCCAATATCGCGGCGATAAACGTTCTAAAAGTAAGACCAGATATTATTTATCGCGTCAACTTTGGTTAAGCTATATTCTACGAGTTGCATCTACGCTGCTTTGCATTGCTCACTAATGCTGCTTACTTAGTTCCAGAAGGAATAGAGAAAGTTATTATTATTATTAAACTGGCAGACCTTTGCCTAGACCAGAAACAAGGAGTGACCCTCTTCAATGGTCTGTCGCAAAGGTTGGGGTAACAACGCCAGGCGGAAAGCTCTAGAAGTTCTCCTACCCCTCAAATAACTAAATTTTTATTTTATTGAATGCAATTTTCATGTCTACATTTTAAATATAGATTAATCGCGTCAACTT
Source organism: Astropecten irregularis (assembly GCA_963971285.1). NCBI lineage: Eukaryota > Metazoa > Echinodermata > Asteroidea > Paxillosida > Astropectinidae > Astropecten > Astropecten irregularis. The sequence continues at coordinate 15,520,182 of OZ020246.1, forward strand.
TGATTAATAACTAACCAAAATATTCTAGTAAATAACCTAAATTTTTCTAATAATTTCAGTGAACGTCATTGTAACGTTCTAAAAGTAAGACCAGATATAGCCCAGTAGAAAGATGGGCTAATGCCTAATGGAGACAAGGAAAGCTTGCTAGTAAAAATTAGAAAAAGTAAAAGTTGCACGCAAAAGCAATATTCTACGAGTTGCATCTACGCTGCTTTGCATTGCTCACTAACGCTGCTTACTTAGTTCCAGAAGGAATAGAGAAAGTTATTATTATTATTAAACTGGCAGACCTTTGCCTAGACCAGAAACAAGGAGTGACCCTCTTCACTGGTCTGTCGCAAAGGTTGGGGTAACAACGCCAGGCGGAAAGCTCTAGAAGTTCTCCTACCCCTCAAATAAGTAAGTTTTTATTTTATTGAATGCAATTTTCATGTCTACATTTTAAATATAGATTTATCGCGTCAACTTTGATTAATAACTAACCAAAATATAAAAAAAAGTAAGACCAGATATAGCCCAGTAGAAAGATGGGCTAATGCCTAACGGAGACAAGAAAAGCTTGCTAGTAAAAATGACAAAAGTAGAAGTTGCACGCAAGAGCTTTATCCTACGAGTTGCATCTACAAAAGTAGAAGTTGCACGCAAGAGCTATATCCTACGAGTTGCATCTACAAAAGTAGAAGTTGCACGCAAGAGCTATATCCTACGAGTTGCATCTACAAAAGTAGAAGTTGCACGCAAGAGCTATATCCTACGAGTTGCATCTACGCTGCTTTGCATTGCTCACTAACGCTGCTTACTTATTTCCAGAAGAAATAGAGAAAGTAAGACTGGTAGCAGACATCAGAGAGAAGACAGGCCTTCTCCTGATGGAAAAACCGGTAAGTCCGGTGGCCGGTAAGCCCAGTAGACAGGCCACTTCCCAGTGGAAGAGACCGGCTATAGCAAAGTAGAAAGAAAGTACAGAAACAAGGAAGACCTTCACTGCATAGTTGAAAACAAAAAAGTTTTTGATGAAAGAGCTCATGAACGGAACGAAGAACGGAAGGTGGAACGGGACAAATAACGAAACATGGAACAGAACGTGGATTGGAACACAGAACAAATTGTAGAAAAAAACACAGAATGGAACGCAGAACGAAACACAGACTAGAATGCAGAAAGGCACGCAGAACAGAACACACAATGGAATGCAAAACATAAGACACACCGGAACGCGGAACAGAACGCAGCGTACGGAATGCAGAGGTCGGAACGAGATTAGAACGCGGATAACGGATAATGAAGCACGGAAAAAATAACACGGAATGGCACATGCAGAATGAAATGCAGAACGAAATGCAGAACGAACCGTTACCCTCAGCATCCCATTCTGCTTCCCATTCCACGGTCAGTTCCATGTTAAATTCCACCTTCTGCTCCAAGTTCTGTTCCAAGTTCCATTCCAAGTTCCGTTAAAAGTTCCCTTCCGCGATCCGTTCCATGTTCCATTCATTGACTCTTTCATCATCAACTTATTCATCTCCACAGGGGCCTATGTCCAGGGAAAAATTCTACTCATGCAGGGAACATGAGTAGCGATAGGAAAGGGTAGTAAAGGGAAAGCAGGAAAACTGGCAGTCCTTTGCCTAGACCAGAAACAAGGAGTGACCCTCTTCACTGGTCTGTCGCAAAGGTTGGGGTCATGACGCCAGGCGGAAAACTGAAAAAGTTGTTAGTTCTCCTACCCCACAAATAACACGTCAACTTCGGTTAATAAGTCACCAAAGTATTCTAGTAAATTATCATTGTAAACGTTCCAAAAGAAAGACTGGTGCTTCTTCCTGTCTAGTATTATTAAATTACAGTGAGCATCAGAGGTGCTTCTTGCTGTCTAGTTTTATTTAATTACAGTGAGCATCAAAGGTGCTTCTTGCTGTCTAGATTTATTAAATTACAGTGAGCATCAAAGGTGCTTCTTGCTGTCTAGATTTATTAAATTACAGTGAGCATCAAAGGTGCTTCTTCCTGTCTAGTTTTATTAAATTACAGTGAGCATCAGAGGTGCTTCTTGCTGTCTAGTTTTATTCAATTACAGTGAATATCAAAGGTGTTTTTTATTATTTTATTTTTATTTTTATAATGAATTAAATTTTCATGTCTGCATTTTAAATATAGATTTTTTACGTAAACTTGGGTTAATAAGTAACCAAAGTATTCTAGTAAATTATCTCAATTTTTCTAATAATTTAAGTGAACGTCATTATAATGTTCAAAAAGAAAGACTGGTGCTTCTTCCTGTTTAGTTTTATTAAATAACAGTGAGCATCAGAGGTGCTTCTTGCTGTCTAGTTTTATTAAATTACAGTGAGCATCAAAGGTGCTTCTTGCTGTCTAGATTTATTAAATTACAGTGAGCATCAAAGGTGCTTCTTCCTGTCTAGTTTTATTAAATTACAGTGAGCATCAGAGGTGCTTCTTGCTGTCTAGTCTTATTAGAGTGAGCTTCAATGGTTATTTTATCTTCATTTTTATAATGAATGAAATTTTCATGTCTGCATTTTAAATATAGATTTTTTTACGTCAACTTTGGTTAATAACTAACCAAAATATTCTAGTAAATAACCTAAATTTTTCTAATAATTTCAGTGAACGTCCTTGTAACGTTCTAAAAGTAAGACCAGATATTATTTATCGCGTCAACTTTGGTTAATAACTAACCAAAATATTCTAGTAAATAACCTAAATTTTTCTAATAATTTCAGTGAACGTCCTTGTAACGTTCTAAAAGTAAGACCAGATATTATTTATCGCGTCAACTTTGGTTAATAACTAACCAAAATATTCTAGTAAATAACCTAACTTTTTCTAATAATTTCAGTGAATGTCCTTGTAACGTTCTAAAAGTAAGACCAGATATTATTTATCGCGTCAACTTTGGTTAATAACTAACCAAAATATTCTAGTAAATAACCTAAATTTTTCTAATAATTTAAGTGAACGTCCTTGTAACGTTCTAAAAGTAAGACCAGATATTATTTATCGCGTCAACTTTGGTTAATAACTAACCAAAATATTCTAGTAAATAACCTAAATTTTTCTAATAATTTCAGTGAACGTCCTTGTAACGTTCTAAAAGTAAGACCAGATATTATTTATCGCGTCAACTTTGGTTAATAACTAACCAAAATATTCTAGTAAATAACCTAAATTTTTCTAATAATTTCAGTGAACGTCCTTGTAACGTTCTAAAAGTAAGACCAGATATTATTTATCGCGTCAACTTTGGTTAATAACTAACCAAAATATTCTAGTAAATAACCTACATTTTTCTAATAATTTCAGTGAACGTCCTTGTAACGTTCTAAAAGTAAGACCAGATATTATTTATCGCGTCAACTTTGGTTAATAACTAACCAAAATATTCTAGTAAATAACCTAAATTTTTCTAATAATTTCAGTGAACGTCCTTGTAACGTTCTAAAAGTAAGACCAGATATTATTTATCGCGTCAACTTTGGTTAATAACTAACCAAAATATTCTAGTAAATAACCTAAATTTTTCTAATAATTTCAGTGAACGTCCTTGTAACGTTCTAAAAGTAAGACCAGATATTATTTATCGCGTCAACTTTGGTTAATAACTAACCAAAATATTCTAGTAAATAACCTAAATTTTTCTAATAATTTCAGTGAACGTCCTTGTAACGTTCTAAAAGTAAGACCAGATATTATTTATCGCGTCAACTTTGGTTAATAACTAACCAAAATATTCTAGTAAATAACCTAAATTTTTCTAAAAATTTCAGTGAACGTCCTTGTAACGTTCTAAAAGTAAGACCAGATATTATTTATCGCGTCAACTTTGGTTAATAACTAACCAAAATATTCTAGTAAATAACCTAAATTTTCTAATAATTTCAGTGAACGTCCTTGTAACGTTCTAAAAGTAAGACCAGATATTATTTATCGCGTCAACTTTGGTTAATAACTAACCAAAATATTCTAGTAAATAACCTAAATTTTTCTAATAATTTCAGTGAACGTCCTTGTAACGTTCTAAAAGTAAGACCAGATATTATTTATCGCGTCAACTTTGGTTAATAACTAACCAAAATATTCTAGTAAATAACCTAAATTTTTCTAATAATTTCAGTGAACGTCCTTGTAACGTTCTAAAAGTAAGACCAGATATTATTTATCGCGTCAACTTTGGTTAATAACTAACCAAAATATTCTAGTAAATAACCTAAATTTTTCTAATAATTTCAGTGAACGTCCTTGTAACGTTCTAAAAGTAAGACCAGATATTATTTATCGCGTCAACTTTGGTTAATAACTAACCAAAATATTCTAGTAAATAACCTAAATTTTTCTAATAATTTCAGTGAACGTCCTTGTAACGTTCTAAAAGTAAGACCAGATATTATTTATCGCGTCAACTTTGGTTAATAACTAACCAAAATATTCTAGTAAATAACCTAAATTTTTCTAATAATTTCAGTGAACGTCCTTGTAACGTTCTAAAAGTAAGACCAGATATTATTTATCGCGTCAACTTTGGTTAATAACTAACCAAAATATTCTAGTAAATAACCTAAATTTTTCTAATAATTTCAGTGAACGTACTTGTAACGTTCTTAAAGTAAGACAAGATATTATTTATCGCGTCAACTTTGGTTAATAACTAACCAAAATATTCTAGTAAATAACCTAAATTTTTCTAATAATTTCAGTGAACGTCCTTGTAACGTTCTAAAAGTAAGACCAGATATTATTTATCGCGTCAACTTTGGTTAATAACTAACCAAAATATTCTAGTAAATAACCTAAATTTTTCTAATAATTTCAGTGAACGTCCTTGTAACGTTCTAAAAGTAAGACCAGATATTATTATTATTATCTAATAATTTCAGTGAACGTACTTGTAACGTTCTTAAAGTAAGACAAGATATTATTTATCGCGTCAACTTTGGTTAATAACTAACCAAAATATTCTAGTAAATAACCTAAATTTTTCTAATAATTTCAGTGAACGTCCTTGTAACGTTCTAAAAGTAAGACCAGATATTATTTATCGCGTCAACTTTGGTTAATAACTAACCAAAATATTCTAGTTAATAACCTAAATTTTTCTAATAATTTCAGTGAACGTCCTTGTAACGTTCTAAAAGTAAGACCAGATATTATTTATCGCGTCAACTTTGGTTAATAACTAACCAAAATATTCTAGTAAATAACCTCAATTTTTCTAATAATTTCAGTGAACGTCCTTGTAACGTTCTAAAAGTAAGACCAGATATTATTTATCGCGTCAACTTTGGTTAATAACTAACCAAAATATTCTAGTAAATAACCTAAATTTTTCTAATAATTTCAGTGAACGTCCTTGTAACGTTCTAAAAGTAAGACCAGATATTATTTATCGCGTCAACTTTGGTTAATAACTAACCAAAATATTCTAGTAAATAACCTAAATTTTTCTAATAATTTCAGTGAACGTCCTTGTAACGTTCTAAAAGTAAGACCAGATATTATTTATCGCGTCAACTTTGGTTAATAACTAACCAAAATATTCTAGTAAATAACCTAAATTTTTCTAATAATTTCAGTGAACGTCCTTGTAACGTTCTAAAAGTAAGACCAGATATTATTTATCGCGTCAACTTTGGTTAATAACTAACCAAAATATTCTAGTAAATAACCTACATTTTTCTAATAATTTCAGTGAACGTCCTTGTAACGTTCTAAAAGTAAGACCAGATATTATTTATCGCGTCAACTTTGGTTAATAACTAACCAAAATATTCTAGTAAATAACCTAAATTTTTCTAATAATTTCAGTGAACGTCCTTGTAACGTTCTAAAAGTAAGACCAGATATTATTTATCGCGTCAACTTTGGTTAATAACTAACCAAAATATTCTAGTAAATAACCTAAATTTTTCTAATAATTTCAGTGAACGTCCTTGTAACGTTCTAAAAGTAAGACCAGATATTATTTATCGCGTCAACTTTGGTTAATAACTAACCAAAATATTCTAGTAAATAACCTAAATTTTTCTAATAATTTCAGTGAACGTCCTTGTAACGTTCTAAAAGTAAGACCAGATATTATTTATCGCGTCAACTTCGGTTAATAACTAACCAAAATATTCTAGTAAATAACCTAAATTTTTCTAATAATTTCAGTGAACGTCCTTGTAACGTTCTAAAAGTAAGACCAGATATTATTTATCGCGTCAACTTCGGTTAATAACTAACCAAAATATTCTAGTAAATAACCTAAATTTTTCTAATAATTTCAGTGAACGTCCTTGTAACGTTCTAAAAGTAAGACCAGATATTATTTATCGCGTCAACTTTGGTTAATAACTAACCAAAATATTCTAGTAAGTAACCTAAATTTTTCTAATAATTTCAGTGAACGTCCTTGTAACGTTCTAAAAGTAAGACCAGATATTATTTATCGCGTCAACTTTGGTTAATAGCTAACCAAAATATTCTAGTAAATAACCTAAATTTTTCTAATAATTTCAGTGAACGTCCTTGTAACGTTCTAAAAGTAAGACCAGATATTATTTATCGCGTCAACTTTGGTTAATAACTAACCAAAATATTCTAGTAAATAACCTAAATTTTTCTAATAATTTCAGTGAACGTACTTGTAACGTTCTAAAAGTAAGACCAGATATTATTTATCGCGTCAACTTTGGTTAATAACTAACCAAAATATTCTAGTAAATAACCTAAATTTTTCTAATAATTTCAGTGAACGTCCTTGTAACGTTCTAAAAGTAAGACCAGATATTATTTATCGCGTCAACTTTGGTTAATAACTAACCAAAATATTCTAGAAAATAACCTAAATTTTTCTAATAATTTCAGTGAACGTCCTTGTAACGTTCTAAAAGTAAGACCAGATATTATTTATCGCGTCAACTTTGGTTAATAACTAACCAAAATATTCTAGTAAATAACCTAAATTTTTCTAATAATTTCAGTGAACGTCCTTGTAACGTTCTAAAAGTAAGACCAGATATTATTTATCGCGTCAACTTTGGTTAATAACTAACCAAAATATTCTAGTAAATAACCTAAATTTTTCTAATAATTTCAGTGAACGTCCTTGTAACGTTCTAAAAGTAAGACCAGATATTATTTATCGCGTCAACTTTGGTTAATAACTAACCAAAATATTCTAGTAAATAACCTCAATTTTTCTAATAATTTCAGTGAACGTCCTTGTAACGTTCTAAAAGTAAGACCAGATATTATTTATCGCGTCAACTTTGGTTAATAACTAACCAAAATATTCTAGTAAATAACCTAAATTTTTCTAATAATTTCAGTGAACGTCCTTGTAACGTTCTAAAAGTAAGACCAGATATTATTTATCGCGTCAACTTTGGTTAATAACTAACCAAAATATTCTAGTAAATAACCTAAATTTTTCTAATAATTTCAGTGAACGTCCTTGTAACGTTCTAAAAGTAAGACCAGATATTATTTATCGCGTCAACTTCGGTTAATAACTAACCAAAATATTCTAGTAAATAACCTTAATTTTTCTAATAATTTCAGTGAACATCCTTGTAACGTTCTAAAAGTAAGACCAGATATTATTTATCGCGTCAACTTTGGTTAATAACTAACCAAAATATTCTAGTAAATAACCTAAATTTTCCTAATAATTTAAGTGAACGTCATTATAACGTTCCAAAAGAAAGACTGGTGCTTCTTCCTGTTTAGTTTTATTAAATAACAGTGAGCATCAGAGGTGCTTCTTGCTGTCTAGTTTTATTAAATTACAGTGAGCATCAAAGGTGCTTCTTGCTGTCTACATTTATTAAATTACAGTGAGCATCAAAGGTGCTTCTTCCTGTCTAGTTTTATTAAATTACAGTGAGCATCAGAGGTGCTTCTTGCTGTCTAGTCTTATTAGAGTGAGCTTCAATGGTTATTTTATCTTCATTTTTATAATGAATGAAATTTTCATGTCTGCATTTTAAATATAGATTTTTTAACGTCAACTTTGGTTAATAACTAACCAAAATATTCTAGTAAATAACCTAAATTTTTCTAATAATTTCAGTGAACGTCCTTGTAACGTTCTAAAAGTAAGACCAGATATTATTTATCGCGTCAACTTTGGTTAATAACTAACCAAAATATTCTAGTAAATAACCTAAATTTTTCTAAAAATCTCAGTGAACGTCCTTGTAACGTTCTAAAAGTAAGACCAGATATTATTTATCGCGTCAACTTTGGTTAATAACTAACCAAAATATTCTAGTAAATAACCTAAATTTTCTAATAATTTCAGTGAACGTCCTTGTAACGTTCTAAAAGTAAGACCAGATATTATTTATCGCGTCAACTTTGGTTAATAACTAACCAAAATATTCTAGTAAATAACCTAAATTTTTCTAATAATTTCAGTGAACGTCCTTGTAACGTTCTAAAAGTAAGACCAGATATTATTTATCGCGTCAACTTTGGTTAATAACTAACCAAAATATTCTAGTAAATAACCTAAATTTTTCTAATAATTTCAGTGAACGTCCTTGTAACGTTCTAAAAGTAAGACCAGATATTATTTATCGCGTCAACTTTGGTTAATAACTAACCAAAATATTCTAGTAAATAACCTAAATTTTTCTAATAATTTCAGTGAACGTCCTTGTAACGTTCTAAAAGTAAGACCAGATATTATTTATCGCGTCAACTTTGGTTAATAACTAACCAAAATATTCTAGTAAATAACCTAAATTTTTCTAATAATTTCAGTGAACGTCCTTGTAACGTTCTAAAAGTAAGACCAGATATTATTTATCGCGTCAACTTTGGTTAATAACTAACCAAAATATTCTAGTAAATAACCTAAATTTTTCTAATAATTTCAGTGAACGTCCTTGTAACGTTCTAAAAGTAAGACCAGATATTATTTATCGCGTCAACTTTGGTTAATAACTAACCAAAATATTCTAGTAAATAACCTAAATTTTTCTAATAATTTCAGTGAACGTCCTTGTAACGTTCTAAAAGTAAGACCAGATATAGCCCAGTAGAAAGATGGGCTAATGCCTAACGGAGACAAGAAAAGCTTGCTAGTAAAAATTAGGAAAAGTAAAAGTTGCACGCAAAAGCTATATTCTACGAGTTGCATCTACGCTGCTTTGCATTGCTCACTCAGGCGCTTCTTGCTGTCTAGTTTTATTAAATTGCATCGAGCATCAAAGGTGCCTCTTGCTGTCTAGTTTTATTAAATTGCATCGAGCATCAAAGGTGCCTCTTGCTGTCTAGTTTTATTAAATTGCATTGAGCATCAAAGGTGCTTCTTGCTGTCTAGTTTTATTTAATTGCATCGAGCATCAAACATGCTTCTTGCTGTCTAGTTTTATTAAATTGCATTGAGCATCAAAGGTGCTTCTTGCTGTCTAGTTTTATTAAATTGCAACGAGCATCAAAGTTGCTTCTTGCTGTCTAGTTTTATTTTATTGAATGTAATTTTCATGTTTTCATGAAAAAATCACATGCTGGCTCAGGTGGGATTCGAACCCAAGACCTCCTGCTTACTAGTGCAGGTGCCATACCGCTAGGCCACCGAGCTAGCTGGGGTCAGCGGGGTGAATCGAATCCAATATCGCGGCGATAAACGTTCTAAAAGTAAGACCAGATATTATTTATCGCGTCAACTTTGGTTAAGCTATATTCTACGAGTTGCATCTACGCTGCTTTGCATTGCTCACTAATGCTGCTTACTTAGTTCCAGAAGGAATAGAGAAAGTTATTATTATTATTAAACTGGCAGACCTTTGCCTAGACCAGAAACAAGGAGTGACCCTCTTCAATGGTCTGTCGCAAAGGTTGGGGTAACAACGCCAGGCGGAAAGCTCTAGAAGTTCTCCTACCCCTCAAATAACTAAATTTTTATTTTATTGAATGCAATTTTCATGTCTACATTTTAAATATAGATTAATCGCGTCAACTTTGATTAATAACTAACCAAAATATTCTAGTAAATAACCTAAATTTTTCTAATAATTTCAGTGAACGTCATTGTAACGTTCTAAAAGTAAGACCAGATATAGCCCAGTAGAAAGATGGGCTAATGCCTAATGGAGACAAGGAAAGCTTGCTAGTAAAAATTAGAAAAAGTAAAAGTTGCACGCAAAAGCAATATTCTACGAGTTGCATCTACGCTGCTTTGCATTGCTCACTAACGCTGCTTACTTAGTTCCAGAAGGAATAGAGAAAGTTATTATTATTATTAAACTGGCAGACCTTTGCCTAGACCAGAAACAAGGAGTGACCCTCTTCACTGGTCTGTCGCAAAGGTTGGGGTAACAACGCCAGGCGGAAAGCTCTAGAAGTTCTCCTACCCCAAATAAGTAAGTTTTTATTTTATTGAATGCAATTTTCATGTCTACATTTTAAATATAGATTTATCGCGTCAACTTTGATTAATAACTAACCAAAATATAAAAAAAAGTAAGACCAGATATAGCCCAGTAGAAAGATGGGCTAATGCCTAACGGAGACAAGAAAAGCTTGCTAGTAAAAATGACAAAAGTAGAAGTTGCACGCAAGAGCTTTATCCTACGAGTTGCATCTACAAAAGTAGAAGTTGCACGCAAGAGCTATATCCTACGAGTTGCATCTACAAAAGTAGAAGTTGCACGCAAGAGCTATATCCTACGAGTTGCATCTACAAAAGTAGAAGTTGCACGCAAGAGCTATATCCTACGAGTTGCATCTACGCTGCTTTGCATTGCTCACTAACGCTGCTTACTTATTTCCAGAAGAAATAGAGAAAGTAAGACTGGTAGCAGACATCAGAGAGAAGACAGGCCTTCTCCTGATGGAAAAACCGGTAAGTCCGGTGGCCGGTAAGCCCAGTAGACAGGCCACTTCCCAGTGGAAGAGACCGGCTATAGCAAAGTAGAAAGAAAGTACAGAAACAAGGAAGACCTTCACTGCATAGTTGAAAACAAAAAAGTTTTTGATGAAAGAGCTCATGAACGGAACGAAGAACGGAAGGTGGAACGGGACAAATAACGAAACATGGAACAGAACGTGGATTGGAACACAGAACAAATTGTAGAAAAAAACACAGAATGGAACGCAGAACGAAACACAGACTAGAATGCAGAAAGGCACGCAGAACAGAACACACAATGGAATGCAAAACATAAGACACACCGGAACGCGGAACAGAACGCAGCGTACGGAATGCAGAGGTCGGAACGAGATTAGAACGCGGATAACGGATAATGAAGCACGGAAAAAATAACACGGAATGGCACATGCAGAATGAAATGCAGAACGAAATGCAGAACGAACCGTTACCCTCAGCATCCCATTCTGCTTCCCATTCCACGGTCAGTTCCATGTTAAATTCCACCTTCTGCTCCAAGTTCTGTTCCAAGTTCCATTCCAAGTTCCGTTAAAAGTTCCCTTCCGCGATCCGTTCCATGTTCCATTCATTGACTCTTTCATCATCAACTTATTCATCTCCACAGGGGCCTATGTCCAGGGAAAAATTCTACTCATGCAGGGAACATGAGTAGCGATAGGAAAGGGTAGTAAAGGGAAAGCAGGAAAACTGGCAGTCCTTTGCCTAGACCAGAAACAAGGAGTGACCCTCTTCACTGGTCTGTCGCAAAGGTTGGGGTCATGACGCCAGGCGGAAAACTGAAAAAGTTGTTAGTTCTCCTACCCCACAAATAACACGTCAACTTCGGTTAATAAGTCACCAAAGTATTCTAGTAAATTATCATTGTAAACGTTCCAAAAGAAAGACTGGTGCTTCTTCCTGTCTAGTATTATTAAATTACAGTGAGCATCAGAGGTGCTTCTTGCTGTCTAGTTTTATTTAATTACAGTGAGCATCAAAGGTGCTTCTTGCTGTCTAGATTTATTAAATTACAGTGAGCATCAAAGGTGCTTCTTGCTGTCTAGATTTATTAAATTACAGTGAGCATCAAAGGTGCTTCTTCCTGTCTAGTTTTATTAAATTACAGTGAGCATCAGAGGTGCTTCTTGCTGTCTAGTTTTATTCAATTACAGTGAATATCAAAGGTGTTTTTTATTATTTTATTTTTATTTTTATAATGAATTAAATTTTCATGTCTGCATTTTAAATATAGATTTTTTACGTAAACTTGGGTTAATAAGTAACCAAAGTATTCTAGTAAATTATCTCAATTTTTCTAATAATTTAAGTGAACGTCATTATAATGTTCAAAAAGAAAGACTGGTGCTTCTTCCTGTTTAGTTTTATTAAATAACAGTGAGCATCAGAGGTGCTTCTTGCTGTCTAGTTTTATTAAATTACAGTGAGCATCAAAGGTGCTTCTTGCTGTCTAGATTTATTAAATTACAGTGAGCATCAAAGGTGCTTCTTCCTGTCTAGTTTTATTAAATTACAGTGAGCATCAGAGGTGCTTCTTGCTGTCTAGTCTTATTAGAGTGAGCTTCAATGGTTATTTTATCTTCATTTTTATAATGAATGAAATTTTCATGTCTGCATTTTAAATATAGATTTTTTTACGTCAACTTTGGTTAATAACTAACCAAAATATTCTAGTAAATAACCTAAATTTTTCTAAAAATTTCAGTGAACGTCCTTGTAACATTCTAAAAGTAAGACCAGATATTATTTATCGCGTCAACTTTGGTTAATAACTAACCAAAATATTCTAGTTAATAACCTAAATTTTTCTAATAATTTCAGTGAACGTCCTTGTAACGTTCTAAAAGTAAGACCAGATATTATTTATCGCGTCAACTTTGGTTAATAACTAACCAAAATATTCTAGTAAATAACCTAAATTTTTCTAATAATTTCAGTGAACGTCCTTGTAACGTTCTAAAAGTAAGACCAGATATTATTTATCGCGTCAACTTTGGTTAATAACTAACCAAAATATTCTAGTAAATAACCTAAATTTTTCTAATAATTTCAGTGAACGTCCTTGTAACGTTCTAAAAGTAAGACCAGATATTATTTATCGCGTCAACTTTGGTTAATAACTAACCAAAATATTCTAGTAAATAACCTAAATTTTTCTAATAATTTAAGTGAACGTCCTTGTAACGTTCTAAAAGTAAGACCAGATATTATTTATCGCGTCAACTTTGGTTAATAACTAACCAAAATATTCTAGTAAATAACCTAAATTTTTCTAATAATTTCAGTGAACGTCCTTGTAACGTTCTAAAAGTAAGACCAAATATTATTTATCGCGTCAACTTTGGTTAATAACTAACCAAAATATTCTAGTAAATAACCTAAATTTTTCTAATAATTTCAGTGAACGTCCTTGTAACGTTCTAAAAGTAAGACCAGATATTATTTATCGCGTCAACTTTGGTTAATAACTAATTAAAATATTCTAGTAAATAACCTAATTTTTTCTAATAATTTCAGTGAACGTCCTTTTAACGTTCTAAAAGACCAGATATTATTTATCGCGTCAACTTTGGTTAATAACTAACCAAAATATTCTAGTAAATAACCTACATTTTTCTAATAATTTCAGTGAACGTCCTTGTAACGTTCTAAAAGTAAGACCAGATATTATTTATCGCGTCAACTTTGGTTAATAACTAACCAAAATATTCTAGTAAATAACCTAAATTTTTCTAATAATTTCAGTGAACGTCCTTGTAACGTTCTAAAAGTAAGACCAGATATTATTTATCGCGTCAACTTCGGTTAATAACTAACCAAAATATTCTAGTAAATAACCTAAATTTTTCTAATAATTTCAGTGAACATCCTTGTAACGTTCTAAAAGTAAGACCAGATATTATTTATCGCGTCAACTTTGGTTAATAACTAACCAAAATATTCTAGTAAATAACCTAAATTTTTCTAATAATTTAAGTTAACGTCATTATAACGTTCCAAAAGAAAGACTGGTGCTTCTTCCTGTTTAGTTTTATTAAATAACAGTGAGCATCAGAGGTGCTTCTTGCTGTCTAGTTTTATTAAATTACAGTGAGCATCAAAGGTGCTTCTTGCTGTCTACATTTATTAAATTACAGTGAGCATCAAAGGTGCTTCTTCCTGTCTAGTTTTATTAAATTACAGTGAGCATCAGAGGTGCTTCTTGCTGTCTAGTCTTATTAGAGTGAGCTTCAATGGTTATTTTATCTTCATTTTTATAATGAATGAAATTTTCATGTCTGCATTTTAAATATAGATTTTTTTACGTTCTAAAAGTAAGACCAGATATTATTTATCGCGTCAACTTTGGTTAATAACTAACCAAAATATTCTAGTAAATAACCTAAATTTTTCTAATAATTTCAGTGAACGTCCTTGTAACGTTCTAAAAGTAAGACCAGATATTATTTATCGCGTCAACTTTGGTTAATAACTAACCAAAATATTCTAGTAAATAACCTAAATTTTTCTAATAATTTCAGTGAACGTCCTTGTAACGTTCTAAAAGTAAGACCAGATATTATTTATCGCGTCAACTTTGGTTAATAACTAACCAAAATATTCTAGTAAATAACCTAAATTTTTCTAATAATTTCAGTGAACGTCCTTGTAACGTTCTAAAAGTAAGACCAGATATTATTTATCGCGTCAACTTTGGTTAATAACTAACCAAAATATTCTTGTAAATAACCTAAATTTTTCTAATAATTTCAGTGAACGTCCTTGTAACGTTCTAAAAGTAAGACCAGATATTATTTATCGCGTCAACTTTGGTTAATAACTAACCAAAATATTCTAGTAAATAACCTAAATTTTTCTAATAATTTCAGTGAACGTCCTTGTAACGTTCTAAAAGTAAGACCAGATATTATTTATCGCGTCAACTTTGGTTAATAACTAACCAAAATATTCTAGTAAATAACCTAAATTTTTCTAATAATTTCAGTGAACATCCTAAAAGTAAGACCAGATATTATTATTATTATCTAATAATTTCAGTGAACGTACTTGTAACGTTCTTAAAGTAAGACAAGATATTATTTATCGCGTCAACTTTGGTTAATAACTAACCAAAATATTCTAGTAAATAACCTAAATTTTTCTAATAATTTCAGTGAACGTCCTTGTAACGTTCTAAAAGTAAGACCAGATATTATTTATCGCGTCAACTTTGGTTAATAACTAACCAAAATATTCTAGTAAATAACCTAAATTTTTCTAATAATTTCAGTGAACGTCCTTGTAACGTTCTAAAAGTAAGACCAGATATTATTTATCGCGTCAACTTTGGTTAATAACTAACCAAAATATTCTAGTAAATAACCTCAATTTTTCTAATAATTTCAGTGAACGTCCTTGTAACGTTCTAAAAGTAAGACCAGATATTATTTATCGCGTCAACTTTGGTTAATAACTAACCAAAATATTCTAGTAAATAACCTAAATTTTTCTAATAATTTCAGTGAACGTCCTTGTAACGTTCTAAAAGTAAGACCAGATATTATTTATCGCGTCAACTTTGGTTAATAACTAACCAAAATATTCTAGTAAATAACCTAAATTTTTCTAATAATTTCAGTGAACGTCCTTGTAACGTTCTAAAAGTAAGACCAGATATTATTTATCGCGTCAACTTTGGTTAATAACTAACCAAAATATTCTAGTAAATAACCTAAATTTTTCTAATAATTTCAGTGAACGTCCTTGTAACGTTCTAAAAGTAAGACCAGATATTATTTATCGCGTCAACTTTGGTTAATAACTAACCAAAATATTCTAGTAAATAACCTACATTTTTCTAATAATTTCAGTGAACGTCCTTGTAACATTCTAAAAGTAAGACCAGATATTATTTATCGCGTCAACTTTGGTTAATAACTAACCAAAATATTCTAGTAAATAACCTAAATTTTTCTAATAATTTCAGTGAACGTCCTTGTAACGTTCTAAAAGTAAGACCAGATATTATTTATCGCGTCAACTTTGGTTAATAACTAACCAAAATATTCTAGTAAATAACCTAAATTTTTCTAATAATTTCAGTGAACGTCCTTGTAACGTTCTAAAAGTAAGACCAGATATTATTTATCGCGTCAACTTTGGTTAATAACTAACCAAAATATTCTAGTAAATAACCTAAATTTTTCTAATAATTTCAGTGAACGTCCTTGTAACGTTCTAAAAGTAAGACCAGATATTATTTATCGCGTCAACTTCGGTTAATAACTAACCAAAATATTCTAGTAAATAACCTAAATTTTTCTAATAATTTCAGTGAACGTCCTTGTAACGTTCTAAAAGTAAGACCAGATATTATTTATCGCGTCAACTTCGGTTAATAACTAACCAAAATATTCTAGTAAATAACCTAAATTTTTCTAATAATTTCAGTGAACGTCCTTGTAACGTTCTAAAAGTAAGACCAGATATTATTTATCGCGTCAACTTTGGTTAATAACTAACCAAAATATTCTAGTAAGTAACCTAAATTTTTCTAATAATTTCAGTGAACGTCCTTGTAACGTTCTAAAAGTAAGACCAGATATTATTTATCGCGTCAACTTTGGTTAATAGCTAACCAAAATATTCTAGTAAATAACCTAAATTTTTCTAATAATTTCAGTGAACGTCCTTGTAACGTTCTAAAAGTAAGACCAGATATTATTTATCGCGTCAACTTTGGTTAATAACTAACCAAAATATTCTAGTAAATAACCTAAATTTTTCTAATAATTTCAGTGAACGTACTTGTAACGTTCTAAAAGTAAGACCAGATATTATTTATCGCGTCAACTTTGGTTAATAACTAACCAAAATATTCTAGTAAATAACCTAAATTTTTCTAATAATTTCAGTGAACGTCCTTGTAACATTCTAAAAGTAAGACCAGATATTATTTATCGCGTCAACTTTGGTTAATAACTAACCAAAATATTCTAGTAAATAACCTAAATTTTTCTAATAATTTCAGTGAACGTCCTTGTAACGTTCTAAAAGTAAGACCAGATATTATTTATCGCGTCAACTTCGGTTAATAACTAACCAAAATATTCTAGTAAATAACCTAAATTTTTCTAATAATTTCAGTGAACGTCCTTGTAACGTTCTAAAAGTAAGACCAGATATTATTTATCGCGTCAACTTTGGTTAATAACTAACCAAAATATTCTAGTAAATAACCTAAATTTTTCTAATAATTTCAGTGAACGTCCTTGTAACGTTCTAAAAGTAAGACCAGATATTATTTATCGCGTCAACTTTGGTTAATAACTAACCAAAATATTCTAGAAAATAACCTAAATTTTTCTAATAATTTCAGTGAACGTCCTTGTAACGTTCTAAAAGTAAGACCAGATATTATTTATCGCGTCAACTTTGGTTAATAACTAACCAAAATATTCTAGTAAATAACCTAAATTTTTCTAATAATTTCAGTGAACGTCCTTGTAACGTTCTAAAAGTAAGACCAGATATTATTTATCGCGTCAACTTTGGTTAATAACTAACCAAAATATTCTAGTAAATAACCTAAATTTTTCTAATAATTTCAGTGAACGTCCTTGTAACGTTCTAAAAGTAAGACCAGATATTATTTATCGCGTCAACTTTGGTTAATAACTAACCAAAATATTCTAGTAAATAACCTCAATTTTTCTAATAATTTCAGTGAACGTCCTTGTAACGTTCTAAAAGTAAGACCAGATATTATTTATCGCGTCAACTTTGGTTAATAACTAACCAAAATATTCTAGTAAATAACCTAAATTTTTCTAATAATTTCAGTGAACGTCCTTGTAACGTTCTAAAAGTAAGACCAGATATTATTTATCGCGTCAACTTTGGTTAATAACTAACCAAAATATTCTAGTAAATAACCTAAATTTTTCTAATAATTTCAGTGAACGTCCTTGTAACGTTCTAAAAGTAAGACCAGATATTATTTATCACGTCAACTTCGGTTAATAACTAACCAAAATATTCTAGTAAATAACCTTAATTTTTCTAATAATTTCAGTGAACATCCTTGTAACGTTCTAAAAGTAAGACCAGATATTATTTATCGCGTCAACTTTGGTTAATAACTAACCAAAATATTCTAGTAAATAACCTAAATTTTCCTAATAATTTAAGTGAACGTCATTATAACGTTCCAAAAGAAAGACTGGTGCTTCTTCCTGTTTAGTTTTATTAAATAACAGTGAGCATCAGAGGTGCTTCTTGCTGTCTAGTTTTATTAAATTACAGTGAGCATCAAAGGTGCTTCTTGCTGTCTACATTTATTAAATTACAGTGAGCATCAAAGGTGCTTCTTCCTGTCTAGTTTTATTAAATTACAGTGAGCATCAGAGGTGCTTCTTGCTGTCTAGTCTTATTAGAGTGAGCTTCAATGGTTATTTTATCTTCATTTTTATAATGAATGAAATTTTCATGTCTGCATTTTAAATATAGATTTTTTAACGTCAACTTTGGTTAATAACTAACCAAAATATTCTAGTAAATAACCTAAATTTTTCTAATAATTTCAGTGAACGTCCTTGTAACGTTCTAAAAGTAAGACCAGATATTATTTATCGCGTCAACTTTGGTTAATAACTAACCAAAATATTCTAGTAAATAACCTAAATTTTTCTAAAAATCTCAGTGAACGTCCTTGTAACGTTCTAAAAGTAAGACCAGATATTATTTATCGCGTCAACTTTGGTTAATAACTAACCAAAATATTCTAGTAAATAACCTAAATTTTCTAATAATTTCAGTGAACGTCCTTGTAACGTTCTAAAAGTAAGACCAGATATTATTTATCGCGTCAACTTTGGTTAATAACTAACCAAAATATTCTAGTAAATAACCTAAATTTTTCTAATAATTTCAGTGAACGTCCTTGTAACGTTCTAAAAGTAAGACCAGATATTATTTATCGCGTCAACTTTGGTTAATAACTAACCAAAATATTCTAGTAAATAACCTAAATTTTTCTAATAATTTCAGTGAACGTCCTTGTAACGTTCTAAAAGTAAGACCAGATATTATTTATCGCGTCAACTTTGGTTAATAACTAACCAAAATATTCTAGTAAATAACCTAAATTTTTCTAATAATTTCAGTGAACGTCCTTGTAACGTTCTAAAAGTAAGACCAGATATTATTTATCGCGTCAACTTTGGTTAATAACTAACCAAAATATTCTAGTAAATAACCTCAATTTTTCTAATAATTTCAGTGAACGTCCTTGTAACGTTCTAAAAGTAAGACCAGATATTATTTATCGCGTCAACTTTGGTTAATAACTAACCAAAATATTCTAGTAAATAACCTAAATTTTTCTAATAATTTCAGTGAACGTCCTTGTAACGTTCTAAAAGTAAGACCAGATATTATTTATCGCGTCAACTTTGGTTAATAACTAACCAAAATATTCTAGTAAATAACCTAAATTTTTCTAATAATTTCAGTGAACGTCCTTGTAACGTTCTAAAAGTAAGACCAGATATAGCCCAGTAGAAAGATGGGCTAATGCCTAACGGAGACAAGAAAAGCTTGCTAGTAAAAATTAGGAAAAGTAAAAGTTGCACGCAAAAGCTATATTCTACGAGTTGCATCTACGCTGCTTTGCATTGCTCACTCAGGCGCTTCTTGCTGTCTAGTTTTATTAAATTGCATCGAGCATCAAAGGTGCCTCTTGCTGTCTAGTTTTATTAAATTGCATCGAGCATCAAAGGTGCCTCTTGCTGTCTAGTTTTATTAAATTGCATTGAGCATCAAAGGTGCTTCTTGCTGTCTAGTTTTATTTAATTGCATCGAGCATCAAACATGCTTCTTGCTGTCTAGTTTTATTAAATTGCATTGAGCATCAAAGGTGCTTCTTGCTGTCTAGTTTTATTAAATTGCAACGAGCATCAAAGTTGCTTCTTGCTGTCTAGTTTTATTTTATTGAATGTAATTTTCATGTTTTCATGAAAAAATCACATGCTGGCTCAGGTGGGATTCGAACCCAAGACCTCCTGCTTACTAGTGCAGGTGCCATACCGCTAGGCCACCGAGCTAGCTGGGGTCAGCGGGGTGAATCGAATCCAATATCGCGGCGATAAACGTTCTAAAAGTAAGACCAGATATTATTTATCGCGTCAACTTTGGTTAAGCTATATTCTACGAGTTGCATCTACGCTGCTTTGCATTGCTCACTAATGCTGCTTACTTAGTTCCAGAAGGAATAGAGAAAGTTATTATTATTATTAAACTGGCAGACCTTTGCCTAGACCAGAAACAAGGAGTGACCCTCTTCAATGGTCTGTCGCAAAGGTTGGGGTAACAACGCCAGGCGGAAAGCTCTAGAAGTTCTCCTACCCCTCAAATAACTAAATTTTTATTTTATTGAATGCAATTTTCATGTCTACATTTTAAATATAGATTAATCGCGTCAACTTTGATTAATAACTAACCAAAATATTCTAGTAAATAACCTAAATTTTTCTAATAATTTCAGTGAACGTCATTGTAACGTTCTAAAAGTAAGACCAGATATAGCCCAGTAGAAAGATGGGCTAATGCCTAATGGAGACAAGGAAAGCTTGCTAGTAAAAATTAGAAAAAGTAAAAGTTGCACGCAAAAGCAATATTCTACGAGTTGCATCTACGCTGCTTTGCATTGCTCACTAACGCTGCTTACTTAGTTCCAGAAGGAATAGAGAAAGTTATTATTATTATTAAACTGGCAGACCTTTGCCTAGACCAGAAACAAGGAGTGACCCTCTTCACTGGTCTGTCGCAAAGGTTGGGGTAACAACGCCAGGCGGAAAGCTCTAGAAGTTCTCCTACCCCAAATAAGTAAGTTTTTATTTTATTGAATGCAATTTTCATGTCTACATTTTAAATATAGATTTATCGCGTCAACTTTGATTAATAACTAACCAAAATATAAAAAAAAGTAAGACCAGATATAGCCCAGTAGAAAGATGGGCTAATGCCTAACGGAGACAAGAAAAGCTTGCTAGTAAAAATGACAAAAGTAGAAGTTGCACGCAAGAGCTTTATCCTACGAGTTGCATCTACAAAAGTAGAAGTTGCACGCAAGAGCTATATCCTACGAGTTGCATCTACAAAAGTAGAAGTTGCACGCAAGAGCTATATCCTACGAGTTGCATCTACAAAAGTAGAAGTTGCACGCAAGAGCTATATCCTACGAGTTGCATCTACGCTGCTTTGCATTGCTCACTAACGCTGCTTACTTATTTCCAGAAGAAATAGAGAAAGTAAGACTGGTAGCAGACATCAGAGAGAAGACAGGCCTTCTCCTGATGGAAAAACCGGTAAGTCCGGTGGCCGGTAAGCCCAGTAGACAGGCCACTTCCCAGTGGAAGAGACCGGCTATAGCAAAGTAGAAAGAAAGTACAGAAACAAGGAAGACCTTCACTGCATAGTTGAAAACAAAAAAGTTTTTGATGAAAGAGCTCATGAACGGAACGAAGAACGGAAGGTGGAACGGGACAAATAACGAAACATGGAACAGAACGTGGATTGGAACACAGAACAAATTGTAGAAAAAAACACAGAATGGAACGCAGAACGAAACACAGACTAGAATGCAGAAAGGCACGCAGAACAGAACACACAATGGAATGCAAAACATAAGACACACCGGAACGCGGAACAGAACGCAGCGTACGGAATGCAGAGGTCGGAACGAGATTAGAACGCGGATAACGGATAATGAAGCACGGAAAAAATAACACGGAATGGCACATGCAGAATGAAATGCAGAACGAAATGCAGAACGAACCGTTACCCTCAGCATCCCATTCTGCTTCCCATTCCACGGTCAGTTCCATGTTAAATTCCACCTTCTGCTCCAAGTTCTGTTCCAAGTTCCATTCCAAGTTCCGTTAAAAGTTCCCTTCCGCGATCCGTTCCATGTTCCATTCATTGACTCTTTCATCATCAACTTATTCATCTCCACAGGGGCCTATGTCCAGGGAAAAATTCTACTCATGCAGGGAACATGAGTAGCGATAGGAAAGGGTAGTAAAGGGAAAGCAGGAAAACTGGCAGTCCTTTGCCTAGACCAGAAACAAGGAGTGACCCTCTTCACTGGTCTGTCGCAAAGGTTGGGGTCATGACGCCAGGCGGAAAACTGAAAAAGTTGTTAGTTCTCCTACCCCACAAATAACACGTCAACTTCGGTTAATAAGTCACCAAAGTATTCTAGTAAATTATCATTGTAAACGTTCCAAAAGAAAGACTGGTGCTTCTTCCTGTCTAGTATTATTAAATTACAGTGAGCATCAGAGGTGCTTCTTGCTGTCTAGTTTTATTTAATTACAGTGAGCATCAAAGGTGCTTCTTGCTGTCTAGATTTATTAAATTACAGTGAGCATCAAAGGTGCTTCTTGCTGTCTAGATTTATTAAATTACAGTGAGCATCAAAGGTGCTTCTTCCTGTCTAGTTTTATTAAATTACAGTGAGCATCAGAGGTGCTTCTTGCTGTCTAGTTTTATTCAATTACAGTGAATATCAAAGGTGTTTTTTATTATTTTATTTTTATTTTTATAATGAATTAAATTTTCATGTCTGCATTTTAAATATAGATTTTTTACGTAAACTTGGGTTAATAAGTAACCAAAGTATTCTAGTAAATTATCTCAATTTTTCTAATAATTTAAGTGAACGTCATTATAATGTTCAAAAAGAAAGACTGGTGCTTCTTCCTGTTTAGTTTTATTAAATAACAGTGAGCATCAGAGGTGCTTCTTGCTGTCTAGTTTTATTAAATTACAGTGAGCATCAAAGGTGCTTCTTGCTGTCTAGATTTATTAAATTACAGTGAGCATCAAAGGTGCTTCTTCCTGTCTAGTTTTATTAAATTACAGTGAGCATCAGAGGTGCTTCTTGCTGTCTAGTCTTATTAGAGTGAGCTTCAATGGTTATTTTATCTTCATTTTTATAATGAATGAAATTTTCATGTCTGCATTTTAAATATAGATTTTTTTACGTCAACTTTGGTTAATAACTAACCAAAATATTCTAGTAAATAACCTAAATTTTTCTAAAAATTTCAGTGAACGTCCTTGTAACATTCTAAAAGTAAGACCAGATATTATTTATCGCGTCAACTTTGGTTAATAACTAACCAAAATATTCTAGTTAATAACCTAAATTTTTCTAATAATTTCAGTGAACGTCCTTGTAACGTTCTAAAAGTAAGACCAGATATTATTTATCGCGTCAACTTTGGTTAATAACTAACCAAAATATTCTAGTAAATAACCTAAATTTTTCTAATAATTTCAGTGAACGTCCTTGTAACGTTCTAAAAGTAAGACCAGATATTATTTATCGCGTCAACTTTGGTTAATAACTAACCAAAATATTCTAGTAAATAACCTAAATTTTTCTAATAATTTCAGTGAACGTCCTTGTAACGTTCTAAAAGTAAGACCAGATATTATTTATCGCGTCAACTTTGGTTAATAACTAACCAAAATATTCTAGTAAATAACCTAAATTTTTCTAATAATTTAAGTGAACGTCCTTGTAACGTTCTAAAAGTAAGACCAGATATTATTTATCGCGTCAACTTTGGTTAATAACTAACCAAAATATTCTAGTAAATAACCTAAATTTTTCTAATAATTTCAGTGAACGTCCTTGTAACGTTCTAAAAGTAAGACCAAATATTATTTATCGCGTCAACTTTGGTTAATAACTAACCAAAATATTCTAGTAAATAACCTAAATTTTTCTAATAATTTCAGTGAACGTCCTTGTAACGTTCTAAAAGTAAGACCAGATATTATTTATCGCGTCAACTTTGGTTAATAACTAATTAAAATATTCTAGTAAATAACCTAATTTTTTCTAATAATTTCAGTGAACGTCCTTTTAACGTTCTAAAAGACCAGATATTATTTATCGCGTCAACTTTGGTTAATAACTAACCAAAATATTCTAGTAAATAACCTACATTTTTCTAATAATTTCAGTGAACGTCCTTGTAACGTTCTAAAAGTAAGACCAGATATTATTTATCGCGTCAACTTTGGTTAATAACTAACCAAAATATTCTAGTAAATAACCTAAATTTTTCTAATAATTTCAGTGAACGTCCTTGTAACGTTCTAAAAGTAAGACCAGATATTATTTATCGCGTCAACTTCGGTTAATAACTAACCAAAATATTCTAGTAAATAACCTAAATTTTTCTAATAATTTCAGTGAACATCCTTGTAACGTTCTAAAAGTAAGACCAGATATTATTTATCGCGTCAACTTTGGTTAATAACTAACCAAAATATTCTAGTAAATAACCTAAATTTTTCTAATAATTTAAGTGAACGTCATTATAACGTTCCAAAAGAAAGACTGGTGCTTCTTCCTGTTTAGTTTTATTAAATAACAGTGAGCATCAGAGGTGCTTCTTGCTGTCTAGTTTTATTAAATTACAGTGAGCATCAAAGGTGCTTCTTGCTGTCTACATTTATTAAATTACAGTGAGCATCAAAGGTACTTCTTCCTGTCTAGTTTTATTAAATTACAGTGAGCATCAGAGGTGCTTCTTGCTGTCTAGTCTTATTAGAGTGAGCTTCAATGGTTATTTTATCTTCATTTTTATAATGAATGAAATTTTCATGTCTGCATTTTAAATATAGATTTTTTTACGTCAACTTTGGTTAATAACTAACCAAAATATTCTAGTAAATAACCTAAATTTTTCTAATAATTTCAGTGAACGTCCTTGTAACGTTCTAAAAGTAAGACCAGATATTATTTATCGCGTCAACTTTGGTTAATAACTAACCAAAATATTCTAGTAAATAACCTAAATTTTTCTAATAATTTCAGTGAACGTCCTTGTAACGTTCTAAAAGTAAGACCAGATATTATTTATCGCGTCAACTTTGGTTAATAACTAACCAAAATATTCTAGTAAATAACCTAAATTTTTCTAATAATTTCAGTGAACGTCCTTGTAACGTTCTAAAAGTAAGACCAGATATTATTTATCGCGTCAACTTTGGTTAATAACTAACCAAAATATTCTAGTAAATAACCTAAATTTTTCTAATAATTTCAGTGAACGTCCTTGTAACGTTCTAAAAGTAAGACCAGATATTATTTATCGCGTCAACTTTGGTTAATAACTAACCAAAATATTCTAGTAAATAACCTAAATTTTTCTAATAATTTCAGTGAACGTCCTTGTAACGTTCTAAAAGTAAGACCAGATATTATTTATCGCGTCAACTTTGGTTAATAACTAACCAAAATATTCTTGTAAATAACCTAAATTTTTCTAATAATTTCAGTGAACGTCCTTGTAACGTTCTAAAAGTAAGACCAGATATTATTTATCGCGTCAACTTTGGTTAATAACTAACCAAAATATTCTAGTAAATAACCTAAATTTTTCTAATAATTTCAGTGAACGTCCTTGTAACGTTCTAAAAGTAAGACCAGATATTATTTATCGCGTCAACTTTGGTTAATAACTAACCAAAATATTCTAGTAAATAACCTAAATTTTTCTAATAATTTCAGTGAACGTCCTTGTAACGTTCTAAAAGTAAGACCAGATATTATTTATCGCGTCAACTTTGGTTAATAACTAACCAAAATATTCTTGTAAATAACCTAAATTTTTCTAATAATTTCAGTGAACGTCCTTGTAACGTTCTAAAAGTAAGACCAGATATTATTTATCGCGTCAACTTTGGTTAATAACTAACCAAAATATTCTAGTAAATAACCTAAATTTTTCTAATAATTTCAGTGAACGTCCTTGTAACGTTCTAAAAGTAAGACCAGATATTATTTATCGCGTCAACTTTGGTTAATAACTAACCAAAATATTCTAGTAAATAACCTAAATTTTTCTAATAATTTCAGTGAACGTCCTTGTAACGTTCTAAAAGTAAGACCAGATATTATTTATCGCGTCAACTTTGGTTAATAACTAACCAAAATATTCTAGTAAATAACCTAAATTTTTCTAATAATTTCAGTGAACGTCCTTGTAACGTTCTAAAAGTAAGACCAGATATTATTTATCGCGTCAACTTTGGTTAATAACTAACCAAAATATTCTAGTAAATAACCTAAATTTTTCTAATAATTTCAGTGAACGTCCTTGTAACGTTCTAAAAGTAAGACCAGATATTATTTATCGCGTCAACTTTGGTTAATAACTAACCAAAATATTCTAGTAAATAACCTAAATTTTTCTAATAATTTCAGTGAACGTCCTTGTAACGTTCTAAAAGTAAGACCAGATATTATTTATCGCGTCAACTTTGGTTAATAACTAACCAAAATATTCTAGTAAATAACCTAAATTTTTCTAATAATTTCAGTGAACGTCCTTGTAACGTTCTAAAAGTAAGACCAGATATTATTTATCGCGTCAACTTTGGTTAATAACTAACCAAAATATTCTAGTAAATAACCTAAATTTTTCTAATAATTTCAGTGAACGTACTTGTAACGTTCTTAAAGTAAGACAAGATATTATTTATCGCGTCAACTTTGGTTAATAACTAACCAAAATATTCTAGTAAATAACCTAAATTTTTCTAATAATTTCAGTGAACGTCCTTGTAACGTTCTAAAAGTAAGACCAGATATTATTTATCGCGTCAACTTTGGTTAATAACTAACCAAAATATTCTAGTAAATAACCTAAATTTTTCTAATAATTTCAGTGAACGTCCTTGTAACGTTCTAAAAGTAAGACCAGATATTATTATTATTATCTAATAATTTCAGTGAACGTACTTGTAACGTTCTTAAAGTAAGACAAGATATTATTTATCGCGTCAACTTTGGTTAATAACTAACCAAAATATTCTAGTAAATAACCTAAATTTTTCTAATAATTTCAGTGAACGTCCTTGTAACGTTCTAAAAGTAAGACCAGATATTATTTATCGCGTCAACTTTGGTTAATAACTAACCAAAATATTCTAGTAAATAACCTAAATTTTTCTAATAATTTCAGTGAACGTCCTTGTAACGTTCTAAAAGTAAGACCAGATATTATTTATCGCGTCAACTTTGGTTAATAACTAACCAAAATATTCTAGTAAATAACCTCAATTTTTCTAATAATTTCAGTGAACGTCCTTGTAACGTTCTAAAAGTAAGACCAGATATTATTTATCGCGTCAACTTTGGTTAATAACTAACCAAAATATTCTAGTAAATAACCTAAATTTTTCTAATAATTTCAGTGAACGTCCTTGTAACGTTCTAAAAGTAAGACCAGATATTATTTATCGCGTCAACTTTGGTTAATAACTAACCAAAATATTCTAGTAAATAACCTAAATTTTTCTAATAATTTCAGTGAACGTCCTTGTAACGTTCTAAAAGTAAGACCAGATATTATTTATCGCGTCAACTTTGGTTAATAACTAACCAAAATATTCTAGTAAATAACCTAAATTTTTCTAATAATTTCAGTGAACGTCCTTGTAACGTTCTAAAAGTAAGACCAGATATTATTTATCGCGTCAACTTTGGTTAATAACTAACCAAAATATTCTAGTAAATAACCTACATTTTTCTAATAATTTCAGTGAACGTCCTTGTAACATTCTAAAAGTAAGACCAGATATTATTTATCGCGTCAACTTTGGTTAATAACTAACCAAAATATTCTAGTAAATAACCTAAATTTTTCTAATAATTTCAGTGAACGTCCTTGTAACGTTCTAAAAGTAAGACCAGATATTATTTATCGCGTCAACTTTGGTTAATAACTAACCAAAATATTCTAGTAAATAACCTAAATTTTTCTAATAATTTCAGTGAACGTCCTTGTAACGTTCTAAAAGTAAGACCAGATATTATTTATCGCGTCAACTTTGGTTAATAACTAACCAAAATATTCTAGTAAATAACCTAAATTTTTCTAATAATTTCAGTGAACGTCCTTGTAACGTTCTAAAAGTAAGACCAGATATTATTTATCGCGTCAACTTCGGTTAATAACTAACCAAAATATTCTAGTAAATAACCTAAATTTTTCTAATAATTTCAGTGAACGTCCTTGTAACGTTCTAAAAGTAAGACCAGATATTATTTATCGCGTCAACTTCGGTTAATAACTAACCAAAATATTCTAGTAAATAACCTAAATTTTTCTAATAATTTCAGTGAACGTCCTTGTAACGTTCTAAAAGTAAGACCAGATATTATTTATCGCGTCAACTTTGGTTAATAACTAACCAAAATATTCTAGTAAGTAACCTAAATTTTTCTAATAATTTCAGTGAACGTCCTTGTAACGTTCTAAAAGTAAGACCAGATATTATTTATCGCGTCAACTTTGGTTAATAGCTAACCAAAATATTCTAGTAAATAACCTAAATTTTTCTAATAATTTTAGTGAACGTCCTTGTAACGTTCTAAAAGTAAGACCAGATATTATTTATCGCGTCAACTTTGGTTAATAACTAACCAAAATATTCTAGTAAATAACCTAAATTTTTCTAATAATTTCAGTGAACGTACTTGTAACGTTCTAAAAGTAAGACCAGATATTATTTATCGCGTCAACTTTGGTTAATAACTAACCAAAATATTCTAGTAAATAACCTAAATTTTTCTAATAATTTCAGTGAACGTCCTTGTAACGTTCTAAAAGTAAGACCAGATATTATTTATCGCGTCAACTTTGGTTAATAACTAACCAAAATATTCTAGTAAATAACCTAAATTTTTCTAATAATTTCAGTGAACGTCCTTGTAACGTTCTAAAAGTAAGACCAGATATTATTTATCGCGTCAACTTCGGTTAATAACTAACCAAAATATTCTAGTAAATAACCTAAATTTTTCTAATAATTTCAGTGAACGTCCTTGTACCGTTCTAAAAGTAAGACCAGATATTATTTATCGCGTCAACTTTGGTTAATAACTAACCAAAATATTCTAGTAAATAACCTAAATTTTTCTAATAATTTCAGTGAACGTCCTTGTAACGTTCTAAAAGTAAGACCAGATATTATTTATCGCGTCAACTTTGGTTAATAACTAACCAAAATATTCTAGTAAATAACCTAAATTTTTCTAATAATTTCAGTGAACGTCCTTGTAACGTTCTAAAAGTAAGACCAGATATTATTATTATTATCTAATAATTTCAGTGAACGTACTTGTAACGTTCTTAAAGTAAGACAAGATATTATTTATCGCGTCAACTTTGGTTAATAACTAACCAAAATATTCTAGTAAATAACCTAAATTTTTCTAATAATTTCAGTGAACGTCCTTGTAACGTTCTAAAAGTAAGACCAGATATTATTTATCGCGTCAACTTTGGTTAATAACTAACCAAAATATTCTAGTAAATAACCTAAATTTTTCTAATAATTTCAGTGAACGTCCTTGTAACGTTCTAAAAGTAAGACCAGATATTATTTATCGCGTCAACTTTGGTTAATAACTAACCAAAATATTCTAGTAAATAACCTCAATTTTTCTAATAATTTCAGTGAACGTCCTTGTAACGTTCTAAAAGTAAGACCAGATATTATTTATCGCGTCAACTTTGGTTAATAACTAACCAAAATATTCTAGTAAATAACCTAAATTTTTCTAATAATTTCAGTGAACGTCCTTGTAACGTTCTAAAAGTAAGACCAGATATTATTTATCGCGTCAACTTTGGTTAATAACTAACCAAAATATTCTAGTAAATAACCTAAATTTTTCTAATAATTTCAGTGAACGTCCTTGTAACGTTCTAAAAGTAAGACCAGATATTATTTATCGCGTCAACTTTGGTTAATAACTAACCAAAATATTCTAGTAAATAACCTAAATTTTTCTAATAATTTCAGTGAACGTCCTTGTAACGTTCTAAAAGTAAGACCAGATATTATTTATCGCGTCAACTTTGGTTAATAACTAACCAAAATATTCTAGTAAATAACCTACATTTTTCTAATAATTTCAGTGAACGTCCTTGTAACATTCTAAAAGTAAGACCAGATATTATTTATCGCGTCAACTTTGGTTAATAACTAACCAAAATATTCTAGTAAATAACCTAAATTTTTCTAATAATTTCAGTGAACGTCCTTGTAACGTTCTAAAAGTAAGACCAGATATTATTTATCGCGTCAACTTTGGTTAATAACTAACCAAAATATTCTAGTAAATAACCTAAATTTTTCTAATAATTTCAGTGAACGTCCTTGTAACGTTCTAAAAGTAAGACCAGATATTATTTATCGCGTCAACTTTGGTTAATAACTAACCAAAATATTCTAGTAAATAACCTAAATTTTTCTAATAATTTCAGTGAACGTCCTTGTAACGTTCTAAAAGTAAGACCAGATATTATTTATCGCGTCAACTTCGGTTAATAACTAACCAAAATATTCTAGTAAATAACCTAAATTTTTCTAATAATTTCAGTGAACGTCCTTGTAACGTTCTAAAAGTAAGACCAGATATTATTTATCGCGTCAACTTCGGTTAATAACTAACCAAAATATTCTAGTAAATAACCTAAATTTTTCTAATAATTTCAGTGAACGTCCTTGTAACGTTCTAAAAGTAAGACCAGATATTATTTATCGCGTCAACTTTGGTTAATAACTAACCAAAATATTCTAGTAAGTAACCTAAATTTTTCTAATAATTTCAGTGAACGTCCTTGTAACGTTCTAAAAGTAAGACCAGATATTATTTATCGCGTCAACTTTGGTTAATAGCTAACCAAAATATTCTAGTAAATAACCTAAATTTTTCTAATAATTTTAGTGAACGTCCTTGTAACGTTCTAAAAGTAAGACCAGATATTATTTATCGCGTCAACTTTGGTTAATAACTAACCAAAATATTCTAGTAAATAACCTAAATTTTTCTAATAATTTCAGTGAACGTACTTGTAACGTTCTAAAAGTAAGACCAGATATTATTTATCGCGTCAACTTTGGTTAATAACTAACCAAAATATTCTAGTAAATAACCTAAATTTTTCTAATAATTTCAGTGAACGTCCTTGTAACGTTCTAAAAGTAAGACCAGATATTATTTATCGCGTCAACTTTGGTTAATAACTAACCAAAATATTCTAGTAAATAACCTAAATTTTTCTAATAATTTCAGTGAACGTCCTTGTAACGTTCTAAAAGTAAGACCAGATATTATTTATCGCGTCAACTTCGGTTAATAACTAACCAAAATATTCTAGTAAATAACCTAAATTTTTCTAATAATTTCAGTGAACGTCCTTGTACCGTTCTAAAAGTAAGACCAGATATTATTTATCGCGTCAACTTTGGTTAATAACTAACCAAAATATTCTAGTAAATAACCTAAATTTTTCTAATAATTTCAGTGAACGTCCTTGTAACGTTCTAAAAGTAAGACCAGATATTATTTATCGCGTCAACTTTGGTTAATAACTAACCAAAATATTCTAGAAAATAACCTAAATTTTTCTAATAATTTCAGTGAACGTCCTTGTAACGTTCTAAAAGTAAGACCAGATATTATTTATCGCGTCAACTTTGGTTAATAACTAACCAAAATATTCTAGTAAATAACCTAAATTTTTCTAATAATTTCAGTGAACGTCCTTGTAACGTTCTAAAAGTAAGACCAGATATTATTTATCGCGTCAACTTTGGTTAATAACTAACCAAAATATTCTAGTAAATAACCTAAATTTTTCTAATAATTTCAGTGAACGTCCTTGTAACGTTCTAAAAGTAAGACCAGATATTATTTATCGCGTCAACTTTGGTTAATAACTAACCAAAATATTCTAGTAAATAACCTCAATTTTTCTAATAATTTCAGTGAACGTCCTTGTAACGTTCTAAAAGTAAGACCAGATATTATTTATCGCGTCAACTTTGGTTAATAACTAACCAAAATATTCTAGTAAATAACCTAAATTTTTCTAATAATTTCAGTGAACGTCCTTGTAACGTTCTAAAAGTAAGACCAGATATTATTTATCGCGTCAACTTTGGTTAATAACTAACCAAAATATTCTAGTAAATAACCTAAATTTTTCTAATAATTTCAGTGAACGTCCTTGTAACGTTCTAAAAGTAAGACCAGATATTATTTATCGCGTCAACTTCGGTTAATAACTAACCAAAATATTCTAGTAAATAACCTTAATTTTTCTAATAATTTCAGTGAACATCCTTGTAACGTTCTAAAAGTAAGACCAGATATTATTTATCGCGTCAACTTTGGTTAATAACTAACCAAAATATTCTAGTAAATAACCTAAATTTTCCTAATAATTTAAGTGAACGTCATTATAACGTTCCAAAAGAAAGACTGGTGCTTCTTCCTGTTTAGTTTTATTAAATAACAGTGAGCATCAGAGGTGCTTCTTGCTGTCTAGTTTTATTAAATTACAGTGAGCATCAAAGGTGCTTCTTGCTGTCTACATTTATTAAATTACAGTGAGCATCAAAGGTGCTTCTTCCTGTCTAGTTTTATTAAATTACAGTGAGCATCAGAGGTGCTTCTTGCTGTCTAGTCTTATTAGAGTGAGCTTCAATGGTTATTTTATCTTCATTTTTATAATGAATGAAATTTTCATGTCTGCATTTTAAATATAGATTTTTTAACGTCAACTTTGGTTAATAACTAACCAAAATATTCTAGTAAATAACCTAAATTTTTCTAAAAATCTCAGTGAACGTCCTTGTAACGTTCTAAAAGTAAGACCAGATATTATTTATCGCGTCAACTTTGGTTAATAACTAACCAAAATATTCTAGTAAATAACCTAAATTTTCTAATAATTTCAGTGAACGTCCTTGTAACGTTCTAAAAGTAAGACCAGATATTATTTATCGCGTCAACTTTGGTTAATAACTAACCAAAATATTCTAGTAAATAACCTAAATTTTTCTAATAATTTCAGTGAACGTCCTTGTAACGTTCTAAAAGTAAGACCAGATATTATTTATCGCGTCAACTTTGGTTAATAACTAACCAAAATATTCTAGTAAATAACCTAAATTTTTCTAATAATTTCAGTGAACGTCCTTGTAACGTTCTAAAAGTAAGACCAGATATTATTTATCGCGTCAACTTTGGTTAATAACTAACCAAAATATTCTAGTAAATAACCTAAATTTTTCTAATAATTTCAGTGAACGTCCTTGTAACGTTCTAAAAGTAAGACCAGATATTATTTATCGCGTCAACTTTGGTTAATAACTAACCAAAATATTCTAGTAAATAACCTAAATTTTTCTAATAATTTCAGTGAACGTCCTTGTAACGTTCTAAAAGTAAGACCAGATATTATTTATCGCGTCAACTTTGGTTAATAACTAACCAAAATATTCTAGTAAATAACCTAAATTTTTCTAATAATTTCAGTGAACGTCCTTGTAACGTTCTAAAAGTAAGACCAGATATTATTTATCGCGTCAACTTTGGTTAATAACTAACCAAAATATTCTAGTAAATAACCTAAATTTTTCTAATAATTTCAGTGAACGTCCTTGTAACGTTCTAAAAGTAAGACCAGATATAGCCCAGTAGAAAGATGGGCTAATGCCTAACGGAGACAAGAAAAGCTTGCTAGTAAAAATTAGGAAAAGTAAAAGTTGCACGCAAAAGCTATATTCTACGAGTTGCATCTACGCTGCTTTGCATTGCTCACTCAGGCGCTTCTTGCTGTCTAGTTTTATTAAATTGCATCGAGCATCAAAGGTGCCTCTTGCTGTCTAGTTTTATTAAATTGCATCGAGCATCAAAGGTGCCTCTTGCTGTCTAGTTTTATTAAATTGCATTGAGCATCAAAGGTGCTTCTTGCTGTCTAGTTTTATTTAATTGCATCGAGCATCAAACATGCTTCTTGCTGTCTAGTTTTATTAAATTGCATTGAGCATCAAAGGTGCTTCTTGCTGTCTAGTTTTATTAAATTGCAACGAGCATCAAAGTTGCTTCTTGCTGTCTAGTTTTATTTTATTGAATGTAATTTTCATGTTTTCATGAAAAAATCACATGCTGGCTCAGGTGGGATTCGAACCCAAGACCTCCTGCTTACTAGTGCAGGTGCCATACCGCTAGGCCACCGAGCTAGCTGGGGTCAGCGGGGTGAATCGAATCCAATATCGCGGCGATAAACGTTCTAAAAGTAAGACCAGATATTATTTATCGCGTCAACTTTGGTTAAGCTATATTCTACGAGTTGCATCTACGCTGCTTTGCATTGCTCACTAATGCTGCTTACTTAGTTCCAGAAGGAATAGAGAAAGTTATTATTATTATTAAACTGGCAGACCTTTGCCTAGACCAGAAACAAGGAGTGACCCTCTTCAATGGTCTGTCGCAAAGGTTGGGGTAACAACGCCAGGCGGAAAGCTCTAGAAGTTCTCCTACCCCTCAAATAACTAAATTTTTATTTTATTGAATGCAATTTTCATGTCTACATTTTAAATATAGATTAATCGCGTCAACTTTGATTAATAACTAACCAAAATATTCTAGTAAATAACCTAAATTTTTCTAATAATTTCAGTGAACGTCATTGTAACGTTCTAAAAGTAAGACCAGATATAGCCCAGTAGAAAGATGGGCTAATGCCTAATGGAGACAAGGAAAGCTTGCTAGTAAAAATTAGAAAAAGTAAAAGTTGCACGCAAAAGCAATATTCTACGAGTTGCATCTACGCTGCTTTGCATTGCTCACTAACGCTGCTTACTTAGTTCCAGAAGGAATAGAGAAAGTTATTATTATTATTAAACTGGCAGACCTTTGCCTAGACCAGAAACAAGGAGTGACCCTCTTCACTGGTCTGTCGCAAAGGTTGGGGTAACAACGCCAGGCGGAAAGCTCTAGAAGTTCTCCTACCCCTCAAATAAGTAAGTTTTTATTTTATTGAATGCAATTTTCATGTCTACATTTTAAATATAGATTTATCGCGTCAACTTTGATTAATAACTAACCAAAATATAAAAAAAAGTAAGACCAGATATAGCCCAGTAGAAAGATGGGCTAATGCCTAACGGAGACAAGAAAAGCTTGCTAGTAAAAATGACAAAAGTAGAAGTTGCACGCAAGAGCTTTATCCTACGAGTTGCATCTACAAAAGTAGAAGTTGCACGCAAGAGCTATATCCTACGAGTTGCATCTACAAAAGTAGAAGTTGCACGCAAGAGCTATATCCTACGAGTTGCATCTACAAAAGTAGAAGTTGCACGCAAGAGCTATATCCTACGAGTTGCATCTACGCTGCTTTGCATTGCTCACTAACGCTGCTTACTTATTTCCAGAAGAAATAGAGAAAGTAAGACTGGTAGCAGACATCAGAGAGAAGACAGGCCTTCTCCTGATGGAAAAACCGGTAAGTCCGGTGGCCGGTAAGCCCAGTAGACAGGCCACTTCCCAGTGGAAGAGACCGGCTATAGCAAAGTAGAAAGAAAGTACAGAAACAAGGAAGACCTTCACTGCATAGTTGAAAACAAAAAAGTTTTTGATGAAAGAGCTCATGAACGGAACGAAGAACGGAAGGTGGAACGGGACAAATAACGAAACATGGAACAGAACGTGGATTGGAACACAGAACAAATTGTAGAAAAAAACACAGAATGGAACGCAGAACGAAACACAGACTAGAATGCAGAAAGGCACGCAGAACAGAACACACAATGGAATGCAAAACATAAGACACACCGGAACGCGGAACAGAACGCAGCGTACGGAATGCAGAGGTCGGAACGAGATTAGAACGCGGATAACGGATAATGAAGCACGGAAAAAATAACACGGAATGGCACATGCAGAATGAAATGCAGAACGAAATGCAGAACGAACCGTTACCCTCAGCATCCCATTCTGCTTCCCATTCCACGGTCAGTTCCATGTTAAATTCCACCTTCTGCTCCAAGTTCTGTTCCAAGTTCCATTCCAAGTTCCGTTAAAAGTTCCCTTCCGCGATCCGTTCCATGTTCCATTCATTGACTCTTTCATCATCAACTTATTCATCTCCACAGGGGCCTATGTCCAGGGAAAAATTCTACTCATGCAGGGAACATGAGTAGCGATAGGAAAGGGTAGTAAAGGGAAAGCAGGAAAACTGGCAGTCCTTTGCCTAGACCAGAAACAAGGAGTGACCCTCTTCACTGGTCTGTCGCAAAGGTTGGGGTCATGACGCCAGGCGGAAAACTGAAAAAGTTGTTAGTTCTCCTACCCCACAAATAACACGTCAACTTCGGTTAATAAGTCACCAAAGTATTCTAGTAAATTATCATTGTAAACGTTCCAAAAGAAAGACTGGTGCTTCTTCCTGTCTAGTATTATTAAATTACAGTGAGCATCAGAGGTGCTTCTTGCTGTCTAGTTTTATTTAATTACAGTGAGCATCAAAGGTGCTTCTTGCTGTCTAGATTTATTAAATTACAGTGAGCATCAAAGGTGCTTCTTGCTGTCTAGATTTATTAAATTACAGTGAGCATCAAAGGTGCTTCTTCCTGTCTAGTTTTATTAAATTACAGTGAGCATCAGAGGTGCTTCTTGCTGTCTAGTTTTATTCAATTACAGTGAATATCAAAGGTGTTTTTTATTATTTTATTTTTATTTTTATAATGAATTAAATTTTCATGTCTGCATTTTAAATATAGATTTTTTACGTAAACTTGGGTTAATAAGTAACCAAAGTATTCTAGTAAATTATCTCAATTTTTCTAATAATTTAAGTGAACGTCATTATAATGTTCAAAAAGAAAGACTGGTGCTTCTTCCTGTTTAGTTTTATTAAATAACAGTGAGCATCAGAGGTGCTTCTTGCTGTCTAGTTTTATTAAATTACAGTGAGCATCAAAGGTGCTTCTTGCTGTCTAGATTTATTAAATTACAGTGAGCATCAAAGGTGCTTCTTCCTGTCTAGTTTTATTAAATTACAGTGAGCATCAGAGGTGCTTCTTGCTGTCTAGTCTTATTAGAGTGAGCTTCAATGGTTATTTTATCTTCATTTTTATAATGAATGAAATTTTCATGTCTGCATTTTAAATATAGATTTTTTTACGTCAACTTTGGTTAATAACTAACCAAAATATTCTAGTAAATAACCTAAATTTTTCTAAAAATTTCAGTGAACGTCCTTGTAACATTCTAAAAGTAAGACCAGATATTATTTATCGCGTCAACTTTGGTTAATAACTAACCAAAATATTCTAGTTAATAACCTAAATTTTTCTAATAATTTCAGTGAACGTCCTTGTAACGTTCTAAAAGTAAGACCAGATATTATTTATCGCGTCAACTTTGGTTAATAACTAACCAAAATATTCTAGTAAATAACCTAAATTTTTCTAATAATTTCAGTGAACGTCCTTGTAACGTTCTAAAAGTAAGACCAGATATTATTTATCGCGTCAACTTTGGTTAATAACTAACCAAAATATTCTAGTAAATAACCTAAATTTTTCTAATAATTTCAGTGAACGTCCTTGTAACGTTCTAAAAGTAAGACCAGATATTATTTATCGCGTCAACTTTGGTTAATAACTAACCAAAATATTCTAGTAAATAACCTAAATTTTTCGAATAATTTCAGTGAACGTCCTTGTAACGTTCTAAAAGTAAGACCAGATATTATTTATCGCGTCAACTTTGGTTAATAACTAACCAAAATATTCTAGTAAATAACCTAAATTTTTCTAATAATTTCAGTGAACGTCCTTGTAACGTTCTAAAAGTAAGACCAAATATTATTTATCGCGTCAACTTTGGTTAATAACTAACCAAAATATTCTAGTAAATAACCTAAATTTTTCTAATAATTTCAGTGAACGTCCTTGTAACGTTCTAAAAGTAAGACCAGATATTATTTATCGCGTCAACTTTGGTTAATAACTAATTAAAATATTCTAGTAAATAACCTAATTTTTTCTAATAATTTCAGTGAACGTCCTTTTAACGTTCTAAAAGACCAGATATTATTTATCGCGTCAACTTTGGTTAATAACTAACCAAAATATTCTAGTAAATAACCTAAATTTTTCTAATAATTTCAGTGAACGTCCTTGTAACGTTCTAAAAGTAAGACCAGATATTATTTATCGCGTCAACTTTGGTTAATAACTAACCAAAATATTCTAGTAAATAACCTAAATTTTTCTAATAATTTCAGTGAACGTCCTTGTAACGTTCTAAAAGTAAGACCAGATATTATTTATCGCGTCAACTTCGGTTAATAACTAACCAAAATATTCTAGTAAATAACCTAAATTTTTCTAATAATTTCAGTGAACATCCTTGTAACGTTCTAAAAGTAAGACCAGATATTATTTATCGCGTCAACTTTGGTTAATAACTAACCAAAATATTCTAGTAAATAACCTAAATTTTTCTAATAATTTAAGTGAACGTCATTATAACGTTCCAAAAGAAAGACTGGTGCTTCTTCCTGTTTAGTTTTATTAAATAACAGTGAGCATCAGAGGTGCTTCTTGCTGTCTAGTTTTATTAAATTACAGTGAGCATCAAAGGTGCTTCTTGCTGTCTACATTTATTAAATTACAGTGAGCATCAAAGGTGCTTCTTCCTGTCTAGTTTTATTAAATTACAGTGAGCATCAGAGGTGCTTCTTGCTGTCTAGTCTTATTAGAGTGAGCTTCAATGGTTATTTTATCTTCATTTTTATAATGAATGAAATTTTCATGTCTGCATTTTAAATATAGATTTTTTTACGTCAACTTTGGTTAATAACTAACCAAAATATTCTAGTAAATAACCTAAATTTTTCTAATAATTTCAGTGAACGTCCTTGTAACGTTCTAAAAGTAAGACCAGATATTATTTATCGCGTCAACTTTGGTTAATAACTAACCAAAATATTCTAGTAAATAACCTAAATTTTTCTAATAATTTCAGTGAACGTCCTTGTAACGTTCTAAAAGTAAGACCAGATATTATTTATCGCGTCAACTTTGGTTAATAACTAACCAAAATATTCTAGTAAATAACCTAAATTTTTCTAATAATTTCAGTGAACGTCCTTGTAACGTTCTAAAAGTAAGACCAGATATTATTTATCGCGTCAACTTTGGTTAATAACTAACCAAAATATTCTAGTAAATAACCTAAATTTTTCTAATAATTTCAGTGAACGTCCTTGTAACGTTCTAAAAGTAAGACCAGATATTATTTATCGCGTCAACTTTGGTTAATAACTAACCAAAATATTCTAGTAAATAACCTAAATTTTTCTAATAATTTCAGTGAACGTCCTTGTAACGTTCTAAAAGTAAGACCAGATATTATTTATCGCGTCAACTTTGGTTAATAACTAACCAAAATATTCTTGTAAATAACCTAAATTTTTCTAATAATTTCAGTGAACGTCCTTGTAACGTTCTAAAAGTAAGACCAGATATTATTTATCGCGTCAACTTTGGTTAATAACTAACCAAAATATTCTAGTAAATAACCTAAATTTTTCTAATAATTTCAGTGAACGTCCTTGTAACGTTCTAAAAGTAAGACCAGATATTATTTATCGCGTCAACTTTGGTTAATAACTAACCAAAATATTCTAGTAAATAACCTAAATTTTTCTAATAATTTCAGTGAACGTCCTTGTAACGTTCTAAAAGTAAGACCAGATATTATTTATCGCGTCAACTTTGGTTAATAACTAACCAAAATATTCTAGTAAATAACCTAAATTTTTCTAATAATTTCAGTGAACGTCCTTGTAACGTTCTAAAAGTAAGACCAGATATTATTTATCGCGTCAACTTTGGTTAATAACTAACCAAAATATTCTAGTAAATAACCTAAATTTTTCTAATAATTTCAGTGAACGTCCTTGTAACGTTCTAAAAGTAAGACCAGATATTATTTATCGCGTCAACTTTGGTTAATAACTAACCAAAATATTCTAGTAAATAACCTAAATTTTTCTAATAATTTCAGTGAACGTCCTTGTAACGTTCTAAAAGTAAGACCAGATATTATTTATCGCGTCAACTTTGGTTAATAACTAACCAAAATATTCTAGTAAATAACCTAAATTTTTCTAATAATTTCAGTGAACGTCCTTGTAACGTTCTAAAAGTAAGACCAGATATTATTTATCGCGTCAACTTTGGTTAATAACTTACCAAAATATTCTAGTAAATAACCTAAATTTTTCTAATAATTTCAGTGAACGTCCTTGTAACGTTCTAAAAGTAAGACCAGATATTATTTATCGCGTCAACTTTGGTTAATAACTAACCAAAATATTCTAGTAAATAACCTAAATTTTTCTAATAATTTCAGTGAACGTCCTTGTAACGTTCTAAAAGTAAGACCAGATATTATTTATCGCGTCAACTTTGGTTAATAACTAACCAAAATATTCTAGTAAATAACCTAAATTTTTCTAATAATTTCAGTGAACGTCCTTGTAACGTTCTAAAAGTAAGACCAGATATTATTTATCGCGTCAACTTTGGTTAATAACTAACCAAAATATTCTAGTAAATAACCTAAATTTTTCTAATAATTTCAGTGAACGTCCTTGTAACGTTCTAAAAGTAAGACCAGATATTATTTATCGCGTCAACTTTGGTTAATAACTAACCAAAATATTCTAGTAAATAACCTAAATTTTTCTAATAATTTCAGTGAACGTCCTTGTAACGTTCTAAAAGTAAGACCAGATATTATTTATCACGTCAACTTTGGTTAATAACTAACCAAAATATTCTAGTAAATAACCTAAATTTTTCTAATAATTTCAGTGAACGTCCTTGTAACGTTCTAAAAGTAAGACCAGATATTATTTATCGCGTCAACTTTGGTTAATAACTAACCAAAATATTCTAGTAAATAACCTAAATTTTTCTAATAATTTCAGTGAACGTCCTTGTAACGTTCTAAAAGTAAGACCAGATATTATTTATCGCGTCAACTTTGGTTAATAACTAACCAAAATATTCTAGTAAATAACCTAAATTTTTCTAATAATTTCAGTGAACGTCCTTGTAACGTTCTAAAAGTAAGACCAGATATTATTTATCGCGTCAACTTTGGTTAATAACTAACCAAAATATTCTAGTAAATAACCTAAATTTTTCTAATAATTTCAGTGAACGTCCTTGTAACGTTCTAAAAGTAAGACCAGATATTATTTATCGCGTCAACTTTGGTTAATAACTAACCAAAATATTCTAGTAAATTACCTAAATTTTTCTAATAATTTCAGTGAACATCCTTGTAACGTTCTAAAAGTAAGACCAGATATTATTTATCGCGTCAACTTTGGTTAATAACTAACCAAAATATTCTAGTAAATA
This sequence comes from Astropecten irregularis, assembly GCA_963971285.1. Classification (NCBI taxonomy): domain Eukaryota; kingdom Metazoa; phylum Echinodermata; class Asteroidea; order Paxillosida; family Astropectinidae; genus Astropecten; species Astropecten irregularis. The sequence continues at coordinate 15,561,397 of OZ020246.1, forward strand.
ACCTAAATTTTTCTAATAATTTCAGTGAACGTCCTTGTAACGTTCTAAAAGTAAGACCAGATATTATTTATCGCGTCAACTTTGGTTAATAACTAACCAAAATATTCTAGTAAATAACCTAAATTTTTCTAATAATTTCAGTGAACGTCCTTGTAACGTTCTAAAAGTAAGACAGGTAATCTAATACAGTAGAGTCTCTCTGTAGAGAAAGTGTGTTTCATTTCTGAGTATTTTTTTTTAAATTGTGCAAAAAGGCTTTGGACAATATGCAGCACAAAATAAGCAGCAGAATTTTTTTTAATAAACTTAAAATGCCAAAAACTTACATACATCTGTGACAAGCGGAATCATTCATCTCACATCGGACTTCAAGGGGGAGCGAAGAATCTTCAGCAATGTTTCAAGGACTTCTGAAAAATAAAAGATATCATAAAGAAAATGTTTCTTTTACTCACAATACATTTTACTATTTACATGAGAAACAAAGTATGTATTGAAATCGAATTAGGAAATTTAGTTCAGAACATAACAAGATATAATTTTAGTTTGGGACAAGCTTGCTACCTGTACAAATTAAGGTATGAGATTGACCAACATGACCAATGATAAAAATATCTGAAAACAGCTCTGACAGGGGCATAACAAATTTAAGCTCTGAAAATATCCTATTCCTAAGTACATGTATATAATGGGGTTCATGAAAAAAATCTGAAATATGTCGTGTAATAAAGGTTAATTTCACATTCTCACTACATACAGGGACTAAGTGAAGTGCATCACTCAATTGAGTCAAATGAAGACCTGTACTGTATCTTGGATTTTTAACCAAAGACAATTTTAGCCCCAGGGGCTCCAACTAGAGCTCAGTCTCTCAAGAGCGCCCACCAGCAGCTCCAGAGTCTCTGCAAAAGTAACAGCATTATCGGCAAAGTCAAAGTCAGTTTAACTGACATTGCCAAAAGATACTCTACAGCCTGAATATTCTACCATCCTCCCCATGGCCCAGTCAATACAAGTATTGAAAATGTGGGAGCCTCAACCCTTCCTTGTCCAAAACCAGTCCAAACTGGGAAGAACTCGGAGATTGAACCCCCAGTACCCAAACCTTACACTCTCTGTACCTGAGTACAGTTTAACAGTAGAGTCATCAGAGTCTGTGGTACCCCGCAGAAACACAGAAGCCACCAAAGGGCACCTCTATCCACAGAGTTGAACGCCTGCCTTGCAGAGATCAATATACATGTATGCTGCAAAGAACCTACTACGATACTCGCACATATGCGCTCCGATGGTCAATGGTCAATTGCTGATTAACAGATTTCGCCGACTTGCTTACAGAAACATCGTTATTACACCCCTATAATTACAGTACACGTACCGCAAATCTCTCCGTGGTACTTATTTTGGAGTAGCTTAAATCTCTCCATATATTTTACAGTTGCTTTTTTGTTGTCTCAAGTCATCATTTAACTAAGATTTTTTAAAGTTATTCTTACCTAAAAGTTTTATTTCTACTCAAAAATAAACCATAGTCGAATTTCTGTGAGGCGAGTTTTTCATGTCGTTCGTTTCCATGTGTTGTATACTTCCGCTGTAACAGTCTTGATCCAAGACGTATGTTCGATTGCTGTTCATAGTGCGCCCTCACACGACTGATTCAGACCATCACATGCTGTGTGTGCAGTTGTGATGACCCGAATCAGTCGGGTGAGGGTGCATTATGAACAGCGAACGATCCACTAACGTTTTGGACCAAGACTACCGCTGTAACAGCGTGCGTGCGGCTACTGCGGCATGGCCTGCATGCATTGTTTACGGCATGTCTGGTCATGATTCGACTCGCTCATTCATGCATTGCACAGTGCATTGCACACGTGAAACATTGAGAAATAAGCATGAATGGAGGAAGTTGGCTTTGCGGTGGCGACCCATCATAAAGGTTTTAGGTCCATTGTAGCACTTGTGTAGCGTTTTCACAAGTTGTGGAATTGTTTTGAAGGCAGTTTCTTTTTGATGAATCCCATAAAAACTTTTAGGTAAGCGGCTGTAGGCCGTGGGTATTTCGAATAACGGAGATATTTTTGTACATAAAAGCCTATTCTTTCGGCGGGAATGAGAACTATCTTCGAGATAAGATAAGTTTCGACCTAAGCGGTTTTGAGTGAACGAGCTTTTACTGTAGCTCTTAGTGCTGTGCAAAATAGGGTAATTTGGTATTTATTTACGGAATAAAAAAAAAAATACGGCAGGGTTGGAAATAATCGACGGCCATGGCGGCCATGGCTCTCGTATTTTCGTTGATGGCCGTGGTGCCCTCCAAAAATAACTATCATCGAAGGCCACAAAGGACGTAATGCCTTTACTTTGTCCGTCGTGCCCTTTTTCTTTGTCAGCCGAATGCAAAAGAAAGTCACCACTCTGTCGCAGCATAATGACAAATGGCCTGGTCTGTGTCTTTACAATCCGCGGGTATAACGAAAGTACTACAATACAGTACATGTACATGTATATGTGCATGTATAGAACATGTGTACGTGTACACGTAAAGTAAACATGTACAGTACATATATATGCAAAGTTTAAGCACATACACGCGGTACTTCCAGCCTCAAAAAGATCGTGTAAAACAACGGAAAATTTGAGAAATTCAGGCTACAGCAGCCAAAACAAGATATTTGGCCCAACATTTTTCAAGCGGCGAGTACCTCTTAGCGATAGGGCCGGTGAACAGAAAGTTAGACCTGTTTATTTCTAGGTTGTGTCCTAAATTCGAAAATAATTCGAATTTGAAATTAGCTGCCGCCGCGCCCGGTCACCAAATGTTAGTGAGAACTATGGTGAGAATAACGGTGAGCTCAGGTGAGTAAAATCAGCTTCGGATTCCAGACTGGATGGCGAGAAAAATGAATAGACAAGCTAAGACAACCTTCCCCGAAAGACTATTTATGTTTAATAATGTCCTGCACATGATGCCATTGTAATTATGGAAGGCAAATCCCCTTCAAATTCAAGTTTGCACGTGTGGCTTTCTGAACGTAGAGAATCTTTAGTACTGCGTGCATTATACCATGCTTTCGTTCAATGACAGTCTGACCACGTGCACTGTACTGCACTGACACGTAGTCTGGTTTAAGGCTCCAGCGATCCTTTATTGTAGTGCTATGTGCGACAACCTGGAGGCGGAATTCAGACGTGGCTCAGCTCTTGACAACCCAGGCAGAAGCTGCTGTCAACGCAAGACTTTTGCACCCATTGTAATAATTTGAATGCACAGGTTTCGACGTACTTTATGCTTTCGAGTATGGTAGCATGTGTAGTTCCGCACGATCGAATGCTATTTTCTCCGTTATAATTAAATAAAACTATAAGCTGTTTCGGTCTTCCAAAACAGCTTTTTTTTTATGTTAATTTCTTTCAGTTGTCAACGAGAAAGAGATATATAAAAAGTCATACTACTGGGCTAGGGTTACATCATACATACATGTATGTTAAATGCACATGTATGCACATGTGTGTGGACATGTATGTATGATTTCATTGGGACATCAGGGGCACACCACGGTTCCCAACGGCCGGTTTTCAAACAAAAAAAAACAAACAAAAAAACACAGAGATACATGTAACTCAGCACTATAATTTTGACATAATTATTTTTACATCATTTAATGGAAAGAAATGTTTGCATTACAAGATTATCAAGTATATTTGAGTGAGGTTTAAAGAGGAAACAAAAAAGGGTTGTTTTGGTTTGTCACTCTATACAACTTCAGTTTTTAATTTTTGCCATGGTGCCCTATCTTACAGCTAAAGATTGTTTGGCCTTGGTGCCCCTCCCAATGCCCTTGGTACCCCAAAAATTGAAAATTAGGAAGGCCATTTGGCCTTGCCCTCACCAAACCTTATTTCCAGCCCTGATACGGATCCGTGTTATACGATTTAATCGCCTTTTAAATGACAGCGCTAGCGGGCGGCAATCATGCGTGTTCGGTGAAGAAGAAAAGTGCCTGAAAAGGCTGAATAAAAGCAGTGTTGACAGACGGTATGGACATTAAGCTTGTTTGATATGACGATATTATCGATATGGGCAATTCCACGGTAACTCGCGTTACAAATAATGGGTACATTTTAGGAGAATGTGCCTATATCTCAGTCATCATTAGGATCTACAAGTTACTTTTTTCACCATGGGTAGAGTAGACATAGACCTACAAAATTAATCATAAAAGAAAAACATTGGACAAACATATTGAGATTTGTTGCTCGTTTAATTTCGGTAACTCGCGTTACGGAAAAAGGACATGGTCAATTTCATGAAAGCCTACTTTGGCAAAGTCTCCTCATACTAGACAATCTTGATAAAACCTTCCCTACCTTGAATTGATAGTGGGGTATGACTTATTAATTAATAATATCAAAGTTGAGAAATAATGAACTGGTAAAATGCAGGGAGCATATATGTCGGTAACTCGCGTTACGGTAACTCGCGTTACATCATGTCCATTCAAACTGCTCGGCACAAATTATGGACATACAAACATTCTGATGACAGTTCATCTTGTTTTAAGTATTTTGACAGATGCCAACCTTTGTAGGTTGAATAAAATTAAACTCTAGAACACTTATTTTACTCATTAACTTCAATTTTCAAAAGGAATGTGCTAATGAAGAGCTTCGCCCACTCAAATCAAAGTGTTATATTGATCTTAGATATATTCCCTGATTATTTGCACTATCAATGTGAAAACTTGAAAGAAAAATTTTCAACTTTGAACAAATACAAAAGTTGTAAGTCAAAAGAATTATATTCAAATTACACTGAACTTGAAAGCTTGGAATTGACAAGTAATTTTGTTATCATTAAAAGCAGATCAAACAAATGACAATATTTTAGCCAACAACACTAGTACATCAGACATACATGTATGTATACCATGGGATGGGTAAATGTAATACTTTTCATTCAGTTTTTATTAACATACATGTACAAATAACACTGTTAACACATTTTCAAATACATATTTAACTTGCATAAAAGAAAACATCTTAGTAAGTTTTTCTTCTTTGGAAATTAACATTATTTCTATTTCAGGAATTCAATGCCACACATGAATTATTCAAATACCATTAAAAAGAAGAAAAAGAATACCAACTACCTTTTTTGAACATGTTCTTCAAATTGACAGAAAATTGAGATGGAATACAGTTTTCAGAACTACTTCACCATGTACACATGTATAATTATGTGTACACACTTTAAATAAATGCTTAAGTTTTTAATAATGGACATATTAAACAAGTGTCCTTCAATAGATGTCGTTTGCTAGCAATGTTTGGATTTGACTTCGTACAACTTTTGTTTGTGTTGAACTTGTAGTGACACCTATTAAATTAGCAATTGCTGGGTGTTGTATCTTGAGCAGCATGTTCTTCCTAATAGATTACATCTCTGGGTGTTAGCCGTTTCCAGTTTGGCCCAGCTGGCTCCATTATAGATACTTTGTAGTCATCCTGGGCACCTTCACCAGGGTATAGAATGCCAAATCATAGTCAACTGCACACATCACACCAATCTCCTACATGTACTTGTAGGCTGCATTTCCATATGTAGGCATCTCTTCAGTGGAAGACTAGATGTCAGTAGAGAGGAGATAGCAGACAATTTCATTTTTCACATGCTATATCAAGTGCATGCAGAGGATTCCTGTTGGGATGAAAACAGAAAATAGAACATTTCAGCGCAATAGCAGGGAAACCGTATGTACATGTACATGTAATTCACTTTCATTTCATACGTCATAAATATTTGAGTTTTTTAATATTATTTTGATAATAGATACAGGTACAAATTTATTGAATCCACTTACCCTCCAATGATCTTGATGTTGACAATTCAAGATGATTTTGGGTTTCAAGAGAACCTCTCAAACACTGGTACAGTATATATGCACATTCATAAGTGAAAAAGAGGCCTGGCTTGGTTCAGGATTGCGGCATGTCCTCAATGACCTTGTAATGACCTTACATAATATGCAGATTTCAATTAAAGGCTACCCTCTTTTGTTTCAATGCAAATTATAGTCTGCATAACACTGCATCTGATTGTGTTCACTTCACTCTAGGTCGATTGAGGGTCAGGATTTGCTCATAAAGGCCGAAACTTGTGTTTATAGACGGTAACTCGCGTTACATCGTGGTAACTCGCGTTACATAGTAACTCGCGTTACACTGTTTGATGCCATTTTTTTCTTTGATGACACTATCTATTTAGGCAAACATTTTGCTTATAGAATCAGGGTGGGGTGAATTTAGAAAATTCTGATCCCCAACAAATTACCTCTACTACTTTCTTCAGAACAAAATAATGTTCACTTTTTTGGTAACTCGCGTTACATGACTCAAGTGCTCAACTTTTGCATAATGATGAACATTTTGGGAAGATGGTGTAGAAATATCCTTTTAGGAAAGTGAAGTACATCCAATTTGCTTCCCTAAATTTAATTAATGAAAGTCCTAAAATAATTTCCCATTAAATAAGTAAAAAATCAATAAATTAATACATTTCAGCAGTTTCGATGACTGAAATATCCCTTCTACGCCTGTATCTGTATCTCGGAAAATATTCGACCGATTTATTTAATTCTTTTTGTTTCTTGGACTTCAACATATAGGTAAAACATAATAAGTAATTTATTTGTGGTGGGATGAACTTGAAATTTTAGTGCCATGTCCACCTTCCCATGGAATTGCCCATATCGCGATATTTGTTTTTCATATGGAAAATCGTATCGGGCCCCGGAAAAAAATTCGAAATATCTGGAATATCGCGATATTTTTATGGTGGCGCAACTTTATACAAAAAAATCAGAGCAGCTCATGAGCTAACTGAGCTACTTTTTGCACTTTTCGCAACGACCAAAACAAACAGATTACTGCAAATTTTGTAGCTGGTTGCGACGTTAAAAGCAGATTTCTTACCGCAAAATCTGCACCGAAGCCGACAGTTATCCATGCCGTCCATGATCAACGATCCAGAGCGCTACTTGACAGCACAAGGGTTACTCATGTCCATGTACATGTACGTACGCTGCACTTCAGGCCTTCATGACTGAAGCCTACACGTGCGCTGGCCGTGCTGACTTCACTGTAATGTGAGCATGTGCATGCGATGCCGCGTTGCACACAATTACATGAACATGCTATGCGTACCGCTTCCGGCCAACATGACTGAAGCTAGCAGTGTATTGGGCTCACGGATTGGGCGCAATAATTCCAGAGTCCAGACTACATGGAGTAAGATCTGGTATGTATTTCGCTAAGTGCACGTTGATTATCGTGGCTATTACGTTGGGCTTGGGTACTAGTTATGGAAATTTCCAGACAGCGTGCTGACTGTTTACGTCTTCTCAAAAGTGATTGTCGCTTTCGGATTGTTTTTGCACGATATATTTTCAGATCAAGTTCGTAAAAGTGTGTTTCTACCTGGACATATGGACAAAGTAACCGACTGAAATTCAAGTAAGATTTAGTTGATCAGGAAAATGCAACTGACGCGTCATGACGGTAGGCCTACTTTGGAACATCTTCAACATGGCGGTAGAAGGACGGTCAGAATATTTTACGGGGATCTCGATCGCGATCAAAAGGTTTTTTACGATGTTTTTTATATCAAATATATGAACAGTGTGTTTCTACTTGGCAGAATGGACAAAATAACTGTTATGTTTTTTAGCATGAATCAAACGTGAGCTACGGTGAGTCCATATTTTTTTGGTGTTGGTTTCGGTTAATCTTTTTTGAAAATTAGTAAACGGAAACGTTCAATCTGTGTGGGTCACTCTATATCCGAATAAAAAGCATAATAGCTCTATGATTTAAACATGGCAGCCTGCACTGTGCTCATGAATAGGAGGTCTATGTGCCCATTTTTAGGGAAAAAATGATCTTTTCTTCAAAAAATTTGAGTAAACCTTGTCATTATTGGAATCTCCAATTCTCCCTTGGTCCATAGCTGGCCGCATGAGACATTTTAGGATCGTTTTGGAGGTGAAATCACAGGATTTTGACTCAGAGTAGAGGCAAAAAGGAGCTCTTGCCACTCAAATGCAAACAAGGTACTTGGACCCTACTATCGCCAGACCATGTCCAAATGTTAAAAGAGGCGATTTTTAGGGTCCAAGTTACTCGGACTACATTTGAATAGGGCGCTGTCGGTCTATGGGTTATTTATGTCTGTGGTTGATGCGCCCTTTATAGGGCGCCCACTGTTGAAATAATCAATCAACAATAGGGTCTACCGGTACGTCTGAGAAGGGCAAGGCTAATTTGCATATATCACCTAAAAATGTTGACCAGTTGTGATCATGGTGATGTCCTCTTGAATATTATAGCAAGGTTAAATTTGAGGAAAGGGCAGGGCTTTGACTTTTGAGGGAAATTGCAGCATAGGGGGGAAAGAATTCCACTGATGACCATTACGGAAAAAGGATTATATATATCCTCCAAAAGTTAACTTATTGGATACAAATTATGATGAACTTCAATCTCAGGTGTGGAAAACTGGGGTAGCATATCTGAAAAGTGAGTTTTACAGGGGTTTTTTACTTACAAATTGTAACGTTACACTTCCAATACAGTGGCAGCCCTCTATTGGTTGTGCACAAATTATGGTCATCAGTGGATCGTGGAATTCTTTCCCATAGGGGTCTCGGTCTGAAATTATGAAAATAATCCTTGTGGACTAATGGCGGTAGGCCGAAGGCCATAATGCTCACTAACCCAAACGACAGAATATGATGAATCTGCTTACCATGCCTTCTGGTTGGGCATATAGGCCTATGGAGGATAGAAGAAGTCCACCCGGGCACCAGGAGCTCAGATGCTGGAGATGACTGAACCAAGGGGCCGGAAGTACATGTAGGCCTACTACTGAATGCCGCCTGAAGTAAACCATGTCCTAGGCCAGTAGGCCTAAATCGTCTTCGATCATGGCGGGCTACACCATCTGGTCCATGTGTGACTAACAATACATCACTATTCACAGTCAATGTATGCATGACAGGCATGTGGTGCATACACTATATAGTGCCTGGAACCGAGGTCCAAGTTCATCATTTTCAATCGGCGATCTGGCGCTAAATTCTCCACGGGCACCAAAAATGTATGCAGCAATGATGATGAATGTTGTGTAAGGACACGAAAGAAGTGTTCGAGTGACAGTAATCATGGCTATCCGGGGTTTATTTGACAGTTCAACGTCACGATCCGACATGACGTTCAGACATTCACATTAGGCCTACTGTCCAATTTTCACAGACTTGACGCGGGAAACTGAGAGCTGCACGGACGAATTCTTCTTTATCCTAATGCAAGTTGTCGGTGCCTTGTCCAGGATCCTCATTGTAATATGATGAGATTTATTTCTTACGTCACGGTAAATATAAAAAGCTGATTTAACTTTGAATGAAGTTTAAATGTCCCCAATTCCAATCACAGCTGACGCAACGGGATGTGCATTGAAATGAATCTGGGTACGGGTACGGTACGCTGATAGACTGGTTCCCGTTCCCTACAGTAGTCTCCTGACGTTTATGTATTGGGACGGGAACCAGTCTAGGTACTCTGATAAAGTGTGCGTGTGTATGACAATTTGACTTGAGGGCGCTATTTTCATTTCTGAATGTTTGAAAGGCCAATCTTGCACGCAATAATTATTAACAGTGATCGTCACGTCAATGTACACAAAAAATGCTGTTTTGATTAGAAAAACGAATGATCCTACAGATGTAGTCGGTTAAACATTATTCCTTTCTTGACAAAACATTCCTAGCCAAAGATAGGTCAATGAATAATGTGTACAGAATTAAGTGTGATATAATTTGAGATAGGGTCTTTGCCATAAAGCTGCTCGATAGCCAGGTTTTCTTTTAAATTGATTTACATTTCTATTACTCTCATCCAATTACAGCAATACAATGCCAAGTAAACTGAGAACACATTTTTGTACACAAAATCTGTCATAATTCAAAAGCATGTGAAGTATTTTCGCCCAACTTACTTGCTGAAATGCTGAATGAAACAGTCATTTTAAAATATTATGTTAGATCCCCACCACAATATTGCGCGCGCCTTTCGATATTTAGTTTTAACTTTTAAAGGTAGTATCATACTATTATTATTAACAGAAATGTTCACAGACTTACGTATAACTTTCAGGGTATGAAGATGGTGCTGGTAGAAACCTACCGTTAAAATGTTTCCGCCTGAAATGGTGTAGGCGTATTTATCCAGAAATTAGTAAAACAACGACCGACAATCTTTTTGATCTTTTAAAAGATCAAAAATAAAAGAGAAAAGACTTAAGAAATGCTGTGGCCGTTTTTCACGATTTTCTCAAAAAGTGGGCACCGTATGGGCAGGCGCGGTTCTACGGGGGTGGGGGGGGGGTGCTAGGGGGGGGGGCTGTAGACCCCCCCAAAAAAAAATTTGTCTAGCCCCCCAAAAAAATGCAAGTGATTTTTTTCAGTTATTAAGCGCCAATTACATAAAAACACGTTGTGTGGGCTATAATGTGCATATTTTTCAACCCCTATTAAGACATAGCAGAAGCGAGTGTTAGAAAGAAGAACCCAAAATATTGGGTCTTCTAGCCCCCCCCCCCCCCCCAAAAAAAAATGATAATGGCTCTTCTAGCCCCCAAAAAAGTTTGCCTCTAGAACCGCGCCTGCGTATGGGACTGAAAGATGACTGTGACTGTATCTTCCTTCATATTTTTGCCCATGAATCTGTACTTCTTTGACAGAAACCAAAGTTTGATACTACCTATAAAAGTAATATCATCATTGGAGGTTATCAAAGAAATACAGATCATGGGCACAAAATTTATATCAAGACAGATAGGCCTACAGAAAAAGCCATCTGTGAAAGTTTGAGTCCCATGCGGTGCCCAGGTTTTGAGAAAATGAAAAACAGCCGGCATATATAGTCTTCAGTCTCTTTTATTTAAAGATTTTCTGTCGAAGTTTTACTAATTTCTGGACGAATACACACAAAAATATTTTTGTTCCTTCTCCTGCACAAGCGGTTGAGCCCAACAAGCTCTCGTGGAAAATGATTGTTAAACACTTCGGCAATGGCATCCTGAAGGAGGACAATACCATCAACAGACCCAAATTAGGAGATATCATCATCTTTAAGGATAAGAAGAGACGTAGGCCCTACGCTTGTTGAATTCCTGCACATATCCATACATTCAGAGAGAGATGATGTGGCAATTGTGACAAAGTACTTCCTCAAAGGTTTGTTCACGTCAGTTGCCACAGGTTAAATTTAGCAGTAGCACCGGGTAACCATGGGTTTTGTTTCCATAACGATTAGAATAATTGCTTCTCATCAAAGAAGGACATGAGTACATTTTACATAAATCAGATGAAATGTTATTAAACCTCTTGTATAGTGTGTAGCAAGAATAAACAAGTATTTTCATCAAGTCTGCGTGTGGCGGTTGATTAAGCATGTCAAGGTTACCGTCACCGTGGAGTTTGAAAGAATCATGGTGCTGTACTGTAACTATAAGGCTGACGTTTTTGTATGATTTTAGCACGAATTTGATCCTCTGGGAAACTCTGACCATCTTTTTTATGGAAATGTTTTTTTGAGTGAAATTTGGTGTAGTGACCATGCAATCCTCACACAATTAATATTAAGTAAGCTGCTTCCCTGGCAGATCCATTCTCATGGGACCACCCATTACTTACAACACCACCTGTCACTGAAGATGATCCACTATTCAAAAATGCAAACATTCCAGCAAAATGTCATCATAGTTTGTTGGAACTTTTTGGAGCACGGAAAATTAATCTAACAATAATTTGTAAATGCATGTTCCCCCAGGAAGGGCATTTTTACAATGAAGGCGGGAATGTTTCATTTTATACTTGAACGCTTATAAATACAAGTAACAAACAGTAACATTCATTGGCTGTTTGTATCTAGTTTGCTGTAAATTTATTAATCCAAATTCAACTTCACAAAAGGGAGCGGGAGCGGGAGATGAAGGTGTTAGATGTTTAAAGGTATAAACCGCAACCCAAAGCCAACAAAGTTTTCGGTCTCCTACTTAGAAACCTGTACAGCTGTCGCCAAAATTGGTCAAGGCAACTATATACAAATCCCAGATTGGAATACTGCGCCTTCGTGTGGGACACCGAAAAAAACTTCGTAAAACGATTAACATGAATTTAAATAATGCCGGAGACACACGGAACCTAAGAAATAAACTAGAACAGCGAAGCTGTCATGGCTCGCTGCAGCCTTTTGTGCAGTTACAAACATGATAGCAAACACCCATAAAAAAATTCAACATTTTGAAACAATAGAAAAAAATTCAACATTTTTTATTTACAATAATAACAACATTATTTTGGATAACACACCCATCTAAAAAAGAAAAAAAAATCAACATTTTGAAACAATAGAAGAAACTTCAACATTTTGAAACAATTGAAAAAACTTCAACATTTTGAAACAATAGAAAAAACTTCATTTACAATAATAACAACATAATTTTGGACAACGCACCCATAAAAAAAAAATGGCGGTTCAAGCGCATACTAAAAAACTTTAACATTTCACGAGGACGGCCGAACGGACGGACGGACGGGACGAACGCGACGAACGATACTACTACATAGGCTTCGCTTTGCTTCGCAGCTCGCCAAAAACATAAAAAAATGAAAGGGCCAACTTGACCTACAGAAATGGTTAGGTGAAAAAATTACACCACCAGTTGAGTAAAATACGGAAGAGTATAAGGGCCACCTGCGGCGAGTTACCGTATCTCGCCGCGGCCAGTGGCGTCACCAGACTTTTGATTCTGGGGGGGCACAAGGGGGGCACTAGCGATTGTTGGGGGGGGGGGGCACTACAATAATATATATTATATTTTTTTTCACCAATCCAAATCTCAAATGGGGGGGGGCACGCGGGGGGGCACAAGGTTTTCCAGGGGGGGGGGGGGGGGGGGCACGTAACCCCCCCCCCCCCCCCCCCCCCCCTGGCGACGCCACTGGCCGCGGCAAGTTACTATCTCGCCGCGGCGAGTTACTGTCCTGAGTATACCAGCTGCATGTATCCGGTATTGCGATTGACACAGCAAGTTGTGTGTAAAAAGGAACAGCAGATTCGTACATAGCCGGCCTGTGGACAGCAAAACCAGAGAGAGAGAAGACCCAATCGTCTGACCATAAAACAAAACAAGTGAATAAAGAAAGAGAGACATCTCCGTTTTTTCTTCTTTTTTCACCCTTCCGCTGCCAAATACAGATTAAGGATGAGCAGAAACCGACTGAGCAAGATGAAAAGTGTCAATTTTCTTGGTCGAAACCTTGGGTATCCATCTTCCCTTCTTTACTTCCATCTTTCTTTAATCAATCCCTGTCTTCCTTTCTTCTTTTCCCTCCCCCATCATTCATCTCCCCCTTTCCTCCTCAACAAACCCCACCCCACCCCACCCCTACCCCAACCACCTGATAAACCACTTTCAGTTAGAACTATACATTATGCCTCTTCAAGTTTTTTGACCTTGCTATACACTACATGTACACTGATAAAAGCTTCTTAAAACTTGTGGAGCGCATCCCGGTTCTTCTTGAGATGTCTCTCTTTCTTTATTCATCAAATTGTTTGTTTTATGGTCAGACGTGGCGATAGTAACTCGCCGTGGCGAGATAGCAACTCGAAAAAATTTTTTTGCAGGTGGCCCTTATACTCTTCCGTAGTAAAAGGAACATATTTGGCAAAATAAAACCCATTGAGGAGGAAAAGGTCTGTCAGAAAACTTATAAAACAACCGCAACTTTTTGTGCACAAATCAATTGGGTTACTGCTTTCAGTTCCCCAGATGACATCACAGTTTTGCTCATGAATATGGAAATGTTAATTAGCATACAAACAAACAAACCTGTTTCTAACCCTGAATCAGTGTGAGGACGTGGGTAAAATCATAATCCCCATGTACAGTTTTTTCATTGGCACATGTTCAAGCCATAATATTTCCATTGCAGAGACACTTTAAATGTGAGTGGTTTTTCATGTTGGATATCAATATGGGTTAAAGGTCAGAGAAAGACCCATAAGAAAGCTACAAACAAATAGCATGCTGGCAAATCAAAACAAGGGCATAACAGCTAAGATCTATGTACACTTTAACATAATTATGTACAATATTTACAAGGGAACAAATCATGGAACCAAATGAATACAATTTCTTTGATGAATATATCTGATACACACATTTAGGAGGGCTTGCAAGAGCTGAGCCACCAATAATGTGGCATTTGATTTAAGTGAAGTATCCTCAAACTATTCTTCCGGATTTTTCTAAGGATCATTTGTTAAAGTGCCATAATAGATCATTAGAGCAGAATATCTTCACAAGTTCATGACATTTTTTGATGATGATTTTTCGTCAGGGAGATAAAATTATGCAAATAAGGCTTGCCCTTCACCGACGTAGATGAGCACTACCATTGCATCTGCACTAGTAAGCAGGATGTCGTGGGTTCGAATCCCACCCTGAGCCAGCGCATGATTTTTTCATGCCCACTCATCATAAAGCACTGAATAATTATGTAGTTCTCATCAACATCGGTGAAGGGCAATCCTAATTTGCATAATCTTCACATGCATTGTTAACACAGAAAAGTAATGGTATAGGCACAGACATTTCAGGATCACAGAATCAATGATATTGAAACCTGTGACAATACGTCAACTGCAAAAAATTGCAGAAACAAATTAATTAATGAGTAGCGTAAAACCTCTGTGAGTGTCGGGACCAGTTGCAAGAAGTTCCCTGCGTACAGCACGAGTGACAAGCATGTATTGTTTTAGCATACACAGGTTACCACCCAATGTTTTGGGTATTGAAGATGCATTGTTTGTGACTGGTTCCCTGCAGATTTAGCCTCAACATAACCCGTGCGTAGATTCTTGTTGAACAGCAGTTGGAGCCATTTTAGATGACACTGCAGCGTAGAAGACGTGTTTCCACATTGCATAGATTCTCAGGATGATGGTGGAGCATAAACTTGGCTATGTGGCAAAGATCTGATTCATGTGTCCCTAAAAATAACAAAATTGGAAGAAAAAGGGGAAAAAATACATTATCCAGTAATCCTCAACAAGGAAGATGCGAGATATTTTGGTGTGTTTTTTTTTACATGATTTAGACAAATCAGGGTTTGAGAAACCTTGGTTCTATCACAATGGGGAGTATTGGGGACAAGCTCTTAGAGTTTGCTAGGATCTAGGGTCCTGTTTGTTTCGCCGCGGATCTTGGTCTCCATATTTGATCTTGCAAGTCAACTTTACAGGCAGGATATGCTAAAATACGATCCTGAGCAGCTTTTGAGCGCCAGATCACTGATTGCATGCCTGAAACAAACAGGCTCTAGATCAATGGGAGACTTTTGGAGAGTCGGTCTTGAGTCAACAGCGCACGCGCGCATGCGTGCGCAATACAACGCGCGCATGCTCACAATTGCGCAAGCATGGTTTGCGCGTGCGCTGTTGACTCAAGACCGACTCTCCAAAAGTCTCCCATTATAAAGAGGACCAACCCTTGGATAGAAATCTTTATGTACAAATTACACAAGCGAATCAATTCAATAATTTGTGAGATTCTTGAATAAACACAGACATTATAAAAGCAATGGAATTTTGTTCCAGGAGTAAGGATCAATCAGATTTTGTATGAAATGTGTCAAATGGATGGCCTTGTTTTTAACAAAATGCTTTTATGGTGAGGTTCAGGAAACACATACACCGTGTGAATGGGAGGACGGGAAGTTCAAAAAGAACCAAAGTTCTGAATTTGGTTCAGCTTAGTAATGCTCTGGCTGTCTTGAGGTGAGATGAACATTTCACGTTTAACTCTGAGACGCCCATTTCAATATCATTCCTTATAATTACTGTCTGATTTTGTGCTTACTGTGTATGTTTTATGTTCAATAATGTAAGCATAGGAAAAAGTATGCTAATCTTTGAAGAAAGATTTGAGGCTTTGTATGGTGACAATTGGTATGTGGATTGGTTTGCGGAAACACCACGTAAGAATCGTTCGTACTTTCGCACTTCTCGTAAAGTCGCAATGTTTCAACTAGCCTGCACTAGAACCGATGTATGTTTCGTGATGATGAATAGAGCAGGCTAGCTGAAATGTTGAGACCTCACGAGAAGTGTGAACGAAATAATAAGTGCGAAAGTATGTGAACGATTCTTACATGGTGTTATTGCAAACCAATCCACTTATAAAATATGCTTAAGCAAATTTTGCTATTTATGCTTACCACAAGGATGACCTTAAACATTCCCTGTGTTCCTCTTTCTCCTGTTGACATGGCACTCCTGACTCGAAGCGATCGGACATCCTCATCCCCGCCAAATTTTCTGTGAACCGATATGAAGCGGTTGGCGTTGTGTACGGCTTCGAACTTCATGTGCTGGGTGTCACAAAGATGGAAGCGAAACCGACAGAGTGGGTCACCTTTACCCTGCAGAAACACACAGAAACATGACATATTAGGGAGGGAAACTTTAATACTGGTCAGGCCTAGTCACTGAAATGCCCGCCCAGGCCAGGGCCTTCAGGCCTGAAATCCTTTGGCAAGCTTTACTGGTCAGGTCTAGCCACTGAAATGCTAGGCCAGGCCAGGGTCTTCAGACCTGAAATCCTTTGGCGAGCTTTACTGGTCAGGCTTAAGCCACTGAAATGGCCTGAAATCCTTTGGCGAGCTTTACTGGTCAGGCTAAGTCACTGAAATGGCCTGAAATCCTTTGGCAGCTTTACTGGTCAGGCTAAGCCACTGAAATGCCCGGCCAGAACAGGGCCTTCAGGCCTGAAATCCTTTGGCGAGCTTTACTGGTCAGGCTAAGCCACTGAAATGCCCGACCAGAACAGGGCCTTCATGCCTGAAATCCTTTGGCGAGCTTTACTGGTCAGGCTAAGCCACTGAAATGCCCGACCAGGCCAGGGCCTTCATGCCTGAAATCCTTTGGCGAGCTTTACTGGTCAGGCTAAGCCACTGAAATGCCTGACCAGGCCAGGGCCTTCATGCCTGAAATCCTTTGGCGAGCTTTACTGGTCAGGCTAAGCCACTGAAATGCCCGACCAGGCCAGGGCCTTCATGCCTGAAATCCTTTGGCGAGCTTTACTGGTCAGGCTAAGCCACTGAAATCCTTTGGCGAACTGAAATACAACAGAACCATTCCACTGGATGGCCTAGCCAGCTTAAGTTCTACCAACATCAAGTCTGAGATGTGGCTATTATCCAACTTTAATCCAAAGTTTGATTACAGAAGCCAAATTTTAGACTTACATTTGCGTAGAGCATGCCACTCCGGAGAACAAGGAAATTCTTTGGGTTGGCAACACATCTCAGTGTCACAACATCACCCACGTATCTCTGGACTATGAATTGGGCTGAAATAAACAAGAAGGAAAAGGAAAACAAACAAACAAACAAATATTATGAATACAAGTCATAAACTACTGCAAACTGCTCATCAGCCAAAATATTTATCTGAAATATATCAGAATGCTTGGAGTTAGGAGGGCCTGAAGCCTTTCAATCCTAGCAGGATCTTTCTCAAAGGCTAGCCTTTGAGAAAGATCAAGGTGCATTTCTATCATAAAGATCTTTCGCAAAGGCTAGATCTTGCCAGGGTCAAAACGTGTCAGGCTCTCCAAACATTATATAGAAGTGAAAACAGTTTGCAGTTTTTTAATGCCATATCTAAGTTTTATTTGAAGGAGACATTAGTTTCAAATTTGTCCCGCTTTTTGAAGGGATTTTGATTTTGTACAGTGTGTCCTCCAAAAAACGATACCCATTTCCAAAATATTATGAAAAGAAATTGTATTTTTTGTCAGCTATTTGATTTTTAACAATGTTCCCAGGCCGTGTTCTGACAAAATTTCATTGCAATGGAAATCCCGACAGCTCATTCCTCCAACAAAGAAAACTTGTCACAAACAAGAAAGAGTGTGCTTTCAGAAATGCTCAAAACTTGTGATGGCCTTGATGGCATAAAAACAATTACAATTCCCATCATTTTTGGCACTGCTTTATACAGGGTATCCCAAAAAATGCAACACTTGTGTCGAGAACAATTATATGAAAATTAAACGGTTTATCACTTTTATGTCTTGGCTATCACCATGTAGAATTTGAGCAAAATTTAACTAAAAATGAGTGAAAAAACTAAGACTGAATTACCCAACCTCAAAACCAGATTTTCATCTTTCTTTCACACACATTATGTGTGTATTGACCACTATGCGTGTTATCCTTGCAAATTTGTTTTTCAGGAGTGCTCTTTCAATTGGTCATATTTGTGTCAATTGCAGCCCCAATATGCTTAAATTCTACATGGTAATAGCCTCGACAAGGCTGTATAAGACATCTGAATATTGAAGTGATAAACAGTTTAATTTGATCATAATGGGTCCCGACACAATGTTGCGTTATTTCTGGGACACCCTGTAGAGGGGGAATTCAGTCAATGGTAGGGTCTGGAGTGTACTCACATTGCTTCCCAAAGATGCCATTGAAGTCGATTCTGCCTGATACGCTGTTGACTCTCAGCAGTCCTCCTGTAGCCTGTGATTCTAACTGGATGATGTTACCTGATTGTAGATCTCGAACCTAGTTTCAATCATCAAGCCAAACAAACAAACAATGACAATGCATCTCTCTTCTTGTTAAGCTTGAAATCGCTAGGTGAAATGAAAAGATTTTAACCATTTGTTTGAATGCAAATTTACTTACCACCATTCCAATATTAGAAAGCCCTTGGAAACCGCTGCTGTGTACATAGGTTCCCTGTAATGATACACAAAGTCAAGCAGTATTATATGAAATATCATGAAGTCTATACAAGTATTTGCAAGAAGCATCACAAACAAATAGCTCAACCAACAAACAGACCAACCAACCAATCACTCAACCCTCAAGCCACTCGCAACCAACCCATTGACCAACCCCCCAAACAACCCACCTTATCCATCCAACCAATCATACAACCATACAGACAAACAGACCAACCAACAAACAGACCAACCAATCACCCAACCCTCAAGCCACTCGCAACCAACCCATTGACCAACCACCCAAACAACCAACCTTATCCATCCAACCAATCATACAACCATACAGACAAACAGACCAACCAACAAACAGACCAACCAATCACCCAACCCTCAAGCCACTCTCAACCAACCCATTGACCAACCACCCAAACAACCAACCTTATCCATCCAACCAATCATACAACCATACAGACAAACAGACCAACCAACAAACAGACCAACCAATCACCCAACCCTCAAGCCACTCACAACCAACCCATTGACCATCCACCCAAACAACCAACCTTATCCATCCAACCAATCATACAAGTACAACCATACGGACAAACATACCAACAAACATCCAATTACCCAAGCAATATATTCAACCACACAAGAATGTAACTAACAAACCACCAAAGCTGCTTTTAGGCTACTTAAAGGTATTATCATATACTTTGGTAGCATACCAAAACAGAAATCTTCACAGATGACTGTATCTGTCTTTTTTTTGCCCACGAATCTGTATTTATTTGATAAAAGTATGATATTACCTTTAAAATCTCCATTGCTATCTACACAAAACAAATACATTCACATTTGGATTTTGGAAAATGTGTGGCTTACCAGTGATTTAGGCTTCATAGAGGCCGGGGCCCAGCCGTATAAAGTGTCCATCCAGTGCTATAAACCAAGGAACATAAAACACATCGAGAAAATATTACACAACATGATTGAATACAGATTGTGAACATTGAAGGATTATTGGAAGTAAGTCAGTCAGTCTCAAAGGTGCATGGACTCCCGCCCATTGTTACAACTGAGTTAGCCACGCCCCCCATGAGAATGAAATTAAATCATTATCATTAAAATTATTTAATGAGGTAGCTAACTTGAGAAATATGCAGCTCAAACCATTCACGCAAAGACATTCGTGCCGATTTATTTTTTCGGAGGCTAATTTGGCAGCTAGCTGTATACTGTTAAAGTTATTGGAAATATAATCCAATTAACCAACATAGAAAGATTCCAATTTCAAATTGTCTGAGTTTTGTTTCCATTGACATCAAACATTACGTTAGGGACGCAATTTTAGCACTTGGTTTCCCTATATTACTTGGATACGCCCGTGACGGTGCGACCGACCGCCATGATGACCAGCACACATGGCTACAATGACGAACTCCGTCCGTGAATACTGTAAAGAAAAACTTGAAGGTTTCGAGGGCTAATGAATCTTCATTTTGGTGAAACTATACTGCGTTTCCAGGCCAATCGAAGCTTGGCACATTGGTCTCTAAGTACGACAATCCCCCAGCACTAATTCCGTACGTTCTTTACTTGCTATGATTATCATATTAATACATGTTGTAAGTAATCATTATATCATCAAAACACGACGGGCTTTGAGAATCACTAAGGCCTATAGGCTATACGCCGTGCTTTACTGCCGCGCCCAACTCAAATTATTGTTTTCAAGTTTGGCACGGCAATACCACGGTGATAAAACCTAGGCCCCTATACTAGACCAAACAGGCCCAAAGAATTATTTTTGTAGTAGGGCCTATTCTTCATTTCTTTTTGCTGCCAACTTTTCCAGTTATGTTCTTCAGACCCTCGACAGTTGATGATTAATACAATTAATTCATTAATAGCAACACTTGTCATTATGCTGATTAGAAACATATAATCAGCATGTTAACTTCGTTACAAATATACATTACTTGTATTGTGGTAGTAAATGTAAAACCATGCAAAATGATATAGGCCTGCTGTCTTTATTAGCAACAGGCCACTTGTTACCATTAATCATAACTTGATCAAATGAGTTATGCATTAGTCAATTGCATAATTAATGGTATGGGATTGGTGGCGTTAGCATTATGGAATATAGGCATATAGAGCTTTTATTGTGGTCATCTTGTATAGTCCAAATGCCAATCATTATGACCTGTGAAAAATTCATCAAGAAAATCGACGTTCACGCTTTGGAGAAAACTATGAACATAAGTTCCTGTTTTGTACGTGAAATTAAGCACTTTCCCACTGTTTCAAACGTTTGGTTTTAAAAATATTTTCAAATATCAATTTCTTTCTTAAAATAATTATAGACTTTCAAAGATAAATTATTGGCTCTTTTGTAAACTTCATAAAGATCTTTCAGCCAAACTGATCAAAGATGTTTTGATCCAAGTTTATATACAAATCATGTATAACGCTACCTTTAAAACATTATTTCATATCCATACAAGCAAAACAAATATGAGCATGCCAAATAAAATGTTTCGTCATTTTTCGTGCAAAATGATGTGAATGCATAAATACCACTAATATATCGAATCATGTTCATAAAGCTCACACAATTTTTCGTTATCCGTATGTATTTTGTCTCAAAGCAGTGGAAGTATTAGGCCTATATACAACAAAACATGATTGATGACTCATTGTGGTATACCATGTCGCAGGCACTGGTAGATCCACCATCCAACAGAGTAAAAATGGATTTAAATTTTGTTAGATTTTCTCTTTGAAGTTGTAAGCTTTCATTTGATTCCTTGTTTGTCCTATCAACCAAACAGGTAATAAAAGTTAATGAAAACAAGAACCCCGGCAAATAAAACAAAACAGAATCTGGAATGAAATCAGAATGATATATCAGAACTCGTAGTTTTCTTATACAAACTGTTGGTTTCAAGAATCATGTGTTAACTTTTCCAATTCGATTCACGGTTTAAAAAAAAAAATCCATTTTTGTTTCTTGTTTTTGCCAACAAACACGGTAATGTCTCATCTAGTTTGGTCATCTTTTAAATGTGCGACGGAAAATACCTTCAATTTACATGCAATACGAAAAACCAGCAACATCAGCAACAAAGCAACATGCATTATAATTATGAAATAGAAATAAAACTAGCGCACTGGATTAAACAAAATAAAAGATCGAAGATCGATTTTACAAATATTCATCTTTGTAGTTTTGGTGGAAATAAAAAACAACAACGTTATGGACAACATATGTCAAAACACAATAAAGGAAATTTCATAAAGAAAATGGTTTACCGCGGTAAGAAAAATATAAATTTGAAAACAGCAATTCGGGTGACATATTGTGTGCTCTGATGAATGTAAAGCTGGTGTCCTTGGGAATACAATTGGAATGTACATAAACCAAAATCAATTTTCGTCGCTATTTTCGTTTTATCAAAATAATGCTCAGACAATATTATCCGTTGAGTAAAGCTATACCGAAGATCCACTGTACCCCATATATCCCATGATGACGGTGTTGGTGTTGTGCCGTGACGGTGCCGTATAGAAACAAATCATTATACACAAAGTGAATGGGAGAAATATCAATTGATTTTAACGTGCGTTAATATATTAGCCGCCGTATATTTGGTTAGCTTATCACCTTTCTTTAACCCATGAATGTTAAAGGTATAGTACATGATTGGTAAATGTTACAGAACAGAACTCACATCTTTGTCTAATCCAGCATAACATGAAATAATAAACCTGTGAACATTTGAGCTCAATCGGACATCTGAGTCACATAGAACAGCGAAAACCGACTCAAATTTTCATATAAAACATAAAGAAAGGTTTTGATCTTACCCCGAGATCAAAACTGTTTTCGGTCTTTGTTTGACTTATTTCTGGATATATACTCCATTTCAGGCAGAAATATGTTGACAGTATCTTTCTACCATCACCATATTCATAGCCTGAAAGTTATACATAAATCTGTGAACATTTCTGTTTTGGTATGTTACCAATCCTGTACTGTACCTTTGATACCGTGTTAACATGAAAAATTTAAACAAAACTGCCAGTGTATATATTTTGTTTATGATGATGTGCTGGCCAATTAAAAACAAACAAATAGTATTGAATTTAAATGCCATCCATACAGAATTCCAAAAGAAATCGTAACTTATATCTCGACATGTCGTAACAGTACTGTGCCAAAGTGTGTTGTGCATGATGTTGAAGTCTGGCAACAAAAATATCGATTTATTGAAAATGATTTGCTTTCAGTCGTGCCGTGCGAATTCAAGGAACTTCAAGAGAAAACAACTGGAAAAACTGCTTCTATTCGTTCTCATAACTTATGCAAGTAATTAACTGCGGCAAACTGCTCATCAACCAAACTTGGCCTGAAATAACATATCAAATGATTAGAGTTAAGAGGGCCTGACGTTTTGATCCTAGCATGCTCTTTCTCAAAGGCTATCCTAGAAGAATCTTTCTCAAAGGCGGAATGATTTCTTTAAAAAGAAATGAATTCACATCAAACCATAGAAGAGTTATTACTGCCATGCAAGTCAAATTCGCTTATTTTCAGGGCATATTTTTGGGTGTACAACACATCAATAAATATTCACTGCATGCAGCATTTTTTTGTTTTTATTGTGCGGCAAATATTTTACATGACAACCATGCCAGCAGCCTCCCACCACTTACGCCGTATTCCGTCATACTGCCACGCCCATTGAAAGAAAAGACTGGATCCGAACTAAAAAAAAAAAGGAAGGCTAAGAAAATAAGACGGCTGCTGAATTAAAATGATGTCGAGGCCAGTCTATAATTATACAGATCATGAACAGAAATACAATTTGAATGTTCAAAGAAAACAGATGTTAATGCTGGCTGTAGTTATTAGTAAAATTACCCCGGAACTTCGACAGATGACCTCAACTTTTTTCCCATTAGGCCTAGTGCATAATTCGGCCTAGGCCTAATTGTGTGACATTTCGCCATTTTGGACACAGTTCCGCTGAAGGTTGAAACTATTTTGTTAACTTTATGAGCAACCTTTATTATAAAGGAATATAGGGCCTAGTATAGGCATGCCGGCTCAACATAATAAGAAAACTGACTAAGTAAGAGACGCACTTCGAGCTCAGAAAATATTTCGTATTTCGTTAACTTCATGAGCAGCTTTTAAGTTTTATAAAGCAATAATTATACTGTATAGGCATGTTAAAATACAACAAAAATGAAAAAAATGAACCCTTTAAAAATATTTCGTGTTTCGCCAGAAAACACTTCGGAAAACTACTACGGTAATTGTGGACAAGCGGTCCCTAAAATTATAGCAACAAGCACCAGGTAGTTCATTTTCACTAAAATGTTGGAGAAATTTTTTTTCGATCTAAGGTTTTAAGGAGTCATTTGCTGAAAGTAAAAAAATATCGTTTGGGAGCAGTAGAACTAGAAGTTTCTTTTCCTATATAGGCCTGTCCTTTCCTTTATAGTTTTGGGAACCACTTGTCCACAATCTATACCAACCTATCTTTCCATAGCATAGACGATTAATCACGAACTAGCAAAGTGGAGGCAGGACTCTGCAGAAGTCTTTTCTTATGAATCTCCTAGCTGTGAAAATCACCGTGAATTTCACCCGCGCTATACGGGACGAGACTGCCTAGGTTACCTTGGCCCTACCCGTACTCCTATCTGTACCTATGACCAAGTAATATAAACACATTGACACACCATTGACTTGTGTTTACTCTTAATCTTTTAGAGTTTGTACGAGAAATGTTACAAGATAAACACTTATGATAATACCAAACCAAATACTCACCTAGAATGTGGATTTGGGGCGCGGGGTTAATCACAAAAACAACGGTTAATTCCTGAAGTACCGAGAACGGCATCAGCCTGCGTCGACGAATTCTCCACTCCTCCACTGCCGTGAAATGCTTCTATTTGACCCGAGTGGTTTTCAGGCCGTGTGTGGTGGTGGCTGATTCTTCTCGTTACCCGAACCGCGTTTGTTGGTAACAAATACAAAACCATACAGAGTTGTTGACCCCCCGGTTTGCAACTCGTGGCGACCAAGGAGACCAGACACACACACATAAAAAAAAACCGATTGATTAGTTTAACAAAAAGTCGGCAAAGTTTGCTCGGATCGAAGTAACTCTTTTGTTCCCTGTGTTTTGTTATCGGATCCGATTATTTGTTGGTGGTACGGTAATGCTATCAACATTAGAAGTGCCGGTTGTGCTGTAGGCCAATAGCTTTTTGATGGGAATCTGTGGTGGGCATGATAGCTCGTACAGGGTAAAGGCAAGGCAAGGTTTAGAAGGAATGATGTGCTTTAGTATGAGCCCAGTCTACCATGCATGACATACTATCAATCATGAAGTGCACTCAATAATAAAGGTCATGAGGGTAAAGCACGTAAGGTCCCACACGCTAGCTCTGATCAACATAGCGTGATTGTACCTCGCCGTTACCACAGCAACCGAAATGCCCCAAGGGAGGCGCAAGGTTACAAACAGAACCTGCCGGGTTGTTTACAAACGCGAAGCAATATAACCAGACCTATATCAGGAAGTTAAAATTCCCTCAGCAGCATAAAAAACACACATCTATTGTCATGAATGTGTATTTTAGCCCCATCCACTTAATTGCATCTTTTGTCAGTTTTCCAGGCACTGTCACTTTGCAATTAAAAACCTACTTGGGTAGGCTTTTACGTTCAGTTGCTTTTGAAACCATTGGGTTTTTTTTACAATGAAAAGAAATCCTGAGCAACTCGCCATGATAATTATGTTCAGTTTTCAATGATTTAGAATACTGTGTACGGACAATTTTTTCTTGGTCTTTTCTTCTTCAATTCTGGGCGGTCTTCCACACATTGTGACAAATTCGTTGACAACAAAGAAACGTGAGAAGCATTATGAAATCATTTTTCTTTAAAGGTACTACATGTATCATACTTGGTAGCAAATGAAACAGAAATCTGCACAGATTTACATAATTATAACTTACAGGGTACAAAGATGGTGATGGTAGAAACATACCGTTAAACTCATTCTGCCTGAATGCTGTATTTATCCAGAAAAGAGTAAACCCAGTGACCACAATTATTTTTGATCTTTTAAAGATCAAAAATAAAAGAGAAAAGACTTTAAGGTAATATCATACTTTGGTTTTTGCAGATTAATAGGTAATGTAGATTAATAGGTAAAAATATCAAGGAAGATACAGTAACAGTCAGTAAGTCACCTGAGAAATTTTCAGTCCCATACGTTGCCAACTTTGATCGAAGTTGTTTGTGGTCATTGGTTTTACTTTTTCTGGATAAATACAGCATTTCAGGAAGAAAAAATTTAACGGTATGTTTCTACCATCACCATCTTTATACCCTGTAAATTATAGATAAACCTGTGAAGACTTCTGTTTCGGTATGCTTCCAAGATACTACATGTACCTTTAATAACATAACAATAAACTTTCACATAACCCATTTTCATGTCAATCGGTACGAATATTGAATTTTGGATGTTCAGGAAATGGTCAGGGGCGAGATTTGAAGTTAATGGTCCAAACATCTCTGACTGAGGGCCTGTTTGTTTGACGCAAAGGATCCCAGATTAAAGGATCCACCTCCTATGCAGGGTATGCTAAATGGGATCCGGATCAGTAGAATCCGTGATTCTGTGCATTAAACATAACAGGCCCTGAGTGCACAAGACTGGTATAGAAGTTGACATCATAGTTATAATTTTTGTGATAATAATGCACTGCCTGTAATACCGCCCTCTTTTGTTTGTATTTCACAATGCTGCCTTCTTGGAATGGAACATGCCAGAGGAAGAACTGTATTTAGGCAATGTTACAAATTACTTTGCTACAGACACAAAAAGCCATGATGTCAGACTTGAAACCAAGTCTAACTGTGGCCATACTTTTATAACACAACACAGTTCATGATCCAAATACAAAAGAAATGCAGAATTGCTAAGATTTCATTTTTTGTACACACATTACTGATCAGATCTTTTATTTTCATTGAAATAACCATTTGAATCACTTCAGTTTTATGTAAAATAATGGATAGAGGACTATAGGTCAGGTCAAAAGTATTGAAATGGGGATGGGAAAAGATGACCAAATTATTGTGCAAAGTTAACAACTTTCTAAATCACCATTTAGCGACATCATTCATGTACGGTACCCCAATACAAGAATAGGTTTCGATTCAAAAATCTTGTCTCATCTTGTCCAACTGCATCTTACAATTGATATTTTCTCCCGTCCTCAATGTTTGCACATTGAAGCAAGCATTGCTATAGTAACTTAATATTATCAATTTCATGTAACTTGCAATCCAATTGAATGAGTTGAGGATATTTTATTTTGACTGAACACAAACTTGACCCAAGATTTTGTTTGATATTGTCCCAGCCCAGAGATGCCAAGCCATGTGATGGAGCCTCCTTACAGTCAACTATCATGTCAGAAGCCATATAACCCAAGGGATTTTATTCCACACAGGATGCAAAGTTCTACCATATTAACAACCTGGTAATTTACGTGTAGCTATGGAAGCTCAGAGGAATAACAATGACAAATGCAGCTTTTCCACATTATCGAATGACTCAGGAAAGAGAGTAAGGGTTAGTGGTTTGTGTGTCAAAGATGAGCAAAGGAAATTTGGACTGACTCGAGGCAAAGTTCAATCCTGAAGGGAACACGCTCAGTCAACATTCGAGAGTTGTCTTTTTTGCGCATTCAAAAACTTGAGATATCTTTTTACACACTTGGACGCAATACATTATGCAATACAAATAATGAACGGCTGCAAACTGCTTGTGAACCAAAACTATGACCAGAAAAATATCGTGCTTAGAGTTAGTCTTTGAAAAAGATCCTGCTGGGATCGAAACGTCAGGCCCTCCTAACTCTAAGTAATAAATTTTGCATCACATTGGCAAGGAACTTTAATCCGATTGACTATCTAAACGAGTGTCTTCCCTGTGAACAATTTCTTATTCTTTCACCTGAATATTCCATCTGAAATTATTGAGCCTCTATTTTAGCACGACTATTTACTGAAATTTGCTTCAAACGAAGAATCTGAACATTTACTTCAAAGGTATCCAATCCACACGTTCTCCTGTTTACATCTACATAGGGAAAGTATGCATTCATGCTAATGCAATGTAGAAATCTAGCAAATGAACCGAACTGAACTGGGCCCCAATTTCACAGAATCTGTTACTGTTAGCAGATTTCTTTTGCTTACGGTTAGCGTATTTCAAGGGAGAATTTCCTTTTTGGTAACAGTAAGCAAGGACTTTCTCCAGAATGTATATGACAGCACGTAAGCAGAAAATAATCACTGTTACCCCTAGAAATTCTTCACTAAATGAAAGTCTTGCTTACAGATTCCATGAATTAAATTTCATGCATAGCAGCGTTTGCAGTGCCCGTAAGCACAAAAATAGGCCATAACGGATTCCATGAAATTGAGCCCTAAACTGAACAACTTACAAATACATTTTTCTTTCAATAAAGTTTAGAATCTTAATTTTGTTTTTCGTCAGTGGGCCTTCTGGATGTACCTGAGGCCGCAGTATCCGCAAGCATGTGGCCCTGCTTGATCCTGTAGAAAATAAATGGAAAAAAAGAAAGAAATCTACCCGGTACCTTAAAGTTTAAAACAGTTAACAAAAAACAAAACTTAAACAGGTAACACTATACACCGATCCGACGGCGCGAACATGGAGGTAGGAAACACCTGCCATTACTGGTGTGTCCCAGCCCATATTTTGTCTGGCAACAAAAGAATTTACATATCACCACACACTATAATTGCAGGGTGTACGTCCCATGATTAGGGGACATATACCATGCAGTATACAGTGTGGCAGGGCGTAAATTCTTTTATTGCCAGACAAAATACGGGCAGGGACACTGCAGTAATGGCGGGTGATTTTTACCTTCATCGTCGCGCTGTCAGATCGGTGTATAGTTAAATGCTTTAAAAATCACAATGTATATGTTGGTCTGCTGCCCTCGCTTGACTCATTTATCAATGACATGTTCTTGATGCTGTATTGCAATGGGTATTGCTGTGTTGCCACATGCTGTCCAATGAAGTGAGCCCTCTTTTGATTGTTTATTTTACATAAATGATCTACATTGTTGCCACTGTACGTAGTACATGTACATGTACAAACATTTTGTACGGGCCATTTTATTGATGTTCTCGAATTACAAACAGCCATGCAGCTTAGTCAAGGATAATGTTCAGTATACACCGATCCGACGGTGTGTCCCTGCCCGTATTTTGTCCGGCAACAAAAGAATATACGTCCGCTGCACTCTATATGCAGGGTGTACGTCCCCTAATTATGGGATGTACACCCTGCAATTATAGAGTGTGGCGGACCATACATTCTTTTGTTGCTGGACAAAATACGGGCGGGGACACACCACAAATGGCTGGTGTTTTTTATCTCCATGTTCGCGCCATCGGATTTGTGTATAGCCTAATGTTCAGTATAGCAATGTTCGTTTTATCAGCGTTCCACTGTATACGAGATTTGTAAAACCTGAGCTTACTAGATTGATGTAGACTTTAGGATGTCCCGTGGAAGGGTCACCACCATCACACCACACACTCCTTGCTTCAACCTCAATGGGAAGTTCCTCTGCTACCAGATCAATGGCAAATTTCTCATTCACCTACAGACAACAAATATCCACCCAAGAAAGATTTCAGGCTTTGCATGGTGACAATTGGTATGTGGATCAGTTTGCGGAAACACCATGTAAGAATCGTTCGTACTTTCGCATTTCTATTTCGTCCTCATCAGGAGACTCCTGGTCTAGTCCTCATCAGGAGATGATGAGTCTCCTGATGATGACTAGAGCAGGCTAGTTGAAACGTTGAGACCTTAATTGCGAGTAGTGCGAACGAAATAGAAGTGCGAAAGTACGAACGATTATCACATGGTGTTTCCGCAAACCAATCCACATACCAAATATCCACCAAAATATCACAAAACAGCATGAAACTAAAAAAACAAAAACAAAATACAACAATGAATACAGTGAATAAAAATGAAATCAGTACAAAATAATCATAATCAAAGGGCATGTGCAATATTGGTAAAGGTTACAGAGCAGCTGCATGCTGCTCACTAATTCAATTTGTCATGGAATAAAAACAAACCTTAGACGTTTTTTAAGCTTAATAGATCATTGGAAACAGCAGGAAACAATGAAAAACCGTTGCTATTGTAATACATGTACCAAATTGTGTGGGAATAGCTGTCTCATAACTGCCATTTTGAAACACATTATGGTTTCAAATTCACCCACAAATGTGAGTTTGATGCCAATATCTATCAGTTCTAATGAGTTGTGAAGAGAAGGTCATGAATGACTAACTATGACCTTTTGTTCCTTTTTACAGCTTGGGAGGAATTCGCAGGATTTGCCCAAAAATGTTTTGCAAAATAATAATTTTTTGGCATAATGAAATTTTTGGTGCGGGGCCAAAATCAAGTGCGGGCGCTGACCGCTGACGAGAAACTAGTAATCAACTTTCATTGACCTAAGCCAGGAGTGAAGCCAAAAGCTGAAGCCAAAGCCTGAGTTTTGTACAGGAACATCAATCCCTTGTCAATGCAAATGCCAACTCACCTCTTTCTGTCTGTCAATGTATCTCAATTTCCTGTAATCTCCTTCCTCAAAAACCTGTTTCAATGGGAACAAATGAAAAAAAGAAATCTCAGTTTTTATCTTTTCATTCCAAAATTAAACCTCTTCTCAAATAAGAAATTACTTTTACACACAGGACAATGCAACCAGATCCACATTTTTATGTATGTTTCAACAGAAATTGGCCACAGTGCAACAGAAGTCACAACAATTTGGTGTACAACTTTTTTTTAAATCAACATTTTGATTCTGTTGTTTATGGGCACGATGGGACAATGCCAATGGCAATGCCCCACTGAAAATGTTGGGGTTAATGTGCTTTAGTCCACAAGGATTATTTTCAGACCCACATTATTTCCCTCAAAATTCAAAACCCTGCCCTCTTTCCACAAATTTAACCATATTGACCTTGCTATCATTGCAGAGGACATCACAACTGGTCAGTCAACATAATTACGAGTACTGTAGAAGCCATGTCTGAAAATAATCGTTGTGGACTAAAGCACAGTAACCCCAAAATGTTAATGGCACACATACTCACTTGTTCAAAATAAAACAAAGTTTGGCTCAATTGCAGAATACCCCGCCACTTAGCCCCACACATAGGGCTGTATAAGGCTCTCTTTTAAAATGTGTCTCTCTCTGGTCGCCATTCACAGCCCTACTTCAAGACATGACTTAAACGCGCGAGATCCAAAGAGCAGAATTGTCACAAACTAGTGCTGTGCATTTTCGGAGCTTTTAAAAACCGGAAAACGCTTTGAAAAAATAAGCAGTTGCCCGAGCTCCAATTCATAAAAATGAATGATAGCGCTATATTACGCACGTGTCGATAATGTGCACGATCAAATGATGCATAGCACTGTATGTAGGAGTGTGTAAAACATGCTACAACGATCGTTGCGCCGACGTATACATTCAGTTTCTGGTCTCGATCTACGTGCGTGTTTGGGAATCTTGCGATGATTTGGTGCCGGCAACCTTACAGAATATTCAGTCAGAATCGTTCATAACTTGCTCAGCGTGACATGTCACATTTCTTACCGAAAAATCTGCATTGAAGCAGGCCGAAATCCACAGTACCGAGCGCAACTTGAATGCATGCACCAAATACACACGTTGTACGTACGACATGTAGGCTTGCACTTCCGGCCTGATTGCGAATTGGCAACTGTGTACTGGTGTACAACGTATGCTTTGAATGGTGCGGCGCACATTACACATCGTGGAATTTTCTGGATGCAAATGCTGCTGCTGCATGGTCCGGGCCATGCGGCCACGTGGTGGGCATGCGGTGTTCATGATGCATCGTACGCGATATGTTTACGTCTTCTTTCGAGCGATCGTCGCGTTCGGAAGGCTGTTCGCAATATTTGTTTAATCAAGTTTGCGAAAAGTTTGTTTCTGCGTGGCAAAATGGACCCAAAACGACTGAAATTCAAGTATGTATTATACAGTATACACTTTTGGGGTTGTTTATTTATTGGGAAAACGTCAGTCTACTTTTTAAAATGTTGGTTTCGTATTCCGTTTTTGAAATTTTGAAACCGGATGGCAAGATTTTAAGCGGGAGCCCGTGAATCCGTTTTTGATGCACAGCACTATCACAAACTTTCTATTTGAATATCTTCTCAAATAAAGAAGAGTGGATAATTTCACTTACACTTCCGTATTCCTCAAACTTTGATTTTTCACACCAGCCCCTTAAAGTTTTCCAAAACCGTACAATTTCCTGTGAATTTCACCGTAAAAATCCCAGGTTATGGAAATGATATGCCGACAGTGAACGTCGCCATCTTGAAAAATGATGAGTATATTGTGGCAATGCTTCGTGTGTCAGAAGTCTAGGCACCCGACAGGCGATCACTCCATTGGTTCCCTGCTCATCCCTTATGCAAGAACGGTTTAAATGGGGAACAGTTTTGTATGTCATAAAATTAACATGTGCATGTCTCGTCAGGTGCCCTGAAATGGGATGCATGACGTCAAATTCACGGGAAATTGTACAGTTTTGGAAAACTTTAAGGGGCTGGTGTGAAAAATCAAAGTTTGAGGAATATGAAAGTGTGTAAGTGAAATGGGAGACTTTTGTAAGTTTTGAGAACCTGTCTTCAAGTCAACAGCGCAAGCGCACGCACAACAGCGCGGCGCAAAATAACACACGCATTGTTGTTGACTTGAAGACCGGTTTTCAAAGTCTCCCATTATCCAGTCTCCTTTTATTTGAGAAGATATTCAAATCAAAAGTTTGTGACAATCCTGCACTTACTTTGGATCTCGCGCGTTTAAGTCATGCCTTGAAGTAGGGCTGTGAATGGCGACCAGACTGAGAGACAGATTTTAAAAGAGAGCCATCTACAGCCCTATGCGTGGGGCTTGGAAACTTGTACATGTACACCCCCCACTGACTACTGTACTAAAAACCGGTAGTCTGTATCAAAACAAACGTAAATCAATGGCGCCCCCTTACGTCACGAAATTCGCGAATCTTCCAGTTCCAGTCCTCCATGATTACAGACAATATTTAGCACCAATACAACACAGAAATAATTTTGAATACCTGCCCAGTGTGTGTAACTTTTTCTGCCTCCACAAGATACCTTGATGATGTCGTAAGCTGCCGCTGAATAGCAGAAACTCGGCACAAATGCTGTCGCGAAGAAACCCGAATTATTGCTCTAAGCGCAGCCATCTTGAATTCTTAACATCCTCGTTCAAGTATAATGTTTGTGAAAGCTACCAAATTATTAGTTTCTATTAGAAAATCGACTACAAACGCTTTAAGCGATATTTATTAGTTCTTGTGCTTTTTCATCACTTGAAATATTGAAAATTATTAACACATTATTTACGTAGTTGAAAATAATATTTTTTTATTATTCACAAATTGTAGTCTGGTTACTTATCCTGGGTTCTTTTGCATACGTAGAAAAGTGATTGGGAGACCAGTTACCATGCGTATATCAAACTACACGCAAAAACTGTACAAACTACAAGGCAATGTGAGAATTTCCCCTAGTAAAAACTCTCCCTTTTCCAATAAAAAGGGGCTTCGATTGCGTTCTAATATCCATGAGATTGATCCGAATGTTCTGATTGTCAATAATATTTGTCGTTTATTGTGGATTCAACGATCTGGTAAGCCAAAATAAAGTCTGAGCACGTCAATTTAACTAAGTTTAACTGTTAGTGTTACTTTAAACTTCAAGTTCAAGTTCAAGCATAGCGCATGTTTGTACTTTGTACTTCCTAAATAATACTGGACTACACATTCCTTACAAAGTCAGTAGGCATACTAGGCCCACTAGTACTAGTAACGGTTGTGCTTGTGAAGTGATAGAGGTAATTATTCACTAAACTAGTATCAGTAGCAGCTGCATTGTTATGTGTTATTATGATTTATGTGTTACAGGATGAGCATAAAACAAAGTTAAAAGTAAAATGGACAAGAGAAAGTGTCTTTCTTTCTTCCAACCTATTCCAACACTCTTCGAATCTTTTCCTGTTGCCATTGAAAATCTGTTGTTTACAGTAAGCCATGTTTACTGTATATTGCTTCTGGCCATAAAAACCAATAAACTTTCAGCATTGTTTTAGAATAACATCCTTTTTCTGAAGAAAAGAGAGTTATACTTAATAACTGCTATTAAACTGACATGCCTTACTCGTATAGTACAGACGTTGTTAAAGTACTTTTGGTGTCATGCCGCCAAGCACCTTCAAATAATAAATGATCCTGAGAGTTAAATTTCATTTTCGACTTTTCCTGTCGCCATTAATGATTTCTGATCAGCAGCAGCAGTTTCACTTCGTAAACTCTCTTCAAATGAAAAATTAAATTTGTTGTTTACCGGAAGTCATGCTCACGATATTTGATATGGCATCTGCTGGCTCATTTGCTTTGAATACGGGACATTAAAACTATAAACATCTGGCATTTGTTTATATAAATAGCATCCTGTTCCTAAAAAATAAAAGAGAATTACTATGAAACTCACAGGCCCTGCTTACATCGATAAAACTTGTTGGTGCCACTGGGCTAAATCTTTGGAATGATAGTAGGGTTTTGAGTAAACTGAGTGGAGTCAGTGGTATAGCAAATGACACTCAATATGCAAAACAAGGGAAAGTTCAAAGGTTATGATAAAATAGTTACATTTTTATGGAGATTGGGATCATGGGAGGCTACCCCAGAATACCAAGGAACAAAAAGTGGTGAATTTTAATCAATTCTTTTCACACAAAACTGCAGGAATATTGAGGTGTCAATATGGAAAATTTGATTGCAGTGGAACACCACAATAACGAACATGCTGGGATGCACAGAAATTGTTCGGTATAGCGGTGTTCTTTATATAGTGAACAATGTTCAGCAGGCCTATATATTGTACATTAAAAATGGGGAGCTAAGTAAGTATGATGTTCGGTATAGTCAAATATTCGGCAATGATAGCTCATAATGCAACACAATTTGAGGGCAAATGCAACGGCCTATTTTCCTCAGACATGGTACATGAATAAGATCTAATCTAATATTTAATAGAATTTAATAGAGTGAACATAGTTGATTTAATTTTACCTTTTATATTTCATCTTTGACAGATTTTCAAAGGATTCACCATGTCTCTGCTGAGGTCAGTTGCCCCACTGTTTGGTAGAATCTTCCCACGGATGTTAGCAACGACATCACTGACGAATCCATGCTCGAGTTTCCTACAGAGAAATTGTTGTTTCAAAACTGTCGCAGGTCCAATCATGACCCAGTTCCTGAAGATGACGTCACCTTATCTCCAGTTGACAAACTCTTTCAAGACGAAGACATCGGTGAAGAGACGATGCAAGGACTGCTACTTCGTCCGGAGAAAAGGCCGGCTGTATGTCATATGCAAGACCCATCCTAGGCACAAGCAACGACAAGGCTAGCTAGCTAGCTACCAGGTTCTTCCAGATTCGAGAGTACGCATGGATTTGTTTGGTGACTCATGCAGCTGTATTCTGTGGCTGCGCACTGATTACACTATGATAGCCTTGGAATATAACTGGCAACGAGAATTCGGAAGGCATGAAGTATGGTGCGAACTGCCACACTGGCTTTAGAAAATTGTGAAAGTGACTTGAGGATAGACTAGCCAATTCCTTTTATGAGGTGGATGAGATATGGTCTTGACATCGCATTGGAAACCTCATGCCTAAGATCTCAATAAGTCAACTGAACTCATAGGGGTTTACAAAACAGGGGCTCAGGCTCTGTCATCCATATGCTGAAAATATAGGTTGTGGTTTTTCATTGAAGATGAAGCTCTGTTTTCCTGTTCAAACCAGAGAATCTACTATTTTGATACCCTTTTATTTCAGAATGGATTCACGAAATGGAGCCTGAGCCCGAGCCTGAGCCTTCATTTCGTAAATCTCATGAACTGTTTTTCTCATTTTCATATCAATGCCCCCTCTGTGACTTTTGCAATCAATTCTATAAATGACAAAGAGATTACTGCATCTTTAAACCTGCACCAATACAAACAACTTGTGACAGTGGAAATTGCAGACAAACAAGGAAACACTCAAATTTCTAGAAAAGGTTTTCGGAGAAATGTAAACTAGTTCAAGATTTCATACATTGTTCCGTCTTTACCAGTATATTAAATTACTAGAGTGCTGACTTTGTATACAGAGTGATGCCTGCTGGGTGCATCCATGTTTGTGCACAAATCTATGGAAAACACACAATTGTGTACATCTTATGTATGTCTTTTTGCATTTATCTGCATTTGTGTTCTATACAGGTGCATTATTGAAGCCCAATACGCGCAAAATGACTGTGCTCAGGACGGCTTCAAAGCGTCTTGAGAATACGGAGCTAGTGGTCTAGTAATTTAATATAGCTCTATAGGTCTTGACTAGGAAAGTCAGTGAATCACTCAAAAAGCAGATTCAGTGTAAGAACAGTGTAAGGTTCATTTTGTCACATACAAGTTCTGAATGTTTGCAATTTGAAATCAGTTCCAAATTTACTTTTTGTTGTATTTTTCTGATGACCATCTGTAAGGTGGAAATATGGAAGTGAAACAATTAATTCTTTCCACTTTGACCTTTTCTGAACATAGATCATGAGGTATTTCTGGTGAATTAAACCAACACAAAATGACCTGTGAATGAAACAAAAATGTTGCATGCATTTTGTCCTTGAATTTGATGGTCTGCAAAAAGTGAATAGCGCCCTCTGTTGATGAGATATTGCCATTTGGTAGGTTTCTTGTCTCGGGAAGTAAAAATGCTAAGTAAATTTTGCAAGACAGGGAATTTTCTCTTAAAAGCGCAGAACAATTTTTATCTCTTGGTCAATGTGCACTTCTTTTGGAGAAACTGAAATGTGTATCAGATCATTTAAAGCAGGGGTGACAATGGCAAATATGCTGCCATTGTCTTTGTGAGGTTCCTGCCCCTCATTTATACCATTTTTGCCAATTTGAACATGAACAATTTTAGCCTTACTTTGGTTTTTAGATTGTAAATTCTCTTAACATTCTATGGAATGATGATACTATAACAAAGCTCAATTCCAGTGCTGCCATACACAGAAATTCCTTGCAATGCCATCTGTGATAATTTAAATCTTGGCTTTAAGGGATTTGACAAAAATAAAAGCTGAACAAAGGAAAAACTGTGTAAATTATTAAATTATGAAGTACAAATTTGTTTGGCAGTTAGAAGGGCCTGACACGTTTCAATCCTGGCAGGATCTTTCTCAAAGTCTTTATGTGCATCTTTTACTTGCATTTGCTTGTCCCTTTGTCGCTATAGCCTTTGAGAAACATCCTGCAAAGATGGAAACGCATCGGGCCCTCATAACTCCAAGCACTTTATATATTTCAGGACATTTTTGGCTGATGAGAAGTTTGCAGCAGTTTATTGCTTGTATTAAGTACACATTTGGTTTCTTTGGCCAAACACAAGACAATAAACATGCCTTAAAAATCAAGCAATTACCTTTTCACAGGAGCCAACTTGTGTACTAAATTTGACCAAATGAAGTATACAATTCTTTGGAAGAAAATAAAACAAAATCTTCATGGTAACCTGAATTCCGTTGCATAGCTAGTGTAAATGTCGCCCTCTACAAGTCATTATTGTCCATGTTATCAATGCACACAATTTTTTTTTATGTACCAGTAATTGTTCCAGTCTGCAAAAATGAATTGTTAATAGTGTTTAATTACACGCAGTGTGAGTAAACACTTTAAGTAAAATGGGCCAGGGAAGAAAATTGGTAATATGAAGAGCAAACCTATTCACAGACAATGGTTATTTGCATACCGGTAGTTGGGAAAATACATGACCACTGAGGCTTGTGTCATGTATATGGGGTGTTATATTTCCTGATAGTGTAAAGACACTGCCAGAAAAAGAAATGTAATTTTTACGGTGCTTCAGAAAATGTTCCTTTTAAAAGATGTGGTGCAATTGGTTGCCTCCAAAATGCCTGCAAAATCTCATATGAGCCATCCCCAGTGACTGGGCTTGGCTAGGTGACTGTCTGGAGGCTACAGGGCCAGGGGCCGATTTCGCAAATTTAAGACTTGGATTTGAGGCTATGCATGGCAAAAGTACAAAAAGTAATAGTTTTTGCGGTAACACTTTTTGACATATATCTTTTTTGATGAGTATGGGGTGGCTCTAAAAAGAGTAATTTAACTCGACATTCCAGTCAGTATGCTCTGGCCATGTTCAGGAGAATGCCATTAAAGATTGATCTTAAAATGTGAATTAGTCTTAATCGTTAAGCAAAGCGTGATGTTACAATACAAATCAACCTGAATGTTTAGTGCAATCCAGCCCTGATAGTTGTACTGGTTTGTATAGTAACAACCTTGGTTGGTCTTCAATCTCTTCATGCCACCTGTGAGAGAAGAATACAGATGTGAACTACTGACGACAACCAATGGACTGGAGGCGTTTTTGCTCTGGCTCAATAGTATGCATGCCTGTGGTTAGGCATGGTAACCAACCACCACAGTTGACTTAATGGCTCCTGCCCAAACCTTCTTCCAACAATAAGGGAGTTTGCAAAACGGAGGGCTCAGGCTCAGGCTCCGGCTCATTCTCCAGCTCCTGTCATCCATATGCTGAAAATATAGGACTATAGGTTGTGGTTTCTCATTGAAGCTGAAGCTCCGTTTTCTTTATCAAACCAGAGAATCTACTTCCGAACCAGTGCGGCCAAAAGCCGGACACCCATTATTTTAGAATGGAATTTCACTGAGCCGAAGCCCGAGCCTCTGTTTCATAAACCCCAATAGTCTACATTTTAAATACCTATATTCAGGTATGCAGACTTAACAAACAACGAGGAATTCCAATCTTTACTAGACTTTCTGTGGTTTTCTATTTTCAATGGCATGAGTGTGATGAGAAAAACGAGGAAATCAGCTGATCCGAGGAAAAGTTGCATGCCTGTTTGTTATTAAACGACACAAGGCATATTAAAGCTCCTTTCACCATTTTTCGATAAATTTATTAATTTACATAAACTCCCCCAGTAAATAAGTTAGTTGATAGATTCATTGTATTATAATAATAGTACACAGTTTATAATATATGATACAAATATTTAACAATCTTCGGTACAAGTAACTTGAAAGAGAACACTGACACTAAACAATAAATATACATTATACAGTACTGACTGACCTCAATGGAGTGACATGAGGTGTAACCTGTTGAAATAAATGTGGGCAATTTCTCTGTAACTTAATCCTCCTTGGCAAGACTTTAAGTTGGCTTCTAACTGAGGGTTCACCGATAAACGTCAGGCCAGGCATACAAAAATGCACATAAACTCCCCTTTTATGTACGAGAGTACTTGGGAACCAGCAAATTTGGAACTAAACAATCATGATCAATACAAAAATAGCATCTTTTTGCTTCGGATTTGCAAAAGATGGAACACATTATTAATACTTAGCCCGGAATTATGTACATGTAATACATAAGGGCTTTTCACACTAACGCTAAAAAACTCTCAACCATTGAGAAATTCTCTCGTGGTTGCAAAATCTTACAGAAGTGTCACCGTGTGAAAGGACACCAAAGCTTGAGAGTGGCTGACGTCCCTGGTGAATCCTTGAGAGATTTTGACCGAGGTCCAGACCCCGTAAGAGAATTTGTAAATGGTTAAGAGGTTTTTTTTAGCGTCGTGTAAAAAGGCCTATACATAACAAAATGAATTACATATTATTCTTTCAAATTTTGTGTTGGAAGGCCAGATGTAAAAACCTGTAGAGGGAGAATTTAGGACCCAGACCACAACCCAAACCACAACCCATGCCACAACCCCACACAAAGACAGAAACACAGCAGACTTGGCCAAATGTGACATATAATAAACAAAGACAAGGGGAATATATTTACATTATTTATATATGTGATATATTGCACGAGCAATCAATGATGAACTGTTAGTAAGTACGTTACACTTAGGCCCAAGTCACATGAGACAATTTACAGGCAACCAGTTCCAGGCAATCTCCAAGAAGAAATAACTTCCATCTTTAAAATTGTTTTCATTTTAAAGGTGATATCGTGAGAAACGGACAGATGATTGACTTTTGTTCTACAAAGACTTTCCTTTTGTTACGTGGTGTACTAAGTTGCCTCCAAGTTGCCTGTACTGGAAGTTGCCTCATCATGTGACGTGGCCCTAATTAAAAGTCAAAGTAATCATACCATCCCCTGCAAGTATAACCTCTCCATTGGTCAAATCAGACATCACCTATACACTTGTGTACATACTATTACAAGCTGTACATACTATTAACTACCAATGTGTGCAGGTTAAAACTGTGAAGAAGAGCACTGAGCAAGAAAGCATGTATTTTGACTGTCCTTTAATTCTATGGTGATTTCTGCATAGCAAGGCACAGTGAAATTTTTCCACATGAGATGCTTGTGTCATGAATGTCAATGTCATGCCACTATACAAAGAAAATGCAAAGTATTTCCAATACTGCAATGAATGGATTTCAATTGATACATGTTTACACAAGCTGTTGCAGCAAACTCATTATAACTGTTCCTTGGTTAAAATCCTATAGTGACCAGTGGTCGTGTCATAAATATATTACAAAAAAGAAACAAAAGGAAGGAATGTGACCTGGCATCTGTATCCTGCTGTCATGGTGATAACTATTGCTAGGAAACTAAATATTTTAAATAATGGGTATTAAAATAGAGACTTATGGCTGCAGCTCAGAAATAGATTCTCTGGTTTGAACAAAAAAAAAGAGCTTTATCTTCAATGAAAACCCACAACCTATATTTTCAGTATATGGATGACAGAGCTGGAGCCTGAGCCTGAGAATGAGCCTGAGCCTGACCCTGAGACTCCGTTTCGTAAACCCCCTATGTAATTTGCTACTCGTTGAAGAGAAAATAAACATAGGAAATGAATGAATATTTCCATATATCTGTCTATTTCTACTGGGTCATAATCTGTTCTTTTCTATAGCTGGTCCCAAACTGTAGAAATCTGTTCCCATCAATATCAGGAATGGTCCTTCTAGTCTGTCACTATACTTTCAGGAAAGGACATTTTTCGTTGCTGTATCTCTCGTATTTGTCTCTTTGTTTCGCTGAAAAGTATTTTGTACGCGCTTTGATCTTTGTGTAAAGCTGCTTCATGAATACCCATTATTATTTTTTATTATTATTATTACAGTGTTTCATTATTGAATAAATACAAAATGGAATTTCAATTAAATTTAAAAGAGTTTGCTGTTATTGTTCAGAGTAAAGCTTTAGAGTTCCACATTTTAAACACTATGGGTGCCTTCTCTGTTATTTTCATTCCTTCGATAGACTGTGCGTTATGTACAAATGTAAGCACGTGCTCAGAACGAATAACTCCCTGTAAATCTCCGATAAAATCGAATTACAAATAGGTGCAAAACAATTAAAAAAAACAAGTGCTTTCTACAGGGTATAATGCCTAAGGGCTTAATAACACCTGTTCAAATTTCCCAAAGTTTATTCTGAAAGCTGTCAACCTCACGTGGCTATAAAGACCTCTGTCTTTAAAGTTTGGCTCAGGATGGTTTCCTAAGAAAGGAAAAAAGACAGGTTTATTTTTGGGCACAACTTGTCTATATATTGATAGGATTGTCGCCCTAATGAAGAATACATATGAATTATGATTGATAAAAAGTTATAGGAGACAGGTTAGCATCTGAAAATTTATATTTGGGAGACATTGCCAATTAGGCAATGTCTCCTGAGGGTATCAGCTAACTTTCATGAAGTGCCATGGCCTAGTGGTCTGGACGTGTCGTACTTATGTGGTCAATCTACATTGTGGGTTCGAATCCAGTCACAGGGTAGTCATTGCTTGCATCCTTGGGCAAGACTCTTTGTCACATATTGCTTCTCTTCACTAAGGAGTAAATGGGTACCTGTGAGGGTAGAGATGGCTTTGTGTGCTTGATTAGCCCTTGTGTGCTTCGCAGGCAGCTGGGGGGGGGGGGGGGGCTGTATACTCCCCAGGGAGTTGAGATTGTTTTAGTAATGTAAAATGGGCCCAATGACCAGGGATAATAATGGTAAGCGTCATGATCTACATGAAATGGCGCTATATAAAAACCTGCTATTATTATTTATTAATCTGACTATAGTTTGTCCCACACCCATCCCGCATGATAGTCAGATTAAGATAGTGAAGATGATTCTCATCAACAAGAAATGAATGACAAACAGAATGGGGAGAACAGCTATCTCATTGTAAGAAAAAAAACAGCAGGGGTCAAATCCTGACCTAATGTTACAAGTCCACTGATGGAACCATTAGGAAAGTAAAAATCTGTTTGAACCTATTGCAGTTTTTTCATTCCCAATTTTGTCTGTTAGGACTAATCGGTCGAAGAAAATTCTGAAACGAAATTGCGAAGAGCGATGCCAAGAAAAAAAACCCTACAATTCAAGTCCCTCTGGCTGGCTCATGACTGATATCATCAGTCAGTGCTCAGAGACTTGAGAGCAATGACCGGGTGCTCTCTAGCACAGCACTCATGGCGGAGTGGAACGCACTTTGCCCTCCTAACATGAACTTGTTCTATGTATACTCATGAACCATACTTGCCAATTAATTCATGCAGCATTTTAGTTACCTGTAGGTGGATAACCTCTCTACATTTCATAGATTCTGTAAAGCGTAAACTGTTGTTCGTCTGTCATGATGACAGAGGCTATGCGTTCAGTTCGTGGGGGCAAATTTTGAAAAATGTTCTGAAA
Organism: Astropecten irregularis; assembly: GCA_963971285.1. Lineage (NCBI taxonomy): Eukaryota > Metazoa > Echinodermata > Asteroidea > Paxillosida > Astropectinidae > Astropecten > Astropecten irregularis. The sequence continues at coordinate 15,604,274 of OZ020246.1, forward strand.
TGTACCGGTAAAATCAGACAGATGGTTGGTAATGATGTGAACTCTCATGTCCATGGGTGAAGTTGTTTACTATTAATAATGTGATAGCAGGAAGCATGAGTCTAGCAGTATGGCCCACAGTATTAAAGGTAATATCATACTTTGGTTTTTATAAAAGAAATACAGATTCATGGGCAAAAATATCACTTGACAGATACAGTAACAGTCATCTGTGAAAGTTTCAGTCCCATACGGTGCCCACTTTTTGAGACAGTGAAAAACAGCCACAGTATTTCTTAAGTCTGTCCTCTGTTATTTTTGATCTAGTTTTAGAAGATCAAAAAGATTTCCGATTGTTGTTTTACTAATTTCTGGATAAATACACCATTTCAGGCGGAAAATTTTAAACGTATGTTTCTACCACCACCATTTTCATACCCTGTAAGTTATACGTAAATCTGTGAACATATCTGTTTGGGTTTCTTACCAAAGTATGATACTACCTTTAAGCATATTTTGGTGCATAAGCAGCTCTATGAAATTGGCTCCAGGATGAATGAAGGGAACATGGGTCGGTATTCAATTAACCACATTGGGTAATTCAGGATCCTGCTTCCTTTTTTCTCAAAAGATTGGAATTATGACGTGTTTCGATCCTTTATCAAAGACGTTTTTCTCACACTTACCCCTAACGGCCTCAGGGGACTAACCTGCATCCAGACATTAGTGTCTCAATTCCAGAGCAGTTAGTCCAATTACAACGCTGGGCCAAGTCCTGCTCTGGGTATTATGCAGTGAACTGATTACAAGTGCATAGAGTTAACACACACTGTCAACCCCATGAGGATCAGAATGCTTAACAACTGCCTGCAGCCACACACCAGTCCAGGGTCTGGGTAAATTGAACGCCATTCCACATCTCAACATGCTCAATTGAGATTGTGATGAGGATATATAGAATTAGCATTTTTATAAACTGCACATTAAAGGGTTTATAGACTCAATTTTGAAAAACTGAAAAATTTATAAATGAATGATTTACTTTTTTTCTCTTTATGATGAAGGAAGTGATATATGAGATTAATAACTGCAGATTGGCATTTCTAATTTATACATCTACAGTTCATTTTGAAGTGGCAGAAAGGTTATTTGAATTGAATGAATTATCTTTTTCTTCTTTTTTTTTTACAAATGAAGGGAGTTAGGGAGACAAGTAAGCATCTGAGAGTGAATATTTGGGAGACATCGGGAATTAGGGAGACATTTCCATGTTTCCCTAATGTAGAGCTCTGATACCTTAGCACAAGGCATAATTTTTAGCGTCCATATTTTTATAGGAGACAAAGAATGCTCTCAATATGAACATATATGTCAATTTCAAGTTCATTGGTTCGGAGGATGTTAAGAAATATGTGAGTTAAGTGTTGTGCACGACCCTATGGGAATGCCTCTAAGTACCCATCTTCGGTTAATATTATTATTATACACCCTATTCAAATTTTCTTCAATAAAGCTTTTAGCAAGTAGGCCTAATTTATTCAATTTTGCAAACATATTATTCTTTATTTAGTGTTAGATAGCTTGATGAAATAGCCATTTTACATATTATTGTATTTACTTCGATAAAACTCATGGATGCCATGGGTTGAGGAACCTATCGGAAGTTGCTCAAATCTAACGCTGTGCCACATGCTGGATTGCCCTGTGATTGTGGACTTGGTTGGGCCTGCCTAATGTCCCCCATATACATGCCATATCCCCTACCTTCTGGGGTAGTTCTTATACTGTCCTGCAGTATAAAGACCCACTACAGATACAATTTGAAATGGTTGAAGTGTATTCCATTTTTCCTTCTTATAGTAAGTGCCTAGAGGTGATTTTTCACTTGAGTTAATTTTATTTTCTGGATTTTACGATTTCATAATTGGATGAAGCATAAAGTAATGAGAGTAGGACAAACACATGCTTCAATACAAATTGACTTATTTCCCTTTTTTGCAGCATGATTCATTTATAAGTTATATGGTGTTTTTTTTAATTCATAGGGTTAAAATTATAACATTGGCTCTACATTTCAAACCAATTATTGCCAGTAATAGTAACATTGCTTGTTGTCTCTATATGCACTTACCAGATTAAGAGGAAAAATGTAAAGACTTGAATACTAACATTCTTGCAAAATTGAAGGCTATGATGACCATTCATCATTCATCAATATTTTACAACGATTTTACACATTTTTCATTTGAGTTCATCGTCTACATCTTGAAACAAAATAAATAAACCCAAGACACACCAACAATGAAATATAGACTATGAATAATAAATATAATACATGTATAGATTAGCTATTTATAATACAAGCTACAGTGTGACAGAGTAGCAAGGATGAGAGTTGCACAGCTTCTTATTCATTGACAGTGAGATACGGTTACCTCTGAGATGAAGTTGGGGAAAGAGTGTTGTGCAGTGCTCACAAGAGTCAGGGTGCTATGTCTCCCTCTTGCCCAATGCTCACTCATGGTCAGGATGCTATGTCTTCCTCTTGTCTGCTGCAAGCTGAGACCCATCCAGGAGATATGAGTGGCATCCTTGGAGAGAAGAATCTGCCTTGGCATAGTGGAACCGACTTGCAGATTCTTCCACTGATTCTGTCAACGTTGGGTTACGTATATATACCTTCCCTCTCCAGGATCTATGCCATGTCACGACTCTGCTTATTACAGTGCTAAGCGAAGAATCAAAGCTTGACAAGAAGGGGATGGCGGCACTCGCGGCAGTGATGCATCCTTGCTTCTCTCTCTCGCTCTCTCTCTCTCTGTACCTGGGTCTAAAACTAGGGAAAAAACTAGAAAATACTGCCCTCAGTGGGTTATGCAAGGTGCGACTGAATTGGCCTAGACCTGGGGCTGCATGGAATCGATGGAACCGGAGTCTACTTGCAGGAGCTGGTGTCGGAACTGGGCTCTCCTCTTGAAGCGGACGTGGATGCCCAAGATGTGGGCGAAGTAGAGAAGGGAACAGGTGTAGCCCAGGACCTGAGGAAAGTAAGTTGACAAAAGAAAGAAAGAAGAAAGGTCTGATGATCTCTGGTGATAAAGTGTTGTTAGCATGAAGTTGCCATCAATATGATTGCTGCTCTTGTCTGCTTGGCAGTTGAGATTCATTCGTGCTTCGTGAAATCGGCCCCTGGTCTACTTTGTTATAAGGTTTTTCTTAATTATTTCTCGATTCTTAAGAGCTATGTGCAGATTCTGCGCCTTGTGCACCTTTTTTGTTGGAGTTGGCACTATACAAGATTACACTACTATTATTATTATCATATCAAACTGCATTGAATCAACTTGCCATTAGAAGGGCCTGACGTGTCTCCATCCTACCAGGAAAAAGATCCTGCTAGGATGGAAATGCCTCAGGCCTCCTAACTCTGAGTATTTTGTATAAATATCAGGTCATTATTTTGGCCGATGAGCCATTAACACCAGTTAATTACTTGTATTAAATCAGGTCGAGACAAATTGAGTCAAATCAAATAAAGGAGGAGGAAGACAGTCACATACCACTCCGGCGACAAGCTTGTTGCGTGACGTCCAGTCATCAGCGATGAAGGTGGTGTTGTAATACGCACTGGCAGAGGCGATCATACATGAGGAGAGAAAGTACAGCAAGCTCAGAATGGAACTCAGGATGATGTCCTGCAGAAAAATACAAAAAGTGAAGAGGAATACTCATAAATAAGACTTGAAGCTATGCATGGTGGAAGTACTAAAAACAAGGTTGGTTTGCGGTGACACCATGTAATCTCTTCTGGGAGAGTGTGTGGTTCTGAGAAGAACCAGTGGTATCATCTTGATGTTCCGAATGAACATTGTGCTCTGTTCGTCTTCAGGAGAGTGACTGACTGACACTAGTGACAGTCACAAACCTACCTTCTTTTTAGGAATACTCATGATACAATCAGTCTTTGTAATTGTCTACGTAAAATGAATAGAGTGGATCGAATGCTGCTATGGCAAACACCACTATACCAAACATTCAGCTATACCAAACATCATCCTAGGCGCCCAAAGAATACTGCACGTTAATTGTTTAAAATCGCTATTAACGAATGACCACTCTAACAGACAATTTCTGTGGATCCTGACATGTTCATTATATAGCTGCCAGTGTAACACTGTACATGTCTTTGTAGGCAATCAAAGAGAGTTTAAATAAGGGCAGGAATTTAACCTTGAATTAATTAATTTAATTATCATGGACAGCAGGGCCCAGGCGTCAATTTTATGAAGCTCTACGATCGATTGTAACTCGAGTTACGAAGGATAACCCATCGTAAGGGGCCTATCCTACGCATGAGTCCAATGCATCATAAGTCCTTCTATTGATAGTAAGTTACGATGAGTTTGATGGAATCGACTCCAGGTGTGGTATACTTTATTATGATGCTTGCTAGGCCCAACTTGGTGTACCAAATGAACCATTGGGAGTGTGGGATTTTGGTGGATTTTGGTGGATTTTAGTGGATTCATGGAGGTTTCCTGGCAAAAGTTAGAGGGACCATCTAGCTGGATTTCACCACGAACACATAAGATTGATCTTAAGATGAGTTGTCAGTATTGCCATATAGTGATTTGCATTGTGACATCACAATTTGCTTAGCAATTTGGATTGATTCACACTTCAGATCAATCTTAGTGCTTCGTGAAATTAATCCCAGGGTTCAAGTCATGCAGTTTTGAGATGAAAACTTTGATCATTGAGGGTGTTAGTGCAACGTATGTGCCATGGACTTCACTGGATTCGTGAAGGTTTCAATCAAAAGTGAGAGGGTCGGGGTTCGAGTCATGCTGTGCAGTTTTGGGGTGTCAATTTTGATCATTGAGTGGAAAACTACAGAAACTTGACCTAAACTGGGACGTGAACCTCTGACCTATGGACTGGTGTATCAGTGGCTCTACCAACCAGTGTGGACAATCGATCCACCTACAAGAGGCATCCATGGAGCAGTCCACTTCACTAAAAGCTGCCAATCAGAAGCCATAACCTGCCATATGTGGCCATTATCATTTTTCTTCACCTTCTTTTTTTAATTACATGGGTTTATTTGTTCAGCCCTGACAGATTGGACCTTGCTTTCAGTGGGCTCTGTATTCAGTGTAAACATGCATACTCTTCTATTATGATGTGACTGATGTAAGCGACACCACCACAAGTGACACTAACATATCACCACATAGCTCAGGCTTCACTTTGCTACCCCCCCCCCTCCTACCAGCCATAAAATATCAGTCTGTCCTCACAGTGCTTGACCCAGCAAGAAAAATAAACCCATCAACTCGGAAAAATACCCTCAGTGATGGGAGGGTGAGGGGTCCGAGATCGGGGAGAGGTTGGTATGGGGCAACAGGAGCGCGTGGCTGTGCTGTGGCCTGATGACCCAAAGCCTGACTGTTGGTTGGCTTGACAGATCACCATCTGCCAGTCCAGGCCAAGTTTGAGCCATAAAGACCATTACTCACCCAACAGCATCCTCTTGCCACTGTTTTAACTGTACACATGCCCAATTGATATATCTAACAGTTTGATAAACTTTCAAGGTAGAATACATAATTGGTAATGATCACAGAATAGCACCCACACTTTGTCTGATCGAAAATGTACATTGATGAATTCATAAACCTGTGAAAATTTGAGCTCAATCGGACATCTGAGTCACAAGAAAATAACGAAAACCCGACTCAATTTCTCTTATTTAACATAATGGTTTATATAAAGTTAGTCTGACTGTGTGAAGACTCAAAGTATGGGTCAAGTTTAGTCCGACTGTATGATGGTTTAAAGTGTGGGTCAAGTTAGTCTGACTGTATGGCTCCCCATAGTCCTAGGTCACTCACTAAAAGTAGCCATCTAACATGCCACTAGCTATCATTGGTGAGAGTCTCAGTCCATAAGAAGGAGGTTGATGGTAATTGCAGGGACAAGGGGGCCCAATTACTTGAAGGTGCCTGACATGTGGCAACAGGCGTGTGGTTCAAGCTTGATGTCCTGAGCAGTCTGCAGAGACTGACTGACCAACTGACCAAATGGACTTACATGTCCCCTGGCCAAAGATCCTGACCTGAGCTTCCAAAACAACCAAACCCATGCAGCTAGCTCGCTCCCCTCACCAAACCATCACTTTTGGCCAAGATCCCTCCATGGTGTGTATCCCTCAGAAGGACACTGATGACTATTCCAGGTCACTCTCATCCAGTTAGTTCCACATGTGTCAAATTGAATTTCCAGACGGCACATCTGAACAGAGTTACTACAGGCCTGAATGATGATGCACACCACACCCACATGTCCTTCCATCCATCCAATCCCATCTTGTCCTCAGGACTCCAACATCAAGCAGACAGCATCTAGGCTTGAGTTCAAGGCTGGCATTACTGGGAAAATTGTTTTGTTTACGAGATCTAGTCTTGAGACTGGCCAATGCTGTAAATATTATACCATGCCCAGCGTAAAAAAACAAGAGCCTCAACTCAGCAGAACTGCTTAGTGGGAAACATGACTCAGCAAATTTTCATGCTGAAAAACAAAACACAGCAGGAGACTCAGGTTTGTGAATTGTAAGGAATGTTCAACTCAGTATTAAAACTTTGTAAGCTTGTCAGCTTAGCAGCTTTTAATTTTGGTTACTGGTTCTGTATGATTAAAATCATAATTTCTCTACCAACTAGACAATGTGATCTCAGAATATGTTTCAAGTCAGAGTCAAAAAGAAGTTGACCGGGATTGGTGATGTTTTTCAAAACAAATAAATGATATACTCTAAATGTTCAGTAAACAGGTAAAGCATATTTATATTTAACAAACATCCTCTCCTGCTTACTAGAAAAATAGAATGAAACAAATTGATCATTACTAAGAGAGCCTCTGTCTATACTAATTTTGCAAGCAGTCAATGGAATGTTACTAAGCTTGACTGAATCTTAACATTTGAGTAAGTAGCAAAGGGGATTCAAGAGTCATTTTAGCTATGTACAAAGCTAAAATGCTTACATCACATTTGTTTTGTAAAGTATTCCATGGACAGCTTGCAAAATGTGTAACAACCAAACATAGTTATTAACACTGCCATCACCATCCCCACTAAGCTTGCATATTCTCGTCAAACTCTGAAAGAAAAAAAATCCACACATTTCCGAGCCTGCCAATGCAGTGCAAATTATCCGCCGTTTACCATGGCAACCGTAATACATTTTTGATACGATTACAACAAGTGGCAGGTGCATGGGGGCCGCAGCCCCACCACCTGTGCTGGGCTTAAACTGTCAGATCTTGTTTTTCCTGTAAGAACATGTTTTAAAGGGCTCTGGCATTTTTAAACTAGGTTCAGCTGGGGTCATAAACAAACACATGTGGGCATGATACTGGCAGGGGGAGCTTGAGAGGGGATATGCAGAGCACTGTATTAAGATGAATGCATCTGTTTCTTCGATGATGATGATGCAGAAGCTCGGAGGTTTCATGTATCCTGTTGATGATGGTAGAGAGGGTATAATGCAGATTCATCATCATGGGAATCTTGCAGCATTTTTCTCGAAGTGTCAGACACAATCAATTGGCAGCGGAAATCCTTTATATTATGGCAAAGAGCCAAGGTATATTTTGAGAGAAATGGCTGTGGTAAGCATATGAGAGAGCCTGACGGAGGAGATATAGAGATAACACTTCTATCCCTAGGACATAGAGCTATTATGTCAAACCATAGAGTCTCTTCCTTACTCTATGGTCAAACTGTGACAGGTACAGTAAGGGGACCATGCAGCGACAGCCACAACAGACTACTGGAGAGTTCATTGCTCTTTAACATTAAAGGCGCCTTTCCATATGCGCGTTTTTTCATCCGCTGCGTATACGTTGCGTGTCCGTCGCGTTGCAAAAAAATCCAACATTATAAAAAAACAAGCGACCCTTTCCATATGTGCGCGTGCGTTTGAAAAGGTCGCGTGTGTCTTTTTAATGGGCAATTTTAACGCACACGCAACGTACACGCAGCGTTTACGCAGCAGATGAAAAAATGCACATATGGAAAGGCGCCTTAATGCTCATACAAACATGACAATGACAACCAAACATTACAGCAGAGCTAACTCTGCCCAGACATTAAACACAGCAGGGTATGAGTCAGAGACATATCGGGATACAACTCTACCTTCCTTTTACCTTTACTCTACTTTCCCTTTACTCCATACGACCACTTAATCATTCCAAGAAAACAATCCAACATGCTTTTTAAATTTTGCCAACACCTGACTCAGTTTTTCCCAATGAGTTTGTCTGTATTGACTTGCCTGCATGCAACAAGCATTGACCATAAACATAAACACTCTCTACGCCATCCGGCAGGAATTCCTAGCCACCGAGTTAAGCCTAACTCTTGGTAATGATCTTGACTTCTACCAGACCCAATAAAATGTCGGGACAGGGGGTCCATAAATGGGCCATATAGTGAGACCCTGGGGAGACGAATTGGACTTGCCAAAACGAAAACCCAAGGCAGTAATATTTAGGGGACATATGGGAGATGGGGAAAGAAAATATGAAAATAAAACAAAACTGTGACAGTCCAAAGTTCAATTTATATAAAAAAGGATAAATCAGATGGGGGGAGGGGCAAGATTTTGTCCAAAATGATGGAAAGGAACAATTGTTTGGATAATTTTGTTCTAAATACAGCTAAGGTTCTGTTCCAGAAATGGGTGAAGTTCAATTAAACTAAGTGTGATTTGTTTAAGACTGGGGGAAAAACTACTTTTTGAAAAAGACTTCGGCACGGCGGAAAAATGTAGTCAGATGGTTGTGAATTATAGACATTTTGACATCTGTAATGATTGACATTTGTGAAAGACCTGAGGTGTTGGAATGCTGAGGTGCCATTATTCCATGGGTCTTAGGTTCGAGTCCATGCTCAGTTAATTCTATCATTTCTTAATCCTTCATCATGTACGGTTGAGATGGGGGTGCAAACGGCGTGCTGAGTGTGTGATGTAATGTGGGACAAGATCCTCATCATGCAGCCAAAGGGAGCGAAAAGGATACAAAATGGCTTCCAACAAAAACCTTGAGTAGAACTGCAATCAAGCCATTGTGTTCAGCTATTAAAAGCAGGTTTGTAAAATTGGTCCAAACTGCTGGCCAGTCAGTGTACAAATGTGATTGATGACTGACCATGCTGACCCCCCAAACCCCAATTTCAGACGTGATTCATCATTTTCAACCGGGTGGGATGGATGGATGGAACTGGCTAAGGATAACAACATTAAAGGCCAGTGGTGGAGCAAGCGGCTGCCTCTAGTAGTAGACAAACTAGGCTAGATTTATGACTGGCTGTATACAGGTCCCCATTGACTGAGACCAAGGCTATAGAAACCACCTGGTGAGCTGGGGTACTACTACTACTAGGAAATGTATCAACCAAGGCAACAATGATATAACTTATAATTAGTGGTAACTACCTGCGCTGTAACTACAAGTTGATATTTTGGGGGCAAACACCACTACTCATAGGGCCTTTACAAAACAAGATTTGACTTTTGCCATTTCGTGTTCTAGTGCAATGAAGGGCTTGAGATACATATAGCAAGGCTGGAGTTTTTCTTTGGCTTCGTAATGTGGCCCAATTCCGTGAGTGAGGCTTCATTTCGTGTTGTGGGCCTCAAATGGCGGTAACGAAATGCGTCCCAAGACTACAGTCACAAGTCTGGTTTCGTAAAGGCCCACCGTCTAAGAACAGACAAGCTTCTTCAACCAGACAAATAATGAGCTGAGAAAGAAGCGAGGAAATGAAATTTGGGTGAGCTGATAGAATCCCAACATGAATTCATAGACTAAGCACAGATGGGTGGTATCAGAGTCAAATCAATTTGAACTCAATATCTTATGGAAAATTCTACATTATTGTGGGTTTGTGGTCCAACCATAGGTTGTGTCCTTATGCAAGAGAATTTGCTTCTAATTATGCAATTTCAAGAATAAAGCCCCACCCACACCTCACATAGAAAGTTCTCCCCTTACAGGAACTAATAAATGGGTACCCGTGGGGCTATGTCTTTATCTGCACACCCTTTTGGAAACAAGGGGTGTAAACAAGGGTTGTAACCCGGAATGCTGTGGGGTGACAATTTGACCCAATTCTGATCCTGTGGAATAAGGTACATATATACTCTAAGGGCCTGTTTGTTTCGGGCAAAAGATCAGTGATCCTGCTGATCCGAATCCCATTATTCTAGCATATCCTGCATGGGACGTGGATCTGCAAGATCACTGATCGCTGTGAGCGATAACGTGTCTGAAACAAATTAAACAGGCCCTTATAAATTAGTTCCCTCGGATTTATTTGATGTTAACATTCACATGTGCTATATAATAAAGAATTATCTAGGCCTATTCTTAACAAGAGTCAATGTCATTAATGAATAAAAAGGTTGAAAGATTGAGAAGGTTTCGACATGGACATGGATAACAAATAGTACTAGGGAAGCTGAGGATGGGAATAGGATGGGTCCTGAGCTAGGTCACTTGGCTTATTTTTGTTGTCCCTTCTCTAAAGGCTGCTACTCTACTTGATGAATTAACCACGCTATGAATCGGAATAAATCAAGATCTTTCAATGCCATGCAGCCCGTGCAACAACAACGAGTTGTGTACTGACCGGCTAAACAAGGACGCCACGCCAGGGCACAGAATGGATGCTAATATAGTGACCTTTACAGTGAAGATGGTAAAATCATTACGGCCATTAAAATGACCAGTAGAAGCACACAAGGTTAAGGTACAGAAAGTGAGGTCAGCGTGCAGGCTTGAGAATGACCACTGAGCGACACGAAAAGAAAAAATTATTGGTCTGAGACCACAAATTGGATGGGGACGGAATTATTGCTATTCCAAATATTTAGGCCTATGTTCTTGGGCACTCTCTGTGTTGTCAAACAGGACATGAACCCAAGACACATGGAACTCTAGTACAATGCCTCTACTGCCTGAGCTATCCAGCCCAATGACTTGAATTTCCTTCATGAGTAAAAGGCCTGTATCCCATTAAAGGTAGTATCATACTTTGGTATGCATACCGAAACAGGAATCTTCACAGATTTACCTAAAACTTACAGGGTATAAAGATAGTGAGGGTAGGAAAATACCTTTAAAAAATAATTCTGACTGAAATGCTGTATTTATCCAGAAAAGAGTAAAACCAATGACCCAAAAGTTTACTCAAAAAAGCGGGCACCGTATGGGACTGAAAATTTCACAGATGACTTTTACTGTATCTTCCTTGATATTTTTACCCATGAATCTGTAGGCTTATTTCTTTGACTGATATTACCTTAAAATACATTTGAATATTTATCGCACTACTATATGGTCATGAATGCTGCTAACAATATAGCCAGGGCCATCTTGATATATTTACCCACAAAATAAATCCCAGGCATGGATGTCATTTGGCTGTCTGATATGATTCGACCTGACTGGTTTATTTGGGCTATCTGGGCCGCAACAGGTGCATTGCTATGGCCAGCACCTGCATGCATACCGACTCAGCAACAGGGTACCAGTCAGGCATCATTTCTGGCTTGTCATTCTCATTGTTTGCAAGTGGTGGATGGAAGAGTGGGGGGGAGGTAAAACTTCATGGGACGCAGGTGTTTTGGTTCATCAAAAACCGGGACTGAAATGGCGTTGACTGATGACCCCCATCAGGAGTAAAACTGGCTCTGGTCAGCCAGAATGGCCATCTCAGATAGACTTTTGATGGCCCTGGCCAATTTGAAACCGATTAAAGACCAATTTCACAGCCTGATAATGGTAGAGATTTCAGCTGGCCTCCAGACCTGGCTAATGGTAAATACTGTGAATACAGTAATCAACAAATTTGCAAATGGGGCTGAAGTACACATGTATGTACAGAAAATTGTCTCTGATACCATTTTGAAAATTGGAATCTGTTTGAAAAGTCCAATTCTTCGCATACATGTATATAAGGAGGGAAGACATGACACATAAGACATTATACAAATCCATGTATTGTAGACATATGCCACAATGAACGTAGAATATGCCAGGACTGAGAAAAACCATATACATAAACTGTAAACAATTTTAGCCATTCGTGAGTAAATCTGAATAGTATCTGGTACACAGACAGTTTCATTGCACATAAACACCTCAGTTTGATTTTCCCAGACTAAAGACCCTGTTGCTATGTCACATGATTCGGTCATTTCGGTGCAAGCTTCTGCATAGTGATACCCATCTCTGGAATGGACTGGTTCCTTTGCATCATCCTTAAGTATGAACAGTGCATTGGTGCAAGACGTCTGTTATAATGTAACCAAGCAAAAGCTTGCCCTGAATCATGTGATATAGCAACAGTATCTTTAGTCTGGAGAATTCAGGTTCTGTTGTTTACCCACCGTGAAAGATTTAAGTGTACCAGACATTGTTCAATTCTTTTAACACACGAAAGGCTTATTACTAACATTTTTTTAAAGCTACAAGTAATAAACTGCCGTAAACTGCTCATCAGAGTTCGGAGGGCTTGATGCGTTTCAATCCTAGCAGGATCTTTATCAAAGGCTAAATTCCTTTGACTAAGATCCTATTAGGATCGAAACGCGTCAGGTCCTCCTAACTCCGAGCATTTTTTAAAAAAGAATTAAGCCTACTACGGTAACTCTCCATTTTGTACTACTATAGCCTAAATGTGTTTTGGTATCATTTTGCTGTATGAATTATACTATCTGCATGTGAAAGAAATATTATTTCTTAGTTGGACAGCTGTGTTCATCCTGATTCCTTTTGGATCCGTATTTAGCGCCCAGATCATCAATGGCCCTGTAATTATATTACCATGGCACATGTGGCAGTCATTCAGTTTTATTTTTATAGGCGGGCTACATACAGAGCATAATTGATGGCGTGCCCTATGGTAGTACAATCAAGATATCACAGACTACAATTCAATAAGGGCTGGATTACTCATTAGGTAAAAACCAAACTGCAACCAGTATTAAAAGGCCTATATCTTAAACTCCATGTAGCCTATATACTCAGCACAAGTTCATCAGGTGGCCTACTTAATTTCTTACAGGATTGGTAAAATACCCAAACAGAAATGTTTACAGATTAACGTAACTTTCAGGGTATGAAGATGGTTCTGTAGAAACATAATGTTCAAATATTTCTGCCTGAAATGGTGTATTTATCCAGAAATTAGTAAAACAAAGACCGAAAACCGTTTTGATTTTGGGGTAAGATCAAAAACATTCTTTATGTTTTATAAGAAAAATTTAGTTGGTTTTTCGCTATTTTCTTGTGACTCAGATGTCTGATTGGGCTCAAATTTTCACAGGTTTATTATTTGATGTATGTTGGATCAGACAAAGTGTGCCGGGTACTGTTCTGTGACCATATTACCAATCGTGTATTATAACTTTAAAGTAAAACCAATTTTTCAGTAATTTCTTTTCTTCTCATTTCTACAGATGAGGCGCTTCATCAATGAAACGGTTTACATGGCCATCGGGATCTTTCCGTGCATGTCTACGGAATTTATAGGGGGGGTGTTGATTTTGGCACGGTACGAAAGAAAATTCCGCTGGGCAATGTTTGTGTTCTGCTTCACAGCAACTCTGTGAAATGGGGTCCCTGGTCTTTGAACTGCAATCAATTCAAGTCTAATTCCTGGCCAGTGCAGTCAACAATGCTTGGGGCTCCCCCCTCGGGATTTACCAAAGGGACAGAAAGCTAGTCCCACTCCAATTTGCTGGTAATTTCAACGCTGATTAATTTCATTTAGGCAGGGTACTATACCCAGACTTCTCTGGAAGGTTGTATGAGGCCGGGTGGTGCGATGTCTCACTACAACCAAGCAGTCAACATCCTATAGCAAGGCCTGGTGCAGTCAACATCTTAGCAGGGCCGTCTCTAGGAGCTTGTTAGCAAATCCCATGCCATTCTTTGCATTTCCTGTCCTTATTAAGGTGTCCATGAAATGTGTCCAAGTCGGGGCCAAGTTCGATCAGTGACTATTTGTCAAGCATCGGGGTCGATTATGCCCTGATACATACCACCAGAAAATAGATTGTGTAGGGATCATGGGACGGAATCCATCAGTAGTTGACAAGTGGTCACTGATTGACTGATTGGTCCATTTATTGCTTCAACCTATACTGCTTGTTATTACATGAAGGTCCTATACCACTGTAGTAACCATATGGCATGTCTTTGAATTGGCCCTTTTCCAAATGCTAAGAGTCTACAGCTCCGACTCCCAGTTTAAAATTTCATTTCATACACATCCATTTAGTGAAAGTGTGACATTTGTTTCACAATTGAGACCTCACAAGTTCAAGCTAAAGCCGAAGCCAGAGCCAAAACCAAAGCCCAAGTTCTCAATAAGACTTTTAATCTGGTTTAGAACTCAACAAGATCAAGAAGATCAAGAAGATTAGATAGATGACATTGATGGGATGGATAAGATTGACGAATTGATGAGATTAACAAGATTGACACGATTGATGAGATTGAGACAATTTATGAAATTGACACGATTGATCAGTGAGATTGACACGATTGATGAGATTGACACGATTGATCAGTGAGATTGACACGATTGATGAGATTGACACGATTGATCAGTGAGATTGACACGATTGATGAGATTGACACAATTGATGAGACTGATATGATTGATGAGATTGATGAGATTGATGAGATTGACAAAATTGATGAAATTGACAAGATTGATGAGATTTGACACAATTGATGAGATTGACGAGATTGATGAGATTGACAAAATTGACACGATTGATGAGATTGAGACAATTTATGAAATTGACACGATTGATCAGTGAGATTGACACGATTGATGAGATTGACACGATTGATCAGTGAGATTGACACGATTGATGAGATTGACACGATTGATCAGTGAGATTGACACGATTGATGAGATTGACACGATTGATCAGTGAGATTGACACGATTGATGAGATTGACACAATTGATGAGACTGATATGATTGATGAGATTGATGAGATTGATGAGATTGACAAAATTGATAAAATCGACAAGATTGATGAGATTGACAAGATTGATAAGATGGATGATAAAAATAAAGATTGACAAAAAGTATGAGATTGATTGATGAAGACGCACGCATCATCACAAATTGATTACAGATGACACTTTTACCTAAAGCTACAAGGGAACACATATGTCACAAATTTATCCCGACCAGCATAAATGACCCAGATACACAAAATCTGCTGACATTTTTTCCAAAGGTTCATAAAAAAAGCAGATACTATGCTGGGTCAGTGGCAAGCATCATCCTTCAAACTCAGTAAGGTTACCCATGATGTAGCAGGCTATTAAATGAGTCCCTACTGGTACCCCCAGCCTGTACAGTGCATATACATTACACCTAGTCATATGTCACAACAAATAGGCAATGACATAATAGTACAACAGAGACAGACAGAGGTCAGCAGAGTGGAGTCTGTTACATCTGGGCACAATTCCAGCGTACCGGACATGACAATCACACAGTTTTTGCCTTATTCAGAGGATCCCAAAGTAGGATTGGCAGTTTGCAAACAATTTTAATTAGGCTTATCAGACATATTTAACTATCAGTAACATATGTTGTACATTTTATGTAATTTCATTGAACGGTTGTAGAGAAAATCCTTTTCTTGTGACCGTAACGGACATATAAAATTTACTACATATGTCACTGATAGTTAAATGTGTCTGATAAGCCTAATTAAAATTGTTTGCAAACTGCCAATCCTACTTTGTGACCCTCTGAAAAAGGCGAAAACTGTGTGATTGTCATGTCCGTTATGCTGAAATTGCACATCTACAGGTTTCAGGTGCATGCATTTCAATACGGATGGTATAATGTGCAATGTATATATGATAGCGCCATGGTATTATTACTGACAGGGAGGTGGGGCTACAACACAGACTATGCCAGGAATTTGTGTACCATGAGGAAAGCCCATGTGAATGATTTATGAAAGGCAAAATATTGCAAAGCATAACAATGTTTATGGCGTGGGGTCCAGGGCCCGCTTTAAGCTGTCTGGATATCAGATGCGCTGATGTGCAATTTCAGCCTTTGAGAAACCACCTCCCTCCGAGTCCCTGGGGCTGATTTTACAAAGCACTAAGATTGATCTTTAGTGTGAATTCATCTTAATTGCTAAGCAACAAGTGATGTCACAATACAAATCACTATGGTGATACTGGCAACTCATCTTAAAATTAATCTTAGGTAAGGTATTCAGGAGGTCGCTGGTTCGAATCCTGCTCCAGTCAACTTTTCTTTGTTCAATTTTCAAGTTTATCTAAAAGTAGTTTGACGTGGGCATTTGTCATGATACAGTGTACTTGTAATTGGCATATAGGCCTATCTAGTAGTAGGCCTATATTATCAACAGGAAATAAAATCGTTCACATTCAGGCTCTAAACATTAATACTATGAATGAAGTTCATATATAGGGCCTATATAGTCTCCTGTTAGAAGCAATGGGTCTTATTCTCCCTCCGAAATGCTGTCATAAATCGATGAAATACTTTTTACAAGTAACAAACTGCTGCAAACTGCTCATCAGCCAAAATGACCTGAAATATATCAAATGCTTAAAGTTAGGAGGGCCTGACGCGTTTCGATCCTAACATTATCTTTCTCAAAAGCAAATTGACAAAATACTTTTTAAAAACCTGAAAAATTGAAACAGCTGAAATACATTGTAACATGTTGGAAATGCGCTCACAAACTGTGCACAAATTCACTCCTAAAAAAAAAACCCTGAGGGCATCATGCAGGTTACACCTTGCAAGCTGAAGTTAATTTCCAACTAAACAATCATTTGTTCTGCTATCTATGTTGGTACTCCTATCTATTATCTTGTGTATCATTATTTATATGCAGACCTAAGACACCCACCATGTTGAATAACACACCGAACAGTGTGAACCTATTAAATTTTATACATTTCGGGCCTGAGCTTCAGTTTATTTGTGTTTACGAACCTGTGATGCAATCATGCATTACAACATGTGTCCCCTGTGGAAGAAAAAATATACCAATGATGTAACATGTTGGTATATATAGGAACCAATTGCTGTGGGACATGGTTATCATGCATCTGCATTGTTTTGACAATTTCAGTCCCAATTGAACCATCCATGGAGGTAAATAGATATTGAAGAGATCACTGACAATTTGAATTGATAGGGCCAGCCTGCAGCCTAGGTACAGTACAGGATTGGTAACATACCCAAACAGAAATGTTCACAGATTTATGAATAACTTTCAGATGGTGCTATACCCTTAGAATGTTTCCGCCTGAAATGGTGTATTTTTCCAGACATTGAGTATCAAAAACAACAACCGAAAACAGTTTTGATCTCCGGGTAAGATCAAAACCATTCTTCATATTGTATAAGAAAAATTTGTGTCGGTTTTTCGCTATTTCCTCGTGACTCAGATGTCCAATTGAGCTCGAATTTTCACAGACATGATCAGACAAAGTGCAAGTGCTGTGATGTTTACCAATCATGTATAATACCTTTAAAGTTTTATAATAAGTAATAACAAAAACCCAAGCAAACAAATGAAAAAAATTAAGCAATCGTCTATTATTAGATGATTAGGAGATAATCTGTCTTGCATCGATTTTGACAAACTAAGATACACATTGCTGAGCTACAAGGTATGGATAATTTCTTAGAAACTGATGATATTTCCTAACATTATCAAGGGTTAGGTGAAACCAATTTTTGTTTCCCCAGAAGTCTAGACCCTATACACTTGCCATTATCAGGACCACTTGAAACACTTCCAGCTTATTATCAGATTACAATGACTATAGTGATATTCAAACAGAACTGGAGCTCCGCTCTATAGCCAGTGGGGTGTCTGGCACTATACTGTAACCAAGCCACTTCCCCTGCAGGGTCTAGAGATTAGAATTGTTGACACAAGTAAAAAGGACCACTTGACACAAGCATGAGGCTTAGGATATGCCACAACCTGCATGGCTGGATACCCTGGCTGCCTACTCCAATATAGTCCCAGATTGGTCCACTTGTGGGTGTAATCAGGCTTGACAAGCTTCTCCCCTCCCTGCTCTGGACCACACCCCAGGGGAGGAGGGATTGGTCATAATTGTCCAATTTCTGAGGACCATTTATTGGGTCAGCTGACAAAAGTGTGGCATGGCACAAGACATGCCAGGTGCTTGGTCTTGGTGGTATAAATATGGGCATGGTCAATCGAGAAGAGGACAGGGCCCAATTTCAAAGAGCTGCTTAAGCACAAACATTTGTTTAAAGGTATAATACATGATTGGTAAACGTCACAGAACAGCACTCACACTTTTTCTGATCATGTACATAAAATAACACACATGTGAAAATTCGAGCTCAATCTGACATCTGAGTCACAAGAAAATGGCGAAAACCTTACTCAATTATTCTTAAAACACATTCAGAAAGGTTTTGATCTTACCCCGAGTTTTCGACCATTATTTGACTCATTTCTTAAATGTACCATTTCAGGCAGAAATATTGCAGTATGTTTCTATCATACCATTTCTACCATTTCCTTCATACCCTGAAAGTTTTATGTAAATCTGTGAATATTTCTGTTTGGGTGTGCACACCCAAACAGAAATGTTACCAATCCTGCACTGTACCTTTAAGCACAAAACATCTTGGTAAATAAAATCATTATGCCAGTTTGCCAGCCAAAACTTCTTGTGAATATTAATGTTCAGCAAACAATGGCCGAATGCAAGTCAAAAGCAGTAAAACATCACATAAAATTTGATTGGTAGGCCTATATAGTCCTGTTTGATCAAGAACGACTTTACATGCCATTTTTGTGCTTTAAAGCAGCTCTATCTTTGAAATTGGCCCCAGGGTAAAGGCTTTTCAGCCTAGGTGGTCAGTGCAACATTATTATCTTATATTTAGTGGATTAATTACATTAACAAGACAAGGATGTCTCAATCAGGAGGTCTATACCAGTGGTTATTTTCCCTCCAACCAGACCACATCATACCGGCCTATAGATGTATTGGAATTGAAAGTTTGGCATAACAAGATAAATCCATGCTGGCTTCAGGTGTAATTAGTTTACAAATACTGGCAGGAACGGTGTTGAGTGTGACGGTACAATGAAGTTGTGGTCTTGCAGTAAAAATGCAGTAAATAGATGAATGCCCAAGACCTAGGGATGTTGTTATGATGAACAATTAACTTTACAAACACCTGTATGTATTCAGTTGCATCATGACTGGTTTACTCTATAATTATAGGATCCTTTCAGAATCTATTATATGCTAATACCAGTTATCAAGTGTATATGGGGGACAAGCTTGTTCTGTCAACAAGCCTGTTCTAGTCAAGACAAGATAGTCAGATTGAGCTTATTAGTATTTCATAGATAAGAGAAGCACAGGATAAACAGTGGCTGACATGCCTGGACATGATCGATGCTATGGTTGACAAGAGTGCATTTTTGTAAAAAATTTTTATCAAATATTGGAGTTTTTCACTTATTGCACGCCAATTAATTAGGCCTACTAGGAAAACGTGCTGTGTAGGCTATATAGGTTGCCTCTCTACTCCTAATAAGATATAGCAGAAGTGAGTGTAGAAGATGAGGTCACATGCGAAGGTTCTAGCCCCCCCCCCCCCCCCATATTGGTTCTTCTATCTAGACCCCCAAAAAACGTTGGCTCTAGTAGAACAACGCTTGCATCCCCAACAACTTCCCTTTACTATACCACCAGCGAATAACCCCCTCCCAAGACTTTGTTGAAGCAAGTCTCTGCTTATTCTCAAATTGCCCATCTTTACAAAGTGCACATGACCTCTCCATAGGTATGTGTACCAGTCTGGCACTTCAAATCTGGAGAAGAACTGCTCTAGCAAAATTGTCAACAAACAGCTGATGATGGGATTCTGGTAGTGGTAGGCTACTTATATCATGGAGAGAGGCTGTGTACAGACCCTGGTGTCACCATCTATTCTTGATCAGTCATAGTGCAAGTGAACTCTTAACAGATTTGCCCAAGACTCTGTACATACTTAGATTGAAGACGCCCACAAAGACTCTTGAGGTGAAACTCTAGCCCTGCCAAAGCAGTTGACATTGGACAGCTGATCCAATTTCTCTGGCCTACTAAACAGACTTTCCTTCCTCCAGTTGGAAATGAAGCTAGGGTCAAGGTTAAGACAAGTTCTGTTGTTGTCTAAATAGGTGCTTGACAGTCACACACTTTGCTGAACAGAAACCCCCCGCAGGGATTTCACAGCTAGCTAGGTGTAGGCCTATCTATCTATCAAGCCAATTCTATTTACCAATACCACACTTGCCCTTGTTTACCATATTCCTTGCACTGGGTCTGTCAAGGGATTTTCATAATTGCCTTTCCAATGTGCATATCTACATAGACAGCTTTCAGAGGTGAAGTCTATCTAGACTCCACCAATATCCGAGATGACTGGGAAAGTCAACAGTTAAAATATTGTACCAAAGCAGGATATAACCTAGACGGAACAAGTACAATTACTTTTGAGGAACTTTGACAAACCGCTTACCTACCAAAGGACCAGGCCCAATTTTATGGAATCTGTTACCGTTACCAACAATGTTTTGCTTACGGTAACAGACCTGCCTTTTTTTGTTATGGTTAGCGTATTTCACGGGAGAACTGTCTTTCTCGCTACGCTAAGCAAGGACTTTCTGCAGAATGCATATGACAACCGACAAAGCATTAGCAGAAAATAATCACGATTGCCCTAGATTGCCTGTACCAAACATTTGGCTTTAAATACTGAACATCATCCTTGGCTCCCAATTTGTATGTATAATGTATATGCATGCTGAACATTGTTCATTATAACAAACAACCACTATAACGAACAATTTCTGTGCATCCCAGCATGTGCGATTGTGCATAATAGTGGCGTTCCACTGTACTGTGATACCATAGAGCGTTTGTAGCTCTATCAGAATTATACATATCTTTATTTCCACCCTCAGTTTAGCCCCACACACAAACTCACACATTGGTAATAATATAAAGATGTCTCAAATGAATTAAAGGTAGTATCATACTTTGGTAAGACACCAAAACAGAAATGTTCACAGATTTACGTATAACTTACAGGGTATGAAGATGGTGGTGGTAGAAATATACCTTTAAAATGTTTCCGCCTGAAATGGTATATTTGTCCAGAAATTAGTAAAACAACGACGGAAAATCTTTTTGATCTTTTAAAAGATCAAAAATAAAAGAGAAAAGACTTAAGAAATACTGTAGCTGTTTTTCACTGTTTTCTCAAAAAGTGTGCACCGTATGGGACTGATATTTTCACAGATGACTTTTACTGTATCGGTCTTGTTATTTTTGACCAGGAATCTGTATTTCTTTGATAAAAACCAAAGCATGATATTACCTTTAAAGCCAACTAGAGGAAGTTTGGTCAAACATTTTGCCTTGAGCCAAATATCTGGTTTGGCAATTTCACTGTTTATAACTTAATAGTTGTCCTGCAGTGAGATAGAGGCCTGGGGCCAGGGGAGGTGGGGGGTTGGCTGCAAGTCTTGTTGAATGCTAGACATAGGGTTATGGGGTAGTTTGGGGCCACAGCTTGTAACACTTGGGACCACAATGACTTTGCAGTATGGTGAAAGACAGACCAGAATCCCAGGTATAAGTTGTAAGTTCTGCCGTTCTGCCGAGTCTCTGGATGCATGTGTTTTTTTTTCCCCTTTCATTCTTTTGATTCATCGAGCTGATCTGAAAAACTTGTCCATAAATTTATTATCCCAGATGGTTTGAAAAAGAAAAAAGAGGGTTTGGGGTCATATTCCGGTCATGATATGATTTCATCAATGTATGCCGAGAAAATACCTGAAATAAAACAACCAATGAACGTCAAAATTGTTTTGTTTGCAGTCATCAGCCAAAATAATGACCTGAAATATATAAAATGCTTGGAGTTAGGAGGACCTGACGCATTTTAATCCTAGCAGGATCTTTCTCAACGGCTAAAAGCTATATGGCCAAAAGCCTTTGAGAAAGATCCTGCTAGGATCGAAATGAATCAGGCTCTCCTAACTCCACAAAATTAAATTAAATTGATTTGAAGAAAAATCCTTCATGGAATATACACATCATTATTTCAAATTGTATGATAATCTGCCTTGAATACTTTAGAAAAAAATTATATTCCTATAATTATTTCCTTAATATTTTTCATTTTCTGATTTTGTTGTCGGCTTATACTTAATAAAAATTGAGAATTCAACTAACTTTAAAAGGTCAGTCAAAAGGTGGACAAAGAAAAATGACTGAAGCAGGATTCGAACCTGTGACCTCTGAAATACCAAAGCCGGCACAGAGCTGAGTTATCCAGACTAATGTTGATGTTAACCCACAAGCTGTATATTACCATCAATTTTAAACAGAAATAAAATCTGCATGCCGAGAGATTTATAGGCGTCGCCAGTTTTTAAACACAGAGGTCATCATGTCGGCTAATTCTGCAGTAAAAACCGTTCCTGTTTTTTTTGGGGGGAAACAAAGTCGAAAGAAGACATTGCACGTTCATTGTACTTTATACTTGAGTATGACACAATAGAGAGGTGTCCAGATTGTTTTTATCATGTTGGGTTGTCATGTACAGTCTTAACTTTTGCTTTGAAACTTCTTATTCTTGCCAAAAAACTGCACTGTAAAACAATTTCTGCTTTTTTGCAGTCATTTCAAACAGGTCAAGACATGGAAGTCTTATTTCACTTTTGCTTGGAGTTTTAGCCTTCGATAAAGATCCTGCCAGAATCAAAACCTCAGGCCCTCCTAACTCAAAGCATTATAACAATTTCAGATCATTAGTTTTGCTGATGGGCAATTTGCAGCAGTTTATTAAAGTACTTGTGTTTTGCTGCTTAAATGCCTTTAGTTTTTCAATTGAGGGACAAACATCAAGCATTTTGTGTGACACTGTATTTCTGGCCCATTACTTGCATAGTGTTCCATTTTCTGATGCTGTCATCATGATCAAAAGAAGAATTTTTCAGCATGGAAAATGTCCGATATAATATAATAGTTGTAAAATCTCAGGAGTGGGGTTTATAAACCAACGTAACTGACCTAGTTTTGAGTTATTTCCGTGTATACTCTCCACATGGCACTGTATCGTCGTGACAACCTGTACCAGTATTAGGTATGAGGTTGAACAGGTTTCCATGGCAACGTCATGAGTTAAAATACGAGGAGATGAGTGAGTTGGGGCTCCCCCTTGGTGATAAATCAACAATCACAAACATGACCTGCAACCATGAAAATAGATTTTGAAGTCAGGCAAACCCAGAACCAGTGAAATATCAGGATTACCAAGGTACCCATAATGAGCTGGGTTGAAGGGACCTTTTCTCATGCTACTATTTTTTTTCATGATAGGATGCTCTTTTTTGCTTTGTCTGCTCAAAAACCTGAAAATCCTTTCTTGCAATTTTCATGCAATGGGTGACCAGCATACTGGCTGTAGAGACAGTGAATAACATCTGTTCAATGGCGTGCCGTGGACAGGGCTTTCTTAATGTTTCCTTTATTTACTAAGCCATTCAGATTTTTGAAGTGTTTCCCTTAAATTCTGCATTAATTTCACAAGAATATTTGCTGAGTTTTTGTTTTTTATGTTTTAATAAAGATTCCGCTTGCATCAATTTTAGACAATGGTTAGAAATTCTTGTCATGAGTGTTTTGTTTATGATAGGGTTCTTAATTAATGTTCTTTTGTTTACTTATCTATAGGGGACGAGAATAGTGCATACAGATAGCATAGTAATGGACCCATACTATATTGTTCTGGCGTTGTGTGAATTGCGTCCTTATCGGGAAAAAATGAAAAAGAAATTGAACTAGACTGATTTATGGATTGTGATTTTGTTAAAGGGACAATGCAGACCAACTTGGCTTAAATTTATGACATGAGTTTAGTTTTTATTGATCGGGATTAACCACCCCCACCCCCACACACAAAAAAAACATTAAAAAACAACCATTTAAAGCATTTGGGGTGTCAGACTCACAAAGGGTCTATAGTTTGAAAACAAAACAAAACAAAGCAGAAATAAACAAGACGGAGCTCAAGCTATGGTGTGTGGCTGTTAATTTATACAGCCAGTTGTTGGCCATGGATGAAATCCTAGCGTCTCTCTGCTCCACTCACAGGCCCGGGGTAGCGTCCCTTGCACTTGATGAAGGGGTCAGACCACTCTCCTATTTTTGAAGCCTCGATCTATTTGCAAGATGGTGGAACGTGTCATGGTTGAGGAAGGAGGGGGGGTGGGGGCTGGGACAGAAGTGTGGATGAGATAGCGAGTCCCGTTCAGTTGCTTCTACAGCTGGCCAGCAACAACCCAGTCTAACCTTCCGACCTCGCGTGGCAATCATCAAATCAAAATGATAATCGCTTTGCACGCTCATCAAGCCCCCGCCAGCCACCTTTTTTTTCCCCCTCCCCTTTTATTTTGCTTCCACGCCGCATGCAGACGAGCCCCAACCACGCCGGAACACAAAGGAAAAGACGCACACACGCGCAATGTGAGACGGGTGCCACTATTATACAACCACAGATGTCACGTAGTATAAACCGTACGTGGCATTGCATTCTGCTATCATTGCACGAATGAATACGTGATCTACAGGGAGTTTCACTTGATTCTTTTTCCCTCCCTGACTCTATTTTGAAGAGTCCCTGGTGCCCTGTATCTGTTCCCTGGTGATCGACTATCATAACTCTCCATCAATGAGGGGATTGAAGGAACACATTACCAGATGAAAGAGCCCTGTATATGAATGTAAAGAAAAAGGGCTTTCCACTTAAAATGATTTCCAAACCGAATGGGAAAATCTGTATCGTACTTCTGCAGATGCTAGGTTGTGACATTGGCTCTAACTCGATCAATGACCATATTTTGTCAACACTATTTGAACTAAAGAAAACAAAAACACCCAAATTTGTCAGATGGCACAATAAGGAGGAATGAATGAAATGGGCAAAAAGATGTAGTCTGCAAAATCATTTTGTGAAAAAAAAAGAAGAAAAAAAAATAATAATATAGGAATCATCATGGTGGCTATACTAGAGCAATGACAGATCGGTTCTGAATATCATTCTTATTGTCTATCCACCATGCACACTATTGCTCTTATTGTCTATCCACCATACACACTATTGTTCTTATTGTCTATCCACCATGCACACTATTGCTCTTATTGTCTATTCACCATGCACACTATTGCTCTTATTGTCTATCCACCATGCACACTATTGCTCTTATTGTCTATCCACCATACACACTATTGTTCTTATTGTCTATCCACCATGCACACTATTGCTCTTATTGTCTATCCACCATGCACACTATTGTTCTTATTGTCTATTCACCATGCACACTATTGCTCTTATTGTCTATCCACCATGCACACTATTGCTCTTATTGTCTATTCACCATGCACACTATTGCTCTTATTGTCTATCCACCATGCACACTATTGCTCTTATTGTCTATCCACCATGCACAATATTGCTCTTATTGTCTATCCACCATGCACACCATCGCTCTTATTGTCTATCCACCATGCACACTATTGCTCTTATTGTCTATCCACCATGCACACTATTGCTCTTATTGTCTATCCACCATGCAAACTATTGCTCTTATTGTCTATCCACCATGCACACTATTGTTCTTATTGTCTATCCACCATGCACACTATTGCTCTTATTGTCTATCCACCATGCACACTATTGCTCTTATTGTCTATCCACCATGCACACAATCGCTCTTATTGTCTATCCACCATGCACACTATTGCTCTTATTGTCTATCCACCATGCACACTATTGCTCTTATTGTCTATCCACCATGCACACTATTGCTCTTATTGTCTATCCACCATGCACACTATTGTTCTTATTGTCTATCCACCATGCACAATATTGCTCTTATTGTCTATTCACCATGCACAATATTGCTCTTATTGTCTATCCACCATGCACACCATCGCTCTTATTGTCTATCCACCATGCACACTATTGCTCTTATTGTCTATCCACCATGCACACTATTGCTCTTATTGTCTATCCACCATGCACACTATTGTTCTGATTGTCTATCCACCATGCGCACTATTGCTCTTATTGTCTATCCACCATGCACACTATTGTTCTTATTGTCTATCCACCATGCACACTATTGTTCTTACTGTCTATCCACCATGCACACTATTGTTCTTATTGTCTATCAACCATGCACACTATTGTTCTTCTTGTCTATCCACCATGCACGCTATTGTTCTGATTGTCTATCCACCATGCGCACTATTGCTCTTATTGTCTATCCACCAGGCACACTATTGTTCTTATTGTCTTTCCACCATGCACACCACTGCTCTTATTGTCTATCCACCATGCACACCATCACTCTTATTGTCTATCCACCATGCCCACCATCGCTCTTATTGTCTATCCACCATACACACTATTGTTCTGATTGTCTATCCACCATGCGCACTATTGCTCTTATTGTCTATCCACCATGCACACTATTGTTCTTATTGTCTTTCCACCATGCACACCATTGCTCTTATTGTCTATCCACCATGCACACCATCACTCTTATTGTCTATCCACCATGCCCACCATCGCTCTTATTGTCTATCCACCATACACACCATTGCTCTTATTGTCTATCAACCATGCACACCATCACTCTTATTGTCTATCCACCATGCACACCATCACTCTTATTGTCTATCCACCATGCACACCATCGCTCTTATTGTCTATCCACCATACACACCATCGCTCTTATTGTCTATCCACCATGCACACCATCGCTCTTTTTGTCTATCCACCATCCACACCATCGCTCTAACTAATTACATGTAGTATGACTTCAAATCTCTTTGTATAGAGAAACATCTTAACAATTTGTATGCAATATTTGTTTGTAATATTTTGTGTCAAATTTCGACCAATAAATTTATCCACGGATGGACAGTCGGCCATTTTGTATCAAAATCTGTTACCCTGCATCACTATCCACTCCATACAGCATCTCTACTGGAACCAAGTTCCTAAATGGAAAATAAAAAAACATGACTGACTGATCTATCATCTTCAAGAAGCTCCATGACCTCAGTGTCTTGATGTCAATTTGATTAAGGCTTCAGATGGCACAGCAAGCTCCTTAATTAAATTGTCCTTTACTGCCTATATACCTTTCCAGTCACCCAATCAATAAACAAGAATATATAACACCTGTAAGAAGAAAAACAAAACACGAATAAAAGCAGTACATCATCATGTATCCACTAAAATATCGCACTTTTTCCACCCAGTTCAGAATTTCCTTGTTTAATCGGGCACCATATGGCAATGTTGTTGAAAGCATCCTGGAGACTGTGACAGGCTTTAAATAGATTGGCTCACTCCAGAGAATTCCCCCCCCCCTCCTCCCCCTCACCCAAAGGTATGACGGCTTGTGCTATGGGTTCGTAATAATATTCTCCCAAACACACTGTATAGGCCTACAGTACATGTATACGGTCTGAGATGTAAATATGCATCATGCACAGCGTGTCTGTCTATGGCACGAGCACGGCACGCCGTGTAAATGCTTTGGCAGAAATATGGATGAAGCGTGGAGCCGTGTTTTTTTCTATTTTTAAAGCACAAGGTCGATGAGTAGGGAAAAATAGACATGGGTTGTTCCGTGCCGAGACTTATGGATAAGCAATACATCCCAAGCAGTAGGCCCTAGTTGTTATTAATATACAACATTGCTCTGTATCTTCTCATCTCTAATAATGAGATGCTAGCCTCTCAGCATGGCAACTTGTGTTGGCAATTTGACCACTGATCATGACTTTGTTTCCTGATCATTGTTCATTTAATTTTTGTGTTAAGATATAAACATAAATCATACTGCATTTAATAACCCGATAAAAATTCATTTGTCTAGTATTGGGACAGATTATAAGGCATAGAGTGGTGCATATAGATGGTCAAACTGTGTTTTGTTTTTGCCTGAAATGCTAGAGTAAAACCAATGACATCAAAATTCCAGCAATTTTTTTTTTTAATGTGAGCACTTATCACTGTTTTCTCAGTGAAGTGGGCACCGTATGGGACTGGGAATTTCACAGATGACTGTTACTGTATCTTTCCTGATATTTTTTGCCCATGAATCAGCATTTGTTTTTTTTAAACACAACAAAGTTATGATGAAATTACCTTTAAAAGCAGTATGACATGGACCTCACTCTAGTCTCTACAAAAGCAATACACAATGTGTTGATATTTTCTTTAATTTGTTCATCCCAAATGGCATAAATAACTATGATATCTCAGTACACCGTCTAACATATGATTCTGATTATTAAAAGCAGTTCAACATCTTCTGGGTCAAAAACCGCCCTTGATCAAAATCCGATTTACACGTATTCCTCTTTATGCCTAGGGTTACACATAAAAAGTAAAACATCACAGATGCCTGGTTGAATATTATACATGTATGAGGGATGATGCTTACATGTATCCCCCTGATAAAAAAAGACATGACTATATCTCTCAACTAGTTTACAATTGAGAGATATGCCCTATAGCATAGCATGCACTATGTTCAATGGCTGGCATGGCTGGTTCCATACTGGATGATGCCTATAGCGAGAGGTGCACAAGATGCAAGCCTAATAGTTCCATAATAAATACAGGTGAATGTGAAAAGGTCAAAGAACAGCCAGTCTGATTAAAAGCAAAGGAAAACTTGATTGACTGTGTCTAAATGACGCAGATGGATGATCGGAGGAACCAAGGCATGTGATCTTGATCTGCTTGCATTCAGGAACACGATTTGAATCAGCCGACGCATAATGATTTGGCTACTTCAATTAGACTCCAGCCACATTACACAAGCTGCATCTTCACAGGGTCAGACTCATTCATCTAAGACCCGACACAATAACAAGGGGTTGATGACAGTCCGCCAAAAACTTGGGATATACCATTACAACTGAAACAAGCTGAGTTGTATTGAGCGACTGCTCATTCGAACGTGTGCAACGGAGGCACGAGTTGGGGCCACTGTTTGGTCTACATACAGACACCCGATACTGATACGCAATTCCAGCAGACAGAAATCTCCCAACTTCATTCAGTAACATTGGGCTGCATTATTTATACAGACGTGCGAGGGTTCAGATTTGGCCTCATGATGCTATGTTCAACTAAGACTCCCCCTGAACTTGTCTGACTGTCCCTGAGGCAGAAGCACATTTACATAATACAGGCACATGAATGGAGTCAACATCAGCTGTTGATGGCATGGTCCAACAGCAATCATTACCTGGGCTAGATTTGGCCAAACACTAAGATTAATCTTAACTGAGCCCCATTTGCAGGGGAAATTTTTTGGTAAAATTCACCGAGACAATTTACCCATTTTAAGTCCAGTCCGAACGGCCAGAAAACTTTCCTCTCAGTTACTTTAACCGAGTCTAGTGGTTACTTTTACCGGCCGACTTCTGCCTGGTCACTTTAACCGAGACGATCATACACAATGATTGGTGATGCGTATTTTCTGACAATAAACCATGCATTCACCAGTCACCAAAAAAACACAAAAACAAGAGGCATGTTTGTGGTCCATAAAAAGTTATTTTTGGATCAAATATTTCAACACGTTCATTTTAACGCTATAATTTGCTTGCTTTATAGTGTTAAAATTATGGTGTAAAACTCCAGAGTCTTGGTACTTACTCAAATCTTACCAACAAGCTTTGTAGCAATTAAACTAAGCCTTTAAAGGTTCACTGTAATAAAATGTGGGAAAGGGATGAAAGTGTTTTAAGATTATTGCTTAATACATAATTATAGACAATATAAATTAATATTTGTATGTTAATGTTTCATTTTGACGAAACAGATGCAAAATTGATGTATGTATGCCCCACCCCTCAAAAAAGTCCCCCTTGGAACCGAGCCACACAACAATAGCGTGTGACGTCACCTACAGAACTAGTATAGCTCGCACCATAGTATACTGCGTGGTATTCTGCATGTGACGTAAGCAAGGTTCTTCGTCGCAAAAAGTAGGGTTCTCAATTATGGGTATAAAAAAGGCTACCTACTTTTTCTATATACAATATCTTTAAGCGTAAACAAAGATAGACAGGTTGAGTTTTATAACCATCTATGTATTTAACTTCAGACATGTTTTTATTACAGTGAACCTTTAAGGTGTGAAAAACAACCAACAACAACAAAAACCAAAATCAAGTAATAAACAGCAAAATAGCAGAATGACTTAAATCCTATAAGAATGTAAGAGAATACTCTACACAAAAAAGTGTAAATCACTCATGTTATAGGGCCCAAGTATAAAGCATGGTAATGCCTGTAGTGTGCTTGGGGAGGGACGTAGTGTCATATTTCACTTTTGTGATCTCTTAGCGGCAGGGAGTAGCCTACAACTTAAAAAATGAAAACAAAACCAATTTTGAAATTCAGCACACAAGGCGTGCGTACCAGTAGGCAGAATTAATGATGTTGGCCACACTTGGAGAATTTGATATGAGGGTTTTTTTTTCAGCGAGGGGGGTTTTTATGCAGCATCGCAGCTGCCATGGCAGTCTGCATCTCATGGTGGGTCCGAAACTACAAGGGTACACCTTGCCATTTTTGTCAATTTCACCATTTTGTGACATGTCATGAAATCAGTCCCATTGCCCTCTAAGACACCACTATTGCTGTGTTCATGTTTAAAAATTGTTCCTTTCACTTGTAGACATTTGTTATGGTATTCTCAATCAATTAATAGAAAAGTAAATTTTTCGGTTAAAATCAATAAAAACTACAAGGGGCACCCCTTTGCCATTTTCTGTCAATTTTCACCATTTTGTGGCATGTCTTGAAATCAGTACCATTGCCTTCTAAGACACCAATATCACTATCTTTATGCTTAAAAAAGTTTTTCCTTTCACTTGTAGACATCTGTTAGGGTATTCTCGATCAATTCAAGAAAATGTAAATTTGTGTCAAAATCAATCGTCTCCCACACACCGGAGCATCTTGCATCCTGATGGGATATGTAGGTCATCACCATGATCATTCCAGGAGGCTATGGTGAATTGCAAGCAATGATAAGGACAGTAGGCCCATTCTGACAGCCCCAAATATTGGTGCTGGAGCATGGTGACCATAGGTCACAATACCAGTGGGAGTTAGCCTGTTCCATTTAATCAGATCTGACGCCTCCGACCCAGGATGCAAAGAGAGAACAAAACTCAACTGAACCAGCGTCCCGGTCCCTTTACATCTTTGTGAAAGATGTCTGTCACTTGCATTCAATGTGTGATCGGTGATGACTCCATCCATCATATTTCATTTGCCATTTGCTGCTGTGTGGTGATCGTCATTGAAAGGTATTACTTTGGTAGCATACCTAAACAGAAATCTTCACAGATTTACCTATAACTCACAGGGTATAAAGATGGTAATGGTAGAAACATAATTTGTCTGCCTGAAATGCTGTATTTCAGAAAACAGTAAAAGCAGTGACCAAACTTATTAACTTTTAAAGATCAAAAATAAAAGAGAAAATACTGTGGCCGTTTTTCACTGTTTTCTCAAAAGTGGCCACTGTGCTGGGACTGGGAATTTCACAGATGACTAATACTGTATCTACCTTGATATTTTTGCCCATGGATCTGCATTTCTTTGACAAAAACCAAAGTATGATATTACCTTTAATATGAGGACAGGGAAATTCAAATGGTTCCCACTTCCCATTGTTTCTTGATGAAGACGACAAGTGGTCGATCTGAGTATAATATACCTTTATTTTCCCTGGGTATGAACAATAAACTTCCTACTTCTATGGCAAAGAACATTGTTGTGACTGGCTGAAGAGGTTCAAGTGCATGGGGTATGTGCGCAGTGGGGGTGGGGCAAGGGTAGGACTAGGAGGGGTATCCTATACCACCTCACAAACTACCTGTACCAACCTGGGGCTGGTACCTACCTACCCAACCCACCCTCTGACAGGCTCGGGCTGGTACTGGTATGCAACACAAGGTATAAAGTTTGATTGTATGGTCTCACATTCACAAGAACTGACGCACCGGTACAGGGGCCAAGCCTACTTTAGCAACCTGCAGGTTGATGCCCCCTCAATAAAAACAAATTAATTTTAAACCAGAGGGCTTGATAAATAAATGGGATTGCTCTTTGAAGAGTTCCAACATCGTCTCTGTCTGCCATTTCTACCTAACTGAAAGAAGGAGCCAAATCCCTGGTTGCACAGAGGTCCATTTTGTGACCTGCAAACTGCAGCTCTGGGGCCAATTTCATAAAACTGTTAAGCACAAAAAGTTGCTTAGCACAAAATGTCTCACCCAATAAAACAAACCACCATTGGAAAAACCATTTGATATTCATGGTCATCGAACAACAGCCATAGAACAATCACAAGTGATACACAACGTGTGGAAATTTGGTTGTTAACCTTGTTTTTATTAAGACAGAAATGTCATGCTTAGCAAATTTTTGTGCTTAGCAGTTTTTATTATATTGGCCCCAGGTGAGGAGTTATGATAATGGCAGAAGGTATAATATACTGGCTCAGCATAGGCCTGGATAGGTCTACCATCATTTAGACACACCATGAATAAAATTATGCTCTATTAATATGGAAGCAGCGGAAAATTTCACGCTTACAACATTTGATTTGATGGACAGATACTACTTTGGTAGCATACTGAAACATGCAGAAACAGAAACAGTAACAGATTTACCTATAACTTACAGGGTATAAAGACGGTGATGGTAGAAACATACTGCCTGAAATGCTGTCCAGAAAAAGAGTAAAAACCAAACACCAAAACATTTTTTGATCTTCGCAAGATCAAAAATGAGACAGCTATTCACACAATTTGGCGTAACAATTACCAACGGTTTTCCGTCGTTTTCTACTGTTTCCAATGATCAATTGAGCTGACAATTTCACACCCTGCAGCTGCTCTGTCACCTTTACCAATGTTGTACATGCCCTTTAATATGGAAGCAGAAAAAATTACAACGCTTACAAGATTCTGTTTGATGGATTTATGGGGAATTGTACAAACTTAGCCGATGAAAAAAACAATCGGAGGGAGGAAATGAACTGAACTAGAGCTGCAAGTTGTTCTGAAACCACAGAGTCCGATAATTAAGATTCATGCTCTGCAAAGACACAATTCATTTGACTGGTTAAAGGTATAATAAATGATTGGTAACAGTCACAGAACAACACTCACACTTTGTCGAATCCAGCATGTACATGAAATAAATAATAAAACCTGTGAAAGTTTGAGCTCAATCGGAGATCTGAGTCACAAGAAAAAAGCAAAAACCCAACTCAATTATTCTTATAAAACATAAAGAATACTTTTGATCTCAGCATAAGATCAAAACTGTTTTTGGTCGTTGTTGACTAATTTCTGGATTTCTGGATACCATTTCAGACGGAAATATTTTCACGGTATGTTTCTACCAGTACCATCTTCATATCTTGAAAGTTATACGTAAATCTGTGAACATTTCTGTTTGGGTATGTAACCAATCTTGTACCTTTAACAATATTCAATGTCTAGGGTTGTATACAACAGAATACTGTATAAGCCTAATGTAGGCCTACTGAGATGTCAACGGTAGTCATCTATCACTTATTGCCTTTGGATGACTTTCCAACCGAGCTTAATACAACTGGGCTTCACCTCAGCTCAGTCAAGCTTGCCTGCATGCACAACCCCCAGGCACTCCTAACAACTCCAGCTTCATGCGTCATTTGCTTGAAAAATGACCATCGATTCCATAAAAAGAAAATCCCAGCGGCATCAGTATGTCAATACACATAGACCTGCCTCAGCTGTCAAGGAAATCATTAAAATAATATGATCTATAACAGATGCTGAATAGCTGGTTTTTAAAACATAGCATTTTGTGGGGGTGTAGATTGTGTGTAGTTTCTACTATCAAAAAGATTTAAAGATAGTATCATACTTTGGTAGCATACCAAAACAGAAATCTTCACAGATGTACCTATAACTTTATACAGGGTATAAAGATGGTGATGGTAGAAACATACCATTAACATTTTTCTGCCTGAAAAATGCTGTATTCATCCAGAAAAGAGTAAAACCAGTGACCAACATTTTTTTTGATCAAAAATAAAAGAGAAAAGACTTAAGAAATACTGTGGCTGTTTTTCACTGTTTTCTCAATAAGAGGGCTGCACCGTCGTAAGGAACTGAAATTTTCACAGATGACTTTTACTGTATCTTCCTTGATATTTTTGCCCATGATTTCTTTGACAAAAACCAAAGTATGATACTACCTTTAATGGTCTGGCAGAGGACAATGGTGTATTAAGTGCATGATATGGCACATTCTAATGACACTATCCAGTGGCTGAGATGCGTTCCTATCCTCTATAGGCCTTGAGTCATTAATGTACTTCTTCTTGTAGCCCTAATAAATTTGCCAGTTGCACTCTGCCCAAGCATTGTATAGAGAAAAACCAAGGACCAGAAAATGATTTTATTCAGTGCAATGGTTTTTTTGGTAGCAGGCACCTGTTCACAACCTGTCATCGCTTGCATAGCGTCTTCTGGGTATTCTTGGCATTACAGTAGCATTACTGACATCAATACAATAAGCATATGGTGTGCAAGTTAGACTTTTTTACCTGGACAGGGGAGTTCATGTACAGACATGTAGTACTTGATCACCTACAAGGCCAGATGCTGCTGGTGGTACGGGATTGGGGATTAGTATTTGGAGAGGCTTCATCAAGAAATAACAGTCCACTAGGACACCTCAACCTGCCCCAAAGTTGGCCAGTATTTGAAAAGAAAAAGGGCCTACATGTAGAGTTCAATTTGCAAAAACAGATAACTCCTTTGTTGTCAAAATTTACATAAACATCATAGATGCTTCTATTTTTTTTATTGAAGGATATGCCAAAACATTCCTTTTTTTCATTTTCTGTACTTTGTTATTTGCAATCAATTAAGTTTTATATGTCCAAATGTATGCAGTTTCCAAGAATACTCAAATGATCAAGTTAATTTTTCATAAATGGAGTTAACTGTTTTTGCAAATGAACTCTTCACATGTTCTCACTTGCTCCAAACAATTTAAGTGTTCAAACAATTCATTTCAGATGGCAGTACCTTTGCATGTCAATTGATGAAACAGTGTCCACAACAAACAGACACTGTAGACACCCATCTTGCTCAAACCTTGCACCAAGAACACTGGTTCACATTCATAGGCCTACTTCATGCCGGGGATATTACAGTGAAACAGAATTAATGTAATTTAACACTGAATAATTTCAAAACTGTCAAAATGTGCGTCATCTATTTGTAAGGTCCGTCGATATATAAAACATTTCCGATATCGCAACATCGCTAAAGAAATATTGTGAAAAGCCCGATATATCGGTGTCATTCCCAAACATGCCCGTTTCACATTATCGAGACCGGCCGCGATCCACGGTCCGTCCTAGTGCTACTTCACCGTGTCATGTCACATACAAACATTGTACTTATGTTGAGTACTGTACACATGTGGGTGCACATGATTACATGAAAGCTGTTTGACATGATTGAGACTTATCTAAAGAGACTACAGTTCCGACTCAAGCCGGGCACGATGTCGGATGTATGCTGCTGAGTCTGAGAAATCCTATCCCACCACTTAATGTAAATACAAGTTCAAAAGTCTGCTACACATGCAGGTTGTGTTACATGTACATGTCAGGTCTGCAGCTTCTCAAAGAGCACACACACAAAACAGCTGATTCACAATGTATATTTTATACAGGAATACTACTGACAAGCATACTGCATCACATTTGGATACTGGACAGTCACCAGATGTCATATATAAATCACCTAAAAGACTGTGGGTCCTAACAAAGAAAATTTAGCACCCTGAGTGTCATGTACTTTTGGAGAACTGTTCCTTGTATGACTTTCAGCAGTAATAATGTCATCACTTTTGAATCTGTTTGTGGAATAGTAATAATAACAGAATGGTGATAATTTAAGAGGCTAATCATGCTTATGTATACAGATGAAGAGCTTAAAGGTAGTATCATACTTTGGTTTGTATCAAAGAAATGAAGATTCTTGGGAAAAAAATATCAAGACAGATACAGTAACAGTCATCTGTGAAAATTCCAGTCCCATACGGTGCCCACTTTTTGAGAAAACAGTGAAAAACAGCCACAGTATTTCTTTAAGACTTTTCTCTTTTATTTTTGATCTTTTAAAAGATCAAAAAGATTTTTGGTCGTTGTTTTACTAATTTCTGGATAAATATTATACCATTTCAGACGGAACAATTTTAACAGTATGTTTCTACCACCACCATCTTCATACCCTAAAGTTATAGGTAAATCTGTGAACATTTCTGTTTTGGTTTCTTACCAAAATATGATAGTACCTTTAATTGTGCAGTTTAGGAAGCGGGTACTGTGGACAGAGATGCATACATACATACATGTACATGTATGGCATCTTGCCAGACAGCCACATCAATCCATATATGGCAAGAATAATGTCCAGACAGCCTTTAGATCACAAGTGGTTGATTTTTTTGCAGAGGGAGCACAGCCTTTGGGAATCCAGCAGGGGGAAAACACTTGTTGCATCAGAAGAAGAGATCTTGGTGAGCGACTTGTGGCCTGAGCTGGGATCGAACCCCGGCCACAGTGGTGAGAGGCAAGCGCATCGTGCACAAGGGCCCAAGAATGGACAAAAACGGATGGTGACCATCAATAGATAGGCCTATATCTCCTACATGATTACTGAGCAAAAATGGCTTACTGATACAAAAACTTACTTACTGAATCAAACTACAAAATACCATGAGAACATTTTAGTATTGTCTTCTGTCCTCACTCACTGCATTAACACTTAAGGATGTACATTAGTCCATCTCAACCTAGCGGATGTTTATTTCATAAAACAAAGACGGAGAGTTCTAGCACAAAAATCTGAAACTGCTAGCACTGTAACGGTATCCCTCCGGTACCCGAATGCCAGCTCCGGTACCCGAATGCCAGCTACCATGCCAAACAGGAAATATCTCATATAACTCATAAAAGATATGCCTCTATCAGAAAGACGATGATGTCTCAATCCTCTGGGAAGGAATGAAAGATGGCCTTACTTAACCCAGGCATTAGCCTCCCTGACATCGGCACAGGAACTAAGGGGACAGGCGGAGGGAGGGGGGATCAATCCAGTACCTTATATGGAATCAGGGAGTAGCTATAGGACCTTGATTTGGGGGTGGGGACAGGGAGATGCTCAGAATAGACATCATGATGATGAACATGAATGCTATATACAGGAGGCTCAGTCGATGGATTGCTGTAAACAAACAATCCATGTAGTAAATCAATCATTTTGTTCTTGTATACCGAATTAAGGGATATCCGCCTTTAAGCTTGAACATTCTGAATGATGCTCTCCACCTGTATGTTACTTGTAAGTTAAAGTTTACCTGAAATCAAAACTCAATATAAAGTTAAGGGCAGCGTGCAGGATTTGCAAGGCCTCCAAAAAAATGTATTGCGTTTGAGACTCACAGTTCTTAAACAGTGAAAACGGTCACCATGGGAAATCTTGGTTCATCAGATACTGGGTTTTTCAAGGAAATCAAGGTTTAGTGTCTTTTAAAAAGATCGTTCGTCCGACAATTTAGTACCATTTCGAAAGCATGGCAAAATTGTGAAGGATTTGGAGGGGGGCAAGATTATATTGGACGTATTTCTGCTATCCAAAGCGTAAAAATGTACATGAAACAAAGTCTGTAAGGACGTTAAAGACCTTCACTTCTGTTTAAGTACCAAATTCAGCCAAAACGCACATCTTTGCAAATCCTTTATCATTTTATGCTGCCTTTACATACATGTACATTTGCATTGTCATAAAACTCAACCTGTCTATCATTGTAAAAAAGTTGCAAACTTGCCAACCCCACGTTTTTGTTAGTCAAATCAAAGAGCAAAATCCTACATAAAATGTGCGCTAGCCAGCATGAGCTACTGTGGTACGAGTTTAATTCTGCTGACGACATCACACACACTTTTGTGTGGATCGGTTCTGAGGGGGATTTTTTTAGAGGGCGGGGCATACATACCCTTGAAACAAGCACAGACAATTCATCCTGAATTCCTGCACTGTATAAAGTGCACACAGATGTATTGCTGAACCAACCATACAGTGCAAACTGTTGGTCCTGGTTTGGTACTGGGATTTGAGTTCCAGCTAAACCAGTTGGTATTTCTACATCATCATTTTGGTGAAAATCATAAATCCCTCGCCACCAATAAGCCAAAGTCCCGATGCCTCCATCACATCTACAATAGATGCTGTGACCCCAAGAATCTGACGTCAAAAAGCAACAAAAAAATTCCATCACCCCACTCTTACAGTTTGGACTTGGGGAGTCACAAAATCACAAGGTTAGACAAATCCAATTTGGATTTGTGTTTCCAGTGTTTAAAGGTACTCATACTTCGGTAGCATACCAAAACAGAACTTAACTATAACTTACAGGGTATAAAGATGGTGATGGTAGAAACATACTGTTAAGATTTTTCTGCCTGAAATGCTGTATTCATCCAGAAAAGAGTAAAACCAATGACCAAAAACAATTTTGATCTTCGGAAGATCAAAAAACCTGTGCAAAGATTTTAAAATTACCATGAGTGTTTTCCATTGCTTTCTCAAAAAGTGGGCACCATATGGGACTGGAACTTTCACAGATTACTGTAACTGTAAAGGCCTATCTTTCTTGATATGAATCTGATTTTCTTTGACAGAAAACCAAAGTGTGAAATTACCTTTAAAGAAATGCTTGTTAGGCGTTTCATGGAGGTTGTTTTTTTATGATACCAGTGGGAAATGGATTCAGTTGGATGCGTGTCTACCCTGGGACTGTAAGGGTCCTGACATTACACTAGAAAAGTTTATGTTTTTTCCTTTCTTTCTTGGTGATTTGGATGTCATTTTAGATAGTAATCAGAGGAGATGACAGATGGATGAATTGGGGTCAGGATCCCTGGTAGGACATCTTGAGGCCAGGGATGTGCCGCAATTTTGCAGCGGCCTCTGTTTGTTGTGTGAAAGGACGAAACACAGAGTTCCGAATCTACACCGGAGTTCTCTGCCACACACTGTGTTACGGTGCACTCTGATGAACGAACAAACACTCTGACTGGCAAACATTTTAATTTCCAAATGATAACTTAAATGTTCTCAAAGTTCTTTCGGAAATTGACACATTTTAAGGAAAATTGGAAACTCAAGATTGACAAATTATAAAAGTTTTACGGGGAGAAATAATCATCGACGTTTCAACCAGTGTGCTCATAGTCATCCTCAGGAGAGAGATTTTCCCCTTTCACATAACAAAACTACGAACACACTTCCAGCTACACTCATCATCTAAGGCCAGTCAAAAAACCCAAACAAACAATACATTAATGTTTGAACTCAGTCTCTCTCTTTTCTGGCATTTGGCCATAACAACTCAACCAGTCTGATGTGAGATAAGAGACCATCCTGGACCACCTGCCTAGGATGCTCAACTGTCAAGCTACAATATAGCGGCTGAGATTCCATAAGTCAATTGAGGACGACACATTACCAAGTTCAAGGCTAGAGGTCCTGCAGCATCAGTGCCCTAGATAGTTCAATGATCTCAGTCTCCGGTTCAGACGCTGACGGCAGCAGCGTTCTTATATGCCCCGGGTGTCTGTTGTGTGTATAGTATAGGCCTGCCAGCATGCCCTTTCAAATTAAAGACAGCTTTGTATTGATTTCAAACGATGGGACATTGTTTCAGGCTAGGGGTGAGCAACCTTTCCTGAAACCTATATTTTAATGCAAACTTCAAAAGATGTCAAGTGTGTTTGGTATATGAGACATCATAATACAAAGTGATAAGTACAGTACAAAGTAAGATGTTGGTATAGGCAATGCATTACTCAGACACATGTGTCGATTATGACGCAGAATATTTACAAGGAATGCGATTCACTCATTCAAGTAATTATCGGACTGAAGCTGAACTTGAACCCAAAACCCCCTGAATAATGCCCTAGAGGTCTTACCATCTGAGTAATCTAGCCATATAAATGAGGACAAATACCAATCCTAGACCAGGATAATTATGAACCCAAGACCACAGGACTACAATTCCGGCACTCTACCACGAGTGTGAATGATGGGACCTGCTGTGACCCAATACCACCTGAAGTGGGACATGAACCCAAAACCTCAGAATTACAATGTCACTCTACAATGATCCCTCCTTATAGTGAAACACCTCATAAATTGGACATGAACCCAAGACCTCAGGATTACAATAATGTCACTCTACAATGCTCCCTCCTTATAGTGAAACAGTCATAAATTGGACATGAACCCAAGACCTCAGGAATCCAGTTGAGCACATTCAACCCTGATAAAAGCTTTCAAATATAATACAAACTCCTAGAACATCATGATTCATTCTCAGTGGGAATTCAGCACATGGCAGTTATTAGCTGTGGATGCCAAGCCATGATGGATTTGTTATCACCCGGGACAATTTTCATTTCGTCCCCAGTCAATTGTTAAAATTTAGCTTGCGTGACCGACCCCATCAACAGCTGCACAGCCAGGGGGGTGAACGGGACATATAGGAGTGAATGAGACTATACAATGTGAACTGCACGATGTGGTTATATATGGTGCCGTGAGATGGAACGCTAGCTGGAATATTGGTGTCATGTTAGCTTAGACAGACTGAAGCCAAATGTCATGGATCTGCGGACGGCCAAGGAATAAAACCACTCACAAATCACCATTTCATGCTCATTGACAAATCAAGCAATTCTGTAGCCACGATGCACCAAATGGCTATTGCACTATTGCAGGATATGCTCCTAATCTACCATTGCATGCTCACTGGGGTAACCGAGGAATTCTGCATTTACAATCCACCATTTCATGGCCATCGCACTATTACATGATATTTTCATGATATTCTATGCTCCCAATCAAACCATTGCATGCTCACTGACAAACCAAACAATTCTGCACTCACGATCCACCATTTCATGGCCAATCGATTGCATGATATTCATGATACATCAGCAAATGGTACCTAAATACTGAGCAGCATTTGGTAGAAGTAACCACTGCACTGGACTCAGGATTGAGGAATTAGGCATACACTCAGAAGAACAAATCCCAGGCAGTTCATGTTCCACTTAAAATTACATCTTGGTCAGTGTTACCAAGAATTTCAAACTATTGAGGGAATGTGCATAATTATGATATAGGCCTAATGATAAAATCATCACAATAATACCAGGGGTCGATTTCACCAAGCCCTACGATCGATCGTAACTCGAGTTACGAAGGATAACCCATCATATCCTAAGTTGGGCTGCAATGCATCATAAGTCCTACGATTGATAGTAAGTTACGATGAGTTTGGTGAAATCGACACCAGTGCTTATAGGGCAAATTCAAACATCAGTGAATGATCATTGCACTTCACAGCTAAGAAATAGCCCTCTTCATCAGGATCTGAAAAAGCTTTCCACAGCTCACTGCGAAACATTTCAACACCAAACCAAAATGCCATTTGGTATAAAAACATGTAGCGCTTAGGGTCATTGAACCCCAGCACACACTCTTCCCTCAACTATTATTACTTA
Organism: Astropecten irregularis; assembly: GCA_963971285.1. NCBI lineage: Eukaryota > Metazoa > Echinodermata > Asteroidea > Paxillosida > Astropectinidae > Astropecten > Astropecten irregularis. The sequence continues at coordinate 15,646,177 of OZ020246.1, forward strand.
GAACCTATTAAATCCTGGGCATGATGCCGAGAGTTTAAGCAATTATACCGTAGCTATAAAGCGTCTTGCTCAGGGACCCAAGCACCACAAATCCATTCAAGTACTGTATGGGCTCGAACCCACAACAGGCTGTGGAATCCCCCCACACCCACACATACACACATATAACGACCTTGAATTCAATATGCCAATAATGCATGCACTAAATGTCACCTAGAGACTCCATGAAAAGCACAGCCACACATTCCTGCTTGACCTGTAGTATGACTGTGCATGTGCCACTTAAAGGTAGTATCATACTTTGGTAAGACACCAAAACAGAAATGTTCACAGATTTACGTATTACTTACAGGGTATGAAGATGATGATGGTAGAAACATACTGTTAAAATTGTTCCTCCTGAAATGGTGTATTTATCCAGAAATTAGTAAAACAATGACCAAAAATCAAAGAGATAAGACATAAGAAATACAGTGGCTGTTTTTCACTGTTTTCTAAAAAACGTATGGGACTGAAATGTTCACAGAGGACTGTTACTGTATCTGTCTTGATACTTTTGCCCATGAATTTGTATTTCTTTGATTAAAAACCAATGTATGATATTACCTTTAACTTCGGCAAATAGCTTTGGGGCCTTATTATATTAATTGGCCTCCTGGGTCTGACTTGACACTGAGCTTCAGGTAAAAATTCTGGAAAACAGCTTTTCACATCAACCGGACAATTATGACAAGCTAAAGTGACAAATACATCCTGGAACATTATCCCTGCAGCTTGTATTATATATGATAATGGGGATTTAATAGTGAGACATTAATCATTGCAGACGCTGTTTCCTTGCACGGAAAGAAAAAAAAAAGAACTTTGATCCTTTCCACATCTTGAAGATATCCGGCCAGACACAGGGGCCCCTAAAACTTTACACATTATCCACTTGGAGGTATAAAAAATATCTACAGGCTCCAGTCAGTACTGATGAGATCGAGTCACAGGCTGATAGTGGCAAGAATGTGGATGAGATGCATCTGTATGTTTGTGGTTGTGTGGTAAATGTGCTTGCATGTATATGCCCATATATGGAGAGCAAACATGCATTTGGGGAAAACATTAATGGTACCATTTGGGGACTGCACAATATTACAAGGTGTCAAGACGCGAGACTGACGACCTAGCAATGTATATGAAACTGGAAAGGGCAGATATAGCAAACTATTATTGGCGCTGAGTGTGTTTCTCAAAGTGGCCTACATGTAGCAGACGCTGATGCTAATGACACTATAATGACCTGAAATATATTCTGCTTTGAGTAAGGAGGGCCTGACGTTTCGATCTTTCTCAAAGGCTAGTCAAAAGCCTTTGGATAACATCCTCCTAGGAGTGGAATCAGGCCCTTATATTTTAAGTTTTAGCTCTAAGCATCTGAATTCTTCAATGGGTTATCCTTCATAACGCGAGTTACGATCCATGATGCATCGTAGGGCTTAGTGAAATCAACTCCAGATGTCATATTACTAGATGAACACTAACTAGAATCAACAGGTTAATTCTAATCCAATATCCCGGCAGGTATATCCGCAATTAATAATAATTCAGATTTTCGTCAGCGGGGACAATCTAGGATTATCTTACTTGGGATGAAACAAAAGAAGGAAGCTTGACTCACCAGCAGAAGCCAATCCAAGAGAAGTAATCTGGCAACGTTAGTGGCACGGCAGAAAATGATCCCCACACAGGAGAGGAGAGAAAAGACGGACGTGAAGACAAAAACCCGGAACTTCCACGGGGAGGGAAGGGAAAGATAATCGTTGCCTTGGTAATGGATGCTCGTTGCACATATGAGGGCGGTCAGTGTGACGATCTGAGGACAGGTTAAACAAAAATACAATGTCAATGCTAGATTTATAAAGATTTTGTAATTTATAAGGGCATGGGGTCAATTTCATAGAGCTGCTTAAGCACCAACATTTGCTTAAGCACCTAAAAACCTTGGTCAATAATATCAGTATATATGCCAGCCAAAACTCTATGTGAATGTTATGCTCATCAAACAATGGCCAAATACAAGTCAAAAGCAGTAAACATCACATGGAAATTTGCTTGGTAATCCTGTTTGATCAAGGAAGACTTTTCATGTTGAAGCAGCTCTAGGAGATTGGCCCCTGATGACAGAATGATTGGTGATGTTTTTCAAAACAAACAAATGACACTCAAAAGTTCAGTAAAGTATGTACATTTAACATGCACACTGCTTATTAGAAAAAAAAATGAAACAAATTGATCATCTCTGATGGTGATCCACTGATAATATTCAGATAATTCAATATTATACATACTCCAAAAAGACTAAGGGAAGCCATTTTTGATTCTATATTTCGTTCTTTATTCAAAACATCTTAGTCTTTTTTGATTTTTGAAGCCATTTTTGATTCTATATTTCGTTTTTTATTCAGAACATCTTAGTTCTGAATAAAGAACGAAATATAGAATCAAAAATGGATTCCCTTAGTCTTTTTGGAGTATGTATAATATTGAGTTGATCATCCCTATTAAGAGGAGTTTAATATAAATTTTGGTAAAGGTACTCATTTTGCAAGCTGTCCATAGAATGTCAATGCTTGACTGAATCTGAGCATCTGAGTATAAAGAAGCAAAGAATAGTCAATATTACTTTACATTAGTTTGTTTTGTCAAGTATTCCATGGACAGATCATCAAATGGGGTTGATGAGGTAAGGGGGAGAGGGGGGTCATGTGCCATCATAGTTTAATACACCACTGTTTCCAATACCAATCATGTATTATACCTTTAAGCACTTATAGCACTGAGTCTAGCCACACTAAAGAATGCACATACCCGCACGCATCCAGACACTTGTCATTTTGCTCAACATGCCATTTCATGATGCCTTTGTTAAGGTTCAGAGTCCAAAAGAAAATCAAAGCTGTTCGAATCCAAAAGGTCCTCCTTTAGCTCTATAGTTTACAAAAGTGCAAGCACATAGTACAGCACGTCACCATGTGACATGTATACATTCTTATGTGACAGTGAAGTTACAAGGGTTAAAAGCATTATTCTACCTCCCCCCATCTTCCAGGAACCTAAGTTCAGTTACCATAGCCACAAGCTATCTTCAGTCAGTGGACTTAAATAGAGCTGAAATTGAAAGACTCCAAGGGCCCGGGTTTTTGAAATTTATGACGCACAGCCGAATCCCAGACAAATAGTATGTTGGCAGCATTTTTGCACATATCTTTAGGCCTACCGCAAGTGCAATAGCTGCACATTTTTAGTCATTGAAAAGTGAACAAAGAAAAATTGACTGGAGCCTGATTCAAACCGGGGACCTATGACCAACTGAGCTATGGGATATGGCGGTGTGTGCGTGGTTCCATGGCATCTGACTGCCAAACAAACAAAGATAATTGACTATTAGGGCCACCACCAATGTAGGGTTGGATGGCTCAGTTGGTAGAACGCCTGTATGGTATTCAGGAGGTCGCCGGTTCGAATCCCACTCTGGCAGTCAATTTTTCTTTATTCACTTTTCAATGACTTTAAATTCAGTCAGTTTCACTTGTGGTTATTTGATGACTAGGATTTTAATTAACTAATGTACAATCAAATAGCCTAGACATTTTCCACATTATGATCATTACTCATTACTAGCTTTGAATGGCCATTAAACACTATTTAGAGTCCAACCCATGGAGCTATTAATTGTTCAATAGCTCCTGTGGTCCAACTGAGAATGACAATGGGCAACAAATGTATTACTTTCTTATAATCTAATACTCTTGTGTATAATTGTGTAAATTTGTATTTAAATACTGCTACTTATTTAACATTGGAAATGCTACTGGGGTTTATTCACAAAGTATAATATTTAACATAATGTACAACCACTGTCAGTCCATGGAGGTAATCTAATTCTACATCCATGGTCAGTCTGTCTGGTATAATGTACAGACCTATGTTGGCAAAATAATGTCATAAGCTCAGCGTGCATGCACTGATTGGCATGTGTGATGTGCATTTTCAGTAGCAGGATCCTCAGCCTAGGGGTGACAACCCAAGCAAAACAGCCATAAATCAGCACACCTGTCATTCACCCTGTGCCAAGCCAGACCAGACCAGACCAGGCCAGGCTGTGGCATGCCAGGCAACAAGCAACAAGCCTCCAGACTTCATCCCCATCACCAGACAGGTCTAACACCGCTCCATTACACCTGTTATATAATCCAGACAAGCTAATAGCCAAGCCAGTCCATGAAGCCACCTGTGCAGTTTTAACCATCAGACTCCCTCCATCCCTCCCCTCCTTCCACATGTTATGCATTGGTTTCAGTGCTGGTGAATGCCCTTCACCTCACCAGGGTTATCATACATATTATGCCCAATTAACTGATTTGACCATGAGAGGTTCCCACCCCCCCCTATACACATTCTTATATAAAGTTACAACACACATATGTTTTCTGTGTAGTGTAGCATACTTCAGCACAGCACAGCCAAATTGGTTGCAGCTCTAGTCTAGGCCTAGTATAACCAGACAGAATTAAACTTAAAGGTGGTATTAAAAAAGAATTGGTCATCATGGGGTTTTTGTTTTTGGAAGAGAGCATTACAACCGTCTAATTTGTGATATATAGTCTTGGTGGGCCTATAAATAAACTGCTGAAAACTGCTCATCTACCAAAATAATGACCTGAAATAATTATATTCAGGCATGCAACTTACATTTTAGCACAAAACAAGGGAATGCCAATCCTTTTCCAAAATTGTACAGTGTTTTTCACTTTTCAATGGCATAGAGTGAAATGAAAAATAGGAAATCAGCTAGTCCGAGGAAAAGTTGTATGCCTGTACGCCCTATTTTCTGCTTAGAATTAGGAGGGCCTGACGTTTCAATCTTTCTCAAAGGCTAGTCAAATGCCTTTGAATAACATCCTGCTGGGATCGAAACGTCGGACCCTTCTAAGTTTTAGCTGTAAGCATCTAATTTTATAAATGCATATAATGCGAAGCTGTTAAAATATTATCGAAATCAGAGCCTTTGTATTTTGGATTAAAAAACAATCAAACAAAACAATTCAGACAGTTTCTGTGTTTGCAGTGATTCCTTACGTGTTCCGTTTGTGTTTCATTTCTAAGAATGACTGTCCGTGTTTGTTAAATGCTTATCAAAGCATTTATATGCACAGCATGATCCAAAGCAGTGCTGCAGAACAGTTGAATATCATTGAAGTCATCTTGAAAAAAAATTGTACAATACAAAACATATAAAGGGAAATAACAGAATTTAGTTGAAAGATTGTAAAACAATCTGATTTCACGGTTGTGAACAAAAAAATGGTATTTACATAATGCTCAGGTATTTCAGCACAGGGTATCTGTAGGAGCCCTGCAAGGAAAAAAAGTGATTCACAATAGTACACATCCAAAGAGTTTGCAAAAGCTTGGCCAATCACAATGCACGGAAATTGTCAACCCAATTTGCATCTGAAAAGGGTTGACCGATTCCGCACACCATGATTGGCCAACGCATTTTAAATTCTGGAGGCGCACTAATGTGAATCGCCCTTATTGGATAGAGTCATCAGGGGCCAATTTCACAGCGCTGCTTAGCACAAAAACTTGCTTATCATGACATTTCTGTCTTAATAAAAACAGGATCGCTTGTGATTGTTCTTTGGCTGTTGTTCAATGACCATGAATATCAAATGAAACTTTTAATGGTGGTTTGTTTTATTGGGCAACGGCCATTTTTGTGCTAAGCAAATTTTTGTCCTTAGCAGCTCCATGAAATTGGCCCCTGGCAATTGTCTTATCTAGCCATCCTTTGAGAATGGACAGTCAATGTAGGTATTTGATTTGAAAACCCTACAAGCAGTACAGCATCATTTGGTGCTTAAATGCCCCCACCCCACATACATTCCCCATCATAATCTAAAGGCAGTTATTTATAGGCAAGCTAAACACAGACTTGTAATCACCCTTGCTGCGGGGCAAACAAAATATAACAGACATACATATGTACATTACAAGATCCCTTTTTAAGTTCACTGGCACTACTGACTAAGGCTTGTTGTTGTCAAAGCCATAGGATTTACAATGGTGTTGAAAAGCGGCCAGGACCATATCGGTGACCCTTTCAAGGGCCCAGGAATGCATGCCGGTGGTACTCTCGGGGAAGCGAAGCTGAGGAGAAGAAAATGCCACGGGAAGTCAAGCCTTTTATTGGCATCAGGGGCCTAGCCGGCCTGAGCAAAAAGACGAACACAGAATTTGACCAGGCTTGGAAATCAGCTGCTTGGAGGACCAGGTGCTGTACCTGATACTAGCTTCAAGGTCAAATGTTCCAAGAAAAATGATTCTCAATTTCTTTCATTTTGACAGATCTAGTATCATGCAATAGGTATGATTTGAGCGGGGGTGTGTATAGGTGGTGTGGGGGTTGAATGATGTCGACTTCTCTGGTTTATTTGGTCTCCAGTGTCATTGAATTAATTGAATTCCCCTTCTAATATTAGATAGCATTGTTGCTATGTCACATGACTCAGGGTCAAGCTTTTGCATGGCAACCACAAGTTCTAGGAGTCTGGTGCTTTTATAGCTTTCATTCCCATTGTGAGCTATGCAGTTGCGGGTATGCTAACTACTTGTCCATGGTATGTAGGGCAAGTGATTTCTTTTTATTAGAAAAAAATCACTTTTACATTTCAAACAAATTATGACCCCCTCCCCCAAGTAGGCCTTTAAGTAGGCCTTATAATTTATATAAATACAATACAAGAAAGATCCTGCTAGGATGAAACGTGTCAGGCCCACCTAACTCCAAGCAATCTATATTTATATCATTAATACTAGATAATTAATTTCACAATTAATTCACAAATTCCTCTTCTTTTTTTCTTCAAATAGACTGAAAATATTGAATATAATCTATGTCATTCTTTCTGGGCATTCTAAGTATATAATATGAAGCCCTTTGCAGTATTCTCCAAGCTCCAATACAAGGCTCGAAATAGTACTAGCCCATTGGACAATGTCTAGCAAAAACTGCTCTGGGCTAGCTAGACTCACCCGCCTGGTTACCTGGTGGGCTAGTAAAAAAAAAGAAGGAACCTACCTTTTAAGGTATGAATCAACATTATGTACGTGCTAGTAAAAATTTTAACGGACTAGTAAAATCTGCAGTAAGCTGGCCCAGTGTGCTAGCCAGTGAAAAAAGTTAGCGTAAGGCCTGCAATCACTTTTAAAATACAAAGCAGACTGTTTTCAATGCAATAGGGCTGATGTATTGAAACAAAGGAATTGATATTCTATTCTTTGGTTAATAACATCTCACCAAACACCACCCCAGGCCAAAAAACATCAACATCTTTTCAAAGTCTTCAACAGTGATGGATCACAAAGACCTCTTAAGTTATGATGATTTACTTATTGGCCATTAGTTTTCTGTTTTCACAAGAATGCCCTGTGAACGGCAGAATAGTTTGTAAGCCTCTAGGTTGCCCATAGCAACCGTGTGTTTTGCTGAACGGCATGCTCTACCCACTCACCAGTGAGTTCACACAAGTGCCACGGGCTGTAAACTATGATTGGACTTTAATGTGGCTGAACTTTGTCATGTCCATACACGGCTGGGGTATAGTATAGGAACCATACAGGTATACTGGAAGTCATTTCTTATACATGTAGTCTACTATCACTGGAACCGAGAAATATAGGACATGTGGTTCCGCTGGTGAATAGATTTAACTTTGCCTTTGTGTCAATGTTCGTATTGGCCTAGGATTAACACAAAAAAACGTTATTTCTTGGTTTCAGTGTGAAAGCCTATCATAGTACAGAACGCAAGAAATAGTACTTCTGTCAAACTCAAAACGAAATCCCCCACTACAACGTGGTCATTATTCAAGAAAACTGAGGCTGTATCCAAATCTGTTGTCTAGAGCTAGGTCTAGGTCTTCACTCCATTGGATATAAACAGGGACACCAAGACATTAGACCTAGCTAGCCGTAGCTCTGCAGGGAAGCCCCGTTCGGACACAGCCTGAACACTATTATCATTATAAATTTAACACAAAAGAACTCCATAAATTCACTTATAATAACCAACCAGTTTGGCTATCAATGGATATACATAAGTTGGTATATTTTCACAAACAGGGAGAAGACTGGTTTTTATACAAATTTGCATAAGGTTTATAATTTAAATGCATAAATTCACAAGCTCAATGATTTGTAAGAGTGCTCTCTTTAAAAAGTGCTCCACTTAAAAAAAAAAGTGTTCTTTTTTTAAGAACTAGATACATGTGCTCTATAACTGAGATTCCTTCCGCATGCAAAAATTAATTTGTTGAGTCGGCACCCAGTGTACACAAAATGACAAGCCTCCTTCACTAACAAGAAATTGATAGGAATGATCCAAGGTTGATATGACATGTACATGTGGGTTGCATTTCTCCCCCCACCCCTCCTTCTTGCTTTCAACCTTGATTCAATGCAATTTCAATGAGGTACACACAGGGCCAGGCTAGGCGAGGGGCCAAGGGGGGATAAGATTGCCCAAAAAATGATTGATCCTATTTGCTATCTCGCTTCACTAGGTCCTTTTCCAAACCTCAGCTCCGGCTCAGGCTCCTGCTCCAGCTCTGTCATCCAAAAATATAGGTTGTGGCTTTTCATTGAAGCTGAAGCTCTGTTTTCTGTTTCAAACCAGAGAATACCAGCAGTCTCCTGATGATGACTAGAGCAGGCTAATCGATATGTTGAGACCTTTACGAGAAGTATGAACGAAATAGAAGTAAGAAAGTAAGAACGATTCTTACATGGTGTTTCACTGTTTCCGAAACCGATCCACAAACCAGAGAATCTACTTCTGAACCGCAGCCAAAAGCCTCTATTTCAATACCCGATATTTTAGAATGGATTCACTAAATGGAGCCCGAGCTGGAGCCTGAGCCGAAGCTGAGGTTTGTAAAAGGGCCAAACTGTCTCGAATAGTACAAAAATTGACATATAAGTTGGCTGGTCTTTGTCCATTATTCTCACAATGCCTCGGTAAAGACAAAGGGTTATCTAACAATGAGATCACTGATAATGCATTTGTTTGACAGACAATCAAACAGACAAAATCCTAGACTGCTTCTGTGAAACAAAGCCCATGCTATCAACAGCTCAGTCTGCTTCTGAGTTACTCGTTGGAAAAACAGAGGTAGCTCAAAACATACCAGACGGCTTCTTGACAATGTTGACAAATTGAGCAATAAAATAGAACAGTCAGAGAATGTTTACGCTATTATGTTTCTCTTTTTGTTTAACAGATAATTTCTTCTTTTCTTTTTTTTGGCATTTAAGGAATTTCTACCCGAAGTTCCCTATAAATTGAGTGTCTAAAGAAAATCAAAGTCTGATAAAACATGGTTTGGTTTTAAGCATTTTTCTCTCCAAATAAGAACAGAAAAGAGTGCTAAAATTAGATAAATGGAAATCCCCTGATCATCTCCTGATGATGACTACAGCAGGCTAGTCGAAACGTTGAGACCTTACGAGACGTGCAAATGAAATAAGAATTGTGAAAGTACAAACAATTCTTACATGGTGTTTCCGCAAGCCAATCCACATACCATTTGTCACCATGCAAAGCCTCAAAACTTTTCTAGAAATGGAAATCCTTAAACGGTAGGATTTGTAAGGCATGCTGACTAAGTTTGGATGGAAAACTTTCACTTGTTGTAAAATTCATATTACAAGTTACATTTCTATGAAGATATTTCCCTTTTGCAATGCTGCCATAAAAATCAATATTGTACCAAGTACCAACTACGGCTGCTGGCTACATCAACAAAAAGTACACATAAAAGGAACATGCACAAATTCAATTTGTTAATGTGGGAACAGTTGTGCACAATGTTTTCTCTCCAAGATAGTGCCCACCAATTGTGATGAAATTTTCACTGATTTCACATACTGATTGCAAAGAATAGCACCGAACCTCAGACAAACATTGCAACCGGCCATGCAAACGTGTGGTGAGTGGGGGGTATGTGTGCGCGTGCATGCATGGTGTGACGTCATTAGTGCGGAACGCTATTGCTCTTTGGGTTTTTTTAAATGACCAATCCAAATGTTACTTTTAACAAAGAAGTATTGGCATCCCAAATAATGTTTGATAGTTTATGCACGCCTGTTTGTTATTGGCAAATCAGATGGCCAAAAAAGTGCACTGAATACTTTTCTTTGTTTGAAATGAACGTCATAAGTTCCATAAAGACGGAAATAATTTTCCAACACAACACAGGTATAATTCACGACATTGGGACTCGGGATTGTCAGAAATTTATGGGAGTAAAAAAAACACAAAAACCCCACAAGTCCTGATGTGCTTGATACTTCAGTGACGTATCAGACGATCAAGCCAAACAAGTTATAACCGACCAACTTGTGGGAAATTCCACGGGGAATCTGTGTTTTGTAAATCATTTATGCATACCATATTTTCAGTTCTGCAGGGCATGTGATCATAACCTCTTTTAACTCTCACAATAGACCATTTCATTCTCACGGTCGTCAAACGGTTGTTGTTTTTTTCCTATCCCCTCCCCCCAAAAAAAATGTATCTGTGAATGTGTAACCAAGGCCAATACGTGCAGTTCATAAACTGCAACGCAAGCTAAGTGCTAAGTATCATGCTTGACTAAAAACACAATAATTGTTTAAACCTTGTTTAACCTTGGCCATCCCAAGTTCAACCTCAGTAAATTATACAAGAGTATGAAGGACATTAAGGGCTATAGAGCCCAGACACTTATGAATCTAGGTCTTGCCAGGCCAGTCTGATCCACTCCAATGCCACAGAGTGAGATGGCTACCTTAGGAGTATGGATGAAGCAGGGATGGGGCCAATTTCATGGCGCTGCTAAGCACAAAGATTTGCTAAACACAAAAATGTCTTGCCCAATAAAACAAACCACAGTGAACAAAATTTCATTTGATGTTCACGGTCAGCGAACAAGAGGCAAAGAACAATCACAAGCGATACACAACACATGGAAATGTGGTTGTTAACCCTGTTTTTATTAAGACAGAAATGTCATGCTTAGCAAATTGTTTGTGCTAAGCAGCGCCGTGAAATTGGCCCAAGGAAGGTCCCTAATGTCAAAGGGTTTAGTGTTATGGTTAGTAAACTATGTTGGTAAACTCAGTGGACTCCATTGCTATCAATGAAACAACATAGATTACAGGGATAGTGTAAATAATGCCAGTCGGAGGTATTTAAAAATGTCGCCTGAATCGGGTGAGATCAAATTCTGGGTTTTTTTTTATTTCTTTCAAAATTCATGATCATTGTCTAACACACATTTTATTTGGAAATGTATGTCTGTGCATGGGACCAACATGTACAGATTTTGTGTCAGACAGAATTCTAAATGCATGTGGGGAATGGTCTGTTAATAGGTTGGCAGGCATCCAACAGAATGCAGACAAGCAGCTGTAGTGAGACCATATGAGGCGAAAAATGCCAAAATGTGTGGAACCATGTCTCTATTGGGAGCACTAACTTTTTTAGGAGGAGGGGGGGGGGGGGGGGGTTATTGAGGGTCCAATATAATTACTATGACAACAACTTCAATGTGGAGTTTTCAAAAAAGTGAATTGAAATTGAAGTAAGATTCAATTCAAGTGAAGCACTTTTGCATTGCAGGAGTTGTATACAAAGGGATTTGCAGGAGTCCTCTTATAAATTTGTGTTGAAGAGATTGATGACAATTAAGTTTGGTCAGGCCAAGGATAGGTAACTAGGACTTGTACCTGAACTACCTCTGAATTATGCCAGTGCACACTGTGAATAGTTCCAGCAACACAGCTGCGCAACATGACTTTGGGCCCTGTGTACACTAGCAACACGAATACTCGCTACAAACAAGCATACACAATATTGTCAACAGTCACATCCTAGAATGATAAAAAAACTCTGACCAATGACAATGCTGTAAACTGTCACCCCCCAAAGACGAAACTATATATACAAAATGAGTAACAACAACCCCAGCCACAATACAAAAGGCAAGATGCAAACATAAAAAATGCTACAGGTTTTAAGTTAGCCACCCACCAAAAAAAAGAATCCATTAATTACACGTAAAGTAAAAAATCGAGGATAAAACAAGCGATGCTCATGTTTTACAACGCTCCCAAATGCTCACATCAACCCAACTTGATTATTTACACGAGGGCAATGTCTGGTTGCTGAAACAACAGAGTTGGGCATGTGGGCGATCCAGAGAGAAAAGCAAGCAGCACGGACCATAATGGACCGACTTCTTTTCAGGATCATAAATCCCAGACAGCAAGTGTGTGTATGTGTCATCATATATGCAAGCCACGCTTAGCATCTTATGCTGGCTCTCAATACCCACGGACCTCCTCCCCCCTACCCTACCCCCATGGGAAGAGGTCAGGCCCTGTGTTGTGTGTCGCCTTTAATACCTGGACCATTGTCAGCCGCAATTGGTATCCAATTGACAAATCGAACACCAAATTGACCTGTGCTCTCTTTCACCTTTATCCATTTTTTTTGTGTGTGAACATTTTTATTCCAGGGCACTTAATAAGCAAGACAGCAGGCATCAGAAAATAACACGCTGTGTATGCCTACCTGTTGACTTTCACGGGCTTGCAATAGACTAATCTACAGCAGAGGCCAGCTAGCTAAGGCACAATGTAGGCCCTACGTCTAAATGTCTTTACTTTTACCATACTGTATTTACTCAAGGTTGTCAGATAGGGCTAAGAAAAGAGATTGAGATTGTACCAATACTTCAAAACAGGAATATGATCAGAGAAACACTATAGGCCTACCGGTAATCAACATGAGATTGCATTATGAAGTAGCCATCCTATTCAATAACCTTTAGTGGAGTTGTACATATGACTCTGCTTGGATTGAACATGATTTTGGAGACGGCTGTCTTCAAAAGCTAACTAGAACATATCATTGAGGCTTGTCCTATCTACAAATCACCCAACGGAGCATCTAGTATCCTGGAGCTGGATGATGATACCATTAGCTGGCTAAATCAGGACCTTCCCTTGTAGCTGATGTACTTTGTTGATAGTCTACACACAAACGAACGAACGAACGAACGAACGAACGAACGAACGAACAAACAAACGAACGAACGAACGAACGAATGAACAAATTAACAAACTAGACACCCATGGGTACCCTGAGTAGTCTATAGCCATTCAATCATGCAAACATTCTAGCTTTCATGTAGTGGCCTCAGTAATAGTGGCCTCACCAAACTCATCGTAACTTACTATCAATCATAGGACTTATGATACATTGCAGCCCTACGTAGAATAAGATGGGTTATCCTTCGTAACTACGAGTTACGATCAATCGTAGGGCTTCGTAAAATCAACACCTGGATCTTTATCAAATCCAGGTCCCTGTCTGGATCTGAGCATGACTCCAATAACTACACAGGTAATATTGGGTTGATAAAGCAGTCTGCAGTAAAAGAAACAGTTTATTGGTAGTACCATAGAGTTCCTTCCTCTATGGTAGTACCATGGAGCTAGGATGAGATACAATCTTTGGATGCGGACCAAGTTGGGCTCTCAAGCCCCCATACAGCATCTGGGCTCTACAGTCCTGTGTCCTTCAAAATCTTGCAGGATCAGGATTTGGGGGATTTGGGGATATAGGCCTATGGATAGGGTTAAGTTAAAAAGCATGTGCATGCAAGTACAAATCATGTCAACATTAGTCCACAAACACAAATCCCTACCCATGCAGCAGTGAAAACATAGGCCTAGGCCTATATTGTGTGTACATCGTTTCACTGGTATCGATGCTCAAGGATTAACAATAACACACTCTCTGTAACTAGGTAACGGCTGACTACATCGTCCAACATCATGTACTCCGTTACTCAATAACTCCCTAAGCTATTACCCTACACTGAATGAGGACTCTAATTTTCAATTGAACAATAAACTGTTATGTACACACATCTGACAAAACGAAAGTGCTGAGATGACTACATCATCAGTGTGTGCATGTGAGGGACCTTTGGTCAACACTGCACACTTGCTGTGTTAAAGGTACTATCGTATACTTTGGTAGCATACCGCAACAGACATCTTCACAGATTTACCTAGATAATTTACAGGGTATAAAGATGGTGAAATGCTGTATTTATCCAGAAAAGAGTCAAACAAATGACCAAAACAATTTTGATCTTTTAACAGTAAAAAATAATGCTGAAAAGAAAAATTCAAATAGGCCTACTGTGGCTGTTTTTCACTTCTTTTTTTAAAAAGTGGGCACCTTATGGGACTGGGAATTTCACAGATGACTATTACTGTATCTGTCTTGTTATTTTTGCCCATGAATCTGCATTTCTTAGACAAAAACTTAAGTATGATATTAACTTTAACTTCATCAGACAAAATTTCAATTGGAATACATGTGCCCTATGACAATAAAAATCTAGCATGTGGCATAATCATTATTTTCCATTCATTCTTGACAATTTGTTTTTAAAGCGGAGGTGACACATATTTATTATCAAATATCAATCACTGAATTACACATGTATGCAATTTATAATGGCCTAACCCCAGCAAAATATCCAACATGAATAATTATAATATCAAGTTCATGTACTAGTGGGTTTCCGATGTACAATTGCAATTACATCCCCACAAAACACTCCGCATATGTTTACCCCGGTGCATGTAGCTGACCTAATGGTACAAAATGACAATACAGACAGTCCATTGCCACATTTATAGTCGGATAGCATAATGACCAGGGGCCAATATCGTAGAGCTGCTTAAGGTAGCATCATACTTTGGTAAGAAACCAAAACAGAAATTTTCACAGATTAACTTACAGGGTATGAAGATGTTGGTGGTAGAAACATACCATTAATATTTTTCCACCTGAAATGGTGTATTTATTCAGAAATTAGTAAAAAAACGACAGAATTTTTTTTTATCTTTTAAAGATCAAAAATAAAAGAGAAAAGACTTAAGAAATACTGTGGTTGTTTTTCACTGTTTTCTCAAAAAGTGGGCACCGTATGGGACTGAAATTTTCACAGATGAATGTTACTGTATCTTCCTTGATATTTTTGCCCAAGAATCTGTTTTTCTTTGATAAAAATCAAAGTATGATATTACTTTTAAGCAGCTCTATGAAATTGGCCCCATATTTTTAATACACAGAACTCCTATTGTCACACAATTGTCAGCTTGTGCATATAAACTGTACCACACATTAATAACACATCAATATTGCAATAAGTCTATTCTCTGTGTATTGTGCCTCTGGAATACATAGGCCCTACATGTATTCAGCTACATGTACGTACGTGCCAGTGTATTTGGGTCCTATTTAATTTCCAATTACAATTTAACCAGCTATCTGCAGGCCGTGAGCTATCATGGCACACACGAACCGCAAATAGCTCATCAAGTTCACCCCGAGCTCGTTCAAACCTTGAGAGATAAATTTACATGCAATTTCTCCATCAAGCATGCAT
The DNA here is from genome assembly GCA_963971285.1 of Astropecten irregularis. Taxonomy (NCBI): domain Eukaryota; kingdom Metazoa; phylum Echinodermata; class Asteroidea; order Paxillosida; family Astropectinidae; genus Astropecten; species Astropecten irregularis. The sequence continues at coordinate 15,661,740 of OZ020246.1, forward strand.
GCATGCATGGGTACAGTATATAGCCTACAGATCCTTCATCATCTACTTCAATATCATTATGTCCCAGGCCTGACCTGACTTGTCTGACAAGCCAGTATAGGACCCTCATCTCAGGCTCTCTCCTTGCACCGACGGTTAGAGTAGGCCTACTATGTACATTTCCGCTCATTCATCATGGCCTCCTTCAGACTCGGCAGACATTCAAAAAATGTCTAGCATTTTTTAAAGGTATAATTAATACATGATTGGTAAAGGTCACAGAACAGCACTCACACTTTGTCTGATCCAATATGTACATGAAATAACACACCTGTGAAAATATGAGCCCAATCGAACATCTAAGTCACAAGAAAATAGAAACGACTCATTATTTCTTGATAAAGAATGGTTTTGATCTTACCCCGAGATCAAAACTGTTTTCGGTCTCGTTTTACTATTTTCTGGATAAATACACCATTTCAGGCAGGAATATTTTAATGGTATTTTTTCTACCAGCACCATCTTCATACCCTGAAAATTATACGTAAATCTGTGAACAATTTCTGTTTGGGTATGTTACCAATCCTGTACTCATGTACCTTTAAAGGTCATTTTGTAGGTGAGCAGCGCTTCCTAAGCATTCAATATGTTTACACTATAAAAGTATGTTCCCCAACATTAATATAAGTCCTCATTTCATAAACATGAAATGTCACATGAAATGTCACATTTCAAAGTTGGCCGTGCTATCCAGTGTCTACCCATACAGCACGAACATACAGCAACAGAGCAATACCGGTAATAAACAGCTGTAGGCCTATTAAGTGTATATTTGCAAAAATATCGTAGTCGTATTGCGTGCATTAGTTCGCAGCTCCCAGCCGCACGATCGTTGACAACGCAATGGTGCTGGTTATAGGAGCATACAGTAAAAATATTTCCGCCTGATGAAATGGAGTATTTATCCAGAGAATATTAAAACATTTTAATAATGACCGTACCAGACAGTAACAGCCTGAAACCCAATACTATTCATGTTTCCAATAAAAGGTGTGACGTGACTCTGATATGGGTGACATACATAAATTTACTTCGGTATTATGTTACTGCATCAAATTCCACAGATTTTCAGACCAGGCCTTACCAAACAAAAAAACTGAACAAACGGTCAAAGGGGAAAACTGCTTATAAAACCTGGACTCTCAAGTGTTGCCAATTCGCCAGTGATATTGGTTATTGGCTTGAGGTGCTACACCAATCACTTGATATAAATTAGATTTCTCAAGTTCAGTCAGATGGCACCACCATCAACAGCTGCTCAATGCACAGTGCCATTACCAAGGGCAAATCCACAGTTTATTTATATCAGCCTACCGCACACACCACACGTACCATGGGCCCCCCTGAACAAATTCCCCTGCCAAAGGGTTAATTCTCTCCCAGACAGAAATAAAATTGCCACATGTTGAAATCTTTTTTTTTTGTCTAAAGTCAAGACTACAACTTGTCCTTTTCAATCACAAAAAAAAACAATCAGGAAATTCCCTACTACTGATAGCAATAAAGGCAGAGTGATATCTTTGTTTATAAATACCTTTGACAAGATTGATAATCAACAAAAATAACACCAACATCAACAAAAACAACATCAGCAACAAAAACAACATCAACAACAACATGCAGCAGCAACAACAATAACAACAACAAACAACAACAGCAACAAGGATAAAAAACTACAACATCATCAACAACAACAGCAGCAGCAACAACAACAACAACAACAACAACAACAAACAACATAACATCAACAGCAACAAACAACATAACATCAACAGCAACAACAACTGCAGCAACAACAACAATAACAACAAAACAACATCAACAGCAGCAACAACAACATCAACATCAACAACAACAACAGCAGCAGCAACAACAACAACAAACAGCAACAGGAACAAGGATAACAAAACAACAACATCATCAACAGCAACTGCAGCAGCAACAACAACAACAACAAAACATCAACAACAACAAAAACAACAACAGCAACAACAATGACAACAACTACAACTACAGCAGCAACAACAACAACAACAGCAACAACAATGACAACAACTACAACTACAGCAGCAACAACAACAACAACAGCAACAACAATGACAACAACTACAGCAGCAACAACAAATGAAACAAATATCATTGTTATAATTAATAAACACAGCAGTAGTTCAACTTTTAATTAATGATAATTTATCTCTGACGTTGTCATGTCTGGCAACAGCAATCCAATTAATTTAATCCTCCTGTCCTGACATGTCTAAACTCTTTCCCCTTTTTAGCTGATTTTGCAGGACTCAGAAGGTTGTACATGAGATGACTATTACCTGGTATGGCAACATCAAGTACATCAACCAACTGCATGAACATATATATTCCCCATAAAAACAGCATATTTTCAGAAATATTTGGTGATTAGGGCAATTGATAATGTTTAAATTTCACGTAATATTCTAAGAGTTCTGGAGACCCTCAAGAGGTCACGGTGTAGTCATGACATTATAAAATCTAAAGATGGCCACATAATGCCGGCTAATTGACCATCTTTCTGAATCCCTACTGTCAATGAAATCACATTTGATTTCGTTAATAACCAATTACAACATTACATTGATGATGCAACATCAGTATGTTTCAATTTGTGTTAATTTGCTCCTCTTTAAGACAGATGATGCAAGTGCCGTCCATTTTGAGGGTCAGGGATTTCTCCATGATTCCAGAAAGAGAATCTTCTTGAGATAGACAAAAATTAACATCAAATATTGAAGCTTGGAAATTATATTTCATTCTGCTGCTCTGTTATACCTGGGACCTTTCTCAAAGCTCGGCTCCGGCTCCATCTCTGTCACCTTTATGCTGAAAATAAATAATTTTTTGTTGAAGCGGAAGCCCTGTTCTCTATTTTAAACCAGCAAATCTATACTTTCAAACCGCAGCCAAAAGCCTCTATTTTGATACCAGTAATTTTAAAAAGGATTCACAAAATGGAGCTGGAGCTGGAGCCTTTGAGAAAGGCCCTATAATCAACTATGTGGAATCTTTTGTTTAAATGTAAAAATAAATAGGAGGGGGGCAATAAAATAGCAGGCATCAGTTTTTCAATACTACATCCAGGCTGCTACTGATGGACTCATATTACAAGCTGCAATAATGCATGCAGCTATAAACACACTCAGCACTGACATAGAATCACGTTCCCTCTGGGAATATGCCATGTAGTAAACCCAGACAAACTGCCATGCCATTGATGCTGAGGTCATACACACACACTTAAATTCTATAGACTCAATTCTACTCACATGGCCATATGCAATTATGCGTGCATAGAGAAACCTGTTTATTTCCTTATTATCCCACATTAATTTAATTAGATGCACATTCATGCAAAGCTATGTCAAAGGGCTCATTCCCTATGGCAAATTTAATTCATTTTGACAATTACGGCTAATAGAAATAATAAATGATAATAATTGTGGCATAATTATGGCTTTACAAAATGTATGTATCATCTCCAAGAAAGGTTAGAGCCTACAGGAAAACAAATTAATATCAGAGAAGAAATGTTAAGTGGTCAATTTCAATCTTCACCATTTGTTACAAACAGATCTGGCATGCTGTACAAGTATGCACTACAAGTCATAGTGTGCCTGTACTGTAGGTTGAATGTATACAGCGTGCTACTAGGGTTTACATACACATCTGTGGTATACACGTATACATGTATAGCCTGGCACTGTTTGTGCACTATAATAAAAACTGCATTGTGCATATCATTTGCCATTTTCTGAGCCATTTGACTGTGGTCATGCATCACGGCCTCTACTCCCACAGTTACAGCTTACTGCATGCATAACAAATTGCAAGTGAACAGCGTGCATAATTTGAGGTTGCAACACTGATATGAAGGAAGCATCAGCCTTAAAATTGCCACTGGGACTTGCCGGCTACGGATTACCCTCAATCCTTCAAATTCAATGGAAACTGACCAACATCCACCCAGTAAAAAAAGCTTTAAACATAAATTTGGCTAAATTTGCATTACCACACTCAGGAAAGAATGATATGTTTGTGAAGTCGACAGCACAAATCCTGTGCACAACCAATGTGATACACATCTGACTGCTCCAGCATGCAAAACTACAGAGTGTTTACTCCTACATGTAGCTAGATGATTAGAAAACAAACTGGTTGTCTCTTATACTCCCTCAATGATTAGAAAAACTGCACATGTTCATTGTCCAGCTACAAGTATAGATTTGCCTTCTGCTGCTGCTACAAAATGATTCAAATACTGCATGTCCGATATCTAAGCTATAATTACAAAACAGCATGTCTATTTCTGGCATCTATATATAGGCCTACATACACAAAAATTTTGCTCGTTCTTCTTATCTCTCCCTGCGATTGATTACAAAAACTGCCGTCAGACTCCCGGCCTACTGACGCACAATTTGATACGTGTGTAAGCTACACTTCTTTGCTCAATCTGAGTCTGATGCACTAATTATTGAACCACTTTTGTTTATCCAAACTGTTTTATCAGAAAAAAATCAAGACGATTTGACCGATCGTCGTTAAAATTAAGCAACTCCAAGGAATTTTCAATTGTTGTCTGACATTGAAAAGATGTCGGTTTCAAACTTGTTATTGGACTGTAAAGTTGTAAAATTTGAACAAAGAACCGTGCAGAAATATTTTGGGGCATCTACAGCTAAAACCAGAGACATACAGTAAAATCAACAATGTGAAAGAAAGAAATTACACTCCTGGTGTTTATTTAAAGGTACTAACATACTTTGGTAGCATAGTGAAACAGAAATCTTCACAGATTTACCTATAACTTACAGGGTAGGCCTAAGAATAAAGATGTTGATGGTAGAAACATACCGTTAACCTTTCTGACTGAAATGCTGTATTTAGAGTAAAACCAGTGACCAAAATTATTTATGATTTTTTTTAATTTTAAAGATCAGAAATAAAAGAGAAAAGACTCAAATACTGTGGCTGTTTTCCCACTGTTTTCTCAAAAAGTGAGCACAGTATGGGACTGAAATTTTCACAGATGACTGTTACTGTATCTTCCTTGTTATTTTTGATTATGAATCTGTATTTCTTTGGCAAGAACCAAAGTATGATACAGTATTACCTTTAACTACTAACACCTTTTGTTCTTTCAGTGTAGGTAATTTATGCACTTGCAAACTATACAACAAACCTTAGATGCCTCATTGTCTTTCATCCAAATAGATTCCTACCATAACCATAAATTGATTTGAATTTACACCCGGCTGGTACAGTTCCGTTTAGATTTTACTCAGAGGCCCTATGTGTATGGCAATCCCCTCGGACACACAATGTCAGATTTTTGGGAGGATAGGGTTTCATTGGATTTATACATGACAGGATGTCATAGACACGCTTCTAAATCAATGTTCCCTACCCTATGGCCTTAAAGGTAGTATAATACTTTGGTTTTTGTCGAAGAAGTACAGATTCATGGGCAAAAATATAAAGGAAGATACAGTCACAGTCATCTGTGAAAAATTTCAGTCCCATACAGTGGCCACTTTTTGAGAAAATCGTGAAAAACGGCCAGAGTATTTCTTAAGTCATTTCCCTTTTATTATTGATCTTTTAAAAGATCAAAAAGAATTTCGGTTTTTGTTTTACTAATTTCTGGATAAATACACCATTTCAGGCAGAACAATTTTAACGGTGTGTTCCTTCCACCATCATCTTCATACCCTGTAAGTTATACGTAAATCTGTGAACATTTCTGTTTTGGTTTCTTACCAAAGTAATGATACTACCTTTAATGCAGTATCTACTCTCAATGCAAGACTTTTGATCCGAATTGTTTGCTCTCTGCAAAAAAGACCAGAAAAATATCAGTATAGGCCTGTGGAATTCACCATTTTTCAGTGTAGATCCCCCTAAGAGGTCTATGTAAATAAATAAAAATTTAACCATTTTGACAGCCTGTTTTTAGTTTCTACTGAGCATGGACTCCTGCTGCCCTGTTCAATGTTCGGCTGAGAGGTAGTAAATTCTGCAATGAGGTAGATCTAAAGGCCTGCATACATACTGTTATACCATAGAGCTACATACAGACTTGGCTGGTGTACTGGTGAATGTATGTACCACATGCTAGGATAAAGGTCAGCCTTCGTACAATCATACAAATGATTGGGTGGCTTTTTTGTTAACGGTCCAAGAAAAATAAAAAGAATTGCGTGCGATTGTCACAGCGTGTGACTGGCACTCGATCAATAATCTTGTATGCTAATCACATAGGATTTGTAAGCAATATCTGCTGCTTTATGCACAAATAATGACCTACTTATTTGAAGATAGAACTTTGGTACATCGCAATTAAATCCCAACAAACAAACTAAACAAAGAAATTGATGCTTGATTGATTTAAAAGGTTATTCAACGGACAAGATTGAATCAATTGGTTCTATTAAGTAATTATGACCTACTTAATAAAAAATCATCATTCAAAATTAATCACATTGAAAAAAAAACATTAAAAAAGAACTGTGTTTCATCTTCAATTAAATTGATTGTATCTCAGACACCTCTTATCTAGGAAAACCACTTGGACCCTGTGATCACGACCTTGTAACACCCACGCCACCAATTTTCAAGCTTTTGTCGGGGAATCCAATCTCAATATCAATTTTGGTCGACTGGCCCACCAAGTCCCATGGGGGAACTCCTACATTGTGTATTGCGGTTTCTGTTATCCTCATCACACAAACATTTATTTCCACAGTCTTCTATCGCTGTGGAAAACACCACGCAGCTTGCTAGGCACGCGGCACCCACACCTGTGAGAATGTGTGGGGGCAACCGTTTACCCTGCTCATGGCCAGAGTTTCTACAAAATACTCTGCACTCAAAACTGCCCGGTCAGCAACTTTAAGTGCAGGGGCCCCCAATGAATAACCCATCACACACCAAACTGGCTGTGCCCTTTAACTGAAATAATATGCTCTGGTGCATATATAATTACCTGATTAAACTGAGACCTAATTTCATGGTGAGCAAGTGATGACTAAATTGCATTTAACCTTGAAATCTAATTGCCAATTTAAATGGTATTCTTAATTGGTGCATTATCAACTGTCTCACAGATGTTTAAATTCCAGTGCAATAACAAACAACAAGAAAAATACACTGCTTTAATTATTAATCAAAAGGGATGAGGCTGAATTTCTGCTCAAGAATTCCAACCCTCTTAAAACTGTGTATACAACATAGGCCAACTATAGAAATATTTACAGTGACCATGTTTGTTCACATAAAACAAACCGTCCAAACTATTTCTCAAGTTTATAAATAATTGCAAGGGGTCACAGCCTAGCCATATTGTAGTTAGAGTATAGCAAGTTCATTTGGTTCATTTGGTGTTCATCTTTGTATCAAGATTTTGAGCAACACAGGTTATATAACTAACATTTTATATTTGATTAATAAATTAAGCTAAAAAGCTAAAAAAAATAATAATAATACTATTGAAATAATTTTGAAAAAATATCATTCAACAAAGGATGAATTAAAAAAGTATTAAGTATTTGAAACAAAAACTAGATTGTTTTTACACAGAGAGCCTTTAAATCAACCCAAAACAAAGATGGAATTTTGAAAGAGAAAAAAAAATGGCTTAGTTTTGTTTAAATTGTATCAATTTCTAAGTTGGAAATTGGAAATAAAAATTCAGTCAGTTTCCCTTGCGGTTATTATTTTGATTTCTAAAATGATATAATTAAAATAAGACAAAAATGATAAACTCACCAATTGCACTATTTTCATTATCCCAGGCAATGTGGTCAAATAATGAGGTTCCCATTGCAGGTGAATTCTGTTCGGTTGCTGTGGTTGCTGATGGTGGTGTTGATGGTGTGCCGAGCCGGTACTACCGGCCGTGCGAGACGGCTGACCGGCCAGCGCCGCACCGCTGAACTCCACGCCAGGATCGTCGGCATCCACCGCGGAGTGGTCAGCTTCAGGCAGATCGTCCCGCTCGGTACCCCGGCCCAGACCCTCCTCGCCCCCTCCAAGCAAGTCAGGGGACTCCGGAAGGTACTCGTCCGGGGGTATTTCCTCGGTAACTGGCTGATACATTATGCTGTCTGAGACTCGATACCAAAAAATCCCACTCCTCTCAATCTCCACAACACAGCAAAATGCAAACCTTCAATTTCAGTAGCTGGCCAATTATTTTGCAGGTGATGTCTGCCGCGGAGTACTCGGTCTATTTATAAATTTTCAATATTAAAATCCAGCGCAATTCTCCATCATTTTTTTTCTATGATACAAATAGACTGGATGTTCGAAGATTAAGCTTCTCATGCCAAACAAAAAAATCAATTCCTTCGCTCAACATGTTTTAATTGTAGGGGGGAAAAGATTGAAATGTATACCTCTTGACAATTTCAATCTTGAAGATGCAGATGCATTTTTTTTCACAGAAATGCAAATTCCAATTTTACCGTCCAAATAAAAAAGCACATGGGATTCACCTTTTTAAGAGATGCCAAATTAATATTCAGTTCGATTTTTATCCTCTTTTGCAGAGGAAAGAGAAAGAAAAAAGCTCTTAAATTCTGGTAATTTTTCTCCTCAAATCAAATGAGAACAAAAAAATTCGATGCTGCCTTTTCAATTTTTTTTTCTTTGAGAGAAAAAATATCATTCCTCTGGCAAAATTTGTCTTCGTGAGGGCGGGCTTGAAAAAAGGGTCATTGCTCGCTGTGTTATAATGCGAAATAAAGCAGACGACTCATGCAGTCAAGTAGAAAATACATGGCAGCCTATTGCAAGACACACAGAGCACGTCGCGTCGGTTGTTGGGCCTCTGCGTCTGCCCGGGCGACGCGACGGCAACCGGCCTCCCCCGGGTTCCACACTTCAGCGTTTTCACTTCGGGCGTGGCACTTTCCTCGACCAGCAGACACAGAGACTATATCCAAGACAAATTCAAGCCCTTTACACCATCTCCACACCTGTAAAAATCCCGGCAAACCGGCAGAATCCCAGCCAAATGGCGCACTGTTTCAGCACTCGCTTCGCCTGCGAATAGAAAACCGGCACAAACAGTTAACCTGCGACCTATCTGGCCTCGAACTCGTATCCTTCTAATCTACATACACAAAACAAATAGCAATTAATGTAATTAACAAAACGAAACAATACACCCCAAAATTAAATGCATTTCAAAGACAATAATACAGGTATGACAATAAACATTTTTTGTTGTACATCCAAATTATTTTTCTTTAGGTTTTTGCCGTTTTAAATTTGTAAAAATATGTACACAGTGAACGAGACTATAAAGTTTACGTTAGGTTGTTTATAATTCTCTACTCTTACTAGTAATAGCGACTGGTCGGGGCATTTTCGCGCTTTGCAGAGGGCCTTTCTCTAAGGGGGTAGATGCTAAGGAGTGGAAATTGACGTGTCGTTGTCAAGTGTTTATTACTTTTCGAGAACATGTTAAAAACTGAACATTTGTATGTTTAAATTACGTCCATAGTGCAAGGAAACATCGACCAGCACAGGCAGTCGCTAGAGGTCTCATGCATAGGCGATACGTACGCAGTAAAGTAACCCCACCCACACGATAGGGAACACCATCATGAATCAGGGTCTTGAATTATCAGTCTTTTATGTGGAAAAAAGTTGTGTGCGGTTATTTTATCACCTTAAATTCTTTAAAAATTTACTTAGTCTTTAGCTTGACGAAGTGTTTCATTAAATGGAACACTAAACTGACGCCTATGACTGAATGACAGGACGTACTCACCACGTGACGGAACTGCCATGATGTCACTCGCAAGATGGAGACGAGGATGATACTCCTGGAGTTCTGGATGGATAATCCTCATAATTAAAAGTTTAACTATCCATGCATTGTGATAATCACGTGACTGCACGTGGGATTCCTTAGCAACGAACTAGTGTCGATGGCGCCGCAATCGGACGTTACAATGCATGCCGGCACGACTGTTTCCAACGGCTATGCCGGGCTGCTCCTTCCAGAAGACACCCATTTCTACGTCAATTTCACCGCTCAAGTTGATCGTTTACACAGTCCCTTTTTAATTTAATAAAAATACTGTCAATTATAAACAAAAACATTTGATTCCGTGGTATATGTCGGCAGTGAGTCGGCGGGCAAACGAGCGAGCAGCGACCGGGACTCGCGGCACAATGCCGGCTCTCAGATCGCCTATGACTCCTCGTCGATCTTTAGCCCCAATGCCCGCAGTGGCAAAGAATATTTCGAAAATCCCGCTTCCAGAGGGAAATTGGCTTCTGCGAATAGCAGATGTCCGCATGCCCTGTCGGTGGTGTAGGGATCGCCTCAAGTCCCCGCCTCCTTTCTCGGATGCTGCCAGTTGATCTCAGCGACGCACAGGTGAAGGTTCCATCACCAAGAGTTCACGAGATACTTTCCACCGTGTCGGTGGATATTTTTTTTTATAGCTCAAACATCAATACTACGGACTGGAGATTTGAAATAACTGTCTGGCTAGCTCCGTTTCTCTTCCGAGTGGAATTCAAATTTTTGAATCGAGGAGTTTCGACATGAAAACTGGACTGGACTTGTTGTGATCGTGCTGTAGTTTCGGCAAATCGTCAGGACTGATCGGATCGACCATTTCGTGCGACTTTTGTTTACGTGCGATTTTGTTTTTATTTGTTGTGGTTATGGAAGACTGATTTAAATTGTGATTGCATCTTATACAATCCCTGTAATGATTGATAGGTAGGCTATAGCAACTATAGCAGTGTTTACACGTATCCAGACAAACTAAACTTGGGCTCAAAACTGATATTGCTGCAGGACAGTGTAGACGGAGCAGATCGTTGCGTTTCGGGACAGGTGGGTGCGCTTCAACAAGTGGTATCAACATGCAGCAGTGGCAGGCGACTCGGCCTCGATGCTTAGGGGTTACGGATGCAAGCATGGAACCAACTTTGCTGCTCAACTGTCGGGAGTACGACTCGTTTGAGCGTAGCCCGACCGTGTGGGAGGATTCTCCCCCGGTAACCGGCTCCTGCATGTACACTTCCACCATCAGCCACGCCGTAGTACCGTCGTGTCAGCAGCAGAGTTACTACGATACTCTGGCCACCCCCGCGGCATCTTACGTGACGTCTCCTTCCTCGATTCACCTAAGATACCCGGCTCACACCGCCACGGTTTCCAGTACTTTCACGGATGCCCTCATCCCTGACGACCAGCAAGATACCGATGCCCTACAATCTCCGGATGCAGCTCCCTACCACACTTCTCCTCTCTTGGACGATGGTTCACACGTGGAACACTCAGGTAAGGAAAAGGTTATTTAGATCTCACAAGGGCAAAACAAATATGATATCATCGTCATCTGGTGCCGAATCTGTCGAAGCATCTTCTAGAGAGGTTTAGGCTCAAAGGGATTATCGCGCAACAGCTGTTCTCCGAACTTTGTTGGAGCTGTTTTGCAGAAGTTTGCAGATTTTGGTGGGGCTATTTTTTTTGTTGGTACCCGTTGTGTTTGCTCTGTAAATATAATAGTTTCCACAGAATTTATCATATCTGGACAAGATCGCCAGGTGCAAGGGTACATCCTGGCTGTGCTTCTGTCTTATTGTTCTTTTTTATGAATTGGCAAATAATAATAATATTATAATAGCAATAATAAAAAATAATAATAATAAATTTCAGTATAGGCTATCCATGGTAGACATTATAGCAACGGTGGTTGTACAGAAATCGGAGTACCTCAATAACACGCGGGCAAATCGATGAGCAATCGCCTCATTAGCACTAATTACCCGGACTAATTAACAAGCAATTAATACTGTACCGTGCGTAATAGCCCCAGTATTAAAATCTATCATTTCAATTTATTTTCTGGGTGTACTAAATCTGTCGGATTGTCGAGTGACGAAAATGAAGCAAATCGAGCCGCCGGTTCGCGTGGGCCGGGTATACATGCTTCCCTTGGTTGTAGCATCTTGGTGGATTTTTTTTTGTTTTCCCCAAGACACTTATTCGTCACCCCCACCCTGCACGCTTTTTCCAACAGGGCTCGGGAGTGTTCTGGCTGACCTAAAGCCTGGATTCCCCCAACAGCTGTACACCCCATTCTCACCCATGGGACCCCTTTCCGCACTGGACACACGTCGGCGCCCTTGTGGGCGAACGACTGCCAATAATTGGCGGTTGGTTGATTTGCCGTGGCCCGTCTATATATCGCTAGTGAGGGTCCCCTTTGCCAAATTTATAGAGGGCCACTTCGGGTTTCTGGCTGTGCCTGGGCATTATCATATGCTCCAAGACACAGTGCTGGCCACGTGTGGGCTCGTGCCGCTTGGTTTTGTCTAACAAGGGCGCTTTCGTGAGCAGAGCGTGCGTGTGCGTTGTATATCAAAATTCGAAGGCAGTAAAACAATTCAGGTACTAGTTTATATATACTGGCTGAGGACTGGAGCCGATTATAATATGCAGAGATCAGACGAATCGAGACCCAACGTGGAGTCACCCCGGTGGCAACATTCTCTAGAATTACCTCTTTGTAAACACTCTTTATATTCATCAACTTCAGATGGATGTCGTCGCTATAGTCTTTTTGTCTTGCGTTTTTTTTTTATGTTTTCCTTTGATTTATTATGTTTTTGTCTATCTTTTGCATGGGGTGTTTATTTTGTTAGTTTGTTTGTGTGTTTGTTTCTTACTTTCTTTCTTTCTTTCGCATTTAGGAAAAAAAAATATTTATTTGCAATTTTTTTCTGTGGAATTTGACGATAAATGTTATGGAAATCGATGCAGACCATCCATCAACGCCAAGTCAAAGAGTCGAACTTGGCCTCTCGTGCTAAGACCTGTTGCCCCTTTACTCCCCCCATGGGGGTCGACATATCTGGAGTCCCGTGGGTTCAATACTTTGCAATTGGGTCGGTCCATCAAGCTTGCTTGCCGGCTTGCTGGGCAGAACCTTCAACCACTGGATGGACCTCGTCAACCGGCCATAGTTGGAGAACAATCAGGGCGCGCGTGGCCGAGATCCAGCCTGGCACGCGAACACTTAGATATCCCCCCTCTCTTTTCCACCCCCTTAGGGGAAAGAGGAGAGAAAAAATACAGAGAAAGAAAGAGACGGGCGACAAAAAAAGTATTACGTGTCTTTCCTCACACGCACACACACACCACACACGCACACGAAAAGATAAATCCTTTAAAGCTGGACGGGTTGTTGGATTTCAGTGTTAACACCACCAAGGGGGGCAACAAGTGCCCCAAGTCCGTCATCTTTACCGCAGAGACGGCTTGAGTTATTACTCTCCCAAAAAGTCGGGCGCGTGCGGCACGCATGCATCCCTTAATTGTATATGCCGGCTCCCCGACATGTGCATTCCATTCCGTTCTTTCAAACTTTCCATTTTGTTTGGAAGAACGTCTTGTCTCTCTCTCCCTCCCCCCTCAACCTTCTGAGTGAGTTTACTTCTTTCTTTCATTGATGGAGGACCTGTCTGATACACCTTGGGTGGCCTCCGTCGTCAGATTTTGCCTCGGTCATGTAAGCCCATGTTCCTTGTGTTGTAGTTCCCTCCTGGTTTTTTACTTCTTTATCTTCCATCAACCTCGGGGCGTTTTTCTGATATGGACCCATCTCAACGTCATCTCAGGCACGCTTTCCGAGCGTGCAGTGTTTAGGTAGGATTAAGTGGGGGGAGAGAGTGGAAAAAAGCCCAGTGGTATGAAAAGAATCGGTTCGAGAAAAGTTTTAGGTCGAGACGAAACCGAAGCAGGTGATGGGGTGGGCATTTGGGGCAATATTTCTCTGCTTTTTGTTTATACCTTCTTTTCTTCAATTATAATGTGGTTCGTGGTTTCATTATTCTCAAGTAAAGCCTGCGTCATCACGTGACTTTGCCCTCCAAATATAGCCTAGTTCTAATTTCTAAGTTCTAATGTGTTAATTTAGGAGCAACTTTAATAAGGGTACGAAACATGTGAAAAACAATCTGCGATTGTGTCACAAACAAAATGAAGAAAGTTCCTGCTATGGTCGAAACGTCAGACCCTCCTTACTCTAACTTAGCGAGATAATATTCCAGGGGTCAATTTCACGTCCCAGCTTAGCCTAAAAAAATATGCTAACCATAAAATATCTGTTTTTATAAAAATAGGATTAACAACCAAATTTCCATGTGTTGTGTATCACTTGTGGATTGTTCTCTGGCTGTTGTTCGCTGACCATGAACATAAAAAAATATGAAATACATTTTTAATGGTGGTTTGTATTATTGAGCAAGACATTCTGTGCTAAGCGATCTTTTTGTGCTTAACAATAACAGCTCCATTATTTTAGTTGCTGTGAAGTTCGCAGCAGTTTTACAACTTGTATTGAAATATTGAAATCACCTGGGGTTGTTTCGGTAATACATAACGAACCGTGGATGACATCCAACATAACACTGTTGGAAATAATCTTTCAATGATACTAACAATAATCACCTTGTCAAGTGCCACCTTTAAAACACCATGCTCATTTTTTACCCGTAATAGACGACCTCGCCATTATACACAACTCAAAATACTCATGTTCAAAACAAACTTGGATGCACTATGCACGTGTAATATACGGACGGGCACCCGACAACAAGGACTCTTGCACACGCCAAGCGCACGCAAGTGGTTGCCAATCTGACCTTATATGGTCATTGGAGCGTGGCGGTTTTTATTCTTTCTATATTCCTCTCCCTTTTCCTCTACTTTCTTTCAGTAAACAGTTCCCAGTGTACACTTTGAATCTATGGTAGCTATTATACGAGTACACTTGCTATGAAGGAGGTGCGGTATATTATACGAGCGGCAATGCGAAATATGTTAAATATGAACGGCTATAAATCATGCTCCAGCCACGGAACGATTTAGAGTTGCGATTTTCGTGTCCATTAATCAGGTACACCGAAATAAAGAACTCGTACCGAAATAGATAAATAAATAAGAGAAGACATTAAGCTATAATTGCACGTGAACACATTTTGACCACTGGTCACTTGGTACGTATGCACCATGGCATCAGAATACAACAATAAATAAGTCAATAAACCCATAGTGGTTGTACTCCTAAAGAAATTCCTAACGCGGGATATTATTTCCCATGTAACGAAAGTGAAATGAACATTCCTTGAAGATAGGCGGCTCTTGGGGGTGACTCGGGCCTACGACCGGTGCAATTTGGGGCAATATTGGAGATTCTGAGAATAACATGAAACAATCTAAATGCCCGAACGGCTAGCCAATCGCACCATTTATGTTTCACTTATTTTGTGTATTTATATAAGGCCTTTTCACACGACGCTAAAAAAACTCTCAACCATTGAGAAATTCTCTCATGGTTGCGAAATCTTACAAAAGTGTCATCATGTGAAAGGACACCAATGCATGAGAGTGACCCACGTCCCTGGTGAATCCTTGAGAGATTTTGACAAAGAGCTCGCCCATGTGACTATAATCACATGGAAAAACCGTATTCTTCTCTGAGCCAAAAAATCTGGCTCAGAAAAGTCACGTGCCGTAGGTCTTTCGTAATTATCATGAAAACGGCTACCGTTTATTTGTGTGGAATGGCTATTTTTGAAAGACTTTACCAGGGGCCGATTTCACCAACCTCATCGTATCAATCGTAGGAATGATGCATTGCAGGCCTATGTAGGATATGCACCATATGATGGAAGTTATCCCTCGTAACTCAGATACGATCAATCGTAGGGACTCGTGAAATCAACCCCTGTCCTGATAAAGGCATGCATTGATTCTATAAAAGCGCTCCGAAAAAAAATCGCCCAACGAGGCCGCCCTATTCCTTTAATCTCATGTAATTTTAGTATCACTGAGATGGTCACTGGTATGCGAAAGATGACGCATTTTCAACGGAAAACACCTCTTTTTCAGACACTTCAAATAAAGATGAATTACTTGATGGCAAAAGGGTTCAACAAAAATCCAAGGGACAAAGTAATGTCCACCAAATCTATAAAACAAAATCAAACAAACTCCTATTTCTTACATCAGAAACAAAGAAGAAAAAAAACAATAATAAAAAATAAGGACTTGTAATTTACTTTAATTATTATCATTATTAAATCTTTATTATCACATAAATTAACTCTTGTTAATTCTTAAAATTCTGCTAAATCCAAACCTTGAAACCTAAACCTTTATAATTACATACACATTAAACACGAGAAGAGTACTGACCGTGTGGACTTGCACTTTGCTTATACTTACCGATATTCATCTCAATTTTCATCTCCTGGTATTTACGTCATTTCCACTTCAAATTTCCTTGAAAATAACTTCTCCTCATCAGCCAAAAATAAAACATGGATTATTTGTTTAACTAAACATCCCTGACAAAAAATATTATTGTTTCACCTTTGAACACACTAATCAATCTTATTTTATATCTAACAGCCCACACCTATCATAACAATGATAAGATGACAACATGACAATAAAAATTAAACAATTAGTATATGAAAATCATAATTTATTTCAAGAGCGGGTTTACTTAATAATTTCTAAAGAACTTATTAAATTGGGGCGTGTCTGCATGAATATAAGGGGGTGCTATACTGTTTGTTTTGGATGTTTGTGTATATGATTTGTGACCGAACAAATGTTGTGATGTTCGGTCACAAAAAACGGGCTAGATTTATTCCATTAAAATCTCCAATTAAGCGTTGTTTATCATTATGGGATGTTCTTTAAAAGTCGTGTCTATATGGGCCTTGACGAAACCAGGCTTTCGGGTTAGGCTTGTCACTTATATCGCTACTGCCAATTGAGGCCCACAACACGCAATGAAGGGATTGGGCCACAAGACGAAGCCGAAGAAAGGCTCCAGCTTCGCCATGTATCTCAAGTCCATTTTAAGACACAAAATGGCGATTGCCAAATAAGTCACAAGACTTAAGCCTAAAGCCTAAGGCCCTTTACAGATATTAAGCAACATAACCCTTTTTAGAAGTGTCAAACTTTTCAATCTCAAGAGTTGTACTGGTAGATATGTAGGTTTGAATGCTGGGTGCTGGGTGCAAGCTATAGATAAAGGTATAGTCTGATTTAGTCTCCATATTATCACATGTTGCTGATAAGTTCTGACTAAATATGAACCTACGCAGACAGTAAACAGATGAGACATAATGCATGATAAAGCAGGCATATACGCTCTATTGTCAGTTTTCGAGAACAGTAAATCGTGTCGAGACGAAAACATATTTTGGGGTTGGCAGACCAGAAGTTACCAGCCAATAGTGAATCTGTATAATGCACTTGCGATTGGTGCTCGGCGTGATTTGTATTTTTCTCCGCGAACTGTATAAAGGGCTTTTACGAAATGAGGCTTGAGGAATTTATATAGGCTTGTGATTTATTTTTGCGACTGCCATTTTTGTGTCCTTTATAAGGGCTTGAGATACATGGCGAAGCTGGAGCCTTTCTTCGGCTTCGTCATGTGGCCCAATCCCTCCATTTGGTTTTGGGCATCAAATGGCCATGGCGGTATAGCAAGTTGAGTCCCGAGCCAAGCCTCAAGCCTGGTTTCGTTAAGGCCATGCAAGTTCCATTTTTAGAGCTATAAATAATACACATACAAGTTACAAGTGCAGTCAAATGTTAGTTCAGCAAGCAGTGCATGCATGCAGCCACAACTATGACATCTATGCTCCATATATGCCACTGGTTTGCATGTGATTTTTGCGTTAAAAAATTCCTTCCGTCAAAAATAAGACAAACCAATTGAATGGCAGTTCATACAAGCTCCCAAACGTATTTGTTTTCCCAAAAGTTAAAAATAATTATCATCGGGAAAAAATGTTTATCCTACTCTGAAATCATTCCCACGATCTCGCCAGTTGTTGACTTTTTTGTCATGATCTCACAAATCATATTTACGAAGAGGAATTGTTGAAAACACTGCCTGTATACACAGATGATCATTAAAAAGAAACAGGGGACCGAAAGCAACTTCCTTGGCTCGGGGATCTAGGCGTTGTTATGACTAGATAAGCGATGTTTGTAACTTCAGTGACGCATTGGCCAAAGATATCTATAAGGGAGGGTTAATATCAACCTTAACAAAAATTGTAACAAACAGATTTTGTTTTTTTCCCCTGGTGATTTTTGTAAAAGCTCCTATTTGAGTGATCCCCTTGTATAATGTTTCTCAGGATGCAGCATTGCTAATGTGTGTATATTCAATTATCATCGGGATATGGCGGTATATGAGTGGTTTCATGGATTCTGACTACCAAACGAACAAAGATAATTGACTATCATAGGGACATCACCAACATAGGGCTGGATAGCTCAGTTCATAGAGCGCCATTACCATATTCCGGACGGTCGCTGGTTCGAATCCCTTTTCACTTTTCAATGACTTTTAGAATTAAACCAGTCAGTTTCCCTTGTGGTTATTTGATAATCATGTCCCAGGATTCGTATAACGTATTTGGGATGGACCGAGATATATAAGGGAAATATTCAGAAGTTAAGCACAGAAGTTGCTATAGTCGTGGATGGCCGACAAAGTCAAATTGCTGGAAATATGTTCATGTATATTAGATGAACACCAAAGGCAGTGGGCATGATATAGGGCCGATGATTGTGGATGGAATGAGCAGCACATGATGGAACGCAGTGTCGAGTCCACGGCCAGATTTTGGTGTCTATATCTTCCCCGTACCACGACCCTCTTATCTCACATTTCAACTGTCTACAATCTCGGGTGATGCCGTCACCCAATAATGAAAACAAAAATACCATCTCGCCCCCGGGAAGATAATATTATATGATTCCATAACCCTTCAATATTGGTGTAGGCTACAACTTATAGTCTAGGGAACATTCCTTCATTCACCAAACTCGTTGTAACTTATGACTTATGATGCATTGCAGCTCTGTGTGAGATAAGCCCTTTACGATGGGTTATCCTTCATAATTCAACTTACGATCGATCGTAGGCCTTCGTGAATTCGACCCCAAGTTCGCCAATGAAGATGAATGAGAAGTAGTCTCAACGATCTGGCTACGGCTTGATGGGATTACACACCAGTCTATGGGAAGCGGCTGCAGCCACTCCCATAGGTACATGTGCAAAATGTGAGCCATTAGAAATGGCAGTTAGACTAACCATGTAGCTCTATGGACTAACCAATGGCTAGACCGCCTAGACCGCGTTGATGAACTACCACTACTTAAAGTTACACAAAGCTATTTCTTCAACACTATTATTTGTGAACTATAGGCCTAATCATAACCCTTTTATTTCCCTTTGTACAAATCTTTATATGGACGGAGCGGTTCTGAATGAAATAAAACGCAAAGCTGCAAAAGGAGATTGACAAAAAATGTGGAGTTTATCTACCATTAAATTGTGCTAAAGGCCTACATAGAATTCATTTTACCATAGCTTGCGCAGACATTACAATGATTAGTTCTTGTCGGTATTATTTTAAAGCTCCTGTTCATAATGGTAGTCATGATGCTTAATAGCGGCAACGCACAATTCAAGAACTGCACTGGTTGGATTCGAACCGTTACTATATCCTGTTCACTATTAAATGCATCTAATGTGAAGTTGTGGCCCTACCCAACAGGTATACACCACTACACGTCATAGTATCTAGTGAAATTGAAAGCCAGGGGCCAATTATTTCATAGAGCTGCTTAAGCGCACAATTTTCCTAAGCATGAAAAGTCTTCCTTGATCAAATAGGATTACCAACCAAATTTTCATGTGATGTTTACTGCTTTTGACTTGTATTCGGCTATTGTTTGCTGAGCATAACATTCACAAGGAGTTTTGGCTGGCATACTGGATTTAATTGCCAAGAGTTTTGGTGCTTAAGCAAATTTTGGTGCAAGCAGTTCTGAAATTGGCCCCAGGGCAAGTTTTGACGTCATTAACATCAATGTAATCATTGGTATCACCAGTGACGATATTGGTGTCATTACTGGCGTCCGCGTCATTATTGATGTCATTGTCGGATGATCGATATCATCGTCGTCTTTTGTGTCACTTTCTATGTCACCAATGTCATGGTCACTGCCATTGCTTGTCAATATTTCTCTTTTCGATTGATTATGTGAGCCTCCGAAGATGTCATCGGCTTAATACCGACATATGACAAAACGCTGCATCAGTCATCGTAGACTGGAAACACCCTAAAGAGAATTCAAGATTGTGTAACATAGTGTGTTTGTATACATGCAAGCAAGCATGGGCAGGGCTGGAGCGCTGCATGGCCACAAGTCCCATGTGTCTGTGTGAAGGAATGACATACAGGCTCCCACGGGTTTGACTCGTGCTAGGCAGCACGCCTGGAGTGAGGCCGCTCGCGTGCCAGGCAGGCTCACGGCTCCGAGTCTCAATAATTGATAGTACACTTGTGTCCTCCTCCCCTTCTTTGGTATAGCCACGTGTCCCCCAGGTGTGCTACTCGCCCAGGGCTCCTATAGCTGGCATGGCTTGCACCGCCACGAGTGCCAAACAGGACCCTCCCAACCGAAAAAAAAAAACCAGGATGGACTTGACAAGAAAGAAAGCTTCAGGCTTCCAGAGCCACAAATATGACCGAGGCGTTAGAGATGATGACAGCATCTTGGACTTGAGATCTAGGTGGTGTGGTGATGTTTTTTTTTTATCGGTAGGGACTGGACCGTGTCAGTCCGGACAAGAGTGTGTGTATTCTCCAGAGGCATGTTATTGGAACCTTTTTTTCTTCTCCCCCTCCGGACTATATCCTGTTGAAATGATGAGCTAGGTAATATCCCAGCGGGGCCACTCGCTGGCCGATGAAGGACCGACTAATACCCACTAATGCACAAGGGGGAGGGGGGTCGATGCATGCCCATTTTGCGGTGAATGTCGAGTTTAACGCAAGACACCCCTGAACAAAAAAAAAAGTTTTTTTGCCGGCAAGTTGGCACAGGCCGAGCCGGTCTGTGTGTGTGTGTTTTTGACGGTGTCCCGATGCTTCTTGTTGTTATCACCTATGGCCTGTACCAACACGTGGTCCGCACGTGTGCTGTTATTCCCGGTCTTTTGGAAACAGTTCTTGCATTTTCTCGCGTCTCACCCTCTCTCTCTCTCTCTATTTTTTAAGCCGCGTGACGAATTTGGGCACAAGGGGAGAGATGAAGTATAAGGACGGAAGCGGGTGGATTAAATTCCCGGCGAGCGACCAGCCATGCCGACCGGTCAAGTTCAAGCCAAAAAACGGCCATTTACGGTGGTCAAGTTACCGCGGCCAAAAATCGGCTTCCGGAGACAGTTACAACCACCACCACCACCCCCCTCCCCACCACCAACAAACAAATCGAGTACTGTCCTGTATGTTGCAGAAGGTCGCCTTTTGTTAAAGAATTCTCAGTTGTCTCGAATATTGAGCACGCGACGTCATTTAATGATTTGGATATAAAAAACGACATCGAACATGGGCGGTATTGTGAATCAATGCACTCCTTCTTATCATTAATTATAGGCCTATCATTCATTATTTGGTCAGATGTTTACCAACCACATTTGAAGCAAAATGATGACGTCATGGGCAACCAATCAGAAGCCTGCAATGCATGCTATCGGCATATTATTAAGTATGCAAATGAGTGTCAATCGTTTGAATCAATGCGGCAGCCATTTTTTTTCAAGCTGAAGATTTTCAACTCATTTAATTCATTTTCACAGAGTGGAGAAATTTAGAGAAAAATTTAGCAAACGAAACAAAACACATACATCAAACCGTTAAACTGAAAGATTGAATATGCACACACGACACAAACAATTTGAGAAAAAGAACAGATCCCTGTAAAGTTAATAAGAGTGTACACTGTCAACATTTTCGGTAACAAACTCGGTAACATGTTGCCCAGTTAGGGCAACACGACTTTGGGCCCTGTGTTGAACATTTGGCCAACGTGTTAATACCGAGATGTTTCTGCGACTTTTTAGTTTTGTTACCCAACTCGTTTTGCTCTGTGTACACTGACAACATTCTCAGCAACAACGAACCTGGGCAACATGTTACCGAGATTGTTACCGAAAATGTTGACAGTGTACACTCTGCTTTATCTAACCAAATGCAAATACAAAGTTAAACATATATCAAGTGGATTATCTTTAGATTCTGTAAAAAAAAAAAACTCATCAAGCATCAAATAAGGAGAGGGTCTTTCATGAAGATTCTGAAGAAGCTCATAAGAAAGTCGAAGCTATGCAGTTACGAGCGACAAAAAAAGCCAATTTTCTCGGCACACTAATCCACATAATCATAACTATAACGATAGAACTCGGACAATATTTGAGATATCAAATCTAATGGTTCTTCTTCTTCTTCCTTGAATTTACCCCTAAACAGTGTCCACTTCACTGAAGTCTGGAGGCTCAAGACCAAAACGTCGCCCTTACTCCAAGTTGCAACTGCTTCACCTGGAGCAGGAATTCCAGCGGAGCATGTACCCGTGCCGAGAGCGACGCGCCTGGCTGTCCCAGGTTCTTAACCTAACAGAACGCCAGGTACGTGAAACCTATAACTAAAATGAATACGATACCCAATAAATTGTTCGCAAATCTTACATCTTAAATCTGTAAAGTTGTACTTCCATTTGTAGGAAAATATTTGAAGAATCTTAAAAATAGAAACCTATTTTTAACTTACCCCAAGCAAAGAACAAGAAACCGTGTTCATGTGTTGTGCAGTCCACGTGGTAGGCCTACATTTAGTTCTTGGGCAGATCAAGTATTTCAACCACCCCAAAGTGCCCACCCTAAAGTTACCACCCACTTAAGAAACCGAACACCCTTTGACGAACTACCTTCGCTATTCCTTTTCCAGGTGAAGATCTGGTTCCAGAACCGCCGGACGAAGCTGAAGCGCACCATGGAACGGGAACAGCGCGAGAATGCTCAGATGCAGCGCGACATGGCCACCCTAGCGATGAAGTTCTACGACCCGGCGCAGTAATATAATGCATGATGACACCTATAAATGATATCAGAGGCTGGGTATATCGTATACAGTTACATAGGGCGTTTACCAATGGTTTATATACAATTAGTTTTCTGATCCCAACTTAAACAGAGACTGATGTAAATCAAAGCAAAGAAACACTCAAACTAAACACCGTGCCAACTTGTTTGTTTTCAGAAGATAATCTTGGAGATCTTTGTAACTTCCTATCCCCTATGGGGAAGTAAATTATTTTGCGTAATGTATCGAATGCAGCCTTTGTCCAATTCAACCCTTAAACTAAAAATATAAACAGAATACCACTGTTGTAGCTCAGTTTCCTGCATGTTCAAAACAAAGTATAGACCCCCTATGCACCTAATCCACACCATACGTCAAATAAAAGGCCACTATTTTGATACACGTTATACTTTAAAATGGATGCAGAGCCGGAGACATAGTCCCAGCCAAAGCCGACATTATTTTTGGACAAGGCTCACAGCTATAACTGCTCAGTGCCTTTCGCCACCCAACTCGTGTTCAGGGGCCAATTTCACAAAGCTGCTTAAGCCCCGAAATTTGCTTAAGCACCAAAAACCTTTGGTAAATAAAATGAGCATGCTTCCCAAAACTCCTTATATATGAATGCTATGCTCAGCAAACAATGGCCGAATACAAGTCAAAAGCAGTGAATATCACATACAAATTTGGTTGGTAAATCCTGTTTGATAAAGGAAGACGTTTCATGCTTAAGCAAATTAATTTCTGGGGAGAGGGTAATACTGAATTTAACTTTGAACTAATCTACAACAGCCACGGATGTTATCCTAAAATTAGGTCTAAATCTGCTTAACCAAACAAACTTGCTAAATAATTGATGGCTGCCCATTTTTAAACAAACTTGTGAATGTTTTGCTAAGCAAACGGCAGCAGAACACAAATCTAAAGCAAATTGTGCTAAGCGGTTTTTTTCTGTTTGTGTATTTAAGCAGTTGCATGAAATTGTTCTCCGCGGACATGACACAATATCATGCATGTTGAATTGCTTACAAAATATTACTGCTAAGTGGCAAGTTAGTGCTTAACATATGATACTGTGCCGTATAGAAACGAAATATAATTCCGCAGATTCTAATATAAGGAGATTGGCGTATATTTGTAAATTCACTCACGTAATAAAATAATAATACGTACTATTACAGATACACCATGGCGATATTGTAGCAAAGCATTAAAAACCGATTATGATAAACATTCCAATCTATATGCGATATTACAAAAATGTATTAATGATATTGCTAATAGCTTCTGGCATACATACATACAATTTTTTTTTTATGGCGTTTCCTTTTCAAATAATGAGGATTCGTTTAAAGCTATATCGTTATATAGTGCCTTATATTGTAATATAGTGCAGCTGAATGAAAAAGGACATTTCCGTCAACGTAACTAAAATACTGAAGTCTGTTCCGATCCAACAGATCGCGAAATAATTTCGTTGGCTAATTTGTGTGGTTTCTATTTGTAATATAGTTTTGTTTTTGTTTTGTTTTGTTTTGTTTTGTTTTTATTGTTTTTGGAGGTTTTTTTGTATACCAATCAGTAGTCTGTGCTTAAAGGTAATATCATACTTTGGTTTTTGTCAAAGAAATGCAGATTCATGCTCAAGGAAGATATACAGCAACAGTCATCTGTGAAATTTTTAGTCCCAACTGTGCCCACCTTTTGAGAAAACGCTCACGGAATGTCTTAAGTCTTTTCACCGTTATTTTTGATCTTTAAAAGATCAAAATAGTTTTTGGTCATTGGTTTACTCTTTTCTCGATAAATACAGCATTTCAGGCAGACACATTTTTCTACCATCACCATACAAGTATTATTAATACTATGCAAGTATATTAATATGTTCATGTCACACGTTGCCTTCTTATTACTTAATGTTTAGAATTCACGTTAAAAAGACTCATTATTTTGTAACGGTGCTAAATCGCTTGCCTATCAGTAAAACAATCCAATTGTACATATTTTAAAATGAATTCTAAAAAAAAAGTATAAAAATGCTTCCAGTCTTTAACAAGATGAGAGATGTAGCGAGAAAGATTTTCACGATTTTCGTGAAATGCTTGGTAAAAAAAAAAGTAAATTGTTGTATTAGATAAGACTGATTATAGTCTTTCTATTTGTAAGCAGAATAGCTTCAAGCGATTAAGCAGATTGTACAAAAAAAAATTGCATTCCTTTTTTGTTTCTTAATATTAAAGATAAATCATGAACATTGTTTGTTTTTTTGCCTTTAGTATAAAATCTGTAGTTAGTACTGAGATCATGTTCTTATAGAATTTAATTGATCATTATTTTGTTAACGGTTTTTTGATAACGTATAACTGTACAGAAATTAAGTGGCGATCACCTATAAAATGTGATTTTTTTGTAAACGGTACTGGTTTAACAGTATAGAGATAATGCATTGAATTACTTGCCACAATACTTGTCATAAACAACTCAGATTCTTCACGGCTATATAATAGGCCTATGCGGTAGATTGTGAATTGAAACAAAAGACCCCCCCCCCCCCTTCCAGTATCTACGGTGCTACCTTTGAGTCATTTACACAATTTTTTTATGAATCAAATCTCGTTTACTTTCCATTGAAAAAATGATTAATGAAAATGTGAATGGATGGATGAATGGTTAATGTATTGATTAATTAATCAATTAATTAATTAATTAATAATTAATGAAAGGGGTTTTTCAATTATTATGCGTTTCCGCTTTACACAGCGTTGTACATAGGTCACATGTTGACTACACAAAGCCGTGACGCGTAAAATACACGCCCAAAATTACTCGCCCCAAACCGTCATCATTTGCCCACTTTATAAACGACGCCAAATTTTAAGCCCTGAATACAGATTAAAGGTATTATACTTGATTGATAAAGGTCACAGAACAGCACCCACACTTTGTCTGATCAAATATGTATACATATGAAACATTAAACCTGTGAAAAATTTGAACTCACTCGGTCATCAGAGTCACAAGATAATAAATAAAAACGACTAAATTTGTCTTATAAAACATAAAGAAAGGTTTTGATCTTACCCCGAGATCAAAACTGTTTTCGGTCTTTGTTTTACTCATTTCTGGATAAATACAGCATTTCAGGTTGAAATATTTTAACGGTATGTTTCTACCATCACCATCTTCATATACTATGAAAGTTATACGTAAATCTGCGAACAGTTCTGTTTGTTACCAATCCTGAACTATACCTTTCAATGGGAGAGTGAGTTCTATGACTCTTCAGGCGACCAATGTATCGGAGCATTTCTAATAATATTAGTATGTCTACATACTAATTAGTATGTCTAGGTCCTACATACTGATGATTCAAAAAAGAAATATTTTTGTTCTTTGTCTGAAAATTACTTTGTTTACAACATTTGTTTTGTTCAGCCTTGACTTTCCGTTCTACTAACATGAAAACAGATACAATACCACACGCACACAGGTTATAGTAAGTGCCTTACGTTCAAACAGTACACTTTCGTTTAATAAGAGAATTAAAACAAAAGCACATTCCATGTAATTAAAATATTGCGCCAATATCTTGCGACCGATGAAGTCTATATAGCTTGTAAGATAAACGCTTTTGTACTTATTATGTATTCAGAACAAAAAAGTAAAGTATATTTTAAATACAGCTCACTTTTTCCTGTCTGCTTAATATTATACTGAATAAAAAATGACTTCTATAAAATTGGAATCTTCTGTGTCCATGATCTTTTGACCTTCACTATTAGGGGTGTTTGTTTGTTTGTTTGTTTGTTGGGGTGTTTGTTAGTTTGTTTGTTTGTTTGTGTATTCATTTGTTTGAAGGATTTTACTTGATAAATAGAAAAAATGCATTAGTAAATGTGATGAATTCTAAAGGGAACTGGGTTGGTGTGGGTTTCTGAGATCAAGCAGTTTTTATACGGAATGCTGATGATGGAAAACAGAAACCACCACACCACGGGCTGGTAACAACGACTGTTTAGTCTATATAAATCCCCAGGTGGGGGTCCAAGTCCCGGCCTATATGAAGGGAAACATCAGTGATGGCTTGCCAAACCATTGGCTGGGATGATGAGGGGGATAACACCCAAACCTGGCGTTTTTATGACCCGAATCTCCCGGCGAAACAAAGCGCGTGCCGCCAGCTAATTGCCACACGAATCCCCCCCCCCCACACACCACCTGCCCGCCCCCACGGACCCTATTTCGACACCCCATCCCAACAAACAAACGTCCACCCCCTCCCCCCTCTGCTAAACAAAATACCCCATCACCAGAGCTACGAAGAGGACCAGAAACAAAATCATCAAGTGGCGAAAATTGCCCCAAGCGCATTGATGACGGGTACATCAGGCAGCTCAGGCCCATGTCAACATAGGCCAACTGTTCAAACTAGCTGGCCCGTGTGGAACGCGCCTGATTGGGTCATCCAATAGCTAGGGGGGTCTGGGGAGGAGGGGGGGGGGGTGTCGGATTAGGAACGTGATCTCTGTCACGTGGACCGGTGGGGCACGCGTGTGGTGCATACCTTAATGATAATAATAATAATAATGATAATTCCGCGAGCAAGGCAGGTAGTTGACGGTTCTGATTTTGCCGAAGTTTATGTTTAGCACACCATCTCATTTAGGCCGCGCCTATAGGTATCCTCTTCCGTTCGAGAGAAGATGTACAGCCGTTTATTGAACAAGAAGAAACTAGACAAAAGAGCAGCAGCAACTGCAACAGTAACTGCACACATTGCACAGCAGCTACAGCAGCAGCAGCAGCAACAGCAACAGCTAACAACAACAACAGCAACAGCAGCAGCAACTATAGCAACAGCAACAGCTAATAACAACAACAGCAGCAGCAACAGCAACAGCTAACAACAGCAACAGCAGCAGCAGCAGCAGCAACAGCAACAGCAACAGCAACAGCAACGGCAGTATCAAAAGCAACAGCACCGTTGAGCAAAGACGAGTTTCGAAAATTATCCGACGTGCTCTATAAGAGCAATAGGAGCTATGAGTCCAGAATTACATTTGAAAATACACGTAGTAACTTCATACCGATATACTTTGGTTTGGGCCTTTGGGGCAAAAATAAATGCAGATTCTTGGGCAAAAATATCAAGGAAGATACAGTAACAGTCATGTGTGAAATTCCCAGCCCCATACGGTACCTCCTTTTCAAAAAAGAAATAGTGAAAAACGCTCACGGTATGTTCAAATCCTTTCCGTCAAGAGTTTTGATCTCACCCCGAGATCGCGAAACTGTTTCTGTGTCTTTAGGCCTTTTCACCAGCGGCGTAGCTACGGGGGGCCTGGGGGGGGGGGGGGGGCACGTGCCCCCCCACAAATTCGGCGTGTCCCCCCAGGTGCCCCCCCACAAAAAATCTTGGGTATAGAAAAAAATTAAGCGTTATCTGTAGGGTACGATAGCTATAAAGGAAATAAAAACAACTTAACAGCTTCTACTGTTCCAAAATAATATTTTTGACTTTCAGCAAATGTTCCTGAGTCCTTAAAACCCTACAGTGAAGAAATCTGTGCAACATTTCAGTGTAAAAATGCAATTTTCTTACGCGCTTACGGTTGCGAACTTCAAAACAGCCCATCTGTTATTTTGTCTGGTTTTGCTAGTTATAGTCTGGTCCCCAGGGTGAATTTCTCCCGCTCAAGAGTGTTGGATTAAAAAGAAATAATGAAGTAATAATATAAATAAATGAATACATTTATCGGAACAATTGCTTCCAAAATAAGGCTCAGATTGCACCAGAGAATATCTAGAACCCCTGAGCTTCCAGGGCCCTTAAGCGGGCCCTGGACCCCGGCCGCAAGGCCTTCGCGCTTATCCATGATTTTCCAGTTAGCCTGGAAATAAAATACGCCAATTCAATAGCGACGGGTGCGTTTCGGGGAGATCAAAGCTAGCTAATTTTGTCTTCCCCCTCTTTTTCTGCTCTTTTGGGGTCTTTCTGTTTCCCTTTTTTTTCTGGTTTTTTTTTTTTTTTTTTTTTGCTTGAAGAAAAGGTTGCCCCACGCCCGCTGGATCCAGCCCCCCCCCCCCCCCCCGCATTTCTCATATTTTGCAAATCTCCAGTTTTGAAAAAATTCCGGGTGCCCCCCCACAATATTCCAAGGCCCCCCCAGTGCCCCCCTGCTGAAAAAATCCTAGCTACGCCGCTGCTTTTCACACGCTGCTAAAAAGCCCTCAACCATTGAGACATTTTCTCATGGTTGAGAAATCTTACAAAACGGTTTACGCTGGCCGTTTTTTTTTTTTTTACATTTCGCAAGCTTCCCTTGAGAAATGTTGTCGTAGGTCTGGACCTCGGTCAAAATCTCTCAAGGATTCACCAGGGACGTCGGTCACTCTCAATCATTGGTGTCCTTTCACACGATTACACTTTTGTAAGATTTCGCAATTATAGAGGCTTGGGGTTTAGCCCAAGTTTAGCGTACGTTTGGAGTTGGAATTTTGGGGATTGGAGTTTGGGATTGGGTTTAGGATGTGACATTGGGATTGGTCTTTTGTTACTTTGGGGTTTGGGCATTGGGTGATGTGGGGTTTCGGAAGCGAATGTGGTTGGGATTTGGGGGTTTGAGGACGCAAAATAATTATCAAACAACGAAAATAGTTTTAAAAACACACTATAATCACTAATAACTTGGTTGTGCCAAAGAAGATATATTGAAAGCGCGCCCATTTTTTTTTTCTTTCATTTTGTTGTTCTATATAGGTATTTTACTGATAGGCCTATACAAAAATAAATTGGTGGTTTGCAACTTAACGGGTGCGTGTGTGTGTGTGTGGAGGGGGGGGGGGGGCTTGTTCGACCCCGCCCCCCCACGATCCGCCACTGAACATTATCACTTTCACATTAGTGGAACATTTACCCTATATTTCGGAAAAAATGAAAACAATTCAAAGAAAACAATTGCCGGGGGAGAAAAAGAATCCTCTTCCGTGATAGGGCTATATTACTCCAGTATACTCGCCTGACGACAGGTTGTCGGTAGCGTGTGACTGTAAGGTTAAAGGTCACGCTAATCTCCCATTAGCAAGGCTCCAGGCAACATCCGGCGTACACAAGATGGCCGCATTCGATAACAACATGCAAGCATTTCGATATTTAGGGTGGTTTTTTTTCATTTCAGAGATGAGACCTGTGAGTTGAGGGAATGGGTCACATGGATGAAAACCATGTTTGTCTAAAGGAGTTTGGGATTTTATTTTCTAACAAATACACGTAAAGCAAAGCTGGCAGACAATAATTCAAGTTTAAGGTAATATCATACTTTTGGTTTTTGTCTCAAAGAAATACATATTTATGGACAAAAATATCAAGGAAGATATTCACAGCAATCTGTGAAAATTTCAGTCCTATACGGTGCCCACTTTTCGAGAAAACAGTGAAAAACGGCCACAGTATTTCTTAAGTCTTTTCTCTTTTATTTTTGATCTTTTAAAAGATCAAAAAGATTTTCGGTCGTTGTTTTACTAATTTCTGGATAAATACACCATTTCAGGAGGAACATTTTTAACGATAGATTTCTACTAGCATCATCTTCATACCCTTAAATACGTAAATCTGTGAACATATCTGTTTGATCTCTTACAAAAGTATATACTACCTTAAAAACGGCACACTTGTGTAAGAATAATGTTGGACCGTGGTTGGACCTACT
The DNA here is from genome assembly GCA_963971285.1 of Astropecten irregularis. Lineage (NCBI taxonomy): Eukaryota > Metazoa > Echinodermata > Asteroidea > Paxillosida > Astropectinidae > Astropecten > Astropecten irregularis. The sequence goes on from OZ020246.1 coordinate 15,692,525, forward strand.
TGTTGTTGCAGTTGGGAGTGGGGGGGGGGGGGGGGGGGGGGGGGTAGGATTAAAAGTTCGGGGAATTCCCTTCTGTTTCCCTTTGCTCACAGTAAATTGGGTAGGAAGCGTCATTCCTATTCATAAGGGCTTTTGAGAGATGACGCGGAACAGCTTCTTTGAAAAAACAATGCAACGGAAAACAAACAAAAGCAAAGGAAACTGGTTCGCCTAATGACATCACTAGCCAAATGAGGACAAAATAAAGGACAAAATCGAACCGCTCCCCAGTGTAGTGGATACTGATGCATCTAATTCTAGTGGTATTGATTTATTAGTGGATCTATTTGTGGATCTATTTGCTGAATTAATTTATGATTTATTAGTGGATCTTTTTGCTAATTTAATGGATGATTTGTGGATTCATTTCTGGATTTATTTGCTGATTAAATTGATGATTAATGTGTGGATCTATTTGCTGATTTAATGGATGATTTATTTGTGGATCTATTTGTGGATTTCTTTGCTGATTAAATTGATGATTTCTTTGTGGATGTATTTGCTGATTAAATGGATGATTTATTTGTGGATCTATTTGCTGACTTAATGGATGATTTATTTGAGGATCTATTTGTGGATTTCTTTGCTGATTAAATTGATGATTTGTTTGTGGATCTATTTGCTGATTAAATTGATGATTTATTTGTGGATCTATTTGCTGATTTAATGGATAATTTTTGGTGCATCTATTGTGCGTCAAACAAAGACCGAAAACAGTTTTGATCTCGGGGTAACATCAAATCCATTCTTTATAAGAAAAATCGCTATTTTCTCGTGACTATCAGATGTCCGATTGAGCTCAAATTTTCACAGATTTATCATTAACATGTACATGCTGGATCAGACAAAGAGTGAGATCTGTATGTTCTGTATGTGGCCTTTATCAATCATGTATTATACCTTTAATTCAAATCGGTGGTCCATCCGGGAGTGGGCGGATTGAGCTGAAAGCTGATTGGACGATATTTCACGATACCAATGATTTTGTTCTCCCGGATACATCAAGTGTGTAAGTGGAGATGCCTGCCTGCCATGCGTTGCCAAGCAACACTAGATGATGAATTGCACATATTACGGATACAAAATACCCCTTTCGAGATATTCCGGGAAAATATACTAAATATAGCCGTCTAACATGATTTTTTATATTTTTTTGCAGTATATGGTAATGAGTAAGAAAAACATGTCAATAAATAATCATTGTGGGAACACTGATTGTTACTGTTTCACATGACTCTTGAAATCTAGGAGGTCATTGGGATTTATTAAGGACACAGGCCGTTTTGCATTATTCCAAATGGTTTACGATGCTTAAAGTTATATACTTTGGTATCATAATACCGAAATGTACAGGGTGTAATGATTGTGATGATAAATCTTTTTTTAAATACCGTGGTGTTTTCCACTGTTTTTTTTTTTCAAAAGGTGGGCACCGTATGGGACTGCGGATTTTACAGATGACTGTTACTGTTTCTTTCTTGATATTTTTGCTCATGGATCTGCATTTCTTTGACAAAAGCCAAAGTATGATATTATACCTTTAACCGGTCTTGAGCATATCAATTTTCTTTGTACCAATAGTCTTTATTTTCGTTACTTTCTTTCCTTTTATTTTCGTTTTCTTAAATGATCCTTAGGATATAGCGGTATGTGCATGAGTGGTTTCATGGCTTCTGACTGCCAAATGAATTAACAAGGATAATTGACTATTAGGGACACCGCCCACATAGGGCTAAATAGCTCAGCTGGTAAGAGCCCCGGTACGGTATTCTGGAGGTCGCTGGTTCGAATCCTGCTCCAGTCTTTGTTCACTCTTCAATGAATTAAAATGATTCCAGTCAGTTTCCTTGAGCTAATTTGATGCTTATTTTTCTTATCGCATTAACAAGACACACATACAAGACACAGTTAAAATGCTCCCGTTATGTGATTACCGACATAAAAAATCATTTATTTCAATTATATTACACAACCCATTTCAAACCCAACAAATCAGTAAAAATGACTTCATGTTCCGTGCAATTTCATCCTGAAATGATCTACTTGTGATTTTATGGGTGGCTTGTTTCTTTCATTTTCCCCCCACGTAATTTACACCGAGAAAATGTTTGTGGCCGATCGCACGCATTTACAATAGACTTTGGAGAGAGAGAGAGTGAAAAAAAAGCAAATTAAATAGTTAAATTTATTAATATATGCATAAAAATTTACATGAATGAGCTCTAAGCTCACCACCAACCCAATCAACAACTGACACTTCATGAATATTCATTTTAATGTGCAACACTCTCTCAAAGGATGCCGGCCAATCATCTGTTTAACCAAAATCTGAATATTCATACGGAAACAGATCATTTCACCGTTCCTTTTTCGTTGGGCCGAAACAATTTTCAATAGTTAAAAAAAATAATTAACAATAATAATAATAAAAAAAAAAAATCAGTCGTGCACTCGAGAAGCTCATTTCTAAATTTCACCATTAATACGGTAAGTAAGCTAAAATACATATTTTCTCTCTCTTTTGGGGGTTTTTAAATTTTATTTTATACAAACGTTCGTATGTACACATTGTATGAGACGCAATACCCAACAGAATTCGACGTTGAGTTCCATCCAATACATCTATTAAGTTCCTTCGAATCATCCACTATACAAATGCATATATAATACTTTATGCTACAGGTATAATAGTCTTCATAGTCCGTTTACTTGTGGGTATAATTTTGAAATCTAGAAATCTAGTTAGTTACACTGCAGTCCCAAATTTGCATGAAGCAATCATACCAGTATTCATATTCTGAAATTATACAGTATAACAGCAGCAAAATGAGATTTAGAAAGTATAGTTATAAAGTCCTGCTTGCCATGCATTGAAAATCTGCCGAATATGGATTAAAGCAACTTGTACTAACTAGTCTTAGAAAGTGCTGGGTATGTTGGAATTTTGCATAATACCTCATAGACAGGGTACATACCGGTACGGTGTTACTAACACCGTGATAGCGATACTAATATCCTTTGCTATGCCACTGTGTGAAATGATAATGAATTTCTCATACAGTCACTTAAATGATCTCAATGCATTTCACAATGTAATCCCTGTAAGCTCCAATTTCGTGAATCCATTCTAAAATAATGGGTATCAAAATAGAGACTTTTGACTGCGGTTCGGAAGTAGATTTTTTTCTGGTTTGGAAAGGAAAACGGAGCTTCAGCTTCGATGAAAAATCACAAGCTATATTTTCAGCGTATGGATGACAGAGCCGGAGCCCCAAGCCTCAGCCTCTGTTTCGTAAACTCCCTTTGTCCACTTCATACAGTCCATATTGCAATGCTCTCTTGTCCTACCCTTAAGGGTCTCTCTATTCACTACTGCATGTGGTCGGTATAGGAAGCAGCAGAAGAGTGCAAAGTGTCTTGCTCAAGGAGGCAAGATCCATGTGGGCCCATGTAGGCTGGATCATGGATAGGATGCAACAGACCCACAAACTTATGACTCACGGTCGATTTCACCAAGCATTAAAGATCAACCTTAAATCATGAACCAATCTTAATAGCTATTAGGTAAAGTGTGATAGTCACAATGCAAATCACCACAGTGATAGTGATAAGTCATCCTAAGACTAATCTGAAAGTTTCTTGAAATCCAGTCCTGATTCCACAGATTCTAAGATCGATACACGCCATATGATGATGGCATCGTCAATGTGTATTATGCATTGATTTGTAACACAGTGAAGTGGGCCAACTGGATCACACAACAACAAAATCAACCAACCACCGACCAAATGTCGGCCCAGAAATTCTGATAACCCTCAAACTCCCAGGGTCCAATTTCATAGAGCTGCTTTATAAGAACAAAATTTGCTTAAGCATGAAGTCTTCCTTGATCAAACAGGATTACCAACCAAATTTTCATGTGATGTTTACTGCTTTTCACTGCAAGCCACTGCTTGCTGAGCATAACATTCACAAAGAGTTTTGGCTGGTATACTGATTTTACTGACCAAGGTTTTTGGTGCTTAAACAAATTTTGGTGCTTATAAGCAGCTCTATGAAATAGCGCTCCGCACTTACGCTAAAAATAGCACCGGATCTCAGACAAACATTGCAATCATGCACGTGTGTGGGTGTGCGCGTCCATATACACTACGCGTGTGAGACAATGTTTGTCTGACAGCCGGGGATTTTGTGACGTCATTAGTGCGGAGCGCTATTGACCCCAGCCTGCCAGTATCATTCACAGACGTTCAGACACTGAAACTGCAGAACATAAAAGACGCTTGGCTTCATAATAACAGTAATAACATCAGCAGGGATATCATACTACGATGATTAATAATGGTGCAATGTGTTCGTCCCTTCCCAAGCAAAAATCTTACACATGGATACCCAAAATGAAACAGCATCCCACAATAAAATAGTTAATATTCTCTAGTTATGTACAAATGGAGAACAAACAAAAAAACCAAAATGGAAAAAAAAAATATTACAATTATAGTATATTAATATATATATTAACACTTATATGCCACTGGGCAATTATAATATTCCGATTTTTAATTATTATTATTTTTTTTGACAATCGAGCTCATGATTCTAGTTAATACAAAATCACAATCCGAGTATAAACAAGATGAATACAGAAAATAATAATAATAAACCACACACTAGCTAGGCATTCATTACCTCGGGGGAGAATTAATGACAATTAAAACAAAACAGAACAACAACAAAAAGGTAAATAAAACCCACAAACAAACAGAAGTCACAGAGGTGGAAGGATATTTAGGGAAAAGGACAAAAATGAAAGATAGTAAGTGCAGGCTATTATGCTTGGATTCACAAGGGGGTAGAAGGTGGGGCCATAGCAGGAGGACGAGTTGCACGCGCTACGTGCCCCTATGTGGCTCCGAGGGTGTGGCGAGGGAGTGGCGCAGATTTGGCACATGCATCAGTGCGATTTGAAGGGCGTGGTGAGAAGGTGCGGCTATATAATATATACACCTCTATGTAGGTGAATGATAGGAAGGATGGGGAGGTCTAATCTAATGGAAAATTCATTTTAAACAACATCAATTCAAAACAAACAATAATATTATTTGGTTTTAAGAGACCATCCCCTGCTTTTTGGTCATATGCCCCGCCCAATCCCAGAAGTGGGAGAAAGTGTGGGCTTAGAACAGGGATGAGATTGTCCAATGATAAAAATGTCTGAAAACAGCTGACAGGGAGCATAAAAAGTCTGAAATCTGAAAATCTCCTATACTTTTGTACTCAGCCAGTGAGGAAAAAAGTCTGAAATCCAAACAAAAAAGTCTGAAATAAGATCTTAATCTGAGAAATCTCATCCCTGTTAGAATCGGGAAAGTATTCTTCACGAGACAGGTAAACATCAGTGGAAATCCATCCAGACATTGGTTCTCTGTTCGCACAAATGCTTCAATCTGTTTTTCTCCCTAAGCATGTTGTTGAGACTCTGAGCTACAGCTCCCCCCCTCCCCTCCCATACCGATCTCATAAGCATGTCCGTAAGCAACATATTCCTATGTCTAATCAATCCTGTACAGCAAACCATGGATAATCAATAGTCACAAGCTGCAAAGCAAAGCCCTCTTTAGTGGTAGACCAATTTCGCATGCTTTCCTAGCAATTTGTACGCCTATTAATATTACTCCTTCTCTTTTTAGGGGGGCTAAAATGTTGTGGGGGTTGGGCAACACGATTTGTGCTGTAATAGAGGTTATTCACCTACATCATAAAATCATGTGATTGGCTGTCAAGGTTTTCTAGATGTTGTCCATGGTTACATTACGACACTGTATGTGGCGTGTGCACTGAAGCGTTTTGTTTCATGTGTGCAATTATTACGTGTGACGGCCAATGACGTCACGTAAATAACCTCTATAGGCTTTTCCTGCAATAGGAATCCAGACAATCGCTGAACACCAATCATCATTCACTACCAACATAGCTGGGCAACAGTCGCTATATGTGTCCACCATTATTGGGCACTAGTTACTAGAATCCACACCTTCCAAAGATGGGCACCAGCATATACCATTCATATCCAGCCATAGACTAGCACCCACACCCCACATTGTATGGGCAGCTAACAGCACCCTAAACCCACAAGCAAACCCACCTAACAACGCCCACACCCTGCAAGTATGGGCACCAACCAACAAACACAAGACAACCAAAAGAAGCACCTAGCAGCATCCATACTCCACAAAACTGGGCGTCTACCACCATTAGCACACTACAAAACTGGGCGCCTATCAGAATCCACACTCAATATAAAACCTGTGTATTATAAAACCTATCCACATCCCGACACCCATAACAATGGGCACCTTCCAGCACCCACACCAATCTACAAAAACGGGCATGCTTTTATCGTAACCATAAAGAATGTACACAGCATACTCTATAATTGCACCTTGTATATTGAAAGCATTATTAAACATGACAGCCCGACTCAAAAGGCCGATCCCAGATCGGACTGTATTCATCGGGAAAGTAATTTCACGCAGCTATTTCCAACCTGCAAAAAGAAAGCCTTTACTAGCCACTGTTAAATTACCGGTACTCATTGGGCAGGGGACAATTTTGTGGCCCTGCTTAGCACAAACAAATGTGCTAACCATGAAATGTCCGTGGTTTATAAAGCAAATGTCCATGTGTTGTGTATCACTTGTGATGGTTCTTTGGCTGTTGTTTGCTGACCATGAATATCAAAAGGAATTTTCAATGGTGGCTTATTTTATTGGGCAAGACATTTGTTTGTGCTAAGCAATTTTGTATTATGCTTAGCAGCTCCATGAAATTGGCCCCTGCTGGTCCTCGCAGCTACTGGCTTGATGAAGAAATCTAAGAAGCTACTCTGCTCATCAGCTAGGTTGCTAAGCAGTTTCATGAGAACAGTGCAGAGTTTTCATTCAGACCAGGAACAGCTTACAGCAATCTGAAAATACCTGGGAGAATTAATTCAGAACAGTTTTCGCTTAATATTAAACTAAATCACTGAAAGGGTAACACTGCAATGTTTTGAGTTTTCATGAAAAATACTTAAAATGCTCGGTAAGTAGGCGAGAAAAGATGGCTCCGCACAAGTGGGTGTATATGGGACGTACACTGGACAAGGAGCCCACAGTGGCATCGATTTGCACTGCACTTCCTGTTCCAACTGTCATACTTGCGGTTCCAACTTGATTGAAGCATGACGGAAGATACAAGACTCTTTCTCTGGCTGTTCATGCAGACGTTGCCGTCTGCAGGGATTGCTGTTCTCCTCCGAAATCTCAATTCCGTTTGACCGAACATGCAAAGTGTTACGCACATCAACGTCCTGGATGCTTTAACTGCCTGTGAATGGAACTAGGCAATATTTCCTGGGGGCTGGTGACGTTTGGATTACAATGGTTTAAGGGCATCCATAAACATCGCTAAGTAAACCTGCAGAAAGTGAATGCGTGCAAGTAAACTTGGACGATGTTGCGACCTAACAGATTGTACAACCTGCTGTGATGTGATGACATAAGGCTGGAAACTGTTTGTACAAAATGTTCAATAAATCAAGCAGGGGTGAAATACAACAGGCAAAGCTGACTCGAAATCTCACAAATGAATAAAAACAACAAACAATCGGAAATCGTTTTCTTATTTAAAAAAAAATTTAAGGAGGAGATTTTGAAGAATCCAGGGTGGACGGATTCTACGATCAAAAATTTGAAGGAAGAAACTTGCAGAACACATCAGGTGCAGGACTAATTAAACAGCCAGTAGCAGAGTGATGTGCCGAACATGGATGACCGGTCCCCTCCTGACCCACACAGCTGCTTGCAGTCCGGCCAGGGAGTTTGCCGGCCCGGTTGGGGGGAAAGGGTGCCCGGTCCAGCTGTCGGTTATTCCTGGCCAAAGCCTTCCGTCTCCTCGATGGCAAACTGTAACTTCTCCAGGAGTTGCTCGTAGCTCTTGTACGGAGGTAAATCCAGCCGGTTGAAACTGAAAGAGCGACAAAATGAATGTTAAGTTATTAAAAAGACAACTTTTCAAAGTTATCACAGCCCTCTCCTCCAAAGGGGTCCCTGGATGGCGGTAGGTCCTTGGTCAATATTATAACGGAAGGTTCTCTTACCATGTATGGCTGCGTGGTAGCCAGGTCTCCTTCCCAACTTTCTCCAGGCAGAATTTCTGTGGACCATTACTCCCTGATTATAAAAGGAGGGGGAAAAACAGGTGTTTAATTGGCGAAGGAAGTTGTTTTTCGTGGAATGCTTTGATATTTTGATCGCTGGAGGTCTCCGCGCAACAGCTTGCCCTGTTAGTTAATTTGAATGGTGTCCCCGAACTGTGATGGCCTTCCATAGGGTCCTGTCCCGCATTGCTGTCCCCAGATCTGTTGCCTGGAATCCTGTGTCGCTCCTCAAGATGTCTACATAGCTCAGCTTTGGTCTGCTAGGCTTCCTGTATCCATGGTTTGATTTCCAGAGGATGAGTCTTGATGCAAGCTCTTCACTCCTCTTACTGCAGCGCCGAAATCTCAATCATCGCTCCCCAATCTTGTCGCTCAGTCTTGGCAGCTCTCCAATAGCTCTGCATTTGTCATGTGCTGTTTCCCGTGAACATCGAGTGATGTATTTATCATACATCAAAGGAGTGAAATCTAATCAAGGTTAATTCCCAAGATGGCACGTCGTGCATCTTGTACACAAAGAATCAGAGTTGCATGACAGAAACTTACCCATGAGCTCGGAGAAACCGCCGACGGGCAGACGGCAGGTGCCCGTCACAAACTGCAAGAGACGAGCCCGCTTCTCATTGTCCATCTCCCGCACGGCCCTCCAGAACCACTGGACCTGCTTGCTCTCCCGCGTGTAATGGCGGTAGATGGTGCTGCGGTACCAGTCCTCCACATCAAACTCTTGCATGCCGCACAACATGAGCTGCCGGGACAAAGCGTACAATAACGGCAACATAAATTGTAAATCAGGGGTTTTTTTTGTGGGAGAGGGAGTATCACAAGAGTGATGTGTACAACTACATTTCAAGGTAGAAGCTCAATTGATAAGCAGATGCACTACTGCCTGAATATTTTTTCAATGTTCATTTTACGCTTTCCAAATTATTAACCAGATCTTTCACTTAAGTTTTTAGATCAACCCTCAACTCCAGTCCAGTATTATAGCATACCTCAAGCTCTCTCTCGTCAAAGTACTGCAGCCACTGTAGAGGCACCACCTCGTTGAAGCCGTCCAGGAAGGCCTTGGTCTGCTCCTCGATGCCTCGAGTGAGGCGCCACTCTGTCATGAGGCTGTAATGAGGACAAATGGAGACGGGGAGGAAATGAGTGATCAGGTTGTATGTGGCGAACCAATACGCGGTGAAATGAAACAATCATTATCATGATGAGGTGTGGGGATTCTTATTGGGTGCTCCATCTAGGGGGCTGCATTACAAACAGACAAACAAGCCTGAAGGATTGAACGAGTACAGCAAGGCACAACTTGTTGAATCATGGCACGTACATAAAAAAATTGGTTTATCCCCTTCAGCCTGTTTATTGTTACCAGTCAAATAGAGATCATTTGGCCAGGCCATGTGCGCAGGGAGCTCGGTATAAACAATGTGGGCACACGATGGTTGAATACTGCCTCACAATATCCCAAGTTCCAGAAATACTGTATTCTATGCACACAGCTGTGTTCAAATCTGCGCCACGATAGAATCAAACGGACTTTGTTGACTCACTTGATGTACTCTTCCTTGTTTTCATCGGACACCACGATGTTGGCACCGTCCTCCTTCAGTTCCACTGTCTCCAGTTTGCCCAGGATCTCAAAGTCAGCATTGAACGTGATGCCCAGGTCACATTCATCAATTTCATTATCCCTTTGGAGATAGAGATATTAAGGTGTTAGATTTATGTGTTACAAATCACAACCGTCACAAATTGAGTCTCAATCTGGCAAAGATTGCATCGGTACCGATCATCCTGAAAAGTTATTTCATTTGAAATGCAATCAATACAAGTACTAAACTGCTGCAAACTGCTCATCAGCCAAAATAATGAAGACCTTTTCGAAGCTAAGGACCTCGAAGCCAAAAGTGGGGAGGATGGGCGGTTCAAAACTGTCTGGGGTAGGTATGAACTAGTAGACCGAACCCACAACAGGTGGGGAGAGTCTACTGCATTCAACCTAACCCAGAAGGTTATGACTGCAGAACGTTCTGCCTGACGTTTCGATCCCAGCAGGATCTTTCTCCAAGGCAAAAATGAGGACGATTTTCAAGAACGTAGGGAAAATCCAGTTTGTGAATATGCTGGATAGGCAAGGGCTGTTGAACCTGTAATAATCAAGGCAAGTGTTGCAAGTGTCGCAAAAAACCCACAGAAGCCATCAATTGACAATGAGCAAGGAGCCGAGCTACATGTAGATCTTACTTGAGCCAGCATAGCGAGTTATAGAACTCGGGATCGATGCTCTCCAGGTCCTTGAGAGTAAGCTGCTTGTTGAGCATGCGCTTATAGAAGGGCATGGTGAACCCGCTGTAGATGAACTTGCCATGGTACAGAGCCTACGTCAAACAGAAAAGAAAAAACAGTGGCTTGAAAATTATTATCAAGACCGTGGAGAATGTCGCATAATGTGTAGTGCTTGCATTGGACTGGTTCTCAGCTGGGGCCAATTCCATGGAGCTGTTAAGCACAAACAAAAATTGCTTAGCACAAAATGTCTTTGCTCAATAAAACAAACCACCATTAAAAAACTCTATTTGGTATTCGTGATCAGCCAACAACAGCCAAAGAACAATCACAAGTGATAAACAAGACATGGAAACTTGGTTGGTAATCTTGTCTTTATTAAGCAATTTCTTTTGTGTTAAGCAGGGCCGTGAATTTGGCTCCAGATTCTTGCAAGAATTCGCTATTAAGCAAAGTTTCAGAGGCAGCTGAAAATTGAGAGCCAAATTTTTAATCCTGTTAATGGTGTGGAACGAAAACGTTGTATTGAGGATACTGAAAGATTCTAAGCAGGTTTATATCTTAATGCACCTAATACTGATTTACAACTTTTTATGATGAATATGTTTTTAAAATTACCATGGCGATGAATCTTCCCACAAAGCGGAAGTAGGCCAGATGGTCAGGATTGACAGACGAAGCCGGGTTGATCTGCAGGGAGTAGTTACTCTTATTGGCGTACTCGAACAGGCAGTACATCGGGTTCAGAACCTCATGGGACAGCATGAAGAACCATTCTCTGTGGGCATGGGGAAGACGGGGTACAAGACCGCATTATTCGAAGGAAAGCGTGCGACCTGCCACTACAAAATGAGGATTAAGTCACAATATCTTTAAAAAACCCGATGTGGGATACCTACCTAGCCACGCCTCCATAGTCTAGACCCTCCTCCCCTCGGAATATAATAAACAGCCTCCTTCTCAGGTCAAATGCTTGATGCCTCATTATCTGCAGCCAAAGAAAATCAGAACATTAAGTCAGTATATCAAATGCAGCATAAGCATTCACCCATTTACAAGATCAATGGGAGAACCGTTCTTCAAGTCAACAGCGCACACGCATGCAATTGTGAGCATGCGCACATTGTTTTGCGCCTGCGCTGTTGTGCATGCACGTGCGCTGTTGACTTGAAGATCGGTTCTCCAAAGTCCCCAATTCCATGACACTACTCATTCACCGAATTCAACCACATTCGTATTGTGCAAATATTTGGCAAATTATAATCAGAGGAGTGACAATTTTGCGGGGGCGAGGTCGGTGGGCAAACATGGTGGCACAAGATTGTGTGTCCATGGGAACAAGTTAATGCTTACCAACCAACGTGGCAATTAATAACCAATGGATTATGGTAGTAGGCGACCTCATGCTTCAATTCTAGCAGAGTGTTGGTTCCAAAGATCCAATAGCTGCACAATACAGCCTACTCTTTCAATATCATAAGCAACCAGAGGAAGTACACACAGACGGCCATTTTAGTAAGCCATATTTACTGTTTTCATTTGGTATGTGATTCTGGCCGAATAAATTATAATAAAAAACCTTAATAATGATTATACAAATTATTCGGGTGAAAGTTTTGTCTTACAGCAGTTAAAATTGACGTTAATAACATCAGAAATAGCTCTGTTGCTTACTATAATGATGGCCAAATGATACTTCACTTTTTGGGCTGAGTAGGCTATCTACATTATCTTTGGTTTGTACTCAAATGATGAAAGGTCAAGAACCCATGCCCATGCCTCAATGGTTCCCTGTACTCACCTGATGGAAGGAGTCCTCAAAGAGTGTATTCCTAGAGACGTTGATCTTGACGTGGCTGGGCAAGGCGTTGATCTGACACAGGTAGCGGAACTGACCCAGCTTCCACCTGAAACTGCGCTCGTATGCCACGGGAACGCCGTAGGCACCCTTGGGTCTTCACACAGGAAGAATCAGAAAGACATCAGAGTGTCAATCACTGAGATGAATAGACCTTTCTTTTATTTACAAACATTGACTTGTGGTTGGCATGGGTGGCCAAATGTTGCAAATCATTTCGTCTTCTCGAAAGACGGCGTGACCAAATTCAACGTTTTTGCAAACTTTCCATAGCTGTACAAAATACATACCATCATTGCTTGCGTTGTTTCCATTTCATTGAGCAATATCTTTCAATGAAACCTTGAATAGGAAATCGTAATCACAGAAATTGTCTGTATCCATAAGTGCAGATTCTAAGCTTTTACGGTAAGCAGAGCCGTGAAAATTTGCGCCGGTCAACAATTTTTCTTTTGGGTTGAGTCCATGCTGGACCGACTGATTGACCTTTATATACTCACCCTTTTGTAGCATTTGGTCGTGGATCGTTGAATGTGGTGGACTTGGTGTTGTGATCCACAAAGTAGCGGACTCCCTCCTTGGTGTAGCGGATCTCCCAGTTGTCTGGTAGGGGATCTTCCTGCATGCTGGCACTAGTGAGTCAAGAAAATAGATAAAGCATAAACAAATCAGACATTAGTAAATGGATGTCAGAAGCTGGAGCCTGAGCCTGAGCCTCCGTTTCGTAAACGCCCTATAAATCCTTACAAGACGACTCCTCATCAACACTGATGCATTTCCCTATTTCAAGGGAACAGGGATTCCATTCTGATTTGCAGAATAGCATATGCGTTCATTCATCAGAAGGATGAACAATATAGATGTGACACGGACACCATCACAGATCACTGGTGCCCTGACCTGGTGGAATAGCTTTAATGCATACAATGCCAGGGGGAAAAAAAGTCCCACTGCTTGCCACAGCTTGAGCAATGGTCAGCAAAACCCTCAAGATCTGGGGCCAATTTCATAGAGCTGCTTATGCAAAAAATGTGCTTAAGCATGAAAAGTCTTCCTTGATTAAACAGGATACTAACCAACCAAATGTTCTCATGTACTGATTTTATTAACTAAGGCTTTTGGTGCTTAAGCAAATTTTGGTGAATTCAATCGTGATGCACTGCAGGATACGATGGGTTATCCTTTGTTAAACATGAGTTACGATCGATCGTAGGGCTTCGTGAAATCGACCCCTGAAGTGTAACAGTGAAAGGGTCTATGTCACATTCTTCATCCCTTCATCTCTGGGTGTAGCAAATAGAGGCGGAGACTGATGAACAGACAGTGACTCCTACTTACCCTTGCGTCCGCGGATCCTCCCACTGGGTCGTCTTGTTTTCATGATTCACAAAATAGACCCGCCTGAGTGAATCAATACGTTTCTCTGTAGCAGGCGAGCGAGCAAGAAAGGGAGAGAGAGAGAGAGACAGAAAGCCACCAACATATCATTAGAACAAGTTAAATTATGTTGACATCTCGGAACGACATTCCTATTTTCATTCAAGAGAAAAATTAAATAGCTGCTTCTGTTCCGGAAGACTACTACAGTTTTTTAAATTACTTTATACTAATTCTTCACATCTGGGAATAAATTTGTTTTGTTTTTTGGTTCAAGAAGGAGCATGAAATTTCTCTTTTAGATGATTCCAATTTTGGGGCCAATTCCCAACCTCGACTCCGGCTTTGTCTCTGTCATCCATATGCTGAAAATATATGTAGTGGTTTTTCATTGAAGCTGAAGCTCTGTATTCCTTTTCAAACCAGAGAATCTACTTCACAACCGCAGCCAAAAGCCTCTATTTTGATACCCGTTATTTTAGAATGGATTCACGAAATGGAGCCAGAGCTGGAGCTGGAGCCTGAGTCAATTTTTAGCAAATGGTAATGAACTTACCCCAGCCTACGGGTAGAGGACCAAGAGGGTCGTTTGGCTCTACACCACTTCCAGAGGCCTACACAGTAAACAAAAGAAAGCAATGCAAACATTTAGTGAGGGGGAAAAGGAGGAAATAGAAAGTCTTGCCAAATTTACTGAAAATTCTGGCGAATTTTATATCAATTGAGTGACCGATATTTGTGACCTCATGATTTTCATTCATTTTAATGCAAATCTGAAATTCCACGAGAAAAAAAAGATAACACACAAAAAATCGGGGAAAAAAGCTGCAACAGATATTAGGGAGAAAATAGCTGTTTGTGCAATGTGCACAAACTTGAAAAGCTTTGGCCTGTATACTGTACTGACCGGCAGATAGAGTCTTTGCTGCAGTTGTTGCATAGTGGTGTTCTGTAGGTGGTTATGTTGTCGTTGCCACTGCTGGAATGTGCGTAGTGAGTCCACCGTGGGCCTCTGCCATGTGGTGGTCCGTGTGTTATGGTCCACATAGTAGATCCGCCCTTGCGGGTCCCTCCGCCTCTCCCATCTTATGGGCAAAAATAAACAAATCTAGAAATATAGTCCACACGAGTATTGAATTAATCAAAATTATACAAACCAAACAATGACCTGAAATATAGAAAATGCTTGGAGTTACGAGGGCCTGGGTCCTAGTAGGATCTTTCTCAATGGCTAAAAGAGTTAGGAGGGCCTGGGATTTTGAACCTAGCAGGATCTTTCTCAACAGCTAAGAATTAGGACGGCCTGGGTTTTCTATCCTAGCAGGATTTTTCTCAATGGCTAAAAGAGTTAGGAGGGCCTGGGATTTTGATTCTAGCAGGATCTTTTTCAACAACTAAGAATTAGGACGGCCTGGGTTTTCTATCCTAGCAGGATCTTTATCAACAGCTAAGAGTTAGGAGGGTCTCACATTTTGATCTCTATCTTTCAGTCGTTGCACTTGTGTTGTCAGGCTACCTAGTGGTGGGATTCGAACCTGTGACTACTTACCCTTGTGGTAGTGGCTGCGGTCTCTCCCATGTGGTGGTTTGTGTGTTGTGGTCAACGTAATACGGCCGGCTGTGCTGGTCAAGCCTGACCTCCCACCTGAAGGGTCAAATCAGTAACAAAATATGTCCCATGAATATCAACCAGTGGTGTACTGCCAGAATGAAATGCAAAGGTTGAAATGAATTTCAGTCTCGTGGTGGCCCACAGGGCCCAGTGGACATTGCACTGCACTGGCATTGTTCCTCAAATCAGTGGTCCGATGATTGTTTTTGATGACCCTGATTATTACTGATAATTTCAACCCCTGGTTCAGTTCATTCAGGCTTGGATAGCAACTTCACAGTGGTATATGGCACCCGGGTGCTAATATTCCGCAGTCTGACATAACTCCAGCGGCGTGAATGGAATATTACGCCAACAGGTAACTCACCTTCAAAACAAGACAGTATTAGTTTGTCTGTCGCACAATCTTATTAAAAAACCAATGGAAGGTTGGTTAATAGTTTGTGGGTGTGTAGAGAGATCAGACTGGTCCCAATTTCACAGAGCCGCTTGGTGAGGAAATAAAAGTTGACAAATTTCTATGCCAAGTTGGAATGGGCAGGGAACCAGTTACATAATTTTGTATGTCTCGAACAGACTTGACAACAGGTAATCAGAGTGCTTGACAAATTTGTGTACTGGGCAGCTCTATGCAGCTCTATGACAAATTGAAACGGGCAGGGAACCAGTTACAAGTGTTACACATCTCTAACAGACTTCCAGCTGGTAACCCCAGTGTGCAATAAAGATATATGAGAAATGCTCAAATTCTATAGACAAACTTCCATAGGCCGGCTACCCATGAAAAGGGAGTATGAATTGTTAAGTTCTTCTGCTTGATTGTTTCTGTGGTTATATTATCCTGATTATGACTGACCCAGCTGGTAGTGGTGTGTTGTTCATGTCGCTGTGTGCAGCAGCTGCAGGTGGTACACCGGGCGGCGGTGCGACGTTGCCTTGTGGATTGCCTGGAGGGGCGGTGCGGGCGGGCGGGGCAGCTGGGCTGTTTCCTGCGGCAGCTGGCAAAATCAGAGTTGGATGCAAAAGTTGAGCGTTCAGTGAAAATACTGTCTCAAGATTATGCCAATTTCTTTTTTTCAAATCAGTCTGAAGTTAGATTAAAGGTAGTATCATACTTTGGGGTTTTTGCCAAAGAAATGCACATTGCCAAAAATATCAAGGAAGATACAGTAACAGTCATCTGTGACATTTTCAGTCCCATACGGTGCCCACTTTTTTAGAAAACAGTGAAAAACGCCCACGGTATTTTGAAATCTTTTCACTGCTATCTTTGATATTTAAAAGATCAAAATTGTTAATTTTGGTCATCAGTTTCACTTTTTTCTGTATACATACAGCATTTCAGGCAGAAAAATATTTAATGGTATGTTTCTACCATCACCATCTTTTATACCCTGGAAGTTATAGGTAAATCTATGAAGATTTCTGCTTCGGTATGCTACCAAAGTATGATAGTACCTTTCAAGTTTGTCTTTAAAGTTTCTTAAGAATATCTTAACTTCGTTTTAAACTTGTGTGACATCTGAGTCAAGATCTGTTTTTTAAATTTTAAAGTGAATTACTTGTTTTTCACATTGAGTCATTTAATGTTCCAATCATAAATCTACACATGTATCATAAAACACATACCACAAGAATGTGTACACGTTTGACCCTATGCAGAGTAAATTCATTGAAAAAACATGTAAATTCATATTATACCAAGATACTTAGCTTGTACACAGTGCAATTATACAAAAGAATACGTTTCAGGAAAACCTGTGAGGTTTGAAATTCTACCTGGAGGGGGGGCTGGTTGTGCCGTTCTTGCAGGGGGTGGAGGGGGTGGTCTCCGCCTCCCAGCACCTGTTTCTGTTGCCGTCGATGACGTTGCCGGTGCTGCTGGCGATGACGCTGCAGCAGCAGCGCCAGAAGCTGCAGAAGCACTTGCTGAGGGCCCTGAGATGTTTCCTGAGCTAGCGGACGAGGCTACGGCAACTGCAGCAGCCTGGGATGCAATGTCACCCGCGGTGGGACGACCACTGTTAGGCTTGCGCGTGCTGTTGCTGCTGCTGGTGCCACTGCTGCTGCTGCTGCTGGCGTTGGTTGAGGGGCCATTTTGAGATGGGGAGTTGAGTGGGTTAGTGCGCTGCGATGGTGGGGTTACTTCACTATGGCCAGTAGTTGATTGCAGACCTGAAAAATACAAATAGATAACCATCAATTTCTTTTTCACTCACTTTTCTTTCATTTAAATGATTGATTGATTGATTTGATGTTAAAAGGATAAATCTTTTACTGTACACACGCACTACAGCGCCACGCTCGGTGACCTAACGCACAGCCAAAACTACTTCAGTCGTGAATTGTTTTCAGAGAGCAGGGAAATCTGAAACGCATTGTGGATGGTCAGTTGTAAAAAAGAAAAGCTGTCTCTAAACTGCCCCGGTAATCGGGTCCTAGTCTGAATGCAAGGGTAGTCCTTTCATTACTGTCCTTCTTCTTGTAAACATCTATCAGCACAAGTTGATTCCCTATCAGTGGCAATGTGACAAAGACCCTATGAGCTTCACAACATCAGATCCTCCTAAGTAGTGCTGCAGCCATTCCCGTCGATGATTGGGTGCCTTACCATTTTGTACGGGAGCCCCCAGCCTTTCCATGACCTCAGAGCTGAACTTCAAGCCGTCCAACATCAAGTGGAGCTTGCCCTTCTTCTGCGAGTTCCCCTTAGCCGCCGGCTGGAGGTCGATTGTGTGCGACAGATTTTCAACTGAAGGAAACAAAAATGAGAAGAATGAGTAAGGCTTCCGGCGACACCATGTATAAGAATCTCTTTTAGGAAGATGTGTGGTCCTGAAAAGGACCGATGATAGCGAGAAGAGATGAGAAGAGATTACAAACTGTACATGAGGGATTAACGATTATGTGCGACAGCACAAGAGGGGCTAGAGAGGTCACAACTGTTGATAACCAATCCAGATGATATATACTTAAACCATACATGCTTACAAAATTTCCCCCATTTTCACACATCCCATGGCACTACTTGCTTAGATTTGGACAAATAAGCACCTTTTTGTTTAAGCTATTCACAAGCTCCAAAATTGACGTCTTCAAGATTGCGCTACATATGACTTTGCATATAAATATCATACAATGATGTTATTGTCATTGTATGATATTTGTATTAATTTAATTTATCTTGACTTTGAATACGTACATGTTCCGCTGTGCTTGGACAGGAGGGGTAGGAGCTCTAGCTTGGCCGAGCCGAGGGGAACGTCGCTCTTGATGGAGAAATGGTTGAATACTTTAAACTCGAGTTTGGCCGTGGGCTTCACCAGACTGCAAATTGTAAAAACAAAACAACAATTTAAAAAGGAAAAAGTAAGCAACCCACAATGTAGGCCTACACATCCATGTTTGACACAGATACGTGGTTTAATGACACCGTGGGTGAAACTGTGGGGCCTTGCGGTTTTAGACTATAACCAGTTGACAGGATGTCCTGTGACAAAAGTTGGAAACCAAATTGGTAACAAGAAGATGTCATGGTCAAAGTGCCACAGGTTTGTCTGACCTGGTTTCCTCCTGTCAAGGTATTTTGGAGTAAGTCTAGGCTTTCTGCTTGTTCTCACAAACACAAACTAGCTTTACCCTTTCTCATTGCTTCAATGTGGAACTCCTCTTGTGTATTCCGAACCTAAAGAGGCTTTTAGCCTCATATGGGGCAAACTTGCATCCAAAAAGCATGAGAAGTGAGTCTCCATGAAGTTAATCCCAATTCCTTTCCCCGATACTTCAGTTCTACACAGACACAGCCCCTCCCCAGAGCTTGCATGAAGCTAGCCACTTACACGGTGAAGTGCTCCTGCCAGGCGGGGTTCCAGGTCTTCTTGACCACCTCAGTCTTGCGGGGTGGCTGACCGTCCACCGTCATCTCCACGTAAGGGTCACCCTTGCTGAAGAAACTGTTGCTGGTGTCACGAAGCTCAGCTGAGGAGACTACATATAGTAGGTCAGACAGAAAGGTCATTGAGGTTAGAGGTGCTCATTACCACGTGTCACTTCAGAAAGACTGATTCAGCCTTTTAAGTCATCAGGCTTTCACAAAGTTCTCAGTATCAAGATTCACAGAGAAATGCACATCTAGAGAAATGCACATCTAGTGAAATGCACATCTAGAGAAATGTACTGGCAGTTAACCACTCAGGAGGAAGTTACCACAAGCAGATGCCATCATCGAATGTCAGTTGCTCACTTTAGGAGCCCTGGCTACAAGCCAACTACTCTAGATATATGCAGGCCCCTCTATGCATCAGGTAAACTATAAGCAACTGCTGTCAACATGTAAGAGGGAAACTTGCCTTGCCTTTTTGGTTTTAGGGGACTCATGAGAATTTTTTCGAAAGCCTATCAAAACAGAAACAAGACAGTGGTGAGTGTGCCTTCCTTGTCTATCAAGTTTGTGTAAAACCGCTGAACTGAAGTTTTTATGATTTATGAACCAAAGTTCACCAGAGTGTGTACTAGCCAGAACATCAAGATCATATCTCACTGGTCCTTTTTCAGAAACATACTTTTACAAAAGAGTTCCATGGTGTCTCCGACAACTTTGCTTTATACAAGGAACTTGTAATACTGAGAACAGAAATCGTAGGCCAACTACTATGCACAAAGGTCACTAGAGGTTACACATCCTGGGTCGGTTTCTAACCTGTGGGTATTTCCCTCCACCAAGTACCAGAGGGATCACATTATGAATGAGGCTATGGGAGCTTCATCCTGTTGACAACTTGGTGATAGCCTGAACTGACCTTAACCTTTTTAGGGTGGCTAGAGACCTCATGGATTTTTTTGTGGAGGTTCCACCACCTCAAGCTAAAATGTTGAAAGGTTTCACGTATAGGAAACTATTTTGAGACCCTTCTACTTATTTTCAGGAAAAGGAGGCTAGTTAGTGGATTCTAATCCCAGGTCACAGCATAAATGTAATCCTGCGACTCCTAAGTCCAAATTAACATTGAGCTGCACCTTCTCCAGTACTTTCTAATTTAATGGAGGACAGTAAATGCTCATGGTGCAACGGAATTTGCTGATGCTATGAACAACCTACAAATCACTTCAAAACTTGGTTGGTGTTGACACATTTCTAATGAAAGTCTTTGTTCAATACAAAACTGAACAAACATGTGTTCTGAAAGGACTATATACAAGATGTCGGTTGAAATGAAATAAACAACAAATGAGGTTTACATATGATTTGATCACTTGAATTGGGAGGGCTTGAAGATTGCATAATCAATTGCTCAACTGACATGCATAAAATAACATACAGCATTAAATTCACACACAATTGAACATTTCTACTGCCAATCTAGTTTCAGATATCCCAGCTCATAAATAACTACTAAACGTCTGTGAAATTCCAAACTCTTACTTGTGACAACAAGCTGTGAGAGTGTTGGCACTGGGTCAGCCATGATGCTGGATGTGGGATTATGTGTAAGATCTTTGGCAGCTGGGATCTAGTGGTGTGCTACCTGAAGAGAAAGAAGAATGAATTCAAAAGATAAAATAGTACTCCTGAATTCTCTGTGCCCTTGAGAGGTCCTGAATCCATCAAAATCTGCTTGGATGTTTGATAGAAAGGAGGAATTACGTGGCTCTTCAGCAGTTGAGTTAGGGATAGAGTTCTGAATCTATAAAAACGGCCTGGTGGGATTTTGATGGAAACAGTTACACGGGGCTTCAAATTATCCTGTAGTCTGGAATTGCGTTCAGCCCTGAATCCATTTAAATCTATCACAAAGCGGGATTTCGACTGTTTAAGAACGTGTACAGCATTGGTAAAGGTGACAGAACAGCATCCACACTTTGTCTAATCCAGCATGTACATAGGTCATTCGTTGAGCTCAATCGTACATCTGAGTCCCGACTCCCGACAAAATAGCAAAAACCAAACTCAATTTTTCTTATAAAACATCGAAAAGGATTTTTTATCTTGCCAAGATCAAAAATGTTTTTGGTGTTTGGTTTTACTCTTTTGAAATAAATACACCATTTCAGGCAGAAATATTTGAATGGTATGTTTCTACCCAGCACCATCTTCATACCCATACATAAATCTGTGAACATTTCTGTTTTGGTTTGTTACCAATGCTGCAGCTGTACATGTACATGTATGCCCTTTCACAGGTAAACTTTAACAGCTCTTTTTTATGGTCATAGAGAATTTGTGAACAGGTCACTATATAAGAAGTGGCTTACTTTTCTCAATTCCTTCCAAATTACAATTTAATAAGGAATATACTACCTGGTTAGAGTCAAATTTGTTCTTGTCAGCTTGTCCCCAATGACTGGTCAACTAGTCAGTAAATGTGCCCTCGAGCCTATAATTATGCAGTGATTCCTTGATTACAGCTTCGGATCAAATCAGTTGTTAAAACATTATTTGGTCCTTATACTCTGAGGATCACTCTCTTGAGCCTCATGATCTGCCGAGCCTACCCATTGTCATATCTCTGCTTGAGAGCGAGTTACAAAACCATCCTCTTGCCTCAGCCACTAAAATCCCATTAACATCCAGCATGGCCATGGGTCTCACCCCCATAGATGATGATGTGTTAACTACTGGTAGCAGTGGCAGATGGAGGTCACAGTAAACCTTTTGTTGCATCTTTGGACTCCTAATTTACATTGTTATATTTCAACAACTTACATTTTTTTAAGGGAATACTGCAAAACTGCCTTAGTAACATATAAAAAAAAGTGGCTGGAGCATTTTACGACTTCATCTTGGGCTCACTGAATGAACAGCGACCAAAAAACACAATGATTCAATACGGAAACAGGGTTGTATTAAACTGCCTTTGTGGTGAGTTTCCAAGGCTTAACAACAAGATTGGGAATCTCCTTGTGGCCCGGACTGAATGATCCGACTAGTGTTCCTGGTCTGATGGGACCCATTCATTCAGCCATTCAGTTTATAACACCATTTGAGACGCATGAGTGACTCACATAATGGGATTTGATATTTCAGTTAACTTGTGCACGTGGTGCTTATAATATAATCGCCCATTGATTCCAAATTCATATTGGTTGTACTGGGAGTGTACACAGTAGACCCCCACTAGATGTACACAAGGAAGTACATATGGCGCATACAAAGCAAAATTCACTGACTTCTTTATAGTTCTAAATGTCGCCTTACATGACTAATGTGTAAAATTCCCCAGAGGTACTGTATTTCACAACTATAAAATTGCTTTGAATTTACCACATCCAACGCTGTCATATTTGCGGTGCGTGTGACATACATTAATTCACATAGACAAGAGTGCAGCATGACTGTACTCCAAAATCTCCCATGCTATAAAATGGTGGTCTATAAAAAGTAATTCTGTTCGACAATTTTACCTACAACTCCATATGCAGATGTGTTGAATTTACACTGAAGCATACACAACATAACAGCAATTAATGCTGTCCACCCTCAAACCACTGCCAGCGCTGGATTTCATAGATGACCTTGTAAATGGGAAACTTTGGAGAACCTGTCTTCAAGTCAACAGCGCACGCATGCTCAGCTCAGATACCATAACTGTTATGTCTGTTATTTAATGGACCATTCCAGCTTTGTTCTTAAGCCCGCCCACACACGTGTGTTTTACATACCACATATGTGAGTTTGAAGAAGGCTTTCATGGTCACCTGATTAAAAGGTGTCCCCCAATTGGTCGATGCGGACAGTTTGATTGACAGGCGGGAAGAGTCCATTTGTATCAGGATGATAGATACATGAGTTGGCTGATCCATTTATGAATTGACAATGATGTGGACCTATGCTCAGTGTCTTTGAGTTCCTCATGTGATGGCTCGAGTGGGATTCAAACCAGCGACCTAATGCTCACTGGTACAAACCTTTTACCAACTAGGCAATCAAACAACCTGGAATTAATCAGGACTCTATGCTTAATACATGAGGCTTCATGCTGGCCCAACGTGTCCTGTATGCTGAAGTGATACTGCACAAGGCTGCAAATTGGCAAATCAGGAAGTTTCCTATTAAATCAAAAATGTCCCCCTGGGGATTTTAGGGTCAACTTACACAGGGGTTGGTAGGTTATCTTGTAGGCAATTCTCCTTGCACTTGGAGATTGGTGTGTGTGATGTTGGTGGTGACTGGATGCTACGCAGAGGTGACTGGCTGCTGGTAGCACGATGGCAACTGGACAAAATGGACGAGGCTGGATTGGCTGGGTTTAGTCGCAAATCGCTCACATCATGGCAAAGGCAGTCCGGTCTAGCCTGTGCAGCTGATAAAAGCAAGAGAAAGAGCAGTTGTTTAATCAAATTGCTCAATTGATATTGTTCACTAGATGATTACAAAACTACCATATCATTTTATGCATTGGGTTATAGAGGGTAGTGAGGGCTACTGGTATTTCTTGTAATTTGTTACAATGTGCTACACTTAATTACAAGTTGCTACAATGTGTTGAATTTGCTATAAATTGCAACATGTTGCTAAGCCCCATAATAAAAAAAAAATGCAATCCTTTCAGACAATCTTTAAAAAAGGAAGAACAAATTACTTGTCCATTGAGAGACAAAATGCCAGATAAGGTGTCGTTTTGAACTATAATTAATGTGAGATCTCCTAAGTCACGGGGCTCAGTTCTTCTCAGAACCACTCAACTCACAAGCGATTATATGTAAAGGGTGTCATTGCTTGATCAGTCTAAATTCTCTAAATTCTCTCTCAGTTTAGTCAGTTGCTTCCAAGTAGCCTGTCAAAATTGATTTACTAGACATGGTCCTATTTTTGTTCTCAACAATTTCCATGGCTTCTCTACAATTTACAAATGAATACACAATGGATAACTGCAGCTAGATGGATGAAGATTTAAAGGAAGCATCACACACATTGTATTAGTGAATTAGTGAACACTGCTTGAATTTGCCCAGTGTGTACTAAAGGACAATACATGTAGGTGGCCAAACGTGCAAATGCCCACTAGCACAAAGCAACAACTACAAATCATCCCTTAACTTTGGTTCTACAATGACTCATTGGTACACAATTTCAGCAAATTGGCATTTTTTGTTTAGTTCACTGGCAAGGCAACCAACATGTGGATGTAAAGCCTGCAACTGGGACAGGGCCCTCATAAATGGTCCACCTTTAACAGTTGTTTGGAATACCAAGGTCCAGCCATTACATCCTATGTAAAGGAAACCCAGAGGAATTCCTTGTTTATTGCAGAAGAACTATTTCCTCCAGTGGATGGGGAGTTCAAGAATTTATCTTGAACTTGCCCTTGAGTTCACTGGTGACTCAGTAGGCCAACGTAGTCCACTCTAGATTGGCCAACGAGCTCATAAAGTTACAGTGCATTGGATTGGAGCCAGGGCCCTTATCGGTTGAAACCCTGGGATGTCTAGTCATCTGTTTGATAACATGTCTCAGAGTTTTGAAGACTCCAGCTCCACCAATCTATAGTGTAATTAGATGTAGCTTAGAGGCAACATCATACTTGATGGTTTTTGTCAAAGACATGCAGATTCATGGGTAAAAATATTTTTAAAAGATACAGCAACAGTCATCTGTGAAATTCCCACTTTTTGAGAAAATAGTGAACAACACCCACAATATTATAAAAATCTTGTCACCATTATTTTGTTATCTTTAAAAGATCAGGCAGAATAATTATAATGGCATGTTTCTATCATCACCATCTTTATACCCTGTAAGTCATGGGTAAATCTGTGAAGCTTTCTGTTTCAGTATGCTACCAGAGTATGATACAACCTATAAGTGTAAAGGTTTCATAAATTTAACATTCAAACAAACTGATTTTCAGTGGGAACCTATTATTAACAACCTATTTTTGTCTCATTTTGTAATCCAGTTGGTTTGACTAAATAAATACCAGTCACTTCCTATATTGAATTATTTGGTGTTGTTGTTATGAGTAACATTTGTTGACTATCTTGCTCTATGCTGTTGATCACATGTGCATTCACTGAAACAAGTTGACTAAATATAATTATCATGTGACTGCACTGCAAATGACACATGAGAACATGCAGGAAGAACCACACAGCAAGACAATTCACCACAGTTTACATTACATTACAGGTTCACATACTGTATATCACAAGGCATACAGTGATACAACCTTCCAAATCCAAGGGTTGTTGTGTCCTGAACTATACTCTAATCTCATTTGCATTATCTCACAATCTCCAGTTAATCTCTGGTCTGGCACAAGTAGGCCTAACTGTTAACAGTTATCTGATCTAGGTAATATGGCATGATGTAGTCCTACACAGTCATTTAGGGACTACAGTTCAGAGTACAAAGATCATAATAATGTGTTGAGTTTGTGTATGAACAATTTTGTTGGCACATGGGACATATGTATGCTAACATGTCTAATTTTAAAACAATCACATCTGGGAAAATTAATCATTAATTAACTATTAAGAGAATTAAGTTAAATTTTCAAAATATGCCCAGCATTTTATTGTATTTGATTGGGTGAGGCCTTAAAAAAATGGCAATCAAAATTAGCAAGGAACACACAAAGTAACTTTGCCACAATGCTGTGCACAATTGCAACAATAAAACCTATTTGGTCCCAAAACAAATTATATAAAAATTAGCATGACATACATAGACATAGTCAGTTCAATGTCCCACATATCATATAACATAATCTTCGTGCCTGACAGTGTAGGTCACCACCGCTGTGACTTCCAAAAAGCTGATGTAATGATACCGCAGGAACAAAGTTCACATGTACAACGTGTGTGTATAAATACATGTAAGTGTTTGCACAGTGCAAATTTTCAGGTGATGGGTCATCATGTGACACGCTTATAATTACGTCACTATAGATTTTTATAAATTAAAATCCGGCTTGGGCAGTGAAACCAAAAGACGTGTACAATCACATGATAGGGTGTTTCCAAATTTGTTACAAAAGTTCAGTAAACACTGATTGTGCATTCTGCCCAAGGGCTCAGGGGTGGAGATAGAGGGTTATGTCGAAAACATACATCATGTACATGTATGTCAAAATCTATACAGAAGTTCTCTCTACTCTAGCTAGTCTGGGGCATGAGATAAAATACAAAGGCCGCTGGATCAGTCCAAACCATGTAGGCCTACATTATGTAAAAGCAATGTGCACTAGGAAGGTGGGCCAACATGTGTGTATGAATAAGGACTTAATCACATCAAAACCAAAATGTTTCTGTTTTGATACACACACTATACAACTTTTCCATGCATGAGAATTGTTTAAACTCTGAGACACTCGGAGAACTTTTCTGAAAGCCAACAACTTTTTTTTGCTTGGAGCTAGAGGGCCTGATGAGTTTCGATCCTAGCATGATCTTTATCGAAGACTTCACATATTTATCCCACCTTGTACACAAAAACCAAGGTGCAAATTTCTTCTTTAGAAATGTAGGCCTACAATTTAAAGAAGGCAAATTCTCTTTAGTGGACATTCAGGCTATAGGGCTCCGTATTTGCACATGTTACATTACATTACTCATTTGATAGCAATAAGTACCGTGGTCGATTTTGACCAAACTCATGTTAACAATCAATTGTAGGACTTATGCTGCATCGCAGCCCCACGTAGAAGTTGTAGGATACGATGAATTATCCTCCGTAACTTGAGTTACGATTGAACATAGGGCTTTGTAATCGACCCCTGAATTTGAAGGTTCTATACATTGCCTTAATGAATTAATGCAATGCTTGCAGTTAAAAAGCACTGTGAAATGGACATGGTAATGTACCGGTAAACTTGACACAGAATTGGCTGATAAGTAGCTCCATGAACTCGGCCCCAGTTGACAGGTTTTGGTTTAATAAGTAGGGATTTCTGTGAGGGGCATTTGAACGATTTGGTTGATACATTGCAGCAACAAGACCTCTAGGTTGTGGGGTAACAGAATTCAATTTAATTCCGAGGCCTCGAGGCTTGAACTTCATTACTGAGTGTGACCAGGGTCTGGCAATCTCCTCTAAATGGTATTAGGGAACCGTCCTGATGAGACACACTGACATGTCCAGTGGAATATTTCAAGGGATAATTCAAGGCAACGGCCAGGGGCCATCAAGGCAATCACCCATGGCAGCAAGGCCCCATAGCCTTGGTAAATTTGAGACCCTGAGCAACAAGGCAATAATGGCCAAAGGCACTAAAGGTGCATTCCATGTAATTGCCCCTGCAGCCCCTTTAGGTGGGATCATGCCCCCCAGAGCACCAAGGCAAAATTGCCTCCATTGACTGTGGTATATTTCATGGCAAGGCAATGCCAAGGGCATCCAAGTGAATTTGCATGATTTGCTTACGTAATAAAGTTCACGCCCTGAGCAACAAGGCAAATTGCTTCCATGGCCTCAGTCAATTCAAGGCCTCAGCCTTCATTATATAATGTATAGGCCGAGTAAAAACATAGATTTGCGGGTATTAAATTGGACGTTTCCTGAATTCACATGAGTTTTCTAGGACTATATGCCTACATGCACACTCTATAGATTGCTTCCATGAGTAATCGTGTAGTCTTAACTGTCATATTCCATATGCTTGATAGAAAACTAGAGCCAGTCACCGACTATACCTATGTACACGTAGCACTGCTGTTAACCATTTGACTTACACAAATTTAACTGTCTATTTTTTTTCTTTTCAAATTTCAACGCATCAATAAACCAGACTTTTGTGCTTGCTTGATGGTAAACTAGCTGTGGGCCTTTACGGAGCTAATGTGCATACTTGTACTGATAAATCAATTCTCATGAATGTAAATGTGTGTGTTTTTAATACACGACTGCGAGTGCTACATGAACTGTTTGTCATTGTTGATGTATGGACCTTTATTAAGCACAGTACATGTACAGGCCTACATCGTTTAACTAATTCAGCAATACCCAAGGCCATCAGTGGGTTCAACCTCAGCAGTGCATGCAACACCTACACATAGTTCACTGGATCACAATAGGGTTTGAGTCACCAGGAAAAACCAAATACACACAGATGACAAATAGTCACAAACATGTAAAATACTTACATGTCCCGTAATGTAGATGTCCTACAGCTGTACGTGTAACATCAGGACGATGTATTTTTGTGTGTAATTTCCAGATGTTACAGGGCATCATACTAAAGAGTGCAATGTCATACTCCACAGCACATTCAACCATTGTACATTTATGTACACATATTCATGAATGTACTTCCCTATGGTTGTAAATGAAGTATTAGCTTATAGTCACAAGGTTACACAATAGGCTTTTTAGGCTTCATATTTCCTTCATTTTATTTTTAACACTACCTCTCGTAAATTATACATACATCCATAAATGTATTACACTTGTCACATGTATTATGTACAAGTTTACTGTTAGTAATCAAAATGTTGCACGCCCTTAATCTGCCCAAACTACCTATTTCTAATGGCCAAATTCTGCTGAACACCAAAGAGACACAGGTCAGACCAAAGTCCATTGTGAAGAGCCCAATATTTAATCCTTAGTGAAGATCTCCTGCTCTATAATAAACACACACATACAGACACATGTATTGTATGTATGCAGTGTTTGCTGTTATGCAATGACTATTGTTGCGGCCTTGGCTCAGTGTGACCAGTCTAAAAAACACCACACAACTTGGTGAACTGGATGATATAACAGATTCTATTAATATAATTATTCCCAGTAAAAGAACAAAACTTGGAGGCAGGCTGAAGCAGAGAACAGGTCTCAACTCTCAAGGCTGAACTAGATAGTGAATACCATGCCACTGTTCACATTATACCGGTACATAACCTTGTATATATTGCAGGCTTTGCAGCTCATCTCTTGGCCAAGCTGGGCAAAATCATACACATGTGGTTGGGAGACTGAACTGGGGACCCAAACTTAAACGCAATATGCATTTTTATGCCAATGGTATTGAATGAAACTCTTCCACGAACTTAAACCAGGTTTCACGCTAAACATCTGCAAAAAACATCTCAGGTTTCCTAAGTCTGTGTTTCCTAAGTCAAGTCTGTGGCACTGGCAGACATGAAATTATATAAAATTCCACAGAGGGGAGAATTGGTGTGGATAATTATGACTAAATGGCTTGAGGATGCATGCTACATGTGCTACATGTGCTATTTCTTTACATAGTCTGGGTAAAATGTAGCAAAGACCTTCTTCATTTTAGCATGCATCTAAAGTGCTTTTAAATACTTTGGTACCCGTTGGTCAGTTTCAAATCTTGACAAAATCTGGATCATAAACCACAAATTACGACGAAACAATTCTTAAAACAAACAGGGATGTACACTTTACATGTATGCCATGACCCTGCTAAATAACACCAAGGTTTACATGGTAATATTTAATGCATGAATAATTTCATTTTATGACTGTTTCATATTGATGCTATTGGGCGGGGCCCCCTTCATGCCAGAACAGAGCTAATATTGGGTGTTATAAATGCATTAATTCTTCCCTAACTGTGTGAAACAGCTGTACATCATTCAAATTACTAATAGTTGTATATCAATTGTTTTCAGCAACAATGACATTGAAGTATGACTGTATGTCATACATAGCGTATGCATTCACAAGGAAATGTTTACACAATTTTCACAATAAATCCCAAATTGTCTGTGTATTTACTTTAATTTGTATGCATCAATACAATATGCTATTAAGTACTAGCTTGAGATCTCTATACGACTTCACAAAATGAGTCTTGATTTACATGGTGCCTACAATAAGGTTAACATTTTAATTAAGTTGGTCAGTTTATGTCATCATGCATGTCATGAGAAATAAAGCAAGCAAATTGAAAAATTTATGCGTATTTAAAAACAAAAGTGCAGAAAATTTTATAAAGCTATGAAAATAGATTGAGTTTGCACATTCTGACACACAGTAACTGGAGCACTGTACTCTGTTTTTTAATCATATTGGGACCCGACAGTCTTACTAACGCCTCAGGAATTGTGTGTTATTGGAGAATGATTTGAGTACAAATAAATGCTCTGTATAGCTCAGCGCAGAGTGATGTCATTTCAACTCGTCAACCTTGGAGCTATGAAAACAAAGTGGCAAGTTGTATGGGTTTTAAGACAAAAAGCTGCCAGAATTATTTAATCACCAAATAAGCACACTTCAGGGAAACTGACTGAATTTAGGAGGTCGCCGGTTTGAGTCCCGCTCCAGTCAATTTTTCTTTGTTCACTTTCCAATGACTTTAAATTCAGTCAGTTTCCCTTGTGGTTATTTGATGATTACATAAATTAAAAAGACGTATCCAGTATCCACTTTGAGTGATCCCCCATGTACCGTTCCCAGATACAGCATTGCTGCGCGTATCGATGAAATGATCCTTGGGGTGTGGCAGTGTGTGCATGGTTTCATGGCTTCTGACTGCCAAACGAACAAAGATAATTGACTATTGGTGTCACCACCAACGTAGGGCTGGATGGCTCAGTTGGTAGAGCGCCTGTACGGTATTCAGGAGGCCGCCGGTTCGAATCCTGCTCCAGTCAATTTTTCTTTGTTCACTTTTCAAAGAATTGTTTAACCTTAGAATACGGTAGGGCTGAGTCACATTTTTTGTTCCGAAACCCGACCGAGTTTTTTCGGTCGGGATCAGGTGTTCCGATAAATGAATTCACGAACAATGACCTACTTTGGTGACCCCCCAAAACCACAGGCTGATCAGCTAAATCTTACTTGAATTTCAATCAGTCATTTTTGTCCTATTGGCTAAGTAGAAACATTGTGAAATCCTTCCGAAATCAACGGTCGCACTGTGAGGAAGACCCTTCCTCGGCCTCCAACCCGTAAACAATCATCGCGCACGCCATGCCATTGAATTTCCCATGCATGATACTGGTACTCCACGTAAAATGCACCAGCGAAAGTCTCAACAACGTTGAGAAGCTTTTAGGTAGACGTTACTACCTAAGTATGTGTGTAAGTGCAGTCAATAGAGGGCCGCCCAATGTGATTAACCACAGTCTGATCCAACAAAATTTTATCCATGTCCGCCGCGCGCGGGGGCGCCCTATGGGCTGAGGGAAAACAACAACGAAGGTCTTGGAATCAAGACTACACATGTGTGGAGCAGAGCCACACAAGATGGCCGACTTTCGATCGTGGTCGTCTGGTTTTCCGTCGGAAAACCATCGATTTTCAACACACGGAATGATCATGAGTACAAATAAATAGGCTGCATTTCATCCCTGACAATCAGAGAAGAGATGGAGCAATTTTCAAGCTAATTTGCGATGTTTTTGTTGTCATTTGGGGAAATTTTCGGTGCAAGTACCGTGAAGTACAATTTTTTCCGTGCACAACACATTTAAGTCAATAGGCCTACAATTCTCTTGGGCGCGAGATCGACCGTCAATCCCAAAATTAAAAAAAGGGAGTTCAGCGCCCAAGTTACTTGGTTTACCATTTACCAATTTGTGCCATTTTTTCATCTGTGATTCGGGGAACTCTCTGTCTCTGAGTGAGTCAGTACTCTGACTTCTTAAATTCTTGCAAAATCTTGTTAAAATTAAGCAGAAATTAACACATTCCTTTCTCCGTGGTCTTTTCTAGGCAAAGTAACATGACGTAATATGTAACATGCAATCGGTGAACAAAATGTCAAAGTTTTTAATGACACAGTGAAAAATTATTACACACACTGAACTGATTGGCACAGTATGCACAGTGCAGTATTGAAGTGTAACTATAGTAAAGGGACGGGACACAGCAGTGACGTACATGACCCACCAAACAACCAACTTGTTTTCTCTCTGAAATTTACCTTTCCTGATCACAACACGCTAAAAAATGTTCATTTTCTGTAAGACGGGGGTTCAGGGTCCACTTACCATTCAATGTATTTCCCCTTAGACTCAGGGTAGACGACTTATTTGGAAGAAGAAAAGTGTAAATTCCGCAGTTTTATTACATGCACAACCGTATTTTGATGGTGGCCAACCCGTTCGGTCACGTGACGTTAGGGGCCAACCAGTGACGTCGCCTGTAACATGACCGTGTGGTGGCGCTCTTCACAATTAACGGTGTCAAGAATCGACAAAACTGCCGAGCGCATAAAAATAATGCTTGAGCAGAAAAAAAAGTTGTTTTGTACCAGTTAGTTGTTTTTATATTAAGCAAGGTTCCGTGTAATGTATGTTACGAGCATTTGTGGCTAGGCATATATTAAATGTCAACTTATATTTCTTCCTTAGCCCGGCGCCACTTTTTAGGCCAAGGTGGTGCAAAGGTAGCTGAGGTCTGTTGAGCTGTTTAATTTATTGGAAATCAAATCCAATGAGCAAACATAAGAAAAACTGAGTCGGGTTTTTGCTATTTCCTCGCGACTCAGATTTTCACATTTTCACAGGCTTATTATTTCATGTATATGCTGAATCAGGCAAAGTCTGTGACCATTACCAATCATGTATTATACCTTTAAAGGGTATGGGCTACCACACACTGCCCCTATGTGCTTTTCAGTTCAGTTCTATCATTTTGTTGAAGAAAAATTGTCTACAAGCAATAAAACAAGAACACAAAAATAATACAGAGCTGTAAAATCACAAAATCAAATCTGTTTATTGGGTTTTTTTTATTCTTCTTCATTTACACCAGAAACACCTTTTACAAAAAGAAGCAAGACTATGCAACAGAACATAAAAAAGTCGGCCATCAATGACAAACAAAATGTTCCATTTAGTGCTTTCTGAAACAAGAAGATCCCTTGCTATCCAAAAAAGGCTTACCAACAAAAATTCCAGAATGAATATCAGATACACAGAATTTAGAACGCTTAGAATTCAAGAATGTTATTTCTCATACTATTAAGCAAAAACATCATAGTGCTATACACAACAATCAGGTGGAATTTTGGTAACAGGTCAACTCGCCCCCTAGCCGACTCGCCCCTTACCGACTCGCCCCTTACCGCCTCGCCCCCTGACCGACTCGCCCCCTGACCGACTCGCCCCTTACCAACTCGCCTCCTCCCCGACTCGCCCCCTGGCCGACTCGCCCCCTAGCCGACTCGCCCCCTGACCGACTCGCCCCCTGGCCGAATTTTGTGTTTTTGTCCTTATGACGATGTTTTTGAGTTTTTGTGACCCTTTGAGATAAAATGACAATTTTTTTGTTTTATTATTCGATGTTCTTTCTTAACATATTTTGTTACAATTTTGTTTTAAAATGTCTTGCTTTAACTTTAAGTGTTATTGTTGACATTTTTTGTAGACCTTTTTTTATTATGACGATATGTTTTGTTCTATGGTTTGTTTTAAGTATTGTTGTTTACTTGTTTTTCTTGTTTTTAAGTTGCGTTTTTGAATTTTTGATGTTTTTGGTTCTGCAAAGGAAATATTAATTAAATTGCTTGAACTGCAATCGAACCATGCAGGAGTTTGTGTGTGGACTTGGTGCATTTTCCATTCTTAATCATAAAATGTTTGACATAAACACATAGTAGGCCCTACAAAAGGGTCAGAAGCATTTGGTTATTAATTATGATGCCTAATTAACTTCGCATTTTGCATCTCATTTCTGAATAAATTAGGGGGCGAGTCGGTCAGGGGGCGAGTCGGTCAGGGGGCGAGTCGGCCAGGGGGCGAGTCGGGGAGGAGGCGAGTTGGTAAGGGGCGAGTCGGTCAGGGGGCGAGTCGGTCAGGGGGCGAGTTGGTAAGGGGCGAGTCGGTAAGGGGCGAGTCGGCTAGGGGGCGAGTTGACTTGTAATCGGAATTTTGACAGGTAATCCATGCTTTTTACAAGTCAAGCTTTTTGTGCTTAAAGTGCAATAATCTGCTTGCTTAGCATGGAAATCTTCCTTGGTAAACACAGACATAACAAACCAAATGTTCACATGTTTCCCACTTCTGACTTGTATCCATCTTTTGCATGTTTTACAGCAAAACATTCACATGCATGGTACTTTAGTTAGTAACCTAGGCCAATTTCATAGAGCTGCTTAAGCAAAAATAAAATTGCTTATGCACGAAAAGTCTTCCTTGATCAATCAGGATAACCAACCCAATTTTCATGTGAGGTTACGTACTTCTCACTTGCATCCGGGCATCCGGCCATTGTTTGCTGAGCATAACATTCACAAGGAGTTTTTGCTGGCATACTGATGTTTAATTTGCTTAAGCAAAAGCAGCTCTATGAAATTAGCCCCTGATTTTACTCAAAGCTGTATTCTACTGTACTTAATAAGAAAATTCTGAAGCTGAAGTATCTCTGTGAAGTCATGTTTTCATTCAAATGTTGTATATTGTGACAAATTGTGATAACAGCATTTACTGCAGAGGCTAACGGCCTCATGAATCAGTGTTACATTCTATGCTTACAAACAAAACATCACAACCACCCAGCAAACATGTCTTTGTGCCATCTTGGAACGTATGGTCATCGTCTACTTGGTTTCCTTCTCTTTCTCATCCTGGTATCGGTAGTGTAGTAGTTTGGTGTCCGTCTGAGAGATGAACTCCCAGCCCGTTTCCTTCATGTGATACACTGTCATCAAAAAAGAAAAAAAAAGGAACATAAGTTGGTACTTCACTGGGCTTGAAACTAGTTTGTGACTAGTTTGTGACTCCAGATTTTGGTTGCAGAGCTGTCTCCTGAAAATAATGGAGTCTCTGAGCAGTCGCAAGAGGTTTAAACATGTTTGATTTTTTGGAGACGTCGCAGAGACTAATGATATCTGAGACGTCTCCACAACTGATAAGTTGGAGACGTCGTCCTTTGGTAAGATATGGCCTATAGAAGGAAAATGGTCATTTGTATACCTTGATCTTTATAATTTCGTTTTAGTTGATCTTGATATATGATGTGTGACATACTAGAAAAAAAAACCTGTAAAAACACGCAGTGACATATTATGCTAAAATATGATTGGAATAAGGATGGCATGACGTTTCGATGCTAGTGCAGGATCTTTCTCAAATCCTTAAATCCTGCTGGGATCAAAATGTCAGGCCTCGTAACAAGCATTATTTCAGGTCAATATTTCGGTTGATGAGCAGTTTGCAGCAGTTTATGATTTGCAGTGACATATTATCTTAATAGTTGTCTGATGAATATGATTATTTCTATGGACTATTGGAATGAACTTACAGTTGACTACACCTCCACTGTAGGCATCCCTGTGTGTGGCGTGGTAGATTGCCCTTTGACCTAGGTCATAGGCCTCCTCCGCTGTCATGTCATCCTTGTGGAAGCTGTCCAGCACACCGTAGGCGTACGGGGATCCAGAACCAACAGAGAACAGCTTGTGGGTCAGTCTGCTACCGTCGCTGTCTACATAATACAAGCCTGGGCCCTGGAAGGAAATGAAAGCGGGATAGATTGATCGTAAGGGAATGGTGTAAGTCACACTTCGGCGTCGTTTTCAGGAAAGGGGGCGAATTGGGCAAAAATCAAGATTTTTTCGAAATTCTTTTGGCCAAAATCAGTTTAGGGTGTTGTAACGGACATCTTGGCGAAAGTGTTTTGGCCAAATCAAATGAAATCAATAAGATCGTCCTAAGTGCTATTTCAAGTTTTCAAGAAGGGGCAAATTCATCCAAAATGCACGTTGTTCTATGGGGCGCTTTCAGCGCGTATGCGAATTTTCGTTTTCACAAAGAGGCAAATTTGAGCGTGACACACCAAGCTTTCACCAAGGGAAGAATTTGTGCGTGTTTGTATGTGGATTTTGGGAACATTGCCAATTTATCCAGTAAAAAAGTTTTCAAGAAGGGGGCGAATTTCTTTGAACGTTTATTACTCCGCAATCAAAAGGTCTATCAACTCTTAATTATGATGTCACGTAAGTGAAAGTCTTCAGCATGAAACCGGTATGAACACCTAATCAACATGTCCTCTAAAAATGGTATTGCTCGACAAAGGAAGTACGTTAGTGCAATCAATCACTAAATGAATTTAACTTGCATTTGAAACTTACCGTTTTGTCCCATCCACATATCATGGTACCCTGTAGAAAGACACAATGAGGAGACATTTGAACGGCATTTGTGTTACCAGCTGGAGCACTGGCTGAAGAAGTTAATCTGTGAGTAGTTAATCTCATTTATATCTCTCTTTGAGTGATCCCCCATGTACCGTTCCCAGGTTGCAGCATTGATGCGTGTATCATTAAAATGATCCTTGGGATATGGCGGTATGTGCGTGGTTTCATGGCTTCTGACTGCCAAACGAACAGAGATAATTGACTATTGGGGTCACCACCAACGTTAGGGCTGGATGGCTCAGTTGGTAGAGCGCCTGTACGGTATTCAGAAGGTCGCCGGTTCGAATCCCGCTCCAGTCAATTTTTCTTAGTTCATTTTTCAATTAATTTATATCTGTAAGGTTCACTGGTCAACAGGGCAACAAAGCAATGACCAAGGGCAACAAAGCAATGACCAAGGGCAACAAGGCAATGACCAGAGGCAACAAGACAATAACCACAGTCACCAAGGCAATTACATGTACCTCTGGACTTAAGCTAAGCATGGTGAAAGTTCTAAACATGGTAAGGTTTGTGGTAGCACCATGTACAAATGAAACCTTTTATGAGTGTGTAGTTCTGAGAAGAACCAGTGGTGAACACACGACGTTCTGAGCAGTGTGCTCTGTTCATCTTCAGGAGGGTGTGACAATTGACTCAACTTACCACCGATAGTCCCATGCCTTTGTAGTTGTACAGAATGTTGGCCAGGAGCTTTGAGGCAGCTGCGACCGATATCCTTTCTTTATTCCGCAGCTCATAAATTCTGCACAAAAAAACATATCAACACAAAACCTGAGCATCACATCATTCAAATGATTTGTCACATTCAACACCACATTGTTATCTCATTAAAGGTAGTAACATACTTTGGTAGCATACCGAAATAGAAATCTTCACAGATATACCTATAACTTACAGAGAATAAAGATGATGATGGTAGAAACATTCTGTTCAAGTTTTTCTGCCTGAAATGCTATATTTATCAAGAAAAGACTCAAGCTAATGACCAAAAACAATTTTGATCTTTAAAAGATCAACAATAACAGTGAAAGATTTTTTGAAATATCGTGGGTGTTTTTCAATGTTTCCTCAAAAAGTGGGCACCATATGTGACCGTATTTGTGCCCATGAATATGCATTTCTTTGACAAAAACCAAAGTATGATATTACCTTTAACAAGTAGCAAAGATGTGAAGACTAGGTTTGATTGTTCTGGTTTTTGCTCAAGTCAACGAATCTATTTGATTTGCACTATAAGTTCCGGTTGGCAATAAAATTAATACATAAATCCTACAGCCTTGGTTTATTCTTTAAAATCATTCCACTGACAAAATTATCAAGAGAAATAGAAAAGAGCGAGGTTTGACAATTACAATGTCAGTGTTGCAACAAATCTTGGAATCGTCGTAATACAAATCCGGTACGACGAAACTAGGAATCTCAGTTTCGTTGACGGATTTACAAATTTGTTGTTGCATTCAAAAATATTATAGGTAATATCATACTTTGGTTTTTGTCACAGAAATGCAGATTCAAGGGCAAAATACAGTAACAGTCATCTGTGAAAATTTCAGTCCCATACGCTGCCCACTTTTTGAGAAAACAGTGAAAAACGGCCATAGTATTTCGTAAGTTTTTTCTCTTTTATTTTTTATCTTTAAAAAATTAAAAATAATTTTGGTCAATAGTTTTACTCTTTTCTGGATAAATACAGCATTTCAGGCAGAACTTTTTTAAAGACATGTTTCTACCATCACCATCTTTATACCCTGTAAGTTATAGGTAAATCTGTGAAAATTTCTGTTTTGGTATGAGCTACCAAAGTATGATACTACCTTTAAATCCACACAGATTTGTCGCTGTCCGGAAAAACTTACCGGCATCGCTCTGCCAAGACCCGTTCCCAGAACATGCAGTCTGCTGCACCGCCGGCCATCGTACCCAGAAGGTACGGGTTGATTTCGATAACTTTCTTGACCGTCTGCGAGGCTATGAACAGATGCACACACAATGCATTACAAATTGTAACAGCAGAAAATGCTGGATATTCAATTAATTATTGCTACAGAGATTCTCCTCTTAATTTTCAACCAAAATATGATGTACTGTTTCTCAGGTTACAGCATTTGCTAATGCTGCTATGTATTTTAAATGATCCTTGGGATATACTCATATAATGGTATGTTAGTGGTTTCATGGCTTCATGACTGCCAAACAAACAAAGATAATTGAATATTGGGGACACCAGCAACAACACCAGCAAACAAAGATAATTGAATATTGGGGACACCAGCAACGTAGGGCTGGATAGCTCAGTTGGTAAAAGCAGCGGTACGGTATTCCGGAGGTCGATGGATCCAATCCGGCTCCAGTAAATTTTACTTTGCTTCCTTTTCAAAATATGATGATATGAGTGTTGTTTCCCTTGTTTTTTTATTCAGAGCAACAATGTTTTGTGACGGTTTTCTTTACCAATATATGGGCCAGCTGTTGCTCGTGAGTCCACAGCTATGATGACGCCATGCTGGAACTTGAAGCCCAGCGTAGTGGTGCCGTGGAGGAACTCGATCTTTGGTGATGTTCCATCGCCTTTGGAAAGACTTTTCAGGAATTCTGCAGGCTTGAGAACCAAACAAAAATAGACATTATTATTAGTTGCACAGAAAAACTGTTAGTGTTACCACACAGGGTCCAACATGCCACACTTTAAATAAGATGCAAATAAGAATAGCATGAAACCTGCTGAACAATGTTAAATTCCTTTCCAAGTGAGTGCAGTTCATTTGCGATCGATCGTAACTCAAGTTACGAAGGATGACCCATTGCAGAGGACCTATCCAACGTAGGGCTTCAATGCATCAAAAGTCCTACGATCGACCCCATATTAACAGTAGGACTGTCTCGAATATATAGAATAATCGAACATCACTCGAATATTCGAAGAATATTTTGCCCGTTCGAATATTCAAGAAAAAATTAACGCGATGCCCAAAGCAGATTTTGTACCGCAAAATGCATTGAAGCCGGCCGCGATCCATGGTACCAAAGCCATCCACGATCTGCAGTACCGTCCGAGCACTATTTCACCGTGCATGTGACATGCACACATTGTACATTCGATGTGTACTGTGCACATGTACATGTACATGTACGTGCAGGCTTCCTGCCGACCATGTGATTGAGACGCGCTGGTGCACGCTATGTGCTGTGTGAAGTTCTCGCTATTACGCGCGCAGATACCAGTCATACACGATGGCTGGCTAGGCTGCACGTGGTGTGCATGCATGGTGCATGTACTGATGTAGCGTGTCTGTGATATGAATACGAACATTGCTTTTGGAGGATTTTTTACCGTTCGTTTTTGGACGGTGAAATGAAAAGTGTGTTTCTACTTGGCCAGATGGACAAAATAACCAAATAACCAAAAAAAATTTCTCGATTTGAGAATACTAAATTATTCGTTAATGGACAGCCCTAATTAGTAATTAACAGACGATTTTCAATGGGAGACTTTGGAGAACAGCGCATGCACACGCACAACAACGCAGGCGCAAAACAACGCGCCCATGGTCACAATTGCGTGAGCATGCGCTGTTGACTTGAAGTTGAAGACCCGTTCTCCAAACTTTGGAGAACCGGTCTTTTGGAACAAAGTCTGCCAAGTGCCATTGCCAGACATTTCCATTGTCAACAATGTCGAAATATTGTCATAAACATAAGGCAAAAAATCAACGCAAACCTCATCAACTGCTGGCACGGTGAACTTGGGATTTTCGAGGGGATCATCCCGGAGCAAACTGACGTCCATACATTGCTGGGATTTGGCTCCAAATCCACTCAAACCTCGATGGAAATCGAGTCCGCACACAGATTCAAGCGCCATGATGCATGCAAATAAAACAAATTCTGCAGATCATGCAGTGACCAGCGCCCTCTATGGGTCTGAATTGCCCAGCTGATTTAGTCTGGTGACTCCTGGCTTCAAGATGTGGTCTGGTAACCTGACTGCTAATGAAAGCATTGATCACAATGGCAGTCCCTGGGAAGAGAAGCTTGTCCCTGTTGAAACAGGTGAGGAAATCCCCCTTTTTCTTGGAAATGTAATATGCCAATACTCCCGGCAGTAGTCATGGCTTTAAGCATCTTATCAGAGTTATGTTGTCCCCATGGGATGGGCTGGTTTAGCTGAAAATGAAATGTTGGAAATTTTCAAAATGCGATGCAGCAGTGCGCGGCCAGTCCAGTGCATGTCAGTGACAGTCACAGTGCGGGTGCCAGTGGCAGTGGCATACATCTGACAATAGACCCTATTGTTGATCGGTTATTTCAACAGAGGGCGACCTTTAAAAAGGGGAGGGCATCCACTATACTCGACGTGCACACGATGCCCCCTTTTGCCCCGCCCCATTTGTTTATGACTAACCATGCTAACCAACTGAACCACAGCTGGGGTTTATTTTAGACACGCAGTCACTAAGCAGGTCTGACAAGTACATGTGACTGGGCATGTATGACTAAGGTAAACAACTGGAATGTGCAGTGTGACGTAGATCCTATTGTTGTTCGGTTATTTCGACAGAGGGCGCCCTTTGAAAGGGTGCATCCACTAAAGTAATATACTCGATGTGCACGCGATGGCTCCTTTACCACCCCATGATGCATTGCGTTGTTGTGGAATATTGCAATCATCATATCATGGATGGGTATGATTTGACCTGGGTATGAATTAACCTAGACAGTTTCCAAGTTGATCTGGTTATTAATTGCACTCAAGTATGAGTTGACCTGGGTATGATTTGACCTGGGTATGAGTTGACTTGGGTTATGTACAACTTGCTAGTTGAACAGGGTATTGACCAGGTTATGAGTTGATCCAGATTATGTTAACAGCTATACAGGGCTAGCGAAACCTGATGACTCTCAGCTCATTTGTCTTGATACTTGCTGGTCATCTTCAGTACAGAAATCGCCATTTCGCTGATTGACTGTTTGTTATTGTTCTTTTTTAATTTGGCTTTCCTCATAGGTTCGTCTGCACCTAAACCAAAGCCGGAAGTTATCCCAGACACCAAAGAACTCCAGTAAGTTGTACGAGCTGCGTACCTACACACTGAAACCAGCACACTTCAAAGAATATCTGCAACTAACAAGTGACAAGTTTCACTTACGGACCACTCACTCCAAGTTGTGTGGCTTTTGGATTACCGAGCTGGGAGGACTCAATGAAGTCATCCACATTTGGGAGTATGGTATGAGAGTGATCTTCAGCAATACTTTTTTCAACTGACTTTGAAGAACATTTTGCAAAATTTGGAAATATGATCAAAGGATATTTTGTTCAATTTATGGCACTATGAAATGAGTGAGATATCATTTCGGCGCCAAGTCATGTTAATTT
The DNA here is from genome assembly GCA_963971285.1 of Astropecten irregularis. Classification (NCBI taxonomy): domain Eukaryota; kingdom Metazoa; phylum Echinodermata; class Asteroidea; order Paxillosida; family Astropectinidae; genus Astropecten; species Astropecten irregularis. The sequence continues at coordinate 15,734,333 of OZ020246.1, forward strand.
CACTCAAGCTGATATTTGTATATTAAATTGCCACCTTCTCCCTTTAATTGCAGATAGCCTTACCCATAGGGCTGGAGTTCGGCAGAAACTTGCGTCAGACGAAGTCTGGACGGAGACCTACTTCAAACCAATCGCACCTTTCTTAGTCAAACAGGACAATGCCATCTTGATGCCCTCGTCACTGAAACCGCTGGAGGATTCACCGATCAAAGAAGGCGGTGAGTGAGACAATTATGAATGGAATGGAATGAATGAAAAATTTGTAGGAAAACATGCAGTAAGCAATCTGAAGATGCCTTCATACTCACGTCAGTGATGTCACCTCCCACTTGATAAGAGGAACACTCCGACAAATGTAGAAGGTGGTGGCATGGCTATGTCTCACTGAGGTGAGCAGCCACCTGACAGAACAGACAAACAAGCAGACATACGTAGAAGGTGGTGGCAATGTCATGTCTCTCTGAGGTGAGCAACCACCTGACAGAACAGATAAACAAGCAGACAGATGTAGAAGGTGGTGGCAATGCCATGTCTCACTGAGGAGGGGCAACCCACTTGTCAAGGGAGGCACACGTATAAACTTCCCAAGTTGTGCAGATTGACATCTGGTGGCTCTAGCAGCTACCCTTCCACTCTGATTTCATCCTCTGTGTCTGTAATATGTTTCAGGTGCTTATGAGCTGTGCATTCACCAAGCCAAGCCAGGGAGCGAGGGCCTCCTGATGCAAGCTGTTCTGAACAAGGCCAAGTTAGTCGGCGACTCCGGCAGCGGCAAACTAATGGGGCTCTTCTCCACCGATGTTGGTCAGAATAACACTGGTAAGACACCTTACCTAGAGTCAGATGTTTGATCACCTTTATAATGTCCTCTACTTGTACTGTCCACTCTAGATGCCAGGCTCTGCTCAGCTGAGCAAATCTTGTCTACAAGATCCTCTTTTTGTCCCCGAACCCTTCTCCAAGATTCATCTGTTCAGAATTTTGAATTGCACAGACTGCTCTTTTCAAATCTCCACACAATGGACCTCTTCACAATGGACCTCATTTGCATAAAACTCTATCCTGTGCTTTACAATACCAAGACTGGTATTAACTGTACTCTCTTGTTTGTAGTGTACCACCTGTGGAATTATGAGAGTATGGACAAGAGACTGGATATCAATGATGCCCTGGGTGAGTCCAGTACAGGTAGGTGTCAGGATGGAGGTACTTCTTTTTTTCCCTCTTTTATTTCTAGCCCTATAGTTAACAAATATGGTCTGCTTTTTAAGCTACATTTCTGATGAAGGAGCAATTCTAATAAGTTTATAAAAATACAAGTAATAAAGTGCTGCAAACTGCTCATTAGCCAAAATGACCTGAAATATATCTTGGCGGCAGGATCTTTCTCAAAGGCTAAATGTTTTTAAAAAGAATGAATATCTTTTCAAAGACCTGGTGGTTTACTTTCTACTCATAATCCATCACATTTTCTTCTGTTATTTTTTTTTTTGCAGGAGAATTGTACAATCATGCCACTAGCATGTCCAACAAACTGATGAATCCTTTTGTGGTCTCACCACTGAATTAGAGCTCGGATCTAGACGACATCATGCCAATGGGAGACTTTTTGAGAGTCGGTCTTGAGTCAACAGCGCACGCGCACTTACGCGCACTTACGCGCAATACAACGCGCGCATTCTCACAATTGCGCAAGCATAGTTTGCGCATACGCTGTTGACTCAAGACCGACTCTCCAAAAGTCTCCCATTAGTACTTTTTAGTCCAGTATGTGAAACCAGCACCATACAATGGTTGGGTGGTCACCAGGGCCAATTTCATAGAGCTGCTTAAGCACAAAATTTGCTTAAGCATGAAATGTCTTCCTTGATCAAACGCGATTAGCAGCTTAATGTTCATGTGATATGTAATGCTTTTAACTTTTAATTGATTTTATTTACCAAATAAATAAAGAAAGTAGGCACAGAAGTGTCTGACATTTATTCAAAATCAATTTGAATTTGTAACCAGGGGCCAATTTCATAGAGCTGCTGAAGCACAACATTTGCTTAAGCATGAAAGGGTTTCCTTGATCAAACAAGATTGCCAACCAAATTTTCATGTGATGTTTACTGCTTTTAACTTGTATTCGGCCATTGTTTGCTGAGCATATCATTCACAAGGAGTTTTTGGTGGCATACCATACTGATTTACTTTACAAAGGTTTTATTAGTGCTTACCGGTAAGCAAATTTTGTTGCTTGGAAGCAGCTCTTTGAAATTGGGCCCAGGTGTCATCATGTAGCCTGGCCAACAGTAACCAAAGGCCACATGCAGTTTGCCTATTGTATTCCAAATTTTATACAAAGTTGCAGGAATTCTGTCATTTCAGTGTCCGTTATACCTCGTTGTTTATAATTTTAGTTTTTAATTTGGTGAAGGGGAAAATTGTTTGTCTGGTACCAGGACTCGAACCAAAGACCTCTGGATTAACAAACCAGTGTCATCTGAGCTATCCAGCCCTATGATAGGTCATTTCTATTGGCGAATATTTTTTAGTAAGAAACCATATACCTAGGCAATTGAAAGTACTACATTGTTATCGCATTCAGACATGTTGTTGTGCTTAAACAGTACGGTCCTTTTGTTATATAATCATTATGGAACTCTTTGTTTTAACTTGGAGTTAAGAAATTTATATCGATTTTCCACATCTCGCTGCTATTGTCAGTATTTGCCAAAAACAAAATGGAAAGGGAAACTAAGATTTTAACCTTTACAGGGTTTTGTACCTAAAAAGGGACCGGTGTACTGTTTCTTCCTTACTTTTCTTATTTCCATTTCTCTAATTATTTAGCCTAAAATAGTATTTTCCTTTATTTGCAGTTTAGGGTCTGATAATGTATGAAAATTGGCAGCTGACAAGCTAAGGTGCCTTACAATGATTGACAAAATTATTTTTAAAATCTGTACCGATGTGACTCTTTGTAAATTGGACAAAGTTGATTAAATTCTATCAAGATGCCTTATTTTTACCAACATTTTGTCTACAATAAAAGTGTTTAATTTTTGTGAGTTGAAGTTTAAAGGTAGTATCATACTTTGTTTTTTTGTCAAAGAAATACAGATCCATGGTCTCTTTTATTTTTTATCTTTTAAAAGATCCAAAAAATAATTCGGTCGTTGTTTTACTAATTTCTGGATAAATACACCATTTCAGGTGGAAAAAAATTAACGGTATGTTTCTACCAGCACCATCTTTATACCATGTAAGTTATACGTAAATCTGTGAACATTTTTTTTTTGGTTTCTTACCAAAGTATGAAAAGGTAGTATATCATACTTTGCTAGCATACCGAAACAGAAATCTCCACAGATTTAATACCTAGAACTTACAGGGTATAAAGATGGTGATTGTAGAAACATACCATTTTTTTCTGCCTGAAATGCTGTATTTATCTAGAAAAAGGTAAAACAAAAAGTGGCCAAAAGCAATTTGGATCTTTTAAAGATAAAAAATAACGGTGAACAGGTTTTAAAAATACTGTGGCCGTTTTTCACATTATTATTTTTTTTTGGGGGGGGGGGCATCGTATGAGAATGAAAATTTCACAGATGACTATGTTTTCCAGCAAAGATACTATGGCGAATTGTTTGTGGAGGCTACCGCCGTTTGAGCTACTATACCTTTTTGGGGGTATCCACCATTTTTAGGCACATCCACCTACACAACTTGTTGGCAATCCTGTTTGCAACGGCACGTCGGCAACCGTGAGCGGCTGCAGGCTACCGTCTCGATCTCGCGCCTTTGAGGATGGCGTGCCGCCGCATCGGTTCCAGGTCGTCGTGACCATCCAGACAAGCAGCACAGCGAAAGACGGTATGCCCATCCTCCAGACAAGCAGCACAGCGAAAGACGGTATGCCCATCCGCGCCTCTGCATAATGTTCGCGGCGGCCGGGTGGGGAGTGCCTCCTCCGTTCGTTTCTGTGCAACACCGTCTACCTCTTTAAAACTTGCTCGTCGAGCAAGTCGGCTTCGTCTCCGTCTTCTTCGCGTAAAGCCACACGCGATAGCCCCACAGCGACCAACACCTCCACCAAACCATCTTTGTGGTTTGCTCTGCGTGGGCTTCTAGACGGCCCAGGAGATTATATAAGTCTTCGGCAGTCGGGCCAGGGCGTGGCTGCGTTGCCGCATCGACGGCGGGCAAGAGACTTTGCAAACCCGCCGAAACAAACACTACCCGCCGGCACGACACGGAGTGTAGGCGGCGGCAGGCTCGGCTCCCGAGAGGCATTTACTCGTCCCGCCAAATCATGTATAGCATCGTGGACCCGATTCCGAAGAGCTTTTTCGCCTCGGCCGCCGGCAGCTGAGTCCGGAGTGCCCGAATTTCCTGTCTGGTCCAGGGACTGTTCTCGTTTGGGTGCATGGCGCATGCCGCGCCCGGTGCCGTCATCCCCATACTCTCATGGACGCGGATGGCGGACGTGAAGATCCGGGCGAAGTTGGCGGCGCTGCCATCTCCGGTCGCCGTGCAGAAGAGGCGCCCGTCACGGGCTACATTCACCCAGAGGCGCAGGTATAGCTGAATACGTATGTTAAACGACGGAAGCTCCTCCAAAGGGCGTAGCTATATAAGTGTGCGCGGCCCAAGCGGCCGGCCAGATATAACTTATGTCGGCGGCACGAGATTGCTCTCGTACCGGTAGGTGTTCTCGACTGGGTCGCTCCGGACCGGGACGTTTCGGACCGCAGTCACATATGGACTGGAAACTTGCTTGCTCTGCCATCGTGGTAGCTCTATCGTGCTGATTGAGTGGGACTTTGGTAGCGGAATAATGTCTTGGGCTACATGATGTATTGGCCACGGTCCGAAAAGGTCGGGGGTTGCGGCTGGTGAACCAACTGGATTGCCATAAAGTTGTGTGGGATGGAGGTCCCGTAGTGTATATCCGCTATTGGTGCCCCAAAAGGTATAGCCCAAACGGCGGTAGCCTCTGCAAAAAAATCTTTGCTGGAGAACTTAGTTTGGGCTGGGAGCCTTCGTGTGGCGAATCAGCTGGTGCGTCAAGGCCGGCGCCGGGTGCCGGTGGTGGGCTGCTGAGTTGTGTAAGATGTGGCTACAAATGATGTGAGCCATTTGTTCAACTTGTTGCCATACGGGCGCTCTTTGGACGGTAGCCTAGCCCTATAACCCCGTATAGTAAGTAACCACGGTGTTCTATTTAAAATTGCCCGGGACTAATAACACACAATTGGATTTAAAAAAAAGAAGTAAGACCTTTTTCCTGCTTGGTTCCTTCCTTGCCATTGAAGATTGGCAAGTGTCTAAAATATCTATTTTTACCTCCAATAAATAAGACCTTGGGCCGATTTCATAAAACTTACGACGCGTCGCAGAGTAAAGACGCATCCTTTCTCTATGGACTCATCGAATCTATGCGACGCGTCGCAGCTACGACGGGTCGCATATTGAGTTGCCCTTGTACCAGCCCCGCCCATCTGTGATGGGCCGGTGATAGTGCGCCCTCTGTTGAGGATAGTGATATTCACTGATAATAACATTCGACAGAAATGTTGGAACGACTTCTGCAGCATTTCGTTATTATTTAGTGGCCAATGAGAGATATTTGGTGACTTTTTATGCTCAGTCAAGCGGTAAGTGATGTCAATTTTAGACTAGGCATATCTGATTCCAGTTTCACTGGTCACAGTCGTGTTACGTTACTCGCGAATGCACTGTTGCAGCACTTCCTCGCTACAGTGTGCTGTGACTGAGTTACTGTGTCTCTACTCTGATAAAATGTAGATACGCCTGTGGTAAACAAACATTAAAGTCCACAGACAATAGACTTGTTAAGTTGTTGTTATAACAAAAAAGGAACCTGAGACTGAGAGAGGCGAGCGTCACACCTAAACTAGTTCAGGATGCGTACGTGGCTACTTACCGGTAATAGGGGCCAACTAATTTAGCCTTGGCGTAACGTTATATATAGGCCTAACTGTTACTAGTAGGCCTACTTCAAAAGTAGGCCTACTAGTTCTAGGCCTACTACTTCAGTAGTTGCGATAATTGTATGGTTTTTCAAGGGTTGACCTTCTATAGTTACGTCACTGGTAGTGAGTAGTGACTAGTGACTTGCAGGCCTGTACCACACAATCAGTTGATTCATTTTGTGCACGGTTTGTGCTCCACCGCAAGCTAAACTACAATGTCAACAGTTTACTTCTGTATGCAACTTTTCGTCTTGCTTGGCATAAATGCTTACACCCTCAAAAACTGGTACATCGAGAATTTCTTCTAACTCTTTAAGTCTAAATTCTATTAGATGTTGATTTATGGAAACTGTGCATAATTATTTTGCATGATAATCTGTCATTCTCATACAGTATTTGTATTAACACTTTATCTTGCAGACTATTAGCTGTTAACAGCTATTGTCAAACTTGGTCGGTTTCGTTGCTGTAGGTGGTGTTCCAAGCTGGGTGACCTCCCAGCTTGTGTGTCCTAGTGGTCATGTTTGACCAGTTCAAGGAACGTTTGCACCATGTCCAGCAAGATTTATCCTCTGGGTAAGCTCTGAACAAACTCTAAGTAAAAATGTCACGATTGTATGATGACATGATGACATGAATCATACTGCATATAAACTATTAGAAGATGTTGATGGTCATGTAACTGTGCATTTCAGAAAGATTTCTACTGATGGACAATACAGAATAAGTGTTATATCCTTTATGAACTAACTTACCGGATGCAGGTAATGATAACCTAAAAATTTCAGCTATGTAGATTTGGGGTTGCATACCCGAAAGGTGAGTTTTACAGCCCGTGTTTTTGACATCCGATTAGATATACTGAGCCACAAAAGAAACGCAAACGATGGGTCCATTCAATTTATTGTCATGTTTTTAACGTTTCGTTACAGGTGTTTAGATTACAATGTGGTACAAAGTTTCTGACTCGAGATTTGCTCTTGTTGTCATAATTTCAAAGTATACTTCAAAGCTTTAATCTCAAAACACCCTCTCTCACGGGCATCATGTTCCATAGAGTTTGTGCACAGGGTGAACAAGTGTTCTTAGCGTTTCTAACTATGCAGGAATGAATATTGTCTCCATTTTGTTTGTTTGCAGTTTGAAGACTTTGAGCACCAAAGCAAAGGAAGTGAAGAGATCTCATAGGTGTGTATGATCATTGAGATGGTACTGACTTTATGCAATGAAATTCATGATGTGTCATACGGGAGCTTGTCCGATGACAAGAGCCAGCTTTGTCACTATAGTTCTTAACATTTAGAACATATTTTAATAATAACAATAATAATTTATTACATTTCTTGTGCGCCCTTTCCATCCGAGGGTGGATGTTCAAAGGTGCAATTACATAATCAATTAAAAATAACAGTAAGAATTCTTTAAGATTACAGTGAAATACAAAAAACTAAAAAGTTCATTAAAAAGCGAAGGCGCAAATTTTACAGAGTCATCAATCACAGAGAACATTTTAAAGAATGTATTGTAATGTATGTAATGTAAATGAACAAAGGGAAATTGACTGGAGCGGGATTCGCTCCAGCGACCTCCGGAATAGTGTACCTGTGCTCTTACCAACTGAGCTATCGAGCCGTATGTTGGTGGTGTTCTAAATGTATTTTTTATGATGTTCAATGACATAATTTATAATGCATCAAATTTCTCATGTTCTTCCTTTTTATCACTAGGGATGAGATATTTGCACTGAAGAAAGACATGTGAGTATCAAGCTTTGTTCAGAATATGTTCAGCAATCAACTCTTAATTTCATTACCTAGAATCAGTTTTCATTAATTGTGATATAAATGCTTAGAGATTATATTCATTAAAGCCTATATTATTTACAGAATGGTATTGCGTTTATACGGAAATGACGTCCTAACAAGCAACTCCCAATGGGGGTTTACGAAACAGAGGCTCAGGGTCAGGCTCCAACTCTGTCATCCATATACTGAAAATATAGGTTGTCGTTTTTCATTGAAGCTGAAGCTGTTTTTTTTTTTCTCAAACCAAAGAATCTACTTCCGAACCGCAGCAAAAAGCCTCTATTTTGATATCCCTTATTTGAATGGATTCACAAAATGGATCCACAGCCTGAGCCTGAGCCTGAGCCTCCGTTTCGTAAACATCCTATGGAACAACTTCTTGTTTGTCCCGGAACTTAAAGATTCATGCCACACTATGGCCTTGAAACCTAATCACCATCAGGCAAGGCTTTGTGTGCAGCACTGCGTGGTGTGTAGTTGAGCAACTTCAAGGAGATGTAGCCCAAAACACACTGGTATGTCATATTATCATCAAATAGCTGCTATTTGAAGGGCAGTGCAAGAAGATGTTTAAAATGGGGCCAGGTTTTACTGAAAGAATCTTCTCTTTTCCCTTCCTTAAACAGTTCACCATCAGTCCCTACATTATGCAATCATGAGGTTGGAGCAGAGCTTTTGGACAGGTAGGACAAGTTGCATATAATCAACTATAGTTATGTACGTAAACTGTACATATAGTACATTCTTTCTTTGAAGATTGTCATTACATTTTTTGGGAATGTATTTTCTTGCCGCAGGTTTCAGCAGATGTGGAGTGAACTTCACAAAGAAATTGAGGCGTCTGCTGAACGAGCTCTGGTATGTTACATTCATCACCCACTGAAATAAAACTGTGCAAAACAGCAGCCTAAACTAATGGATTGTTCTGGCTTTTCTTTCAAGCCCCACCCACATGTGTGTTTTACATACAGCATATGACAGACTTTGACCTACAGTGTAGGCTTTCGTGATCACCTGATTAAAAGGTGTCCTCACATTGGTCAATGCGCACAGTTTGATTGACAGGCCTGAAGGGTCCATTATATTCTCCATGTTGGTCACAGAAATGTTCATTAATCTTTAAATTGCTAAGCAAAATGTGATGTCATAATCATCTGCAGGTTGTAGATGGCCAGGTTCAGGAGGTGTTTCTGAACTATGAGCGGAGGGCGGAACCTCTTGTCCAGTTGCAGAGGCAGCTCATGGATCTGCCTCGCTTTGTGGAAAATATCCAGCTCCTGACTGCTTCAATTGGTGAGTTCAAGATTCTGACTTCTCTCTATCTACAGAGCTCTTTCCTGAGAAGGCCGACAGCCTGTCAAGATTGGAGGCTGCCGGAAGCAGGAAATAAAGAAATGGATGTAAGCAAAGAAGCGGACAGATGTAGAAGGTGGTGGCAATGCCATGTCTCACTGAGGTGAGCAACCACCTGACAGAACAGACAAACAAGAAGACAAATGTAGAAGGTGGTGACAATGCCATGTCTCAGTCTGACTGAGGTGAGCAACCACCCGACAGAACAGACAAACAAGCAGACAAATGTAGATAATGATACAATGTAGATACAAACAGGAACAAGTTTTTTGGATATGATCATTATTGTTTGAGCTCGAATACTTCTCTGTCTTAACAAGTTGAAATCATATTCTCCTTTTTTATCTGCATGTTGGTCTTTTATCTCAAATAATTCAGGAAAACTTGAGGCTGAATTTGAAGAGGTAGAATCCATGATGATCGGCCACGAGGACCTGATTGGATTCTGCGATCTACTACGCAACAAGCAGACACAGACCAACGAGTTAGCGAGATACACCCAGCAAAGAAAGTAAGCACATACACTATTGGCATCTTGCAGCTTCCTATTTAATAAAGATATTACTAATACTCAGTGGTTCTTGTGTCCTTGAGCGAGATACTTTGTCACATAGTGCTCCTCTACACCCAGGAGTAAATGGATACCTGTGAGGGTATGGCTTGGTGCTTGATTAGCCCTGGGAGTTGAGATGCTTTCAGTAGTGTAAACGTAGCTCAATGGCCAGGGATAAATATACGCGTTGAATAGCGTGCCAGATATATGTACCACTATCTACCAGTGTGATATCAGTGTTGATGTCCTTAACAATTCTTTTATTTTCATTTTACAGGAAGGAAGAGGAACTATTGAGAGGTATGAGAATGTCCCAGGGCCCAATTTTGTGGCATTGCTGCTTAGCGCAAAAATAACATGTTAAGCACAAATGGCCTTGCTTATACAAAAGAAATGGGCGTGCAAACAAAATTACCAGTGACATATATTACTTCTGACTATCAGCATTAGTATTTTACTTCTATGTAGCCTTTGGCCTGTTATCTCTTTCAGTATTATGCTAAGCTGGACATTTTGGTGCTGAGCATAATAATATTTTGAACGTAGAAGCTCCTGCTTGTAATTGGTACTAAGAGAGGTTTCTGGTTTTGCTATTAAAATTTGCATTGAATCTGGCCACTCCTCAGTGATTCATGTTAAAATGCTATGGCAAAAGGATTATTAGAAATCTCAAACTTTTGGCCTGAAATACTATTATTTTGTTTTTGTAAAAGTGTTAAAAACATGTACAGTAGTTGTAAGGTTTTTGTTAATTTTTTTTATAGACTTATAGTAAACTCCATTTGAATGTGCACAAAATCTTGACGTGAGGTCGGAATGGCTTGTCACTAGTTTTTTAACGATACACGTACATGTACCTCTCTGATCATGTGCTCTCTTTCTCTCACTCGGCTGGATCTTAGTTCGCCTTCAAGAGGAGTACGAGCTGAGCATCCGCCTGAAGGAGGAATCGCAGAAGGCCGACAAGATGGAGAGGCAGAAGGCATTCCAGGACGTCTTTGCGGCTGACATGCAGCACTACAAGACCTACGGGGAGATGCAGCGTAAGTCTCATTGGGGTTGCACGCTGCATTCCGCTGCGAACAAAAGCTAGACGAAAAGTCCCACAAATCCTAAACAGCTTTGCCATCATCGCCAAGGTTATGAGAAACATTGTTTTATTCCTTTTTTTGTCACCCAGGCGTGGTACCAGCGGACACGCCCAAACCCTTGTCCGATGTCAGCTCCATCGAGAACTTCCAGATTGCAGTCAACGCCCATGACCAGGAGGCCCTGGATGACTTCCTTGGTGACCCGCCTAGCTACCTGGAGACGAGGGAGGCGGGAGCTTTGGAGGTGGAGAGAGTGGTTGATGATGGGGATGATGATGATGATGATGATGACAGTGATGATGATGATGCTGGTGGGAAGGCTCTTGACGTCATCGAGGAGGAAAGCGAGAGAGAGGAGAAATCTGATGAACTGGAAGTTCCTGAAAGCACCTCAATAGCAGGTGAGCTTGCTTTTGCTCTGGAACTTGTTGGAAGATGCCTCCGACAAGACGTCAATCCTTTTCAATGATAAAGGTCACAGTGGGAAAAGAATAAAAGAATAGAGACATAAAATATATGTAGAAAGTGGTTGGAAGGCCATGCAACGTCTCACAGAAGAAAGCAACTACCTGAAACAACAGCACAACCATATTGATCAGCAAAATGTTAATTCTGAGCAAATGGTTTACAACGATCACAAGCAGCATTCACAACATGTCTTTTCCTGCCATCCTTTGTCAACTTGGTACAGTGGAATGCCGCTATAACGAAATCCGCTATACCAAACATTAAACATTTGGCTATACCGAACATCATTCTTGGCTCCCAATTTGTGTGTACAATACATACAATGTGGTTCTTCATTAAATCACTATAACGAACAACCACTATAACGGACAATATCTGTGCATCCCACCATTTCCGTTATAGCACCGTTCTACTGTACTGTATTTGTTCATAAAGCTCAAAGAACATAACATCTCAGAAAGTCAAGCTCCTTGATGTCAATCGCCCTCTGCACCCAATTAAACTTCTACAATGGGAGACTTTGGAGAACTGGTCTTCAAGTCAACAGCGCACACGCACGCACTCGCAAAACAACGCATGCATTGCTCACAATTGCGCAAGCATGGTTTCCGTGTGCGCTGTTGACTCAAGACCGGTTTTCCAAAGTCTCCAATTAAAAGATTCACTTTCCTCTTGCCTTGCAGAGGAGGATGTCAGCGCCGAGGTCCGCACCTCTCAAGAAGGTCAGGATGAAGCAAAGGCAACAACTCAAGGGGAGCCTACCAGCCAGGAGGATGAAGCTGATGAGGATGATGATGATGATGAGGAGGAGTTTGACACTCCGGAGGAAGGCTCTGAGACAGAAACCAAGTAAACCAAGTATCAAATCATCTCACTCTCTGTGGACCCTTTTGCAGATAGACTGGAAGTGTGCGTTGAAGGTACAGTGAAACGCCGCTGTAACGAACACCGCTATTCCGAACATTTGTCCATACCAAGCATCATCCTTGCATGGCTCCCAAACATCAGAAGAGGTTGTCAAGACATCCTTAGCAAAGGGAGTTGGAAGGACAAAAGCAATTCCTCAAATTTGATAAGACATACCAGTGTGAGAGGCACACCACACAAATTACTATTACTTGGTTCTACTAGGCCTGCTTAAAGTTTCAGCCTATTGATTAAACCGATGAACCTTTTGAAGGCAGTGTTTGTAGTTCGGCTTTTTTACGATTGTATGAAGCTATAACGTCTTCCATACTCAAGAAAAGAGATAAAAATGATAAAATATTAACTTCTTTTGCAGAAACAAAAAGGAAGCATTAGATTAGTTAATCATTGGAATATGACTTTTAATGACGTCATTAATATTCCCTTTTGGATTTGTAATATAGCCCGGTGAAATAATAATAATAATAATAATAATAATAATAATTCGTAATTTATTCCGCGCACACATCTGTCCAAGACACTCGGTAAACTGTCGCAGAAATTTGATTTACTGAATGTTGTTACCAGTGAAAAATGAGCTTATAAGGGTAGGTTGCAGTGTTGTTGCTGTTTTGACTTTGACTTGTGAAATTTGTAACAATTCAGGAGATTTGAATGGAAGAAGTCGACAGAATGTTTATATCCCTGATATTAGCTACATGTGTTTAGAGATAGCTGTGTTAATTCAGCCTATCAAGTGATATATAACAACTAATTGGTAGCAATATATTAGTCTTTATGAACCACTATTTGATAAGTTCTGATGAGCTAAACAGGTCAATGGGCCTTTGCGAAATGGAGGCTCAGGCTCCGGTTTTGTCATCCATATGCTGAAAATATAGGTTGTGGTTTTTCATTGAAACTGAAGCTCTGTTTTCCTTTTCAAACTAGAGAATATGCTTCCGAACCGCAGCTAAAAGCATCTATTTTGATACCTGTTTTTTTAGAGTGGATTCGCGAAATGGTGCCGGAGCCTGAGCCTCCATTTTAAAAAGGCCCTATGACACTTACATGGCCATCTGTCCATTCATTTAACCTAGTGCATTCAGACTAGGTCCCAATTATCAGGGGCAGTTATGAGTTTGGAGACGGCTTTTCTATTTTACAACCGACCATCCACACTGCGTTCAAATGCCCCCTGCTTTCTGAAAACAGTTCATGGCTGAAGTGGTTTCGGCATGTGCACTTGATATGACGAGAACAGCTGGGCGATATCAATTATGAGCCTCTAACAAAAAAATTGTCCCCCAAAATTGCAAAATTTTCCCCCACGAACCCAACATGTTTGGCAGGGGGCAATGGAACAAGTTCCAGCAAGTGTCCACTCTATGAGTCTACGGGGGAAAGTCAGGGCCTAGTCTGAACGCGGTGTTAGTGATGCCCAGTCAAGTCATGGCTAGGAACCTTCATAAACCCATGAAGGTTCCAGCTATCTTCAGAAAGCCCTTGGACATGTTCTCTGGACTATGTTGGTCCAGCAAGGCACCATATAAACTCAAATCTGCACTCAAATTAGCCACTTTCACAACTTAGCCTGAAAGACCCATCTCTTATTTTATGTAATCTTAATGCCACGTTAATTGCACATTTTTTGTTCTCACTTATTATTTCCATACTTTTTTGTTAATTTACTTTACAAGACATTACAAGACAAAAAGCCTACTGCATTTTGAAATGCGGCATATTAAAATCAGAGTTTCCTGAAAGTTGAGTTGTAGTAGCGTAAATGATGCTGACAGTTTAAGCAAAGTGTCTCTGTTAAAATGATGTTGATGTTGCTGGCAAAAGGGGAGCACTGAGCACTTGCACCAAGAATTGCAGATTTTTAATAAAAATAAATTATTCAGAGATTATTTTCTTTTTTTTGGAGGGGGAATATATATTGTACAAAAAAGTTGTATCATAATCATAATAACTTTAAATAACAAAAAGATGTATAATGTGTACAGAATAAATTACACTTTGATATCAATAGAATATTGTGATGTTTGGGTTTTTTTTATTTCAAAGCAAAATTCATGAATACAAAAATGCATTAAGTAAATTCATCTTGTGTTTTAATTTTAAAAACAATTTTTAACAAGGAAAATAATCATTAAGTTCCGTATTACTGGATGGAGCACACTGGGCTCATTCCATGGAGATAACTGAGCAAAAGTAGATATGCTACAATTCAGAAGGGTACATGGTCACAACTTCAATGTACAACTCTTTAGACTTTAACTGGTAACACATGCTTTGTTGAAAGCAGAAATGTGTGTGCTTATAGCAGATATGAAACTGGCCCAAGATAGGCAAATTATTGGGGCCATGTGACAAGGGTAGATTTTTGCAGGAGGTGAGCAACTGCACTGTATGCAGAAGGAAAACTACAGTGGCACTAAAGTTGGGTACTGTCTTACTTTTAGCGTTCCTGGAGATTAGTCCACTCTGGTTAGCTGGTACCCAGACCCAACAGATGAAGAGTCATATTTTAATATTTAATATTCATGATTTACTACGGTACCCGCCGCGATATTGGATTCGATTCACCCTGCAGACCCCAGCTAGCTCGGTGGCCTAGCAGGTAAGGCATCTGCACTAGTAAGCAGGAGGTCGTGGGTTCAAATCCCACCTGAGCAAGCATGTGATTTTTTCTCACGTGCTCTCACAAGCACTGAGTATACAGTGCTCATCCACGTCGGTGAAGGGCAAGCCTTATTTGCATACTACACTGTATATTTACTATAATTGTGTGGAAAAAGCCATCTCATTTTTTATCTTTCCAAGATCAAAAATGTTTTGGTGTTTGGTTTTACTCTTTTCTGGATGAATACAGCATTTCAGGCAGCCAAATTTTACAGTATGTTTCTACTATCACCATCTTAATACCCTGTAAGTTGTAGGTAAATCTGTGAACTTTCTGTTTTGGTTTGTTACCAATGCAGTCAACAATGGTAAATGCCCTTTAAGAGAACTTTCTTTGGGGGAAGAGTTTATTTTTTCCTTAGAATTGCAGTTCTATACAAGTCAGTATTTACATAGCAATTTCAGATTTATACCAAAGTATATAGTGACTTTATATATGTAGCTGCATCTTTTGATAACAAATGAAGATGTCTAAATAAAAGTTTTTAAAATGTACCTTAGTTTCAGGATAAAAATTACTTCTTTTGTGGATAGAAAGGAATTTATATATCACTATTCTGAGAAAATACCTCTGAATGGACGGATCATGAATGAAGCACACAACATTTTTCAGGGATTTTCAAACCAGTGTTTAACTGAAATGACAAATGACAAATTGTTGGTAAGTTTGGTTGTACAATGCAACGCCACTATAACGAACATCGCTATCCCAAACATTTGGCTATAGAGCTTGTGCACTGTGCAGTCATGTGATCAGAACCATTTTGGACGGCAACGCTGTACACATGTATAATGCACGTACGTACAGTGTATGTAACCCACATGCGTTCGCGTAGCTTGCAAATTAACCGGACGCAGAAGTGCGTGCAATGATGCTGTCTGGTACGTACACGTACGCGTGCGCGCTTACGCGTACTGTCCAAAATGGCTGATAAGCTGTCAAGTGACGTCACGTGCACGCTACCGAGCATCATCCTTGACTCCCAATTTTTGTGTAAAATATATACCCAATATGTTCTTTAAATCACTAAAACAAACAACTACTCTACAAACAATATCTGTGCATTCTGCCATGTTCGTTATAATGGCGTTCCACTGTATCAATTTCTTCAGTAGCAATTTGCTGTGTGTACAGTAAGCGGCAGTGCTACATGTAACAATATAAATACAGGGGCAAAAGTAGAACTATATGCAAAATCTTTTCACCTTCAGAGGATCAAATTTACATGGAGTACTAAAATATGAATATATTTAATTAAATGAATTGAATATGAATATTCTGATGGAATTCATCAAAAAGAAAATGCACACAAAGGACATAGAAATAAATATTTTATGTACAGTTATCTAGTACTAGGCAATTTCATCAAAATGTGTCCTTTAAAAAAAAACCCATAAAACTGCACTGTTGAGCCAATGCATTGTAACGTCATAAAACGATTGCTTTCCAATTAAGCTTTCCACAGGCGTGCCTTAATAAAACTGCACAGTGTTGGATTTTGACACATTTAGGAAGGTAGGGCTATCAAAACATGTACAACATAAAAGACTCAAATCATTAAAACTACATACTTTACATACACAGTGCCTATAATACATAGCACTAAGTGCATAGGCATAAATCAGTTGTAAGCAGAACCAATGTAAGCCAGATTAAACTGGCCTGAACCAGTTCTTAAACACTTTGAACCTGTGTGAATCAGTTAAATCCAATCTGATTCAAAAATTGCCATTTCACAGACTGTTACGTACTGAGACAAAGATATAACATACAGTCGAAATGCCGGTATTAGTGGTGCATTATTTGCTTGCAATTGCATTATAAATTTTGATCTTGAGAATCTCCTCTACTTTTACTTGTACCGGTATCTCAAAAATCTAGCCAGAGTTCTGATGTGTCGTCGAATTGCCTTTCCATGGGAAAACTCTGTGGGCTGAAAATTCCTAGTCGCTCTCTGACGAGATGAGACCTCTGTTGTCCGACTCGTACTCAAAGGCGGCGCCAGCTCTCTGCCTGCCAGACTCCCGGAGGGATTTCTGCAGCTTGGATTTCATCCTCCGACTGTCGGCCGTGGCGGTCTGCCAGACGGTATCAAGCTGCTCTTCCACTTGCCTGAAGGTAAGAGAGTTTAACAAAAAAACCTCAAAATCGAGCCTCAGGCTACATTTTGTATGGCCTCAAATGGTTGCGGCAGCTATTAAGGAACTGTGGAAAACACTGATGTGTTTATATACCACAGTCTAGGGGCCTTTCTCAAAACTCGGCTCCGGTTCCGGATCCATTTTAAAATTATGGGTATCAAAACAGAGATATTTGGCTGCAGTTTGGAAGTAGATTATCTGGTTTGAGAAAGAAAACGGAGCTTCAGCCTCAATGAAAAACCACAACCTATATTTTCAGTATATTGATGACAGAGCAGATGAAGCCAGAGCCTGTAAGTCTCTAATTTCGATGTGATACCATCACAGATCTCATGCAATTTTCACCACTCCTACATGTATTTACACAACTACAGGGTGAGTCGAAAAAAGCTTGACTGGGTTTGATGTTTTTCAAAAGAAATGACCCTCAAAATGTCAGTAAAGCATATATGTAACAAGCATTCTCTCCTGCTTAAAGTATTAGAAAAAAAGAATGGAACAAATTGATCATTCCTAAGAGGAGTTATGTCTATTTTAATGAAGGTACTCATTTTCCAAGCTGTCCATCGAATACTTGACAAAACAAATATAAAGTAAGCATTGTAGCTGCGTACGTGTAGCTCAAATGCATTTGGTTTTTATATAAACTTCATATCGCAAGACTGACAGCATGAAGTTCAAAAACTGATTCGTTCTAAAAATTGACTGTTGCCAGTGGCGGACTTGACAAGCACACATACCTTTTTTCAGAGGCTAGGGTGTCCAGTGAGTCTTGCTTCTCTTGTAGTATGGCCTTCAGGTGCATCATTTCCCGTTCATACTCCCTAAGCTGGCTGATATGCGTAGTATCCTGGGCTTCCATACGGCTGGACAGATTGCCCAGTTTTTGGTCGGCCTTTACCTTGTATGACTGCAGTTATTGGCAGAAGGATGAAATGAAAGACTTACAAGAATCCCTTCTCAACCAAAAACACGGATACTGTGAAAACGTCCAAGGCCCAATTCCATGGAATCCGTTACCATAAGCAAAAATTCTTCGCTTACAACAGCAGACATTTTTTGCTTACCGTTAGTGTATTTCATGGGACAGTTTTGTCAGTTTTCTTTCCCGCTACACAAAGCAAGGACTTACTGCAGAAAAATTGTAATTCTGCAATCCTGCAAATTTTAATAGAATGATGGAGATTACCTTTAATTTCTCTTCCAGTCTTCCAATGGTCACATTCCCCTCCATTAGTCGGTTCACTGCCTTCTTCTTTTCCTGTTCCCGACTTCTCGCCTGCAAATTGCGACAGATCGTTCAGACATTGCACTCACAAAAATTATACCCATGAAAAAATGCTTCACAAATTCATTTGCCTCTAAATGTCTCTTGGTCTGTGATGTTATTCAGTAAAACGTTTGACCTCATCAGATTTCTCTCTTCTTTCAATTTTCTGTTTCTTTTTTCCCTACCCATTCATTCTGTACATGGACTGTATAATTAAACTGAGGATAAGAAAATAAAAGAACAACAATGAAACCATTCTTGTCCTCCAACAGACTTCTTTTGTTCCAGGCTGTCCTTGAACTTGTGCTTAGTCTACAGGAGTGTATTAAACTACAGGGGAAATAGAAAAGAAAAAAGCATGCCTTGTCATTGGACAGTATTCAATCACACCATGCATGCACATACCCCCACTCACCACACGTTTGCATGGCCACGTTGCCATGTTTGTCTGGGGTTCGGTGCTATTTTTAGCGCAAGTGCCCAGTGCTATTGGTTTGTGTTTAGTGATGGACAGATGGTGAAAGTAACGCTCTACTGGTGTACAGGGTACTGTCTGTCTGTCTTTTGGTGCATTCGTTTAGCTCCCCCAGGTCGACACCAGTCAACCTTGACCCCATTTTCTCGCTTGTTTTGTGCAGGAAAACACGACCATTCCCAGTAAGGGCTGACCCGTGTTAGCTAAACGAATGCACCCTCTGTTTCTCTCTCCGTATCTTACAACTTGTGTCAGGGCGTCCCTCTCAGCCGCTGTCTGCTCTGCAATCTCCAGCACCTTGTTCAGGTGCTGATTAGAAACTGCCACTTTATTCTCACTGTGTTCCAGTTCTTTTTGAAGCAGAGCTATCTTATGCTGGAGTTTCCTAAGAAAAAAAACAGCAAACGAACGGTCGTGATGAAAAGATAAAAACAGAAATGGCACACATTATTTGCCTTCTTAGTACTTCGGAACATTTAGGCTTGGAGCCTTCCTGAATTCCTTCAAAATACTTCACAATGCAGTTCCCCTTTGGCACATTACTTGTATTCATTTTCAAATATTTCTATGTTGCCTCAACCAAACAATAAAAGGGCATATGAAAAATGTAACAAAAGTTGCAAACGAAAGTGACAACAAAAGTGCAAAAAAACAAGAAAAAGGAAATGGTTTTCAGTTGAGCAAACATGCAATCTCCAGTCTCCACCCTAACCTTCCCAAATCTATGGAAATTCATCCAACAGAAGTGCAGGATCTTGTTGGACACAGGATTGTAGTGCTCAGGCACTATACCATAATAGCGCTCCGCACTTACGTTAAAAATAGCACCGGATCTCTGACAAACATTGCAACCATGCACGTGTGTGGGTGTGCGCGTCCATGTACACTACGCGTGTTAGACAATGTTTGTCTGACAGCCGGGGATTTTGTGACGTCATTAGTGCGGAGCGCTATTCATGCAGTCCAAAGAATGCATCATAGGGCTGTTGAAATTTGTATTCATACTTAAACAGATGATGGGAAATTCCTTACCATAATGCCCAAGGCATTAACATGAAATTTTCTACGTTAAGCAAAGATCAGCTCCAAGCCAGCTGTTAACAATATTCACTGCACTGGAGTTTGGTTGGGGAGGTGTATCATAGCTAAGCAGACATTTACTGTGCTTAGCGATATTGGCGCAGGTACTAGATTTGGGTAATCAGATTTGTACTAACTTCTGGACTCTGCTCATTGCTTTCATCTCTCCGTGCAGCTGGCTCCTCTCTGCATCACCATCAGCCACCTTCATTGCCAACAGCTTCTTCTCCCCCTGGATTGAGGACAGCTTGGACAATACGTTCTCCACTTCAGTCTGGTGTTTCTGCTGTTCCTCTTCCAGAGCCCTTCATTTGAATGGAGCAAAGAATGTATGTTAATGACATGCCACAATAAATGGTTTCCTCCCCCCGTTATGAGAACGTCTTAATGCTGACCAATGACATTTCCTTAGTTCTTAGTTCGTGAATATTCAGAACAGGAATGTGTGAAACAGACAAATGTGCTGTATACCTTTTGTACTCAGAAAGAGTACTCATGTGCTCCTGTATAGGCATCTTGGATTCCGCGTCTGCCAGGGACCGGTCGTGCTGCTGCCTGAGGGCACCGTAGCGATGCTTGAACTCTGTCAGCTGAGCCTCCAGGTCACTCTTCTCTGATTCCTCCATAGCCAGCCGTTTGTTCAGTTTAGAAACTAGAGAGAAGAATTACGAAGGAGGTTAGGTTTGCTTGAGACACGTCCTCGCAAAGCTTCATTGCCACCACCTTCTATATTTGTCTGCTTGTTTGTCTGTTCTGTCAGGTGGTTGCTCACCTCAGTGAGACATAGCATTGCCAGCACCTTCTCCAATGATATCTTTATATGTTTGGTCTCTTGATTTTCCTGTTTTCTGCAGCTTCTAAACTTTAGTTTTACTTTTACTATTTTTAGGAGCAACTCCAAACAAGAAAGTTCTAGATAACAATCAGGAGATATATCATTCTGTGTACACATTTCAGAGAGGTTACATGGGGTGAGTCCGGGTACCTTCAAGCGAGTGGGCTCTTTGGAGGTCCTTCTGCTTCCGTTGTTGGATGTCTAGCTGACCGATGACCACTTGGTTCTCCTCAAGGACCAATCGGGCATGCTCCTGAATACGATGCCTGGTAAGAAATATCAGGACAACGGTCAGGTCGGGATAGTTTAAGTTAGAGAATAGTTAAGAATAGTTACAGAAATCTGTGCTGAGAAAAAGGGAATTTATGCAACCAAAACAGCAACAGCAGCAGCAGCAACATCAACAACAACGGCAACAGCACCAGCAACAATAGCACCACCAGCAGCAACAGCAACTGCAACAGCAGTAGCAACATCAGCATAGCAGCAGCAAAAACAGCAGTAGCATCAGCAACAATATCACCATAGCAGCAATAGCAGCAGCAGCAACAGCAGCAGCAACAGCAGTAGCAAAATCAGCAACAGCAGTAGCAACATCAAAAGCAGCAGCAACAATAGCACCAACAGCAGTAGCCAAATCAGCAACAGCAGTGGCAACAAAAGCAATGGCAGCAACAACATCACCACCACCACTGATATTGGACATGAGGTGCAGTAATGAGGTCTGTAAACCTCTACATTACATCAGGCTTTATGTCTTGGCTTCAAACACTAATTCAGCCAACTATAAAATGTATGTAGTTTGGTCTAGGGTTCGAGTCCCCATTTCCCCTTGTCCTTACCATTCTGCAGGAGAAACAGAAGCTGGTTGTCCCACCTGCTCCAGCTTCAAGTGCAACTTCTGATTCTCGTGGATGACCTCCTCTGCCGACTTCCTCAGACGACCTAGATCTTCCTGAGTCAATCGTATCATGTCATCCTGAACCAAACAAGAGCCGACTCTTAAAACAAACAAATTGACTGAAGAGGGATTCGGACCTGCAACCTCTGAATTACTGTAATCTAACACCCCAGGGAGGCCTGATAGCATCAGTAACAGACTTCTTGTATGGTAATCCTAAGGCTACAGATTCATATCCTGATTTTACAAAATCTTCTTTCTTTCATTTCAAAATTACATTCAGAATGTTCATCCACACTGATGCACATCATGCTCACCTTTTTTTGACAAAATAAAGATATTAATGTTGATCTAGTCAAAAGATGCTAAAATCATGAAAATGACTTACATTTATCAATCATAGCCCTGCAATTTTATAATATATCTATGGCTTACCATACCATTTCAAAGTGGGACATTTTTGCCTTAGACAAGACTGAAACACAAAGCTATTTATTCCGTTTCAGCAAAATAGATATCAGTAAAATTTCCTAAAGACTCCTGCTTGACGGACCTTTTCTTTGAGACTCTCCTCGTACGCCATGATGAGAGGGGACAAGTACTTGGTATCAGTCAACCAGCGGGGTGTCCTACCCCGAGATGGTAGACCTGGAGGGTCGCCCTTCTGTAATAAAGCAGAGAACATCACAGTGCAAGTGGTAAAACGAAATCCTTATTGCTTTATGCAATCTCTTAGCTTAGTGGCTTCCCTTAGACTTTTTGGAGTTTGTGTAATATTGAGTTAGCTTTAGTTTTAATGTTTAGCATAAATGATCCACAGCTTTTTTTTTGGACAATGGGCACATTGTTTTTGTGTTTTTGTACTTCAACTCAGTTGAATGTTGAATTTGTGGATGTATTTTAGTGGAAAGCTGTTCAAGCTTGTGCTTAGTGCTGAGTGTGCAGACGTTTTAGCTGCTCGAGCCCATAGTGCTCACCTGTGGATGGTACTGCTTGGCTCAGTGCTTTCTGTGCTGAATGCTGAGTGGATTGTTGATGTAACAGTGGATAGCTGTTCTAGCACAAGTTCAGCACTGAGCTTGTGGATATATGCTACTAGTGGATGGATAGCTATTCTAGCGACTACTAACCTGTGGAGGAGACTGCTTGGCTTGGTACCTGCTGAGTTGAATGTTGAGTTTGTGGATGATCATCTTCAGTTGTTCGTTTTCCGCGACCACTTCCTCAGCCTGCTGTCTCAACAAAATCTGCTGTGAATGATCTAATGATAGAAACAGGAAAATGTTATCAAACAGCCTTCGAACACTGTACTTGCATAATTCTAATTGGATGGTTTGAATTTGGTATAACAATGTATTAACTTCCAAATTAGGCTTGCCCTTCACCGACGTAGATGAGCACTGCATATTCAGCGCTTGTTGAATGCACATGAAAACATTCATGCACTAGCTCAGGTGGGATTCAAACCCATGACCTCCTTTTTACTAGTACAAATGCAATACTGCTAGGCCACCGAGCTAGCTGGGCTCAGCGGGGTGAACTTAATTGAATCCAATACAAAAACAACCCAGTGAAATTTTCAGCTCAATTGATCATTGGAAACAGTAGAAAACAGCGAAATACTGTTGCAATTTTATGCCAAATTGTGTGTCTCATTTTTTATCTTTCCAAGATCAAAATTGTTTTTGTGTTTGGTTTTACTCTTTTCTGGATAAATACAGCATTTCAGGCAGAAACATTTTTACAGTATATTTTACCATTACCATCTTTATACCTAAAGTTATACATAAATTTGTGAACATTTCTGTTTTGGTTTGAATACTAATGTTGTACATGCCCTTTATGGTCTTAGATTGTATTTCTTTATTTTACTTATCCCCCTTTGTTTTTTCTCTTTTAATTTCTTCAATTTCTCCTGATGTAGACTGACCCTCATCTTTGATGGACTCTGACAGGTTTCTGAGTTTGGAGTTCTCTGCGTGCAGACGGTCATTGACCTCTTTGATAGCCTTGTTCTCCAGCCTGAGTTTGTCACACTGGTGATACGTCTCATCCAGCCTATTCTGCATGTCATCTGGGATAAAACAATATGAAATGGACATCATTGTTTGCTGTTGAGCACAGCCCTGCTAAGTCCAGAATATGGAAACTGGTAACTGTGATTTTAACGTCAGGCTCTCCTAAACTCCAAGCGTTAAGAAAAGTAATCATTTTTGGCGGGGTTCTTGTGGGTATAGATATTCACCATTGATTGATGTCAACCTCTGTAAGCCGGACCTCAGCCTCTCAGAGTCCACCTCCATCCCCTCGGCCGGCCTAGGCTGATGGGGCGGAGGGGACAGGCTCTGAATGCTCCCTTGAAGCAGAGTCTGCGTCTGAGCCTGCTGCTGTAAGGTCTCCAGGAGCTGCTCTCTTTCCCTCTGGACCATCTCGAGCTCCTTCTCCAGGCGGGAGTTGGTCCGTCGTAAGTACTCCTCTTCCGGTGCTACTACGCTGACCGAACGTTGGATGTGGGAGTAGACATCTAATGGAAAGAAGAGGGAAGATTGTAGTCAAAAGGACCCACTGGAAAGGTCAAAGAGAGATGGCTTGTGAAAGACATCACAGACAAGAAATCTCTCCTGCGAGTATTGAAACTATAAATTAATTCAGTTTGTGATCAAGCTTTCTGTGTTCCTTTAATGCCCTGAGCATCAACTCCAATTCCTCATTCTGCTGAGATTATCCTCTACCCAGGATCTAGACTTGGAGCCAAGTCTTTCAAAGTCTTTCTTTCGATCTTTTTTTGAGGATTTTTACCGGCGTCCTCCTTGCTTTGCCGTGAGGCACTCCGAGGTGCTGGCACTGGAATGGAAGACTGCTGAAAGGCACTGACCGTACTCGCATCGACTCGCTCAATTATCTGAAAAAAACAACAATAAAAACATCAAGGAAGAGAACATGATTGAAAAATAATGTAGATTTATAAAAATGTACCAAATATTGAGAATAATATTGAGTCTGATAATATTGACAATGATTAGATAATAACTGACAGAAACTGACAATTGTTGATTCCCAATGACAATAAGGATGATGGTTGGTTGTGATGACCAGAGGCCGATTTCACTAAAGCCGTATTTTGCGATCATCGCTTTCACATTTGATATGAGATGGCTACTTTACGATTGATTCTCCGTTTAGCGATGGATTTGGGCTTTTGTGATGATCGCAAAGCGTTAGTGAAATCAGCCCCTGGACAGATTAAAGCCTCCAAAAACTCAAAATTGATCTTTTTGTTTCCTTCTTCATACCTAGGCTTTGATGGAACAGATAATGTAAAGAATATGACTCATCCCACCAAGTTTGGGCATGATTTGCAATGGTATCCCTGTTTAATACATCAGTGAACTCACACCATTCATTATTCCATTACTTGACGGCGCACATTCTCTGTTCTGTAAAATGTGAATGAAGTCAATCTGCCCTTTGAACAGGGAGATACACACGTGCTAATAAAGAACTTGTATAGAGTAAAGGATAATAGAAGGAGCAATGTCACTTATGTGACATCGACACCGTAAAAAAATTGTGCCCCAATAACTAACATCCGATAATGTATCTCTGTTTTTCTCCTTCGACAGTCAATTTCCCAGACGGAGAAACTTACCGGTTCATGGACAGGTACAGCAGTGCTGTCTCTAGGATCCAGCTTGCGACTCTTTTCACTTTGTGCTTCATCTTCTCTCAAACTGTCACCAGGGCTATGCCGACCCTCTGCCAACAAATACAAGAGTTTAGTCAATAACGAACACAAATTGCCACAGCAACTCACATTTTGAATTTGTTTCAAATATATGAAATGTGCAACAGACTCTTAATGCAATCAGCTTTGTGCACATGAGGACTAATAATCATTCTGTCTGGTTGGGTCACATTTTGGATGTATTTTGTCATCATCTTCTCTTGCCTGCAAGCTCGTAGCAGAGAAACACTCAGAGAGACTTAGCGCAGATCGAGGTCTTAGACATCAACAAACCTGTCTTCTTCTTCTTCTTCTTCTTTGACTTGTCCTTCCGTTTCCAAGGGGGAGGCGGAGTGATGAGATCTGAGAAGTCATCCTCCGGAGGGCTGGTTACCATGGTGAAGCTGCTGCTCTCTGATAGCTCATTTGGCTTCAGCTTGACTGGCTTCTGAGGAACAAAGACGGTGGGAGAAGAATCATCATTAAAAATAGACTAAAACCAAACAAACATGCATATCAATACAAGAAATAAAATGCAAACTGCTTGTCAGCCAAAATAATGACCGGAGGACCTGACGTATATTGATCCTACCCGGATCTTTATCAAAACCTAATGAAAATGCATATTCTTCAATACTTCAATGGTTTTTGTATCTTAGAACCACAAGTCTACACAATGACTTGAATATACCAATTACACATCTTGTTCCAGGAACAAACTGTTGCACTTCTCTTGAATAGAGATTTCCTGCTTGGTGCTACCACAATGTTATACTATTCAACCAACTGAGTATACCTACTTAATAACCATGGTTATCTACTTACTGCAAGGTGTTTCTGCAATGACGTAACATGTACCATTGCAAAATTATCAGTAGATCTGTGGTTCTATGCAGGAACTGCTATAACTCCCGAGAGCCATCCTAAACAGTATTACAGCAAGCTGATCTGGTAGAATATCCACCATGCAAAACTATAGATCTCTAGATGTGATATTGCCTATGCCTACCTGCTTCTTATGTTTTTTGCTCTTGGCATACAAGCTCTCTATGTGGTCAGTTGGTGATGGTCGTCCATCTTTGTGCTTCTTGACCCTTGAACTCAGCGGATCTTCCACGGGTGAGCCACCGTCGATGTCATCTCCTCCCCAGCTTCCTTCCAGCTCTTCCTTCTCAAGAGTGTGGTACATCCTCTGCTCCTGGGATCCATCTCCTAGCTCCGGTTGCCTGTCTGTGGGCTGTGCATCTGTAAGAGGGTCATCAACATCTTCATCGATGTCGTAATCATCATTATCATCATCATCGCTGCTGTGCACCGAGTCGGAGTGGACAGGAGTGGCCAGCTTTGCACGGTTGCTGATGGTGTTCCGCTTTTGAAGGCTGATAGGAACAGTAGAATATCTAGATTGATATGGAAGCAGAAGAGAAATTCCATCATGAAGGAGTAAGACAGGAAAATGAGTTGCTAAACATATGGATCTATTTTATAAGGGTCTCAAACTCAACATAGGTCTCAGTAGAAGAGCAGGTGACGAGTCCATGTTACCAAATTGAATAATGTTGATGGCAGATCAACATTGGAACAGCTGACCAAGGTGAGGCTAATCATCAGCCTCGGACATCAATGTTTCGCTAAAGACTCCGTACCCCTTGCAGACTAGTTAAGAAACTGCTTGTCTACCTTTGTCTCTTGAGATACTGGTTTCTCCACATCACGGGCAGAAACAGGCGGAAGGGGTTAAAGTTGAAGTCAACCTAAGGGACTCACCCAGGGTCCTCGTACTCCTCCCGGTCATCAGCATCATCTTCACTGTCCTCATAGTCATACATACTACTCCTAGCCATACTATTATCCATGCTAGCGGCAGGGCCTTCCTGCCCCTGGCCCTTAGACCACGTAGCCATCCCTTCCCCAGTACTCCTCAGTGTTCCATCCCCAGGAGGGGTGGCTATGACTCGACCGATGAGTGAGGCATTCAGGAGGGCTGATGACAGGGCCGATAGGGGTCGTTCTTCTGGGACCTCTGGTGGGGGCTCTGGAGAACGGGGGACTGCCGCAAACATCGCCCTTGGAAAGAGCGCCGACCCTATATGGGACTAAATCAGACAAAAATGTCATATTGTCACTTTTCTGTCGACCCCTTCGTACGTACTTCTTTTTCAATCAGGTTACATTGAAAGTCATTTGGGTATATCCAGTATCTGGAGCCTTATAATATTAAACCTCATTAAATTAATATCGTATTGGCTAAGGCCACTTATATTTATTATTGTTAATTAATGAGCAGAAAGAAAAGGGGCGATTGAGCAAAATTCTTTTGTTTTTCAAATTAATAATAAACAATTAAAAATGGGGACCACAAAGTGGCATTTCACTTTCTGTCTTCTGTAACGTTAGTACTCATTAAGTTAATAACCCCAACCGACACGCCCAAATTAACAACAACAAAATGCACCTTTTTAAGTGTGATAATTTTGTTTACGGTAACTATAGCAATTAGCAGTACCCAGTAGGCAATCAACCCCTACAACACGCCATACGGTTGTGCACAATGAAATGAATCATGAGTTTATGACAAAAAATGTGATATGAGTTATTTCGTAATTTTTGCCAAATACTGTCTACATAATTCCAGATCTATTCACAGAGTGATCATTTGATCATTTCCTTACCATTGGCTTTTTACTCTTTCCCTTCGATCGCTTCGTGTTCCTTTTCCCAGCCATTTTTAATTCAAAAAAAGAAAACAATAATGCAGTCTAAAAAAATATTACGCTTGTGAATTGTGTTACCGTACCAACGACTGTTTCATATTCGGGTAAACAAATACATGCAAAAGCATTCGCTCGTCCATGCGTACAATTGCGCATGCGTGTTGAATCAACGCAATGAATATGGCGGACATGGAAGAAGACGCGGTACCGACGATTGGTGGTAGATCCATCGATCTATTACGAGTTGTTGATCTGAAACAAGAGCTCAAAAAGCGAGGTTTGTCGATCAGTGGCAGCAAGAGCGTTCTTGTGGAAAGACTGACAGCGGTAAATTGTTCTGTTATGTTATATTTTTATTGCAAATTATATTCTTGATTTCTGAAAAAAAAGAGATGCATTGCATGTTTTGCAGGATATCACTGGTACTCGGCGGTTTTTAACCGTAGGTAATCGAACCATGTTATTTTGTGGGAACCCGCGAAGGAGAACTGGGAAAATTGGATTTAATTCTGTGCTACTCCACCCTCGGGAGTCGGATTATAAATCCATTATTTGGAAAGAATTCCACTGACAGCAAAACTTATTGGATGCAAGACATATTGAACTTCAATCTCAGGTGTATAAAAAAACTATAACACTGGGGTAGCATATCTGAAAAGTGAGATTTTTACTGTTTTTTTTACCTACAAAGTACAAGTAGGGCCTAGGCCTAGTAGTGAGTAGTACAATGATACACTTTGAATGCAGCGGTAGCCGTTTTTGTCATAACGCCCTCTATCGGTCCCATACTTGTGCACAAGTGATGGCCATCAGTGGAATTCTTCCCCATTATTTTCGTAATTGGCCTGTTTGTTGTTATATTGCCACATTTATCTTTTCCTAGGCTGAACTTAGGGTAAGGAAAAGAATTAAGGCTTTGGCAAGTTGCTGTCATTTTGAAACAAGCATAATTTTTGTTTCTGTAGCAAATGTACCTTGAGCGACTGCAACAAGAATCGGTGGAGGATGGAACAGCAAAAAAACAGGTTGGTAAAAGGCGTCGTCCATACAGATACGAACAATTCAAATACAGAATAACCATCAACTGATTCGCTGTTCAATTTTGCTCTTGTAAGTTCTTGCAAGTTCCAATATGGTATGTAAAGAGTCAGTGTATTTCCCTGTTGATTTTAAGAAGTGGAAGTCTCAAGAAATTAATTCTTAAGGGCCTACTCGCATATTTTGTTGGAGGGAAGTGATTTTGATGTATTGGTAAGCTGCCATGAAAGTGAAGTTCAAAAATTCAAATTCGTCAGGTTTTCTTCTATAACTGGAGAGGTAAAGAATTAAAGAAACTCCCTAACCCTGCTCAGTACAACATATCCCAACTGTCTTACTGCTTGTTGGACACTGTTGGATTGAGCATAGCAGTAAACAGATGGTTGATATTCTTGTTGTACTTTGTTGGATTGAGCAGGTTACTCTACAATATGTAAAGTTGGTATGTTTGATTGAGCAGTTGTCTCATTTCTGGCCAAGTGTTGGATTTGTAGGATTCAGCAGGACACTCATTTTTGGCCATGAATTGGATTTGCTGGATTCAGCAGTTCAGCGTAGAACAGCCAGTAGTTATTTCAGAGTTGGATTTGAAGGATTCAGCAGTCCAGTGCAGAACAGCCACTAGTTATTTCAGAGTTGGATTTGGTGGATTCAGCAGTTACCTAATTTTAAGCAAATGTTGGACTCGGTTGGATTGAGCATGGTACCCTGCACAAACACCTAGGGGGTAGGGTTAATCCAGTAAAATTTTACAGTAAATTTGAAGATTGGTGCATTCTTTTGACATCTGAAAAAAGCAGGAAAAAGCATTGATTTACGGCCATTATGGTAGACTAGTGCATCACATACTATCTACAAGTCAGCCAATTAAGCAGCAGTTACCCTGAAAGTGATATTTTTTTCTCCCATTCTTCTTGTAGATTGTAGACGAGGCAGTGGCATCCAATTCATTCATCCAGCAGTATCTTCAGCAGCAGCAGGAACTTCTGCGACAGAGGCAGACTGAAAAAGGTTCATTTTGTTATTTTGTAAAATAGATTCCGCTCTTGGAAAGAGTTGAATTCATGTGTTATTATAGAAGTTATTAAGTTAAAAAGGAACGCAGAATACCAAGAAATTTGTTTGACACCATGTGCAGACTCTAGTGTAAGTTTGTGGCTTTCTGATAAGAGCAGATGAACTTAAATACAGAAAAAGTTTGAACAAAACTAGTAGCTGCATCCTTTGAGGTAATATCATACTTTTTGTCAAAGAAATGTAGATTCATGGGCAAAATTATCAAGCAAATGAAAAGTTGAAAATGAATTGTTTTGGGTCATTGGTTGTACTCTTTTTCTGAATAAATACTGTATTTCAGGCAGAAGAATTGTAAGAGTATGTTTCTATCCTCATCATTTTTATACCCTGTAAGTTATAGGTAAATCTGTGAAGTTTCAGTATGTTACCAAAGTATGATAGTAACTTTAATGGATTCTTTGTGGGTTTAGGAAATATTGAAGGATTAGGGCAAGTGGGAGGCTGTACACATTGCAAACCAGCAACAAGGTCTCTATAATTTGAGAGCATTCAGGAAGCTTTTCTTCCAGCTTTCAGGTTACTAGCTTCTGAGTGTTGTGGGAGTACTGAAGATGCATCGCAGCAAGAAGGCGTTAGGAGTGAGGCTGGATTTTGTATTCAGTGCCAAGCCTATGTGTGGTGTTGTCAGGTTCCTTTTAGGTATGCTAATTATTTGTTTTCTCCACATTTCTGTTTTCAGAAAATGAGGAGCAGGCTGAGCAAGATTCCTGCCCCGAGGTTCCATCTGCTCTGGCAGACCAGGTGAAAGAGCTCCACCAGTCTCTCTCCAGAGTGCAGTCCCGAGAAGATGACGCCTCCGAGCAAGACAAGAACCAGGAGCAACCTCCTGACTCTACCGACGCTGCTGTCAAGGTAAGAGAGGCTGATTCTGCGGTGAGTGAGGAGGCTCCATCGGCAGAACAGAAGAAAGACGAGAACGCAGAAGCAGAGAGGTCCGTTGAGGAGGAAGGAAAGAAAGAAGTGAGGACTGCTGACAAGGATGCTGAAGCTGAGCCTGCGAAGAAAGAGGCGGAGCAGAAAACAGCCATTCCAGACGCAGGTCCCCAAAGGGAGCAACATCAAGAGAAGGATGGAGAGCCTGTGGAGACCAGCGGCCAAGAGGAGAAGACTCAAAGACTAGACGAGAAGAAAGACTCCGCTGATGCAGAGGCAGTCCCTGCTGAGGTAGATGGAGAACCTGAAACGGTCCCGGATGTCCCATCGGCAACAGATAAGCCAGTTGATGCTACCCAAGAAGAAGGTGGAGGAGATCCTCCCAAACAAGAAGCCGAAACTGAGGCTGCACCAGCTCCAGAGCCCGCTGTCACCGGCACACGGAAGGGTCGACGCTGGTCCTCCAGGTCGTCTGATAAGGAGGAAACGGCAGAGAAGCCAGAAGGGAAAGGTGGCAGCACTGGCAGGTCAAGTCTGAGAAGGTCCTCTAGATCCAGGATTTCAGAGGCACAGGAGGAGGAGAAGACAGCAAAACAAGCTGATGAGGTAAGTGTACTTGAAGGTTGCCATGGCCTGGCAGGAACAAGATTGTTTAGATCCAACAGTAGCCTTTGCCAATGTTCATAGATTAAATTTACCTCGCATATTTTTTTTGTCAAGAAAAAAAACAAACCTTGAAAAATGGCACTTTTTCTTTTCATCTCTCTTATAAAATCAGAAAAATGAAGGCCCTGTGAAGACCACACAGTCTGATGCTGTCGCAGATCCTGAAGCCTTGGACACACAACCACCAGCAAGTGAGAAAGTGTCAGAAGACAATAAGGAAGGACAAGAAGACCAGAAGGTATTTTAGTCATGATATTCATCAGATTAAGCTAATATTTCCCATTTGTTTACCCATTTTGTACCACCTGACAGTACAGATAAACAAGCAGACAGATTAAGAAGGTGGTGGCAATGCTATGTCTCACTGAGGTGAGCAACCATCTGACAGAACTGACATACCGGCGCAGTGCAAACTGACAAACAAACTGACAAACAAACTGACAAACAAGCAAACAAATGTAGAAGGTGGTGGCAATGCCACGTCTCACTGAGGTGAGCAACCACTTGACAAAACAGACAAACAAACAGACTTATGCAGAAGATGGAGTACAAGTTAGCAGCAGCAATTGGTTGTTCAAGAGTAAGTCTTCTAAATTTGAAGAGTGTTATTTGCACCCCCATTCCTCTTTCAGGATGCAGAGGAGCCGATGCAGACGGAGGACGCTGACATCGCGGAGAAGGATGCTGACATCGCGAAGAAAGATACTGACGGCGCGAAGAAGGATGCTGACGGCGCGAAGAAGGATGCCAACATCGTGGAGAAGGACGCTGACAGCGCGAAGAAGGATGCTGACAACTCGGAGAAGGATGCTGACATCTTGGAGAAGGATGCTGACAACTCAGAGAAGGATGCTGACATCGCGGAGAAGGACGCTGACATTGCAGAGAAGGATGCTGACATGGCGGAGAAGGACGCTGACATCGCGGAGAAGGACACTGACATGGCAGTGAAGGATGCTGACAGTGCGGTGAAAGATGAACATCCCAAAGAGGTCAAGACTGACAAACAAAGCAGCATCTCAGCGGAGGATACACTCAGCACTGAGGATCAGGTCACAGCAGAGCCGACACAAAAGTAAGTACAGGATCATTTTTCAAAGACTCTACCCCAAACCGTCCTCCCATCTTCTTTGGGTACCGTATCCAAATTGAAGGTGGCATTTTGCGGTACTCAAGAAAACGTTCAGATATTATAAGTCAGGAATGTTGAATAGAAACAAGGGGCTTTCTTGGTCTTTTCACGTTTTTCCCAGTGAATGTGCTCCTGATCAAATAGGACAATTGGTTGCATCTCTTAAAGAATGAAAACCCAGGCGCGAGCCTCATTTCACAGCCTTGCTGTGGATGGAGCAAGATTTTTGAATGGAATGAAAGTTTCTTGACAATTTTCACAGGTTGGCAAGAAATTTGGGCTGTGCACTTGCTCATTTACATGGGGGCCTTGCATGGTGACCTCACCTCCTTGCTAGAAACAATACACAGATTGGCTAGCGTGCATCTTCCAGAGTACCTTAGTAATCACACAGTAAGCACAAAATCGTGATATGAAGTTTGCCCATTGTTCATGAGGCAATGAAAATCTTGAACTACAATTTGAATTTTCAGTTTTTTACTAACATATTGTTCTTTTGTTTGCACTTAATTGTATCGACAAAAAAAATATTCTCTGTGACAAAACATCCTCCATTCGATAAGCAGGGGAAACGAGAAGGAAGCTGATGATGCAAAGTCACCTGTTGCCATGGAAACGGAAGAAAAACAGGAGGTAGAGATAAGTGCAGATATCGCTATGGATACCGCCAGTAGTGAGATGCCGGATACAGGGACACCAGCTGAAAAGGTAAACATTTCGCCCACCAACTACCAACATTTCGACCCTAAATTGTCAATTTTTGCAATGACCCCGTCACGTCTTGTTCTTCAATTTGGATGAATTTGTACTGTAATTCTTTTCACCCAAAATCCAGAAAAAATCTGCCAAATTAGTCAAAGATTATCTTGGTTGGCAACTTGCCATTGTTTTGTCAATTGATTACATCTGAGCCATCGTGAAAATTACAGTAAAAAACAACATCAGAAAGTAATCTTGAAAACTAAATTTCCAAAAGAAATTGTTTTTGATTTTGTCTGTCTGACTATTGAACCAGGGAAAGCCTTCCCTCAAAGAATTAATGAAAGATTGAAGTAGAATTTTTGCCCAAATGATATAATGTGACTAAAACTAATTGCACTTAGCTCAAGGAGGTAGTCGGACTCAGAGCAGAGACAAGCAGGTTACCAGGCTAAGCCGAGTGAATGTTAAACCCCATGGAATGCACCCTGAATAACGCGCCTGGGCGCCTCCTAGTTTCAGTCACCCTCTGAATGACCGCAGAGAATGGTTCTATAGTGCTCCGGATTTCACTGGACTGTCCTTTTGGAAAACACATCTAGAGTGTTTAAGTGAGAGACTTTGTAAGTTGTGGACCATCTTGAGTTTGAGTCAGCTGTCATCATCCATTAAAAACTCTTCCAACGTCAAGTGGCTTGGAACTGGCAATTGACAATCAGCTGAGAGCTTTATACTCTAGATGGAGAATATAGACTGATGAGATTTGAATGCTGAATCTATGCAAGAACTGTTACTTATCATTGACGACTGTCATCAGCCATCATGCCATCTTATGTGACTTCCAGCAATGTGATACTGCTCTCCATTGAACTCACAAAGTTAATGGCGCCCTTGAGAAGTCATCTTATGCTCACAGGAATTCTCTACAAGGATGTGGAACTCAGTTTTAATATCCATCGCTGTTAAGTTGCATCCCCATCATTGATGTCCAAACAAGAGACGTCTGTGTCTTCCCCATGAACATTTTGTTAAGCAACCTCCTTGGAGGATTCATCCACCATACCAAGAACTTTGACTTCATCATCGTCAACCAGGATCACCGTGACAACAAACTGTTGCCATGAACTAAAACCAATGGCTTTTCTTGAGGATTATATGGCTGAGATTCACCGTTCATCTAGGACATTGTAATGAGTTCATTACTTTCACAAATGATACATCGGGTGCAGAGACGGTGGTCTGTCTTCATGAATATTCATCAGCCTGCGCTGTGATTGGAGGAATGTCCTGAATATAAATGAGACTGAAATGCCTGACCAGCAAGGACAACTGGTGGAAATTGACATGGACTGAATATTTATGATATGCTGTGCTGTGATTGGAGGAATCGTCAGAACATTCTAATACATTCTAATGCATCTAGGATGATGCATATTCATATGCGCCGTGCCATGATTGGATAGAGCTCCACGAACATTCATACATATTCATGATCAGCCTGTTTGACACACCCTGACTTGTGATCGGCTTGGATGACTGACTGGCATTGAGATGTGGACATGATGTAGCCTGGCTGCCAAACCGATGCTGCTATCCTACCCATGACATTTGTGTGGATCCTGATGGTGCCGTCTCTGGAGGTCTGGTGTCTGCAAGGCTATTTTTCATGCAAAGAAAACATATTTTCATTATAAAGGCGCCCATCTTTGCAGAAATGTGAACAACAAAAGAATCCTGATATTTTTGCACTGCAATGAATACTTCTTTTGTGAACACATTCAGACCAAAAGTACAGATTGTTTTCTGGTCCAGCAAAAAAAACCTGTTTTTTATGAAGAACAATTTCATTCTTGTGACCTTTCATAAAAGCTTGCACCAAAAAAATCCATCTTTTCCAAAATCTTGAATTACAATTCGCATTTTCAACCAATTTTGTTTGTGCAATGCACTGAGATGAACAAAGCAAGAAATAAAATCAACATTTTTGAAAAATGACGTTTCCTGCACTATTGCTCGTTTTATGATGAACACGTTTCATTCCGAGTAGAAATTTCTGGTTAGAAAGTGAAACATCTAAAAAGAGATGAGGAAAAGGACAAAAGTCATGAAATTCATATTTTATTAAATTTCAAATAAGTCATCAATATTAGTTCTGAAGTTTTTATAACTATAAATGGTGATTGATCGCCAAAAGTTTCCAGAATGAAATAAAGTGCCAAATTTTCACCAAAAATTGAATAACTTTTTTTAAAGAAAAAAGCAACATGAAAAATTGTTACCTTCATGAAAGATTCATCAATAATGTTGCTGACAAAATAATGAATAACACTCTGTTTGTTTTGGGGGAATATTTTTGTTGTCCATTTCAGGATCAGACTGAGAGTTCAGATGAACTGGCCAAGCAAGTCTCCGTTCCAGTCAAGACCAGACGGATCGCCATAGGTTGTAAGTGATTGTTTTTACAGTTACAGGGTATGAAGACACCAAAACATTTTTGATTTTGGCAAGATCAAAAATGAGACAGCTATTCCACACAATTTTGCTTAAGAATTGCAACAGTTTTGCGTCG
Source organism: Astropecten irregularis (assembly GCA_963971285.1). Classification (NCBI taxonomy): domain Eukaryota; kingdom Metazoa; phylum Echinodermata; class Asteroidea; order Paxillosida; family Astropectinidae; genus Astropecten; species Astropecten irregularis. The sequence goes on from OZ020246.1 coordinate 15,770,373, forward strand.
CTTTCTACTGTTTGCAATGATCAATTGAGCTAGAAATATCACATCTTTGTTTTCCATGAAAATTGAAATTATGACCAGCCTGCAGCTGTTTTGTCTTGTTTACCAATATTGTACATGTACATGCCCTAGTAAACCTAAATGTATTTTCAGTCTTACCACAAAACTTGTGTCCTTTACAAGAGGGCATTACAGAGCCACCAATCTTTCAACATTTTGACCGGACAAAGCCATACCTACATGTTCATGGAATTTCTTTCAAGCATGTTCAAGTACCTCACCTCAAATCTCAATTCAGTTAAAATTTCCCTTAACTCTCACCCAAATTATGAAATATGATTATGACATCTGTTTCTGTTCCTTTTTCTGATTAGCCACAGTCTCCAAGGACAAGGAGGACAGTCCGACCGACAAGGTGGGCGGAGGAGTGACCCCGCCCCTCACCACCAGGAAGAGGCGCTGGGGAACCACCAATAGGCCCACACAGACCAAGAAGCTCAACGTCAACATCAGCACGGACATGCTCAAGGTATTAACAACTGTCAAGCCCATTAAGCCCCGAAGTGGCCATTTGGCCTCATGTTTTTTTATTTCCGTGAAACAGATATAAAGCAAATTTGTCGACATTTCTTATCATTTTTTCAGGAGATGATGCCAGAGATGAAACAGACCTCACTTGACAACGTCGTCATGGATACAGATGACAAGAAGCAGCGGTCTGCATCGGAGAGCTCGGAGGACGAAGGTGAGCCGGAGGCCAAGCGCAGAGAGCCGACCATCACCCGTACCATCACCCAAACCGTGCCCCAAGACGGAGGAGCGAGGAGCGACACCGATTCATCAGATGACCAGGGGGAGGAAGACAGGAAGCCCAAGGAAGGAAGAAAGGTAAAGAGACGTTGATGTCCTCCTGGGACCTTTAGGATGGTCCTCGGGGGATTTAGGATCTTCTGTCCGATACAAGCCTAGGTTCTGATGACCCCCGGCTTTAATTACTAGCTACCAATTCCGGATTGCCATTCAAGACATTCACTTTTAACTTAAGTCTGTGCCATTTATCTTTGGAAACATTGATTTGTGAAAGCACCTCAAGGTCTGAGATTTGTAAAAATTTGAATGAACCAAACTGTCCATTCATTTGGTGATGATGCTGGTCCCTGTTTTCCAGGCCGCGTCGAGCGGCGATGATCAGGATGAGGATCGAAAGGCAGAGGTGGAGAAGTCCAGCGGGGAGGAAGATGACGACAGCGCCAGCAGCGATGAGGACAGCGAGGAGGACACCGCGGCTGGAGACAAGTCGGACGGAGAGGAGAAGCCGGATGGAGCCAGGACAACTGAGGAGGACGAGGAGAGACGAGAGCAGTTAGCCAAGGAGAAGGCGGCCAAGAAAGAGGAGAAAGCAGCCAAACTGAAGGCCAAGATGGAAAGAGCCAAGGAAAAAGAAGAAAAGGCCAAAGGTGAGACTGCTGGTCAGCAAAGCCTCCTATTATCAGACCTTGTCCTCCATCACATTATAGTGTAGTCTGACCCCAACCACTTTGTACCCTCAGTTCAAACAGATCTTGGCAAGTGTACAAATGTCTGACTAATCATTTCCTTGAATGTTTGGTACCAAAGCTTTGAATCTAGCGGACGTGGTGATAAGCTCACATCAGCAACTTTAGGCTTTCTGCAAACCTTACTGGTGCTTGTTTGTTAAAACATTTGGACCTTATTCCAAACTCTAGCCAAGGCTTTGCCATCCAAAAGTTGTAATGCATGTCATGGTTCTTTCTCTGAAGTATCACCAAAAACCTCTATTTTGGTAACAGTATATGATAAACATGTGTAAATAATTCTGAACCACAGCCCATGATGAGGTTTGGAAGGACATTTGAAAGAAGTCTTTTGTTCCTGACCTTCGTTTGCTGTCTTTCTTGTCATTTCTTAGAGAATCTTCTGGCCAAGAAGACCAAGCTGCGTGAGGTCGTCCGTACCTCCATCGACGAGCCCATCCGGGCGACGGGCCGGCCGGGCAAGCCCAGTCCCCCGCGCAAGCCAGAGAGCGCCGTGGTGCACGTCATGAACTTGGTGCGGCCCTACACCCTGAACCAGCTGAAGGAGCTGCTGGGCCGATCTGGCAAGCTGGAGGCTGAGGATGGGTTCTGGATTGACAACATCAAGTCCCACTGCTTTGCCATGGTGAGTCCTTGGGTTGATGTCATAAGCTTCACAAGGGAGAGAAACTTTAATGCCAATTGGGTCCAGCCACTGAACAGCATTTTCAGGCCTTGGCTTTGCTGTGGATTTTTAGCTTCTGTAAGCCCTAGCCTTGAATCTGGGCGGAAAGGGCTAAGTGGCAACAAAATGTCTCGATCAAGTTAAGCACCATCATTCCCCCAAGGATGGAACCCTGGCCCATATTTTGTGGAATCCTCCACAAGAGTCTCATGTGTTTGAGACACCAGACCAATTGGCCGACATCACCTCACCGAGGTTTAAACAATATCATCAAAACGTTGATTTCCTATATCTTATATTTGGAACTTATCCTCCTCCAGTTCTCATCAGTGGAAGAAGCCGTCGCCTGTCGGGACAACCTCCACGGCACCAAGTGGCCCAGCAGCAATCCCAAGACTCTCCGCATCGACTTCGCCAGCAAAGAGGAGGTAGGAGCATATTTCCTTCTGATATGGAGAACAACCCCCCCCCCCCTTCTTTCTGCTGTGTCTGCAATAGACCTTATTCATGGTTCATCCATCCTACATTTGAAGCAGTGTAATCAAACCGAGGCTTGGGAACCATTTTCCTTGTAGAATAGCTGTTATCTTTTCTGACAGATATACAAGATGGATGTGCTGTGAATAAGGAGTATGCTTCTGTTTCGGTCAATGGAACTGGACTCTCAATCTCCTCTTTAGTGCTTCCAAAATTGTCCTTTTAGTTGATAGCCTACATGTTGCCTCTAAACGTGTCCTCTAAAAACTCTAACATGGCCATTTCTTGGGATTGAGAAGACCCAGACATTTCAATGATGCAGTCTCCCTCCATTTGTTGAATGTCTCAGATGGACAGACACTTGGGCAAGGCCGTCCCCAAGCCGGCACCACCCCCGCCAACTCCCAAGCAAGAGCCCGTGGACAGATCAAAGCGTGAGCGCCGGGCATCGGAGAGAGACCAGGAAACGGCAAGGGAGCAAGAGAGAGAGAGGGACCGTCTTGGTCGGCCGCCGATGAGAGAATGGGACAAGGACAGGGAGCGGAGCCTGTCCAGGGAAAGACGACGCAAGGAACGGGAACGCAGGCATGCAGAGAAGAAAGGTACAAGACGGTCTCAGGTTCATCCTGGGAAAAAACTTCTTCTTCTTTCGTATGAGACAGCTTGGCGATGTCGCTCAGCTGCTGCAGACAGCTCACTGTGTCAGGGAAATAACTTTAAAAACGGAAATGGGAAGTTGAAGATCGCCCTTAAGGACGTGGAAAGTAGCCATTGGTATTGTTCTCTTGGCTGTGGCACCTTTTGCAGGTTGTGAGCATCAGGCATGTAGCATAACTGCATCAGGGAAACTTGCATCAGAGTCTGGGTCAGAATGGTCCTGCAGAGAAGGAGATATGTCTTGAAAACAATTGTGGAATTGTGTTGCCCAATGTTTGTTGGCAAGCCTGTTAACAGTTTTTGATGAAACTAAAAGTCACTCATCTTTCTATTTTTTAAACTTCTTAAATGTTTATGAAACATATTTTAATGGGCTGCTTTTTTTTTTTGCATCAGTGAAAGAAGAAGTGGAAGAGCCTCCCGCTAAACTCCTGGATGATTTGTTCAGGAAGACCAAGTCCACCCCATGCATCTACTGGCTGCCACTCACAGAGGAACAGGTGAGTACTGCCTTAGAGGCCCATCTCGGGCAGTAGGTCTCCTGAGTTCAGGTTGAAACGCTGTCTTGGACTCTGAATGATTTTCGCTCAGTTGTTGTTGTTCATTATATGAACCCTCCTCAACTGCTAACACTTGCTGTGTCGTAGGCCTGAAGAGAAGACACATAGCCGTCACCATCTCTAGATTGGTGTAGTGTGTTCTGGGCCTAGCATACCTGTCGTGAAGCTTGGCCCAGGAATAGAACATTCACACATTAAACTGTACAAGACCTTACCTTGATTCGTTCTTTTCCACTCATTTTGTGAACACAACCATATCATTTGGTTCATTTTTTCCCCTTCTTGTAAAGAGGATTCATGAATAAGACTGAGGTTTTTATGAAGTCAGAAGAGTGTTGACTTGGACATCCTGCTTGCTGTTTTGGGGCCAACACTGACACATTTGAAGGATTTTAATATAAAATTATCTGTACATCTTCCCCTCTTTGTACACTTTCTTCTTTGTACATCTACCCTTTTGTACACCTCTCAATTTGTATAATTTCTTCTTCATACACTTTCTTCTTCATACACCTACCCCTTAGTCCACCTCCCCCTTTGTACACTATCCTTTTGTACTCCATTGTACACCTCGCCTATTACACCTTTCCCTTCTTACACCTTTGTATACCTCTAACAACTTAATCTTATCTCTTGCCAAGTTGAAAAATCCATGCTGATTGAAACTTTGTGGTTATATGTAAATGTTGGTATTCTTCCCTAGGTCGCACAGAAAATTGAAGTGGACAAGGCTCGCATAAAGGAAAGGGAAGATAGAAGACGTAAGATGGAAGAGGAGGAGGCCAAGGGAAGAGAGAAAGAACGTAAGGAGAGGACCAGCGGGGAGGCCCAGCGAGCCTCGGCCCGGAGACGCAGCCGATCTCGCAGCAGGGGGCGCAGACGTTGAGACCACTCGTCGACAATTTTTTTCCCCGTATGGAAGAGGACAGGCGTTGACTCCCAGCCTGAGCTGTGTGTAAGTATGAGTAGGGTGGTCCAGAAGTCACTGCAGTATCTGTGTTTGCTTTTGCAATAAGTTGCTTGCTTGATGTGCTTGGACTTGGGGGAAGGGCAAGGCAACTTACGTTTACCCTGAAGGAATGTCTGTGAGAGAAACTGAACTCATTCTAATAGTGGGACGCATGGGATATTGACCAGGGGCTGCAAGGGCGACCACTAAAATACATTTCAGTCATTTTCTCCATTGCTTCTTACGAGTCCAAGCCCTGTGCTGTGTGTTTCCGTGTCTTTGCCTGTTTAATATGTCTTTTACATGCTTTTTTCATTAACTTGATCCTTTTTGTGTTCGTTTTCCCAAATTATGCAACTTTTGTGTTTCTGTCTGTGCGTTTGTTCATGCCTTTCTCTTCTTTTGCTGTCCTCGCCTTTCTGTTTCTCTCAGTTAATTACTAGTCTCTTATCCATACTTCCATTTTTCTTTTGCACAATATAAAGACTTCAAAGTTGGGGAAGCTTTGATCTTTTGAAGTTTTGATATTTTAGGTATTTTAACTTCTTTCGATTCTCTCTTATTTCAGGCAAAAATTAATTGCAAAATGTCAAAGTGGATGTGGGATTCGTACTGTGAACAGACCATCAATTCTGTTACACAGTTGTGGAGGTATTTTAATTGTCTAGCGGGTGTCCTGCCTAGTTCTGTTCATATTAAGTAGATGCCATGAGTCTTGTTCCAGTGTGAGTAGGAACCAGTGGACAGGGTACCCTTCCAGACCTATTAGCACTGTGAAGAGACTGTTTGTCTTGCTTTCGGTGTCAGGGATTGGTTTCTTCACACCACAGAGATGGAGGCATGTATCACCACCTAGCTGTGGACTAGGCACCCCTCCCAGTACTGCTAAGAGACTATTAGTCTTTGCTTCATAGCGAAAGCACTGGTTTTGCCTCACTTTGCGGCACAATCCTCACCCACTTCAGCCTTGAGACACAAAATAGAGGCTGATATTGGCCAGTATCTTTTTTTGCAAATTGTATACCATTCAGCATTTTGTTTTATATATTGAGAGTAAGACTTCGATGCTGCAAATCGCTCTAAACCAAACCACGAAGATATCTACTCCATACTTAGGTTTAATTGTAGTGTCATGCTTCTATCCAAGCAGGATCTTTATCGCAGGTAAACAATTACTCTCTTCTCAATTTCTATGAAGTTCATCTCAATGCAGTCACGTAGTCTCCTAATTTCTAAGCCATTCCATTTTTTTTTTATAAACCATCTTCTTTTTACTCCTCTCTGATGCATTTCATGGCTTATGCTCTTTTGCTATTATTTTCATAGTTCTGTTTCCTTGGTTGTAGCTCATTGGCTAATCAATCAATCAATCAGTGGGAGCATGCGCCGCGGCAGCGCATTGCCACATCTTTCTTTGAGCTAATGCATTAATACCATTGGTTTTGTCTTTTGATCTGTGTTGTTTGTGTGGCTTCATTCAGGCTTTGGAGTGTCTGTTGGTTGGTCTGTAGGTTGGTCTATCTGTTGGTCTTGTTGGATGGTCAGTGGGAGAAGCAAGGGAGAAGTAACTCCTTAGGGGTGCAACTCCTTGATCTCTCAAGCTATCGAGTACTCATCTTGTGATGGGAATGCCACTTATTAACCGGCCCGATTCCACTCATGTTCATTTACAATGGGCGACTTTTGAGACGTTGGCGGCAGCAGACTGAAGTCTCTTTTTGCTATCTATGAGCATGCGCATGCAATTGTGAGCATGCACGGGTTGTTGTGCACGCACATGCGCTATCAACTTGAAGACCCAAAGTCTCAGATTTTCAGGCCTCAGCAACGTACTACAGTTGAAGGTATTTTGGAAGGAACTTTGCAGGAACCTTATGATAAACAGGACTCTTGTAGTATCAGCAATAAGAAAGGATTGAGAATTGTGGCCTAAAAATGTCACTTGAAGCAGAATGTTGTTTTAACAGTTTCTTGTAACAAGATTCCAATGTATATTGGAGACTTCTCGAAATGATTGATGCGTAAAAATTTAGCGTCATCGCCTTTCGGACTTCGGTCAAAAAAGGGCATTCTTGTAAAGGGTGTATGGGGGAGTGCAAGGCGTTACTACTAATACTAGAAAACACCGGTTCATCATCTGTAAAGGGTTTGTCTGTCGGTTGGGGGTCAGTTGTACTTTGGGTAGGTAGTTGCAATTGTTGAGGACCTTTGCTGGTTTAGGGGGTAGGGTTGTTGAATACATTGGCTTGTCTTTGGTCTGTCACTCCGTGAATTGCTTGTCTGTGAGTACTGCATGTTTAATGTGTATTGTCTCTACCATCCTGCTTGTGACTTTTGGACCACCTGTTTCGGTTTTTAAGATTAATTTTTCTCTTTGTACAGACTTTTAATCGTCACTACTCACGTAGTGCTGACTTTATAAATGCAGAAGCACAATTTTTTTCTGAAGACTGACTCAAAAATGCCGTTTTTTGACCGGTCTCAGACTCTGCATTATTGTTGAAGGTAGTTTATACTAGGTGGAATACAAATGAGTGCATTTTGGAATAGTTTTTATTATTATTTTTTTTAGAATTGTCTATTTCATCAGACTTTTAGATTCCTGTTTGGTGCTGAACATGGTTTCAAGTAGAGTGCTAGATATTTTTTCTTCAACAATTCAGACTTTTCTAGTTCCTGATTACGTATAGCACTGTTTAAATTGAGTGCAAACGAGATGCACGCACTCAAAAATAGCATTCAAATGTTGTGGACCAAATAAGAACTGTTATTAAGCAATGGGGTGTGCAGACAAATGAATCCTGCATTTGTTGTGGTTTCTCAAACTTGGAGGAAAAGGGGAAAATTTCCCCTTTTTTTTCTCCCTGTTTTGTCTTTATTTTGGTGGCATCCTTGCATTTTCTCATCCTTTTTTTAGCTATAGAATTTAATTCCATTGCACACTGGACAGAGATAATTGTATTTAAACTCTGCTTCAATGAAAAAAGATGATTCTGACAGATAAAAAATGAGCCTCGTCCCTTTCATCCAGAAAAACAAATCAATATTAGGGTGCTACTTTTGCACTAAATTGTCCCTATTAAAATGCAGCTTTGTATTATTAAAAAGGCGATTGTATAAAATTCTTGTAAATATTTGGGATGATTGAATTTTGTGATGGACGATGAAAAGTGGGGTCATTTTCACATTAAAATAAAAAACTGACGGCACGATAATGCCTCAATGTGGTCATAGAATCTTTTAGTCTATCTGTTTTTTATTTTTCAGGAGTAAACTACTTTTCCTAAATTATAATGTGATGCCTTTTACGTGCTGCTCTTTATGATAAACAGAGGTTTGTGTACAAAATGTGCTTTATATGTCAGGCAGTGTGAATTTTTTTTTAGGGTAAAGCAGTTTGTTTTTTATTTTTAGTAGAATTTGAAATAAAAAGATCCGGAAAAAGGAAAACCATTTGCGACTTTGTATCTAGAATTGATTTATTTCAGACGGAGGTTGTTTCAAATGTTTTGTTTTTTTTTTCGTTTTTTTCCGTTGTTTGTGGATATTGTTTTATTGTTGTATTAGTTCCCCCTCAATTATTTCCATAGACATTATAATTTTCCAATGGAAGTGCCCCTTGCAATGGAAAAGGGGCATTGCCCCTTTCAGAACCAAATTCCAGGGCTGCTTAATTTTAAACAGCACAAGTTATTCTCAGGTTTTTTCAGGGGTATTGTTTTTCTGTGTGCAATTACTATTCTTAGCATCAATTTCTTTTTGTAAACTTTCCACACCAAACAAATTATAAGAATTTGACGGAAAATTACTCTCACCATGACTTAAACTCTTTTTGGAAAATCTTGGGTGACTCTTGGATACGGATTTTTCACTGAATAAAATAATGAATTTTCATAATTATTATTAAAACACCGAAAAGGTTATTTGTGGGAGGAGTCGATCGTCTACAATTTTACTGCGCAGCGCCACCAAGTGTTCGATTATTGCCATTTAAAGATCAGTGGTCGGTCGAGAAGTGAAGTTGTGCGGAAATGAACATTAGAAAGTGAAGTGAAAATGTGACTTGTGTGCTCTGTATTGATAATATTTGAGTACATGGTTGTGTTTGCAATCCTTTAAACATCGTGTTGCCGTGCTTTTAGTGTTACAATTCAAGCAGTTGTGAAGAACGTGAACGATGTTTAGGTAAGATTACTATGAAGGCAGGGCCTTTGCACAACCTTATGGGAAGTTGTGCAGTTTGGACCATGACTCACGTGATTATGCCGGTCGTGTTCGCGCGGTCGGTTCCTTCAAAATGTCCACCCCTTTCTTTCATTTATGGGTGTGTCCTTTCATATGTGTCTTTCTTTAGTATCTGTAAGGGGATTTGCTATCTTTATTTCATTTTATTTGATGTAGGCCTATATGCCTCTTGAATAGTCCTCTACTAGGCTAATGTGACAGTGACAGTGACAGTGTGAGGTAAGTAGGCCTAACTCTGCTTGTTTGTTAAAAAAATTGGTAGTACAGTACCTATGCCCTAAGTCAAGTGATTTCATTTCTACCTCCATGCTCCTTGTAAGGAGAAGATTTACTGGTACAGCCCATGCTCCACTTGCAGTTGCACCCATTGTCCATTCAACGTTTTCGACAATTGACCTGCAAAAAGTAATATCATGTCATGGGTATAAATTATTAACGGAAAGAATTCCACCGACGGCCATACTACGGAAAAAGGGTTAAAAGTCCTGGAAACTACATATAGTACATACGTGTAGGCTTACACATTCATATTCAAGTCACGACACTAGAGCGATACATTTTGTTTTGAAAATGTTTGTATGCATCATTTCCTTGAGTTATAAAAGTGAGACTATGAAAACCAACAACCCACAGTACTCAGTAAGCACTACAGTGGAACGCCACTTTAATACTAGTATAATTAACACTGACACCGCTATGCCAAACATTTGGCTATACCCAACATAATCCTTGACTCCCATTTTTGTGTACAATACATACTAAATATGGTTCTTAAATTCATTATAACAAATGACCACTATGACGGAAAATATATCTGTGCATTCCTCCATATTCATTATAGTGGCGTTCCACTGTACATGTATGACAGGCAACTTTACCTATTTTTTTTTTTTTTACAGTATATGAGACTTGAAGCTATACATATTAGAAGTACTAAATAAGGTAAGGTCTGCGGTCATGTATAATCCTCTTCTATGAGTGTGTGTGGTTCCGAGAAGAACTGGTGGTGAACACTTGAAGTTCCAAACAGTCTGCTCTGTTCATCTTCAGAAGGGTGACCATGGCAAACAGAGCACACTGTTTGGAACGTCGAGTGTGGTTCTACTCAAAACCACACACTCATAGAAGAGATTCTTGTATATGTTGCTATTAGTACTCTACTGCAAACCTCACAATTTTCTTGAAAACAAAAAAGCCCATCTTTCCATTTTGTTAATCTCCCACTGCAGGTCAAGTTCCAAGAATTGAGAGTGTCAGTACATGATATTGAGATGGGTCAATCTAGCTGGCTGTATTGAGATAATATCAACATGGAGGCTCATTTACAAACAGCAATGAAAGCAGTTGGCCAGGCGGTCAAGCTGGACAGCGAAGGAATTAACAGGGTAAATTGTCATTTATCATAAGCCAAGGTTAAATGCTGTAGCCCCATAACAAGACCCAAGCCAATGGACTATCTCCTTAAAGGTTGTATCATACTTTGGTAAGAGACCAAAGCAGAAATGTTCACAGATTTACATATAACTTTCAGGGTATGAAGATGATGCTGGTAGAAACCTACCGTTAAAATATTTTTGCCTGAAATGGTTTATTTATCCAGAAATTAATAAAACAACCAGCCAAATGTGTGTGATAATTTCACCAATAATTATTTTCATGTAAATCTATTGATTATGATATGTGACTACTAAATCTCTTGTTAGTGTAATTGATTTAGAATTGAATTAGAATTGAATAAATAATCCAGTAACTGATGGGACTTGTGTTATTATCTTTGTCGTTCAGGAGGCGTACTTTCGATACCTGTCTTGTATTCAGTTCATCTCTCAGGGTGTGCTTGAAGATGCCAAATATCAAGGTAAGTACATCTCAGCAATGGATGGACACATTCCTATGGCTACAAGTTCACATAAATCTATTATACGAAGGAGTAGGCTTCTATCAATCTCTGAGGACCGTGTAGGATCAGTGTGTTGCCTCAATCCGGTGCTGGAATAGTGCCTGTTGGTTTTTGTGCGGGACCTTCTGCCAGGATCTTGCTGGGTCCTTTTTAGCTTTCCCACCCTCCAGACCTGTCTGTCCTTGGTTGTATATATATATGTTGATCCTTTTCCCACTCGAGGCGAAGCTGGGGTGAAAATAAGCCATGATTCCCACTTGAAATGTTCATCCCTCCATCACTTTCTGAGCCACCCCCGAAATTGACCTTTCTCCGGGGTGAGTTCAACCCTGCTCAGGACCAGGGTTGAAATTTTCCACCCTGTGTCGGTCTCCGGGGTGAGTTAGCACCAGGGATGTGCGCTCTAGTGGGAAAAGGCCTATTGTCTTTTAGCCAACAGTTATGACCTTGCTTCTTAAATTTGATAGGTGCCCCTGTTCAAAATGTGGTATCATTTGAAATGCCTTGACGTTTGTTTGTCATGGTTTTCTTTGCCGTATGAAGAAAATTAGGCCTAAAATCTTGTATTAGTTTGGAAGTCGTTTTTTTTTGCAATTTGTTAGTTGTTAGCCTTTTTCCCTCTAAGCATTAGGGAATATTCCCAGTACTGTTGGATTGAGTGCCAGGCATGATGTCAGTTTGGTCTCCAGTTGATCCTTTTCTAAATTTGCTTAGAGTTAGGAGGACGGACACGTTTCAATCATAGCAGGATCTTATCTTTTTGGTGAACTCTAGTTCTAAAAAATATGCAGCCTCAATATGCATGTACACAGCAATTACTTGTGGAGGTTTTTTTTTTAACTTTGACCCTTATTGCTAGCTTATTATCACGGTTGTCCTTTTTAGTGCATTGGATTTTGGCGTCGGTATTAACCTTCTGGAGCTTGTTATTCTTTTGATGCAGGATACCAAGGACCAATCAAGACCAGATGTACAGTCAGAATGCTCAAGCTGGCTCAGCAGTGTCTAGACCGAGCATCAGCCATTGTGGAAAACACAGGTAGAGTTGAATCTTAGGCCGTGTCCTAAATCTGTGGCTGTGGCTGTAAATTACACACGCACCTATGGCAGCCACTAGCCAGTGACTGCAGCCGTTTCCATAGACTTGTGTGTTTTTTTAAACACGGGTGGACCCATTTGAAGTGTTTGGCCCATGTTACATCCAACCTTGTTTGTGAGATGGGTTGAGAATGGTTGGACCAGTGTTGGAAATGTTGACTTGCATTGAGAGTGGTGGTTTGAATTGCTTGAGGGGCATTTTGTGTTGTGTAGTGTGAACACAGAGCATGAAAGGTGAGCTTAAGATTGGTGTGAACAACGTGGACTTTTTTTACCACAAATACGAGAACGTCGTGCTGAACGTCAGACCTGTAGTTTTGTACGTCCTCGACTCACTCAGACAACGTTGGTGACGACTTTACGCATGCACAATGACTCGGCATGATGCAATCACGTATCAGTCGACATAGTCAACATGAAAATCTAAAGCTTCTTAGTGACCCATGTTGAAATTTGGAAGAGTTGACCCTTAAGTTTCGACATGTGTAATAGGTACTATGAAAGGCCTTTGTGATCTTGTCTGTTCTTTAACTGAGCAATATTTTCTCAATGTGCTGTTTTTTTTTTCTATCAATGTACTTTCTATTCAAATGACCACTGAAAGATGTTGTTGGTTGAGTTGCCAGTGTTTATTTTTGGAATTCCACAGAGGAAGGTGAAACTGGTCATCTTGGCCCTCCACCCAGTGACCAATCAGGTCGCTTCAGCCCGTCCATCCGGAGCGTCCAATCGCCGCCCCCAACCAACCCACCGGACCCTGCTAAGCCAACTGCAGGGGCATACAGGCAGCCTACCAGTTCCATGTCGGCGCCACACCACCCCAATCAATCTCCTGCAGCTGGTCGAGGTGCTGCCGCTGGTACTACGTTGCTGCCGGTTCCCACTGGGTACATGAGACCCCCAGCTGCAAGGTAGGTCTCTGTGACAACAGAAATTGATTAATCCAAGTTTTCTAGGGCCTTTGTTGTGGCAAGGAAACCGTTTTTAATATGCCACAGTCCTAACACTTGGGCAGTTTCCCTATGGAGCATTCTTTATTATAAACTCTAGACCCCTGGGTAGTTGCGCACGGAATATTTCCTGAATCTGCCCAAGTTCAACACTGCAGATACCCTCGGCACATTCTTCTGAGTTGGATCAAGGAAGACCAAGTGTTAATTCCCCATTGCTACCCTTGTCATGTTTCACATACTAAATGTTTTCCAACTTGGTTTCTCATATCAGGAGGGTTTGAGTGTGAAACTTTCTTTGAGTGTGTTTTTCTTCAGAGCTCTTCCCACAATACTGTGTCCTATTTTCCTTCAAGAGGAATTTCCTTTCTTTACTTTCTCCTTCTTCAACCTTACCTTGATTGCCATTTAGCCAAGCTAAGTTCAAATGCACAACTATTAAGCCCTGATACATACCACAGTTAACCACTCATGTTTTTCCTGTGGTACATGTACGTGTGGTACCCTGGATAAAATGATACCCTTCATTGTGGTTTTAATCATAAATGCATGGTTTAATGGTTTATGATCCAGTCCCCTCTGTGGAGACTGTGGTAGTGTGTGGTATTAAGCAGCCCTTGTTTTGTGTGGTAAGTGTATGCAGGCCTTGAATTTGGTTCTGAAAGGGGCAAGGCCACTTTTCCATTGCAAGGGGCACTTCCATTGGAAAATCATAATGCCTATGGAAACATTTGAAGGGCAACGACGGCCATGGCCCTTGTGGCCTCCGTTAAATTCAAGGCTTGTGTATGTGGAGGGTTAGGGTTAAAAGCCCCAAAATAACATGCTGAGGGCCGAATAAGAACCAAGAGATAGCCATGTCTAATGAATCTTGATTTTTTCGTCCGCCAGGAAAGACAAGCTGACTCCGTTGGAAGCAGCGTACCTTGAGAACCAGAGACTCATGAACTCTTACAAGGCTCGGCTGATGAAACTGATGGGGACCAGTAGGGGTAAAGGCAAGCACAACACGGCCACCCTGGTAAGTACCTTACTCAGTAGTATTAATACTAAATATGACTGTAAAGATACTTTGGTAGCATACCGAAACAGACATCGCCACAGATTTACCTATAACTTACAGGGTATAAAGATGGTGATGGTAGAAACATTCTGTTAAAATTTGTCTGCCAGAAATGCTGTATTTATCCAGAAAAAAGTAGAACCAATGAACAAAACCAGTTTTGATCTTCGGAAGTTCAAAAGTAACGGTGAGATTACCGTGGGCGTTTTTGACTGTTTTCTCAAAAGGTGGGCACCGTATGGGACTGGAAATTTCAATGATGACTGTTACTGTATTTTTGGTGATCTGTGAACCAAAGTGAAGCCTATGTAATAGTACCGTTTGTCCCGTCTGTCCGGCCGGCCGTCTGTCCGTTCATTCTGCTGTCCGCATGAGATGTTTTTTTATTATGTGCTTGTGAAATTTTTCCAATGTCATACACAGTTTCCATGGTTTCAATCTCAGGCAATTGGTCTGTTGTCCAATATAATGTTTTAATCGTTACCATAAATGAAAAGTGAAAAATTGTTTAAGTTTTTTCTATTGTTTTAAAGCGTTGAATTTTTTTTTTATGGGTGTTGTCCAAAATAATGTTGTTATTTTCATAAATAAAATGTGTTGATGTTGTTTCTATTTAAAAATGTTGATGATTTGGCCTCTTAAGTTTAGGGCTGTGCGAGGGGTATGGGTTTACATATTAATCATCAAATCGTACACTGTGCATGCAGGGCTTAGAATTTTAAACTACATTTACAAGCCTTGAATTTAACGGAGGCCACGGCCTTCGTTGCCCCGGTTCTTGGCCTTGGTGCCCCTTCAAATGTTTCCATAGACATTATGATTTTCCAATGGAAGTGCCCCTTGCAATGGAAAATTGGCCTTGCTCCTTTCAGAACCAAATTTAAGGCCTGCATTTAGATGCTTCATTCTGCTGTTATATATTTTTAAATTTACGATCATGGTGTATTACATACATGAACAATGTACCTACGATATCTGTACAGAATTAATGTCTTGCTTGTGTACAACTTGACGTACTGTTAAATATTAGCTCTTACTGAATTTTCTGAAATATGCAAATGGACCCCTGATACAAGCTTATAAAACCTCTTTGAATGTGGTCATAAAAAGCCACATCAGCAAGGAAGCAGTACATAATTTTCATGATTTGTAGTGTGCCTGCAGCGGCAGTCAGTGACATTTTCTGTTATCTTTTTCAGTATTTATTTAATTTCTGTTATTATTTTGGGAGGCTAAATTTTGATAACCACACTGGCCAAGCGAACACATGATGCAATTTGGGGGTGTGTTAAGCAAATGGTTATAATAGTATTATTATTTTATTTTGCATGCTCATGAAAAAATCATGGTCTGGCTCAGGTGGGCTTCGAACCCTTGACCTTACTAGTGCCATACAGTTAGGCCGTCGAGCTAGGGTGGGGTCAGCGGGGTGAATCAAATCCAATATCGTGGCAGGTACCATAATTAATCATGGTAATTAATCATCATAATATTAATAATATTAATAAAATCTGATTTAAATTGGAAAGAAATCTGATATTAAATTCATATAAAACAATTTTAAAAACCATGATTTTTATTGACCCTGCCAACCATGTACTACCTCTCATCTAATATTACATGTACATGCATAATTGTAGAAGTTGACAACACACTGACAAAAATTATGCCAAGGGTGGATACGCTTTCATTCAAATTTACACTAGAAACCCCCCAATGTTTATAATTAAGACAACATTTCAGTGCCTTTTTTGTCGCACTGCCTTTCCCTTAGAAAATACATTACCAGCAACCTGTCCAAGTTGAGTAAACAAATATCAGGCCATTTTGCCAGGATTTGTTCGGTCGTTTGATTAAGATTCTAATTTGTAATTAAACCCGTCCCGGGCCGCTCCTTCAAATTCAAGCTCACGTATACAACATGCGGACCCCCCCCCCCCCCCTAATCACTATCCATTACTGAAACCAACAGCAATTACTAATACATGCACCTGTATATGTGACGGCCACGGACATCACTAATCAGTTTCGGCCTCGTCAACTCAAGGGGGGAGGCAAAATTTGTCTCGCTCATTTGATTACATGTCCGTAGCCCCGGTTCTCTGAGCGGCTAAAAGGATTGATGTCAAAGCTGGTTTAGCTGACGACCGGATTCTTGTTTTAATGGGATCCATCATCCGTGTGATGTGAATTCACTTGTTGCTTTATGTATATCCGTGGATGGACTAGATGCAATGCGGCGTTTCCATGACGTCACTGGTGTGTGTCTATGGTTACAGATGTTTGAAGTAAAGGATGCATATTCATGATTTTCTGGGAAATAAATCATTTTGTGAACCGTGGAAAGACCTTTAGTGAAGGGAATATATAATACAGACTTCATCAAACAATACCAATAATCATATTATGTCATGATGACGATCATTACTTTTTTGGACATAACATTTTCTGACATTGATTTGTCATTTTACAAACTTTCCTGTGGTTTGTTTGTTGTTTTAAAATGACCTTAGTGCCACCACAAAAAAAAAGTAAAAAAAGAACAAAGAGGAACAAAAGAAAACAAATCACAAGAAAATTGGTCCCTTTGTTACAGAATGCTGAAAAGTCCCCCTGTAAAAACATTTCCCACCTGGTTTCTACCTGTGAAGGTAGAGATGGCTTTGTGTGTTTGATTAGCCCTGCACGCTTTGCAGGCAGCTGCGGGCTAGATACTCCCCATAGGGAGCTGAGATTGTTTCAGGAATGGAGCCCAATGACCAGGGGTAATTAATATGGTTGTGATACACTTGTGTAAGAACGCTATACAGGGTGTCCCAGAAAAAATGCAACACTGTGTCGGGAGCCATTATGTTAAAATTAAACTTTTTATCACTTCAAGATTCAGATGTGTGATACAACCATGTCTTGGCTATTACCATGTAGAATTTAAGCATATTTGGGCTGAAATTAACGAAAATATGACCAATTGAAAGAGTCCTCCTTAAAAACATATTTGCAAGGATAACACGCATGATGTTCAATACACACTTAATGTGTATGAAATAAATATTTGAATCGGGTTTTGAGGTTGGGTAATTCAGTCTTAGCTTTTTTCACTCAATTTAAGTCCAATTTTGATCAAATTTGACATGGTGATAGCCAAGATATAGCTGTATCACATATCTGAATCTGGAAGTGATAAACAGTTTAATTTTCATAATAGTTCACGACACAAGTGTTGCGGTTTTTTGGGGACACCCTGTATAAATGCCTAAATCATTATAGAATCTTTGAACAGTTTGCTTTACATGTACGACATGTATGATAAGCAGAGTGTACACATTGCATACAATCTATACCATACTACCCTGTTTAAATATATTACAAAACAGTATACTAGTTACCATGGTAGTGCTTGTTGAAGAGTACATGTATGCTTTGGGCATGATTGGCATAGAGTATTCATTAGGAAGATGGACATAAATATTGACTTGAATAGAGTAGCACTCAGTTTCCAAAGCCTGGTTGTCGGTGATTAACATTTAATTCCACTGAAAAAAACTCCTGTATTTCATTGTTTTGCACAGCTTTTTTTTTGTCGAGGCCAGTGGTCGAAAGGTTCTTCCATAAAGTGACAAGAGTCATTCATCCTGTTGCAAATGGACAGTGATTAGAGGCAAATTGCCTGCTTGCATTTATGCCGTACTCAAATTGTGCAGTGCTCACTGCTCGGTATGATTAGGCGATAATGTACAGGTGGTAAAGGCTGCCACAGTTTGTAGGGCCTACATGTATATTTCACGTCGTCTTTGTAAAAAAGGAATCTTTGATCTTTTTTCTGGGTATTGAAGAGGACTGTTTGTGTAACTCACCGTATCAAATCAATGCACGTATTGGCCGCTGGCTTTAAGGTGTGATATTATGACTTCAGTGTTGATCAAGTCTTGAGTAAGATACTTCTTTTGCTGTTTTTAAAAGTGCGACATGTCTGGGAATGACGTGGCTATGTCTTATTCTACTAAGCAGCCTCAGGCCAGCATCGCCACCCTGTATATGTTTGATCTCAGAGACAGACCCTCCTTTCGGTATGTCCTCCTGGCGTTCACCATTCTAGCCATCGTCGCCAACGGTCTGATGTTTCTGGCGTTTGTTTGCAAGTCACCTCGGAGTCCCGTGTCCCTGTACCAGATGAATCAGTGCTTCCTGGACGTGGTTCTGCCCGTCGTGGTGCTACTGCATCTCCTGATCCCGCCACCGAAAAAACTCCCGGTGAATCTCTCCTCCCAGCTGGTCTGTCACTTGTGGATCTCCCTCTGGCCCTTTCCTGTTCTGATCAGCACGTCGCTGGTGGGATTCCTGGTGATGGCTTTGGAACGTTACTATGCCGTCTTCAAGCCCATCCAACACCGCCTCATGAAGTTTGATTGTTCCAACAAGGCCCGACTGACCGTTCTGTCTACGTGGGGTTTTTGCTTGCTCACCATTGGGCCGCTAGCCATACTGTCTATCCGGCTGAACCCCGAAACGGGAATGTGCGCATTCAACAACTTGGGCGTCAGCATCTTGTCGTCGATATTCTATGCTCTGTATGTGGGGCTCGTACCGCTCTTGACGTGCGTCTTGTTCATCCGCATCTTCGTGAAAGTTTGCAAGATGAACCGGCAACAAGGTATGGTCCACGGGAGCATGCTACAGCAGGGGAGGATCAGGTACCTCATCACCATGTTTGTCTGCCTCTTCGTCACCATCCTGACCATAGTACCAGCCTCTCTCACTCTGATGACCATCAAGTTTGGCTGGTTTGCACCCTTTGGTGAAGCAGCCAAACGAACCCTCATTGATATGGGTATGTGTGCCTACATCGCTAAACCTCTCAGTACCTCACTCATATACAGCTGCGCCAACAGAAGATTCCGACATAAATTTATGAAGCTGTTCTGTCAAGGCAACAGCAATCAAGTCATCCCATTAAACGTCGCTAATTGAAAACTGGAATCTAAATAGTCGCTTACATGTTGTAAATCGTACTCACGATGTTACCAAATTCACATCGCACACTATCAATTGGATAGAATCCATGTAGCTGTTCTCATGGGTGCAGCACTGTAGATAAAAACCTTGCGTGATTGTTGTCAACCAAGGATTATCATTTCACTGCTCGTTGTACTGTGTTTGCAACGGCTGAAACTTAAAAGTCGTGTTGGCAATTTGTGCCATTCAAGTTGTCTTAAATACAGTATTTTTGAGTTGTTTTTCGTCGTTTCATTTTCTGCAAACATTGTGAACTCTGATTCATGTGCAATGTGAATGAATTGCTTGGGCTGGGGTTGATTTCACGAAGCCTTACCATCGATCGTAACTCAAGTTATGAAGGATAACCCATCGTATCCTATGTAGGGTTGCAATACATCCTACGATTGATAGTAAGTTACGATGAGTTTGGTGATATCTACCCCTGGTATTATAAGGATGATCTTACCTTCAAGACAATTGTAATATATGGACTTTCCATGACTAGTGCCTACAAAGATATGACATTCCAAACCTGTGAAATATATCAAAATGTAAAGAATCTATGTACAATTTGATTGAAAATAGTGAATAAATGTTATATTTTTTATTATTATGGGCCAAATTTGAAACGTGAATGTTTCTTCATCTTCTTGGAGATTGCCTGAAACTGATTGCCTGCCTCATTTTGGTGACATTGGCTTAATTGCTCAATAGTTGCCATAGGTGCAACTAAGTGTACAATTAGATGCATCTTCTGTGAAAAACTTATAAAGTGTTAAGTTGTGATGGGGCTTACTTGTTGTACGGTTTCTCTTCGGCCAATGAAAAAACAAGAGAAGCTGCGGCCTAATTATATTCTTGCTAATTGCTAAGAGACACTGCCACCGTGATCCGATCATCCTCATATGAACGACCACACTGAAACATCACACATCAAACAAATTGCAATGATTTACAAGTTAAGCACTGGTACGTGCCTGGACAAAAAAGTGTGTAACCGGATTGAAACATTCTACATCTGCAAAGCATCTTGCTTAGGGACACAACTGTCAGGCTTGGAGAAATTGTCTCTGTGCTGTGAATCATCACACACACCACAACCCAAGACTGTGATTGCCTGCAATCATTGACCCCTTATTGTTCCTCTTTTAATTGGACTTGAACCTTTTGGCAGCAGCTGCATTGGTTTTGTAAATGTTTTGCAATCGGGCATGTTTTTCCAATTGTGGACCCTATTGTCCCTTTTGTTGTTAGTCCACTGTTTAAATGCCACTGCAAACTCGCACAGACACACTGATCTGCAATTACTCTGCAGTATCTTCATGCCCAGACTGTCCTCCGATGCTTGCTGATTGAAGCAAAGTGTCTTGCTTAGAGACACAACCAGCAACTGCCTATGATACTGGCATCAGAAGGCTCTGGAACACCACAGCATGCATTGTACCCCAGTGGGGTCACAAAGCCCTCGATGCTTCCATCTAGGCTCATGCCAGGTCATTCCTCGACCTCAGGGTCATCATATTAAGCCTAATGATGCACCCACCCCCTCACGTATGACAGCTTGCCAAAAAACACCTTGTATTCCACCGCTACTAGTCCATTCCGTCACTGTTAGTCATAGCAACCGCAAGCTGGCAGAATGTTTGTCCCACACCATAGTGCCAGGGAATACGTCTTTGGTCAGCCCGTGCTGTAAATGTTGTTCAGGCTTCTGCTGTGAAGAAGCCATGCACATCATCAAGACCTCGCTCGTTCACTTCTTTTCCTTCTTGCATGTGGTAAGTCCATACATTTTCTGCATGGTACGGAGTTGCATTCAAGCTCAATAAGATAGCATAATAAGATTCATTGGAAGCATGAATTCTACATAAATCCCATACTGATGAATACATGAAATGATAATTAAATTACATTACTGTTACAAGGTAAAAGTAATAGACAAAATGACATTGTTTTTTTTTTCAGAGCTAAACTCATAATGACAATTGCATGCTTTACTTAAAGGTAGTATCATACTTTGGTAAGACACCAAAACAAGAAACATACTGTTCAAATTTTTCTGCATGAAATGGTGTATTTATCCAGAAATTAGTAAAACAATTACCGAAAATCTTTTTGATCTTTTAAAAGATCAAAAATAAAAGAGAAAAGACTTAAGAAATACCGTGGCCATTTTTCACTGTTTGGGACTGACATTTTCACAGATGACTGTTATTGTATTTCCCTTGATATTTTTGCCACTGAATCTGTATTTCTTTGACAAAAACCAATGTATGATACTACCTTTAAAGGTAGTATCATACTTTGGTAAAGTTGATAAAACAGCAGTTGATAGAACAGTCTTTTCATAATTTGATTTGTCATGGAATAAAAAACAAACAGGTCTGAGAAATTTTCAGCTCAATTGATCACTAGAAACAGGTCTTGTACCAGGTCTATGTTTGCACCCTGTATTAGTTATACTATCATACTTTGGTAGCATACCGAAACAGAAATCTTCACAGATTTTTAAAATACCGTGGGCGTTTTTCACTGCTTTCTCAAAAAGTGGGCACCGTATGAGACTGGGAATTTCACAGATGACTGTTATTGTATCTTTCTTGATATTTTTGCCCATTATTCTACATTTCTTTGACAAAAACCAAAGTATGATATTACCTTTAAAGGTGATACCTTTGTAGGTTCATACCCAGCTTATAATTTTGTCTTTCACTTCAGGAGCTCTTAAAAGGGGATAAAGGGCTTCTCTCAGTTTTTAGTATTTTCAACACAGGAACCCTTCCAGCAACAAATTGTGAATTATCGTCACCGGACTTAATGGCATAAACCTGTCCGCAACTGGTTTTTCTGTTTTTTGTTTATTTCAACGTTACTGTCAAACCATAATTTTTATTGTGATCCTGTAGGATTGGGTTTTTGGAGGGGATACAAAAATTGCTATTTTGTGAGATGTCATTAAGATTGGTTGGCCTCTTGATGAACATGTTACTAATGGAGTCTAGTCTCACTCATCCATTAGTTTGTCTGTTCCCCAGGGTTCATAATCTGCTTCTCAAGCCAGACAGAAAGTTTTCAGCAATAGATGCATCAGTTGTGGGTATATAGTCAGATGATGTGGAATGGTAATTCCATAAGCCCAGAGTAAGAATGCATAAAACCAAGTTCCGGGGCTTACAAGAAGCTGCTTAGCTCCAGTTAATGTCCAACAAAACCGAGGGGACCTATAGCTAGACTATGTTGTCTCCTGGGTTAATAGTTAAGCGTAACCATGAAAAGCCTTTGAAACTTATCGCCAAAAACATTTTTTTTAATAAAAACTTCATCATTGTTGCAATGTTGAATTAGTCATGTGTCTTATGTATACAAATAATGAATGTTTTTCATTGGTGCAATGGCAAGAATATTTTCATGAGTTGAATGGAAACATTGAATATTTTAACAAATGAAAATATTCTTTCCATTGTACGAATGGAAAACCATTCATTATTTGTAATTTGGCAATTTCCTTATCATTCAGCAACAAGAAATTGCTTCAACCCGCCGCCATTCATGGACATAACACACGCCCTCTGTTGACCAAATACGTAAAGTCTCTTGCGTGCAATGGGACAAAGTGAAGCTAATTTTTAGCTTCATCTGTGAAATTCCCAGTCTCACATGGTGCCCACTTTTTGAGAAAACAGTAAAAACTGCCCAAGGTATTTTTGTAAAAATGTTTTCAAAATTAACTTTGATCTTTTGAAGATCAATATTGTTTTTGGTCATTGGATTTACTCTTTTCTGAATAAATACAGCATTTCAGGCAGAACAATTTTAACGGTATGTTTATACCATCACCATCTTTGTTATCAAGTCAAGTTATTGGTAAATTTGTGGAGATTTCTGTTTCGGTATACTACCAAAGTATGATAGTACCATTGATCAATTGATGCTGGACTATAAATGTTTCAAACGATTGTTAAATTCACTTGATGCTTGGCATAGTAAAAATTTGTGTGCTTTATCCAAACCCTTGAAGCACTACACACATTGTTCACTGCTAACTGTCGAAACCAGATTATGTTGTAGTATTTAAAGCAGAATGTTTAAACAAAGCAATATGCAAAGATGAACTCTGTAAAAATGTATCACGAAAAGAAAAAAAATGCTTCTTGTTCAAACATTAGGACTTGTTTGCTTGACAAATGAAAAAAAAGGAAACAAAAAGAAGGAAGCTGTACTCTGGGTTTATATTGCAGAGA
Source organism: Astropecten irregularis (assembly GCA_963971285.1). Classification (NCBI taxonomy): domain Eukaryota; kingdom Metazoa; phylum Echinodermata; class Asteroidea; order Paxillosida; family Astropectinidae; genus Astropecten; species Astropecten irregularis. The sequence goes on from OZ020246.1 coordinate 15,793,725, forward strand.
AACTGAACTTATAGATTGTATGGCCAGTATTGGTGTGTCATCTTGTCAATGGCCGATGTGTCATCTATTGCACACTTCTTGGCACGTATCAGACCTCTATTGTCTCCATGTTGGCCTTGGGTCCCGTGGTGAGGGTGACACATCAGCAGGCTTTGGGAGAGATCCTGGCGAATTGCTGTATTTTCACCAGGCCAATGGAGAGACGCACGCGTGTGCGTCACATCCATTCTCAAGATTATTTTCCTGGATACTTTTAGTGGAGTTTTGATCTCCAGGAGCAACCAGAGACTTCAATTTGACGTGGGTGTTTAGAGTAGATGCGTTTTTAATGCTGATTAGTAAAAGCTTTCAGATCATTATTCGTTAAAAGGGCTAGCCCCTTGTGGCTTAGTAACATTATGTTCTTGGTTGAAAGCCACTACTGTGAGAGACTAATATGCCGAGCTGAAAACTTACATGTAAAGCCTGGGACATTTTCTCAGTTACATGCTTCCGTTGTCTCCCTGTAAGTTTAAATCGTGAGAACCGAAGTTTAAGGGGATAATTTCAACTGTCTTGCCCCTGTGGAGGTAAGGAACAGAGGCTTCTGAGACAATTGTTAATAACCATCACCGCGGATTTACGTTTGACGGATGTACTCAAGCGCACAGTAGGGCAAAACTGACAAGTTTAGTGCCCATACCAGATGACGTCAAGAGAACTGATACTCGTTGTTCACAAGTAATTATGTTAATCTGCCACTAACACGCTTGGCTGGGTCTGTCCATCTGTTGACACTGACACAATCTGAACTTTGACCTTTATGAATGTGGCAGTTTCTGAGAGGATAGTAGTACCATTCAGGTTGATCTTAAAAGTCCAATGATTACCGCCACCAAGTGTTCTATTAACCCTACTTTACTCAAAAGTTGTTCTGTTTTCTTCTCTTTTCATTGCAGAATTTGACGCTACAGCGGCGGTTAATGGAAAATATGGCCATCGCGAGAGCCAGGGAGGCTGCTGTATCCTTTGCATGAACAGGTTACCAGCTTAAACTTCCACTTGATGTATGCTATTACTGCCTGTCACTGGTACTCAGCTTTTGTTTTGCTTAGCTTGAAAAATGTATGAAGTAAATTCCGAAGAGTATATATATATTCAAAATTGATTATGCATTTGAATTGATTATACACTGTAGTTACTTTTTGGTGTATTTTTGTCTGCTTTAATAGCTGGCCACTAGGCAAGATATTGCCATCACCTCCTACATCTGTCTGCTTGTTCTGTCAGGTGGTTGCTCGTCTCAGTGAGACATGGCATTGCCACCAACTTCTACATCTGTCTGCTTGTTTGTCTGTTCTGTCAGGGTGTTGCTCACCTCAGTGAGACTTGACATTGCCACCACCTTCTACATTTGTCTGCTTGTTTGTCTGTTCTGTCAGGTGGTTGCTCGCCTCAGTGGGACATGGCATTGGCACCATCTTCTTCATCTGTCTGCTTGTTTGTCTGTTCTGTCAGGTGGTTGCTCACCTCAGTGGGACATGGCATTGCCACCACCTTCTACATTTGTCTGCTTGTTTGTCTGTTCTGTCAGGTGGTTGCTCACCTCAGTGGGACATGGCATTGCCACCACCTCCTACATTTGTCTGCTTGTTTGTCTGTTCTGTCAGGTGGTTGCTCTCCTCAGTCAGACATGGCATTGCCACCACCTTCTAGTACATCTGTCTGCATGTTTGTCTGTTCTGTCAGGTGGTTGCTCACCTCAGTGAGACATGGCATTGCCACCACCTTCTACATCTGTCTGCTTGTTTCTGTTCTGTCAGGGTGTTGCTCACCTCAGTGAGACTTGACATTGCCACCACCTTCTACATTTGTCTGCTTGTTTGTCTGTTCTGTCAGGTGGTTGCTCGCCTCAGTGGGACATGGCATTGGCACCATCTTCTTCATCTGTCTGCTTGTTTGTCTGTTCTGTCAGGTGGTTGCTCACCTCAGTGGGACATGGCATTGCCACCACCTTCTACATTTGTCTGCTTGTTTGTCTGTTCTGTCAGGTGGTTGCTCACCTCAGTGGGACATGGCATTGCCACCACCTCCTACATTTGTCTGCTTGTTTGTCTGTTCTGTCAGGTGGTTGCTCTCCTCAGTCAGACATGGCATTGCCACCACCTTCTAGTACATCTGTCTGCATGTTTGTCTGTTCTGTCAGGTGGTTGCTCACCTCAGTGAGACATGGCATTGCCACCACCTTCTACATCTGTCTGCTTGTTTCTGTTCTGTGGTAGTCTTGTCTCCTTATTCCTCCAACCATAAATGGCTGGTAGCTTTGTAGAGCCAACCTTCGTTCCCTCTGTATAAAGTAAAAAGTGGAACTAGTATTTGAGTCACTCACTGCCATTGTTGCAATCTGATCCTTGACGCGGCCAAAACCAGCTTGCCAAGAAGATCCAGGAGCGTCACCGGCGACTGCAAGAGGAGGCGGCTCGTAGGTTCTCCACGACCGGTGAACCTACCCGGTCTGAGATTGAGCTGAGACAGATCTATGCCAGTGTCATGGAATTTGAAAACAATGAGGTCAGTTTCATAACTTAAAGGTATAATACATGATTGGTAAAGGTCACAGAACAGCACTCACACTTTGTCTGATCCAGCATCCAGTTTTTGTTTATATGATGTAGGTCATTATTTTGGTAGGCGAGAAGTTAATTATTTGTATTGACCCAAAATTCATAAGAAAAAAAAATGAAATCTGAGACGACTTATGATAACTTTCAGTGATAATTTTGGCTTGGTTTGATGATGAATACATTCAATTGTATTCATAGAGGTTCTATACAGTCGACTCCCGTTACTACGAGCTCGGAAATAACGAAAACCCGGATTTAGCGAGCATATTTCCCCAGTCCCGATCAATTTGTGCACATTACTATGGGGAAATATTTGGTTATTACGAGCACGGGCATTACGAGATTCCGGGTATAACGACGACTTTGGTTGACCAAATGCAAGCAAAAACATTGTTCTCAACCCATTTACAACGACATCTTTTCAAACCTTTTGTCGGCGATCTTCCAAGTTCCAATTCTGGCGACGTAGCTTGGCCGATCTTAAATCTATTCAATGGGATGGCGTGAATTAGCGAACGTAGAGCCTGCTGCGGTTTCCTTAGCCGGACTAGGTTCATGACTGCTGCACCATGCCGCTAAGGGGGCACCCAGAAGATAATCAGCGTAACTTAGCTTTGTAAGAAGAGATTTAAAAAGCATTGCCGCTGGAACATCAGCAGAGGTGGGGTGTAATTGCTCCATATTGTCGTCCGTTGTGGTTATTAAAAATATATTTCGCACCCTGTCTTTTGAAAAAGGGTGATCGATACAATGTTCAGCGGACGTGCTACGGCAGGCCTACGTACGGGTCATCTGCGTTTGGCTGGGGGATCGCGGACATCTTTACCGCCAATGAAACTGATCTGTTTTCCTGACCCCCGATAAAACCATGGCTTGTAAGTTGTAAGGGAGAGCAGTGCCATGGTGGTAAAAAAAGCCCACTTTGATAAATAATTGAACTGTCCCACAGAAATCATGTGACGCATCACGCTAAAAATAATAATAAATAATCAGAAGCGTAAAAAATAATATTCCCCTTTTTAATGTAATATTATAGCGCCCTCTCTTGACTGTGAACAAATTAAAAACGGAAGCGAAGTCGCCCGGCACGATTTGTGCGTGTGACATACTTACGTACGTCCGTGATTCTTCACAGCGATTCTTCACAGCAGTTGATGCCGTCTACTTCCGATTCAATTCGTCAATTATTATACTCTTGAAGCAGTATTATTTATTTCATTTATTCATCATCATATACATGTACATTAATGACATATACAAATATAAAATCATGCATTTTGTTTGTGTTTTCATGAGTTCCCATGTGCGTTACACAATTACAAGACGCACATGTACATATAGCACGTATAAACTTGGGTGCAACAAATGGCAGAAAACTGCGCTCTGGTTGTAACAAGGTTTCAGTTACAACGACAAATTTGTGAAAGTCCGACGGACCTCGTAATAACGGGAGTCGACTGTACTTCATATATATACTGCATATCCCTGTGAAGATGAAACTGAAATTCCAGTGATCAATTTCACGAAGTCCTACGATATGAAGGATAATCCATCATATCCTACGTAATACCGTAGGGCTGCAATGCATCATAAGTTCTAATGTTGATAGTAAGTGAAGATGAGTTCGGTGAAATTGACCCCAGACTGTAAACTCTGGGGTAAATTTCACCAAAATCATCTTAACTTAATGTCAATCGTAGATTATCAATGCATTGCAGCCCTATGTAAGATAGGCCTCCCATGGTGGGTTATCCTTCGTAACTCGATACAATCCATCGTAGGGCTTGGTGAAATCCAACTCTGGCCTCCTGCAACAAGCCTCTTAGCATACATCTAAAGTTCTATATTTTGTCACCACCATAAGAAATTGCATTATATCCTGGGGTCTGATTATCACTTCTTCCCTCCTCTCAGGACTGGCTCTTGGACTGGAGATGCAAACTGCAGGAGACGCCCAAGGACCTGCAGCTCATCAACGCCCTGATTGAGCACATCCTAGCCTGCCCGGACCACCCCTTCACCCAGCTGCTCAAGAAGTTCCAGTACTCCATCTACCAGACTCTCCTACCGCTGATTAGGAAGGATGCTGAGGAACTGCAACAGATCAAGGTTCCTTACAAGATGGTAGAGGCACTGGTCCTTTCTGGTAAGTAGTCCTCCACGGCAGGTTGTTCAAACCTTTTTCAAGAAATGAAATCAAACTTCCTACCTTAAAGGGATTCCATACATTTGGTAATTTGAGCCTACTGTTTGTTTCAAACCAATATAATTGAATATATATACCATAAAACTAACCTGTGAAAGTTTCAATTCAAAAGGTGGTAGAACAGTTAGTCAATAGCTGAGAAGCGTGACGGCCATAACGCTTCTCAGATTCATAATTTTTGGAGATAAAAAGTAACATATTTTTCCATAACCGCGGTACTTCAAATTGAACGTTCCTCAATATGCATTATACTATCCAAAGCAGCTGTACTTCTCACCAAGTAAGTTTTTATTGCCATAAATTTTCAGAGTCATAACCAAACATATGCAATGCCTTTAAAACCTGTATGCAACTTCCATCTTGTGATAGCCTCGTGCTTATTTATTTCTTGATTTGGCTAGGCCGCTGTATTTTTCATAACAAAATATAAAAAGTATAATATTATATGATTGGTAAAGGTCACAGAACAGCACTCACACTTTGTCTGACCAAAGTAACATGTACATTCACTTGAAATAATAAACGTGAAATTTTAACGAGACTAAACGCAATATAGCGAGACCCAACAGCATGTCTCTATTTCATAAACCCTAATACTTGGCACAGCAGGAAATGACTTATATCTACAACCCAGACAGGACACATAGCAACCGGCAAATTTCCCCCTAGCAACCCTAAAACTTAAAGGTATTATCAGAATTGCCCAATTTGACGTCTGCAGATACTGACATCCTCGGGTCAGTTGGGCATAAACTAGTGCAGATTTTTTCGTTTGAAATCCACTTGGGAAAAATTTTGCAAGTCATAATTTGTGCATGTTTGATTTGGAAATTGTTGTAATCACTGCACCTGGTGCGTGATATCATATTGAACACAAGATAAGACATTCTGTGACTACAGTAACTCTTGAATAAGCAAGGAAAAGATCACACTATGATTTACAAGCCAACATTCCCTGCTAACTTCTGAAAGATCCTTGTGATGAAGCTCTGTCAGTCCCTGCTAAACCTGGCAGTCTTTGCTCTATTACGTAAGCTGAGCCATAAAATTTGCCGTCAGTAGGCCTGATGTGTTCTTTAAGGACAAGGACATTCACCGCGCCTAGCAGGTTCTGTAAGACCTGGTGCGGAAGCCCAAGTGTTGTGTCATCGTGGAAAGTCCTTCATAACCTTCAGCCTCCCCTACCCCCTAGGGAGCTAGTGATGTCATTCTGTTTCATCGTCTGCCCTCCCGTTAACAAAGCCGCGGACATTCTAGCTAGGAGAACCCCTGACCAGCCCCCTTGGGAGTTTGGGATTGAAGGGTGGATAGTACGGTCATAGTGCGTCATGTTGTGTGAGTAAACAAACCTGGTTTGGAATCTTTGAGACGTGAGGGTCAATGTGCTTAGTTCCTGACCCATTTATTTATTGCACCCATCCCGTGCCCAGACACAAGTTTGTCACTAGATGATTAATACATACATTGTACATGTGTTGTCTCCTGCCTGTCTTGGTTGAAGGTACAGTACAGGATTGGTAACATACCCAAACAGAAATGTTCTTCACAGATTTATGTGTAACTTTCAGGGTATGAAGATGGTGCTGGTTGAAACCTACCGTTAAAATATTTCTGCCCGAAATGATGTATTTATCCAGAAATTAGACAAACAAAGAACGAAAACAGTTTTGATCTCGGGGAAAGATCTAAACCATTCTGTATGTTTTATAGGAAAAATTTAGTCAGGTTTTTGCTATTTTCTTGTGACTCAGATGTCTGATTAAGCTAACATTTTCACAGGTTTATTATTTCATGTACATGTTTGATCAGACAAAGTGTGAGTGCTGTCCTGTGACCTTTACCAACCATGTATTATACCTTTAAAGATAAAAAGGCAGAACTACGAGAGGGTTTTATAGCATCTACCCCCATACCTCCATCCAGGCCAAATGAACTCCTATTTGCTCATCAATTGGTATTTTTTATTTCATTTTCAAAGGATCCGGACTAAGAGTGATTCCTCCAAATGGCTTCACGACCCCAGAAGACCTGGAGGATGAGGATAGTTTGGACAAGGATCTCATCCGCAGGCTCCAGGCCCTGAGGAAGTCCAGCCACGAGGAGCGCCGGGAGTCACTCTACGGAGGTTTGCTGGCTCCATCAAAATCGCTGGACGAGGACGAAGAGGAGAACATGTGGGACTCGGGCGATGACTCTCTTGAAGATGGCATCGTTCTGGAGGACGAAGAAAAACAGAGTCCCAGAGACTCGGACAATGATGCCCTCAAGGAGCGGGCTTCTGTCGAGGTCCAGATTGGTGACGAAACTGTTGACGTGCCAAAGGATCAACACAGTGACAAAGAAAGGAACTCTGAGGAGGATGAGGTGGATTCTGGATCCAGGACATCAGAGGTCTCTGTTGGAGAATCCGGCGATCATCAGGTTAGCAAAAGTGAGGATGAGGTATTGAAACAGGAACCTGTTAAATGCGACAGGGAACCTGATGAAGATGTGAAAGAGGACATCAGGGAAGATGATGGTAATGGCTTCCAACAAATGAGGAGAATTAGCAGAGAGGTACAAGATGATCTTCAAGATGCTCTTGCAGCTGGCGAGGAGCTGACAGATCGCTTGAATAGACAGATTGAAGACGACTTGGCAGATGGAGGAGTCAAACAAAAGGAAGGTGCTGATGATTTGAACAGCGTGAGGAACAATAAGCGTGAGGGTATCCCTGATGAAACTACGGATGATCCTGGAGATCATGATGGTTGTGAAATGCCATCAGGACATGACGAGAGCACAACAGAGAACGAGAATCCCGATCACGAAACAAGCGCAGACTCAGAACAGGAGGGAGAGAGCCCTTTTAGCGGAAGAGTAGCACCCAGGAACAGTGTCTCTAGAGGGATGACCTTGCCAGTTGGGGAGACAGAGAGTCAAGGCGGGGAGGGCGAGAAACTTGAAGCTGAGGAACATCCCGTGAAGACGAAGGAGGAAGAGGAGCAGGAGCACATTGCCCATCTCCAAGAGGAAGCTCTGGAGAGACACCTGAAGCACATCTCCAAGGACATCCAGTCCTACCTGGGTGAGTAGACACTGTACTATTCCAAACATCTGGCAGATCTCAACACACCAACACCTAGTCATTGTGTCATTCATTACACTGACCTGATGTCTCAGACAACAAGATCTTGTAGATGATGCCACAAAGTACGGTTTTGATCCCAGGGTTCACTCAACCCTAGATTTGTGCATTAGAATTCACAGGCCGGAAAGAATACTTGACAGTTGCGTGGGGCTGGATAGCTCAGGTGTTGCACCTCATATTCCAGATGTCTAGGGTTTAGAGGTACTATTATACTAGATAGAATACCGAAACAGGAATCTCCACAGATTTACCTATAACTTACATATATGTACATGGTATAAAGATGGTGATGGTAGAAACATAACATTAACAATTTTTTGCCTGAAATTCTGTGTTTATCCAACAATTTTGATCCTTAAAAGAAAAAAAATAATGGTGAACAGATTTTTAAAATACCATCATGGGCGTTTTTCACTGTTTTCTCAAAAAGTGGGCACCATATGGGACTTGGAATTTCACAGATGACTGTTACTATATCTTTCTGTAAATTTTTGCCCATGAATCTGGGGCTGATTTCATAAAGCTGTGCGACACGTCGCAACTCGATTTGTGACGTGTCCTAGCTGCGACGCGCCGCATCTATGTGGTGAGTCCATAGAGAAAGGATGCGTCTTAACTCTGCGACGCGTCGTAAGTTTTATGAAATCGGACCCTGCATTTCTTTGAGAAAAAAAACAAAGTATGATATTACCTTCAAAAGTCTGGCCCTCCTATAAACTCTAAGCATGATATATTTCAGGTCATTATTTCGCTTGATGGGCAGTTTGCCGATGAGCAGATTATTACTTGTATTCATTTGTTTATATGATGATATCACAGACAGGCTACAGTCTCTATTGATGGCAATTTATGAGGACCTAGACTCGGCCGTTGCTAAGGAGCAGTGCATTGCCGTCATTGAGAAGCACTTCTTTCAATTCATCTGGCAGCCACTTCTTACTCTCTACAGGTGAGAAGCATTTTTGTTTTTAAGGTCCAAGACCAAGCGTTGGCGTAAAACTTGACAAAAAATGTAAAATGTATTCACTTTTTCCCGCCACACTATGTTTCTTGTGTTGGTGAAGAATAACTTAGTTCCTTTTTTTTATACTTTGTTTGTTCAAGTTAACCTACCTTTCCGGTCTACATGTATTTATGTACTTATTTTGTATTTCTACTAAATAATGTCATATTATACTCGTGATTTTTTGATAATATCTACAGAACTTCCAGTTTGACAAATATTCCTGACATTTAATCAAACGTGATAAGTACGCCTTTTTTATGAACGTTTTTTTTTTTCAATTTTAGATGAAAAATATGTTTTGAAATGGATTCAATTCTCCTCTCAAATAAGAAATAGAGCAGATTTCATGAATGCTAGAATGGGTTCTTCATGCTCTGAGACATTTATTTGGGTGATTTTGATCACTTGGAAAAGGTCAATTTTTTGGTCCAAAATTACAAAAACGACAAGGGGTACCCGTTGCCATTTCTTCAATTTTGGATGAAAGATCAAATGTTTTTAAATCAATTAAATTCTCCTCTGAGATAAGAAATAAACCAGTTGTCATGGTAGAATCGGGTTCTTTGTGCTCCTGGTACCCCTTGCCATTTAAAAATGACAAAAACGACAAGGGGTACCCCTTGCAATTTTTTCCATTTTGTTCAGTTTTTGATGAAAAATCCAATATTCTGAAATGATTCAATTGTCATCTCAGATAAGAAATAGACCAGTTGTCATGGTAGAATTGTGTTCTTTGTGTTCTTAGACGTTTATTTGGTTGATTTCGAACACTTTTGGAAAAAGTAAATTTGGGGCCAAAAAGTGACAAAAACGACAAGTGCCTAGACTATTTCAAGTAGCATTTTGACTGGCTTAAACATAATTATTGTATTTCTGTCAGCATGTAGAATGTATGCAGTTTTAAGAAACAATGAGTAACATATTTTGTTTAAACTGTTTGTCACCATTGATATGATCTCCGTTCATTTTGTTTTCTTTTGGCAGACGGGCAAATCTGAGGAAGGAGATCTCTGCGGCAACAGCAATGACCAAATACCAGAATGCCCTCCCGGAAAATATCGGGATCGTCAAGAAGCTGTGCCTGTCGTTGGACAGCGAGGGCGCTGTTCAAGATGACAGCCATTACCCGTATCATCTGGCCGTGGAGGAGCTAAGGAGAATAACTGGGTACTTCAGTCCACTGGAGAAACTGGAATGCGTAGGTAGGTTCAGAAACATTAAGAAATTATACAAGCGCCAGTAGATGGTGTATGGACATCCTTATTGCTCTTAAATGGAAAATGGCTGCAGCCAATTCATGTTATGATAGCTTTGGCACTTGGGGCCGATTTCACTAATGCTTTGCGATCTTTGCTAAAGCCCAAATCCATCCCTAAACGGAAAATTGCTATGCAAAGTAGCGATTGATTTTCCGTTTAGCGATGGATTTGGGCTTAAAGGTAGTATCATACATGAACTTTGGTAAGAGACCAAAACAGAAATGTTCACAGATTTACATATAACTTACAGGGTATGAAGATGGTGGTGGTAGAAACCTACCGTTAAAATATTTCCGCCTGAAATGGTGTATTTATCCAGAAATTAATAAAACAACGACCAATAATCGTTAATAAAGAGAAAAGACTTAAGAAATACTGTGGCAGTTTTTCACTGTTTTCTCAAAAAGTTGGCCCCGTACTGGACTGAAATTTTCACAGATGACTGTTACTGTATCTTCCTTGATATTTTTGCCCATGAATCTGTATTTCTTTGACAAAAACCAAAGTATGATACTACCTTTAAGCGATGATTGCAAAGTGTTAGTGAAATCGGCCCAGGGATGGATTTCACAAAACATCAAGATAAATCTTAAAATGAGTTTTCGCTATCGCCATATTGATTTGTACTGTGACATCATACTTTCTTCAAGATGTTCTGAATAAAGATTGAAATATAGGATCAAAAATGGCTTCCCGAGTATGTATGATATTGAGTTTTACTTTGCTTAGCAATGGGAGACTTTTGAGGATCGGTCTTCAAGTCAACAGCTATTCAGCTTTTGCCAATGATATGGTTGGATAATACAAGATTAGACAAAGCTATTATTATTTACCGGTAATCAAATCTTGACGCCCTTCTTTTCTGTCTTCAGTGAAGGCATCCAGAGCCATCATCACGTGCGTGGGCGATTATTACGAAGCTCAAGGTGAATGCCGGGAAAGCACAGAGAACGCAGTGTAAGTTGAACAAGACTTCAGTGATGTAGAGTGTTTAAATACCATCATTGCTGTGCGTAGTACAGTGATCAAGGAATCTTCCTCGCAGGATTGGAGTGTGCAAATGTGAAAGAGAAGTGGAAGATGTTGAACAGAGTGATATAGCAATGGAAGGCATATATTGCTGTGATTATTGCACCAATTACATTTTTCTCTAAGATTGTTTGCTACACAATTGGCTCATTATATTATTAAAGGCAATACCATTCACTTACCACATTAAGGCGACACCAACCCATTGGGGTGACATTTTGTTGCTGATCTTTTGGTGGTGTGAAACCTTTGTCTTCAAGTTTTGTTCAACTTTTTTGGTTGTCTAACAAGTGAAAAAAGACATTGAAAAGTGAACAAAGAAAAATTGAGTGGAGTGGGATTTGAACCAACGACCCCCGGAATACCATCCCAGCCCTGTGTTGGTGGTGTCCCTAATAGTCAATTATCTTTGTTCGTTTGGCAGTCAGAAGCCATGAAACCACTCACATACCTCTATATCCCAAGGATCATTTCAGATATGCTCAATATGAGCAATGCTGTAACCTGAGAAACAGTACATGGGGGATCACTCAAAGAGGATGAGGCTTTTAGTGAAAAAAAAATAGTTTACTTCAATGTGCATATATATATCTAATGGAATTGTCTCCCTATTGTAGCATTCATATGGGTTCTCATTGGAACATTGCATCTTATCTTTTCTCGCCATCATCAGGGGCTGCGATGACCTGCTTCCTATTCTGAGTTTTGTCGTCATCAAGGCAGCTCTTCCTCATCTGGTCTCAGAATGCAGCATCATGGAGGAGTTTATCCACGAGGGGTAAGACAATCTTGGCTCTAAAATCTTATTTATCGTCAAAATGGATATATGCAACCCTTTCACGCAACATTCGTTCGTGACTCTGAATACCCGATGATCTGTCACCAAAGGATGCAGGCTGCATTATAACAGAGGTGATTTAATTACCCAAGAAGAATTCTAAATTGGCACGGCTGACCACAGGCCAGGGGCCAATTTCATAGACCTGCTTAAGCACCAAATACATTAGTAAATAAAATCAGTATGCCAGACAAAACTCCTTGAAAATTTGGTTGAGAATCCTGTTTGAAAGCAAATTTTCAAGATTTTTGATCTCACCAGTGCTTTAATAGGTTTCCAGTCCTGACACAATTGCTCAGTGAATTTCCGGGAATATTTTATGTAGGGTTTTCCTAAAAGTGGCCATGTCCCACTTTTCTTCCCTCTAAACGTTTCTTTGAATCAGGTTCTTGGGCATTTGAGAAATCCTAGAATGATTTATTTTAAATGATAATGATAATAAACAGTATGTGGATCGGTTTGCGGAAACACCATGTAATAATCAGGAGACGATAAACATTGTTATGATTACTGGCTAGAAATAATCCAAAAGTATCAAAACTAATTTTTTTTTTTTCTCTGCACTTGATGGGCCGAGAATTTATATAATATCTTGCATTGATTTGTTCTGAATTTTCCTACTAGCTCAAACCATCTTAAAATGGCCCAAGGGCCGAGGACTGAGTAGTCCAAGCAATGGTATCTTTATGAGAGCCTCACTGGCCTCACCTGGCCCAAGAATGTGTCATAGGGAAATTAACTTGGCTGTGTTCATGGTCATGATGAGCTATGTCTTCTTATCTTATCTTTATCGTCAGATACCTCTTTGGCGAGGAAGGTTACTGCCTGACGACGCTACAGACGTCCCTAGGGTACGTGCTGAAACTTGCTGACGACTGACGGCCGGTCCTAGTGACGCGCACACCATAGAGGGCGCTATTCAACCGATCCTGGCTGACCAAATATAACAAGAGAGACCTGACACAACGACAAGTGGCATCAACCGCGCACACAGGAGGCATTCTGTACACGGACAATAGTACATTATGCTGGGATATACCGGAATATGTTCTTATCATCTCTTCCTGCGAGTATGTTAACTGTTGAGAGATGTAAGGGCTACAGGTATGTCGCACAAGACAATATTCTATTTCGCAACTTGGAGACGACCAGCCGACCATGTCCAAACTGATAAACCTCAGCAGCATGAAAAGACCATATCACCATGTAAAAAAAGTTTTAGCAGCATCTTACCATCACCAGAAAAAAATGTATAGGGGAATTGAAAGATGAATTTCAATTTTTTTTCTTGGAGATCGCAAGGAGCCAATTGCCTGTAAATTGTCTCATGGACTTACGACCAACTGCCATCACCCCATCATGAATGAATGTAATTCTTCATGATTATTTGAAACAAAAATTATATCCAATGTTAAATCTTGCCAATAATTCTTTGTATTTTACAAATCTATTGTCATTGTTTTGTTTTTTTAATTAGATATGATATCACTGAGCATTGTTTTGACATGTATATTTCATATTGTTTTATATGTACATTCATTTCAATGACAATGCTATAATGTTTATATTCAATGTGCCTGTATATGTGCATAAGTTACCAACATAGATTCTTGTGGTTCCGTAAATTCCTAAATGTGATGGAATTTATCCGTTGTTTTTAGAACAAGTTGCATTCATAGACCTGGGCCCAATTTCATGAAATCTTTTCTTACGGGCACTCCTGCAGGTGAAGTCTATTTTATGGAATCAGTAGGCAAGACTTTTTTTTTCTAGGGTAACTCTGATTATTTCCTGCTAACACACTGTAATATGCATTCTGCAGAAAGTCCTTGCTTAGCGTAGCAAGAAAGACAACTCTCCATTGTGTCTAACAAGAGGTTACTCAGGGAGAGTCAGATGAGACCTATTACCTGCATGATACTTGAGTGCCAGATGCGACTATACGGTCATGTGGCTAGATTCTCTGCGAGTGATCCTGCCAGGCAGATTCTCTCTTTGTGAGAACCTACAGGCAGGACTCACCCATTAGGACGTCCATATGACACTTGATTGCGTCAGATGGATCGTTTTGCTGAGATGGGGATCGGTCACGTGTATAGCCATCAGAAGACCAAAGGAGTACTGCTCGAAGGTAGATGCAACAATGCACTGCCATGGCGAATACTCCCACTGATTGATTTATTTTTCTGGATGACACTGCTCTATGCAATATTTTGCCAGCAGGTGTTCCAACTGATGTAGCTACAGAGGGATACATCCAGAAATCAGTTCTGCCATGCTTGTGGATTTCTTCCTATATTGTATGGCATGCGTTTATCTTGCCATTTTAGTTTCCCGATGGTTTTCATGGCTCTGCTTGTTGTCTTGCCATTGTCACCAGGGATCGATTTTCACAAAGCCTTGCGATGAATAAGCCTTTCCAAGGATAAACCATCGTATCTGACATGTAGGGCTTCAATGCATTATAAGTCCTACGATTGATAGTAAGTTACGATGAGTTTGGTGAAATCAACCCCAGACCCTTTCATACTATTATGGACTTTGCTGACTGTGGATGGATCTTTGTATCAGGCATTCTTATCTTCAAATGGCTCTCTATCTGAGGCAGAAAAGACAGGCCCTGTTCTCTTGAGGCAGAACTTGGTGGAAGGACAAGAGGGATGTTTGTTTGTGCGCTCGTTCATGTTGTCAAAGTGGAATCTTTCATCTTAGGTATGTATTCTTTGCAGATATTTGCCTCATTGTCATCAGGACTGGGTCTCTGAGGATGATCCTTAATAGGTACTGCTGGTCGGACCGTGTGTCTAACGAGAGGTTTTTAATCATGGAGTGTCAGATGAGACCTATTACCTGCATGAGTACGTGAGCGCCAGATGCGACTGTACGGTCGTGTGGCTAGATTCCTTGCAAGTGACCCTGTTAGGTAGATTCTCTCTTTGAGAGAACCTACTGGTAGGACTTGCCCAGTAGGGCGTCTGCATGACACGTGGTTGTCTCAGATGGATCATTATTTTGCTGAGATGGGGATGGGTTGCATGGCTGCCTTGGGAATGACCATCAGAAGACCGAAGGAGCATCGCTCAAAGGTGGCAATGCACTGCCGTGGAGCATACTTCTAGTGATCAATTGATTGATTGGCCACTTTCATAGGGCCCCATTTGTCCATGGGAGCTTTTGATCACCCTGTTCCTGTTCTCAGGTGGTTGGGTGTCTTCCACTGGACATATGGTGCTTCTGAGCCCCAAGGGATGGGCTCAGAGAGATACTGCTTGATCCTCTGTACTTTCCGGTTGAACAAGTTTCTTTAAAATCCGACCAAAATCCTGGGGACTGTCTGATGTCACCCTCGAAGACTGTCAATTGCATCTTCTCCAGATGTACAACAGTCTCAGTCTTCTTGTCACTTGAATATGAGGATACGTTGACTGCACGTCTGTAAAAAAAAAAATTGCCGATTTGTGTCAATAATCTCATCGTACATCTGTCTGATGGACTGCAGCCAAGCATTCTCATTCTCTGTTCCTCCACCGGCAGCATGCTCATGCTCATGTGCTGTCTTTGTATGCTTCCATGAGACAAGCAAGATGTGCTTTCCCTGTCCTGACTGCCTCAGCAGTGGAGAGATCAATCTCCCAGAGATTGGGATGCAATGTGACGGGAGTAGCCTAGAATCCTAGACTTGTCATTATTCCCTATGCATCACCGCATCTCTCCTCGGGAGAGTTTTTAGGCAGAGGAGTGCCAAGTGCTTGTCTCTTGTTTGCTGTTTTTGACAGCCTATTTCCAACTGCTTCACGCAAAGGTTTTATAGCAAGATTGAGATTTTGGACTTTTGAGATTTTGGGGGTTTTTTTCAGCGTAAGCCAGGTTTGGTCAATTTGTTTTTGAATTCTGGTTAAAATCTTGCTTCTCTGTGTGTTTTTGGCTGCCATTTGTCCTAAGGGTTGATGTGATTGATGGTAGAGTATCCAATATGGCTTGTGGCATTTTGTGTAATGAAAAGACAATCTAGTTTCACTAGACTGCACATTCTTTGAAGTTTGCATAGCTAGTGTCTTGGTGGTCATATCATGCTTTTCAAGGAAGAATGCATGTGATGTTTAAGGCACTGCAAAGCTCTTGATATTCCCTTGCAATTCACTGAAGCTTGTATCAACCCTAACCTGGCTCCATACCACAATTTACCTCACATGGTGTGGTTTTTGTGGTAATGCATGGTTTATGATCCAGTTTCCATGTGTGGAGACTGCAGTAGTGTGTGGTAAGCAGCTTCTTGTCTTGTGTGGTAGATGCAGAGGGTTAAGTACAGAATTGCTGAAGCTCGTGGCAGAAATAATTGATCCGTTTTGGTGCAGCGCCATATTCTTACATTGTTTGGAAGAGAGAAAATTTATTCCATTCATCTAGCTTTCAAAATGCATCTCATGAATTTTAAGCTGTGGACATTTTCATCAAAATCAATTTTCATGATTTAAAAAAGAGTAACAGTTTGTCTTTTTATTGGTGGCTTTGTGCAGAATTTGTGTTCTTATTGGGTTTCAGAGGTATATATTTTGCAGAAATATTGTTTGTAATTTGAATTTGAACAAGATTTTTAATCCTGTACCACCATCTTGAAGATGTGTGCAATACCCCCATCGCAACAAAGAAGAACAGATTTTCATGTCGATGTTACAAATGATAATTAAGTAAATGGTAAATTTGGATGTCTGTTCAGTTTAATAAGACCCCCTGTTAATGTCTGTAATGAACCCTTCCGGCATGTCAATCAAACTTTGTGCATTGACCAATTAATTGGAGGACACATTTTAACGGACACAACGAAAGCCTTTAATTGACAACGAAAGCCTCGGCTAACTCTGTCACATGCGGTATGTAAAACACACATACGTGGGCGGGGCTTAAGAGCAAAGCAGGAACAGTCTTATGGTTCATCTGTGTCTTGAAGATATAATCTCATTAAATATTAATCAACAATTAATATCTTGCCTTGTGCTTGGGTAGGCCCTATATTAATGCAATGCCTGTGAATGACAAGAAAATATTTTTTAGAGAACTGTCAAAATGCATCAAAGAGCTAAAAGTGTAACATTAGTAACCATGGTAACAAAATATTAAATGAGTTTTTCAATTAAAACTCTAAACTGCACTCGTATACATAATTTTGAGGAAATCATTTGAAAAACTTAAAATGAGCAAAAAAACATACTTGTGTCAAGTAGCCAGATTTATTTTATTTTTTTAATTATGAATATTTTATTATAAATATAAGGATATAACTCATGATATATTTTGTTCTGCCATTATAAATTAATTGGTTATTTAAGCCTGTAAAAAACTTAATATTTGTTAATATCTCGGAATATCAACTCGAAAAAAAAAGGAACAATTCAATGTAATTGAAAGGTTTATAAAAAAAAGACAGTGTTTATAAAAGGATAAAAGTTTTGATCGCCGGGAACGTCATGTGAGATAACTTTGAGTACTATGTGGAAATAGAATCTTGAGGATGAAAAATTGGTCGGTTGCCATGGAGACGGTCCAAATATTAATAACCAGAATGTTCATGAAATACACTGGCATATGTTTTCTGTTAATATTTTTAAACAACTTTTATTCTCATCGCATTATCGGAAATGTAACCATAATTTGTATCTTTTTTCATGCTACCTATTGGAAGTTTCATTTGCTCATTTCATCATTTACCTATATACTTTTTAAATGCTTATAGTTAAACTAGTTGCGGTGCTTAAAACGAAAACTCCTCAGTCAAACGGTTGGTTATTTGAAGAAATACTGCCCTTAAAAATTGGGATTTGTATAAAGGGCAACAGTAAGGTAAGAAAATAAAATTCTGTGCATTTTTGCTCTTGGAATTTTAGCTGTATTTTGGTCGTAGCAGCAGATTCATTTGAAGTGAGAAAGCCATTGCGTTTAGCATGGAAATAACACTTGTTCATTGTACAAAGATATCTTGTCAGCACAAAAAGAAAGCCTGTATTTGAAGGTATAATTTGAAATCACACACCACCGCATCTGTGAGAGGCAGACTTTAATTTTAAAAGGTTGAAATTGGAATCCTCCCACCATTTAAACTGTGGTTTCTCTGGCTTTCTTTTCTTTTCTTCTAGAGAAATCTATAAAAACTGTATTAAGCCCCAAATTAATGTACCATATTATAATGTCCAAAATTAACAGTAGAAATAGAATGTTGTAATATTTGAAAAATACATTGAGAGAAAGATGTATTGAGTTTAAATTTTGGGTATATATTCATATTTGGCTTTGATGCAGTTATGGTATTCAATTATGTTCAGATTTGGAAAAAGAATGCCAAAGAATCATGAAATCTTAATTAACCCGGGATAAACTAGACCTGGTTCCATTCACACTACAGTTTTTATGCTCAAGCATAAAATCATGCATTCAACCCACGGTAAAAATTCCCCTTAATTTTGAGCAGTTAAAATCCCACAAATGTCCCCAGGACTACTTAAGTTTAATACCATTTCAGATCTATCTGTAAACAACTATCTGTAAGCAAATAAAACACTCTTGTAAAATGAGATTTTGCTCTTTATATTGCAAGAAACAAATATTACTAACCAAATTGTTCGTTTTTCATTTTATGATCAGCTGAGAATAAATCTGTTATAGCAGTTTGAACATGTGAAATTAATGTGGTTTTCCTGTTTATTTTTTATCATGGACTTCTTCCCTGGCTCACAAAACAAAGCAATTATGGTTTGGTAAGAACTGCAGCAGTTCCCTCCTTGGAAGGCCTATCAACTGTGTTGCTCGAAGACCCCCTCACTAAGGTTCTTTGCCCTGTGTGTCCATAAAGTACTCCAATTGATTGAAGCTGTGCTCAACAAGAAGGCCTTTCAACCACCTTTATGGAAGACCCCCTAGCTAAGAAGTTTGTTTGCCCTGTACTCTGGCTGCTTATATACAGTGCTGCCCTACAGAAGGCCTTTGGACCCCCTCTCGAAGGAGCTTCTTGCCCAAGCTCCTCCTTCCAAGGCTCTCCAACACAGACTTATGCCCTCCAACTACCCAGGCCTACAGCACTAAGCCCACCAACTACCAGGCCTCCAGCTTTAAGCCCACCAACTACCAGGCCTCAAGCTCTCAGCCCTTCAACTCTCATGGCCTCCAGCTCTCAGTCCTTCAAATTGGTCAAAATGGCAAGGGGTACCCCTTGGTGGCCAACTCTCAGACCTCCAACTCCCCAGGTCTCCAACTCTCAGCCCTCCAAGTCCCAAGACCTCTAGCTCACCGTCTCAAACTGGCGAAAATTGCAAGGGGTCCCCCTTGCGAGGCAAACTGCCAGACCTTCAACTCCCCAGACCTCCAAATCTCAGCCCTCCAAGCCCCGAGAACCCCCAGCTCACAGCCCTCAAATTGGCCAAAATTGGCCAAAATGGCAAGGGGTACCCCTTGCAGATCAACTTGGCTGAAAATTTCTAAGTATAAACAACCTAAACTTTAAATATACGAAAAAACGTTTAATTTTCAAGAAAGTGCCATGGCTCAGAGGAAAAGGGATAGAGCCCCCATGCAGGAGGTTCTGGGTTCAACCCCTGCTGGTGCTATTTTTTTCTATAACATTTTTTTTCTTTACCATTAAGGTAAAAAATCCCTGGAGCTCTCGCCGGGCCAGGGATTGATCCCAGGCCACTGGCCTGGCGGTCAGCTGGCTGAACCACTGGGCTACGAGCTTCTTCGAAAAATTTTCGTCGGAACTAATATTTAAAGGTTAGGTTGCGCAATTGCCAAAAAAAAATTCTAAATGAACCTTGACCTCATTATAATGACAATAGAAGAAAAAAAATTGCATGATCAAATGGTAGCTTAGGAAAAACCTCACACAAGACAAAAATATGCAAATTTATGTATACACAAAGCTTTATTCCATAAAATCCACCCAGGTAACCGCACTAAATAGTGCCCTCTACATGTACAGAATTTAAAAGATTTTGTTTGGCAATACAGTATTTAAAAGTTATCACCTACTGCATAGCGCCCTCTATGCATAAAACACATTTTCACACAAATTATCAGCTCAAATATACTCGTAAATAGCTCCCTCAGGAGGTAATTTGAAAAGCATAACCCAGTAACTATGCTAACTGCTCAATGGCGCCCTCTAGTCTTCCAAAAACAAATTTCCAATTTTCAACCCAATGATAATTACCCTCTTGCACATTATCAGCTCAACTACATCATGTATTCTTGTAAATAGCTCCCTCTAACCAGTAACTAAGGTCATTTCTGAGGGGTAGAGGAGGGTGATGTACCAACTTAAAGGGGACAATAAAGTGACCATCGAAAGGGCGATTCTTTAAAACATATCTATGTCCACCACCCCCCTAGTTACATGTACGCCAGTTATTGGTAAAGAACGGACAATTCTACAATCTAGCCGGCACCTCCTGACCTGGTGCAATCTTTCGGCCTTTAAGTTTATTTGTTTGTTTGTTTGTTTTATACACAGAACAATATACTTTTACAACATAAACACCAACTTTCTATAAAAAGGCATTTGGAAATAGCTCCATAGGCTGGAGATTAAGATTTAAACAGGGTCTCTAATGGCACCTACGCATTATAAACCTGTATAAAACATCTTTTATTACAACCATAATATATACTACTGGCCATTATAGTCATATGCAAAGTGTGCCATTATGACATTTGTTTAACCCTTACATATTGCATATAACCCTCTGATATATACATTTGTTTACTTTTCAAACGTAACTTTCATTCTAAATTTTGATTCTTAAAATTGCACAACTGTTAAACGGTAAAAATCACGTTATGAAATTGGTGCAATTTGCATTAAGGTTCTGTATTTTTTAAGTAAGTCCAAAAGTTATTATAGAAACCTGTCAAAATTATACTTTGCTTTTAAATAATAATATAACCACCAAACATGGAGCATAAATAGTTTTTTCAAATGCCCAAGATTATCAAAGGTCATTTTGAAATGCTTTAGCCAATTATTAGAACAGAGAGAAATTTTACTTAATATTGGAACAACATATAGAAAGAGAAGTTATCTGAAAATTAACTTTCTGAAAAGCAACTGCTGTTTATGGCTATTTATTTTAATAAACAATTAACTGTAAATACAGTGTTTGCAATTACAACTTTCAGTTAAGAAGTAGTTATTCTTCAATAAAAGTCTAAGAAAAATACATTTTTATTTCATTACATTCATCAAATAAAAACTCATAATTATAACAGAGTCAGTGAAGAAAAAACAAGAAGTACAATGTTAAAATTATGCCAAAGAGATGTTAAAAACATTCATTGTAATAAAGGAAATCTAGGAGCTGATACAATATATTTATCTATACATAAGTTGAGTGTAGTTAAATTATGCTGGCAAGAATTGTAAGAAACAATTAAGATTGAGAACATGGTAGTTCCCTTTGATAACTACCTCAACAATGCTATGTAAAATGTGGCATACACGCAGTGCGCATCCTCTTTTTTTGCAAGCATTTCACTGATGAGAAGGTCAAGTAAACTGGGGTAAGAAGGAGAGGTCTCCAATGGACTGTGGGGGTGAACGCCATAGCAACTCATTGCTTATGGCAGAAGAAGACTTGAGCAAATTCTTCACATTGCAGTGTGATAAGAACGGTGTGGAAATCCTGGTTCACCACTTATGGTTGGTCAGACTGTTCCCAGCTGACAGCCATAGTGCCTCACAATGCCAAACACTGGTAGAGTGGGTAGCCAATTATTGGGCAGAATGGCCAGTGAAAAAGGCTGTCCTTTCCTCCAGACTGTAATGATCACCATTTCGTCTAAGACGCTGGTCTAGTGCACGTAGGGTGGCAAGCCACTGTTCGGTCCGATTATAAATGTATGAGGCTGTGTACCTACCCCCGTGGTATTCACCACTAGGTCTGAGGAAGACCGTACCCAGCCAACAGAGCCCCAGGCCTTAAGGGTAGGGAGCCAAGGATCGGTCCGATTAACAATGAAACAGGCTGTCCCTAACCACTTGCAGTGTTCATCACAGAGTTGGAAAGACCGCACCCAGACAGTGCCTCCATCACCATGATGGCCGGTAGCCACTGTTTAGCAGGATTGCCCATGTTATGGCCATCCAAGCCGATCATGGGTTGGGAAAACTGTACAGCCAACAAAAAGTGCCTTATTTCCTTCATCCTGTGGTGATTGCCAGTAGGTCTGTGTTACACCTTATGGAGTTCACCAATGAAGGCCTGGAAGACTGCCCCCAGCTGACAGCTAGTGCACATGCTGGGTAGCCAATGCTTGTCTCTACCTCCAGATTGTAGTGATCACCGCTCGGTTCAAGACTGAATCGAATATGCAGTAGGGTGGAGCTAGAGCCACTACTGCCCTGTGCTGGTGTGGTGGATAGACACTGATCATTCCGATTATAAATGTATGAGGCTGTGTACCTACCCCTGTGGTATTCACCACTAGTCTGGGGAAAGACCGTACCCAGCCAACAGAGCCCCAGGCCTTAAGGGTAGGGAGCCATTGATCGGTTTGATTGCCTTCATAAAAGGTTGTCTATGCCACAAGGAGTTGTCTAACTCCTTGTGGAGTTCACCATTGAGGGTCAGTAAGATTGTATCCAACAGATGGCAAATGCCTCACGCTGGTAGAGTAGGGAGTTACCAATTGGTTTTATTGATGTAAAGGCTGTCACTAAGCCCTATGGTGTTTATCACAAGTCCTGAGGAAGGATGTACTCAGCCAACAGTGACGTACACCATTCGTCCTGTGTTGATCACCACTGTAGGTCAGTGAAAGACTTTACCAATCCAATAGTGCCTTTGGCCCTCTGATGTAGGTAGCCATGGATCAGTCAGATTGATCATTTCAAAGGCTGTCCAAGCCCTTCATGGTGTTCACCACTGAGGGTTGGCCTACTGTAACCAGCTGACAAGGTAGTGCCTAATGCCAATAGGGTGGAAAGCTGCTATTCGGTCCGAATATATGTATAAGGCTGCCCTTACCCCCTGTGGGGTTCACCACTAGTCTGAGGAAGACCGTACCCAGCCAACAGAGCCCCAGGCTTTAAAGGTTAGTTGGTTCCCAGTCAACAGCTACTGCCCTTTGCTGGTGAGGTGGATAGACAATGATCGGTCTGATTATAAATGTATAAGGCTGCACCTATCCCCAGTGGTATTCACCACTAGTCTGAGGAAGACCGTACCCAGCCAACAGAGCCCCAGGCCTTAAGGGTAGGGAGCCATTGATCGGTCCAATTGCCTTCGTGAAAGGTTGTCTATGCACCTTGTGGAGTTCACCATTGAGGGTCAGTAAGACTGTACCCAACAGATGGTCAATGCCTCATTGAGAAGGGAGTTACCAATTGGTACCATTGATGTATAAAGCTGTCACTAAGCCCTATGGTGTTTATCACAAGGCCTGATGAAGGATGTGCCCAGCCAACAGTGCCGTATGACCTTCGTCCTGTAGTGATCACCATTATAGGTCAGTGAAAGACTTTACCAATCCAATACTGCCTTTGGCCCTGTAATGTAGGTAGCCACAGATCAGTAAGATTGATCATGTCAAAAGGCTGTCCAAGCCCTTCATGGTGTTCACCACTGAGGGTTGGCCTACTGTAACCAGCTCACAGGTAGTGCCTAATGCCAATAGGGTGGAAAGCTGCTATTCGGTCCGAATATATGTATAAGGCTGCCCTTACCCCCTGTGGGGTTCACCACTAGTCTGAGGAAGACCGTACCCAGCCAACAGAGCCCCAGGCTTTAAAGGTAGAGAGCCAACGATCGGTCCGATTAGCTATGTAAAAGCCTGTTCCTCCTCTGGAGTTCAGCACATGGTCAGGAAGACTGTATATATCCAGCCGTCAGCTAGTGTCCCATGCAAAAAGAGTAAAGAGCCATGCACCGATTTCCCAAGCAAAAGGTTGTCCCTTCCTCCTTTGGAAATCACCACTTGGTCTAACAGAGACTCTTGTGCAGTAGGGGTGGCGAGCCACACTTCGGTCCGATAAAAATTGTATAAGGCTGTAACCTACCTCAGTGGTACTGATCACCACTGGCTCTGAGGAAGACCGTACCCAGCCAATAGAGCCCCAGGCTAAAGGGTAGGGACTAGGAGCCAATGATCGGTCCGATTACCTATGCAAAAGGATGTCCTTAACCACTTGTGGTGTTCATCACAGGGTTGGAAAGACTGTACCCAGCCAACAGTGCCTCATGCCCTGTAAGGTGGGTATAGCCATGGATCAGTCAGACTGTCCATGTAAAGGCTGTTCAAGACCCTCGTGGTGATGACCATCAAACATCGGTTAGAATTGGTTCCCAGTCAACAGCTACTGCCCTTTGCTGGTGAGGTGGATAGACAATGATCGGTCTGATTATAAATGTATAAGGCTGCACCTATCCCCAGTGGTATTCACCACTAGACTGAGGAAGACCGTACCCAGCCAACAGAGCCCCAGGCCTTAAGGGTAGGGAGCCATTGATCGGTCCGATTGCCTTCGTGAAAGGTTGTCTATGCACCTTGTGGAGTTCACCATTGAGGGTCAGTAAGACTGTACCCAACAGATGGTCAATGCCTCACGTTGGTAGAGTAGAGTAGGGAGTTACCAATTGGTACTATTGATGTATAAGGCTGTCACTAAGCCCTATGGTATTCATCACAAGGTCTGAGGAAGGATGTACCCAGCCAACAGTGCCGTATGACCTTCGTCCTGTGGTGATCACCATTATAGGTCAGTGAAAGACTTTACCAATCCAATACTGCCTTTGGCCCTGTAATGTAGGTAGCCACAGATCAGTCAGATTGATCATGTCAAAAGGCTGTCCAAGCCCTTCATGGTGTTCACCACTGAGGGTTGGCCTACTGTAACCAGCTGACAGGTAGTGCCTCATGCCAATAGGGTGGAAAGCTGCTATTCGGTCCGAATATATGTATAAGGCTGCCCTTACCCCCTGTGGGGTTCACCACTAGTCTGAGGAAGACCGTACCCAGCCAACAGAGCCCGAGGCTTTAAGGGTAGGGAGCCAATGATCCGTCCGATTAGCTATGTGAAAGCCTGTTCCTCCTCTGGAGTTCAGCACAGGGTCAGAAAGACTGTATCCAGCCGTCAGCTATAGTGTCCCATGCCAAAAGAGTAAAGAGCCACCGATTGCCCAAGCAAAAGGTTGTCCCTTCCTCCTTTGGAAATCACCACTTGGTCTAACAGAGACTCTTGTGCAGTAGGGTGGCGAGCCACACTTCGGTCCGATTAATATTGTATAAGGCTGTAACCTACCTCAGTGGTATTGATCACCACTGGCTCTGAGGAAGACCGTACCCAGCCAATAGAGCCCCAGGCTAAAGGGTAGGGAGCCAATGATCGGTCCGATTACCTATGCAAAAGGATGTCCTTAACCACTTGTGGTGTTCATCACAGGGTTGGAAAGACTGTACCCAGCCAACAGTGCCTCATGCCCTGTAAGGTGGGTATAGCCAGACTGTCCATGTTAAAGCCTGTTCAAGGCCCTTGTGGTGCTGACCATAAAGCATCGGTTGGTTCCCAGTCAACAGCTACTGCCCTGTGCTGGTGGGGTGGATAGACACTGATCAGTCCAATTATAAATGTATAAGGCTACATCTACCCCCAGTGGTATTGACCACTAGTCCGAGGAAGACCATTGGGTAGGGAGCCATTGATTGGTCCGATTGCCTTCATAAAAGGTTGTCTATGCACCTTGTGGAGTTCACCTTTGAGGGTCAGTAAGACTGTACCCAACAGATGGCTAGTGCATCATGCTGGTAGAGTAGGGAGTTACCAATTGGTACCATTGATGTATAAGGCTGCCACTAAGCCCTACGGTGTTCATCACAAGGTCTGAGGAAGGATGTACCCAGCCAAAATGCCGTATGACCTTCGTCCTGTGGTGATCACCAATATAGGTCCGTGAAAGACTTTACCAATCCAATAGTGCCTTTGGCCCTGTAATGTAGATAGCCACACATCAGTCAGATTGATCATGTCAAAGGCTGTCCAAGCCCTTCATGGTGTTCACCACTGAGGGTTGGCCAACTGTAACCAGCTGACAGGTATAATGCCTCATGCCAATAGGGTGGAAAGCTGCTATGCGGTCCGAATATAAGTATAAGGCTGTCCCTACCCCCATGTGGTATTATCACCACTAGTTCTGAGGAAGACCGTACCCAGCCAACAGAGCCCCAGGCCTTAAGGGTAGGGAGCCAACGATCGGTCCGATTAGCTATGTCTAATTGACTATTAGGCATATGTCCCTCCTCTGGAGTTCAGCAGAGGTTCAGGTAGACTGTACCCAATCATCAGAGTCCCATGCCAGAAGAGTTGAGGAGCCACCATTGCCCAAGCAAAAGGTAGACCTTTGGTAATCACCACTTGGTCTAAGGATGGAGGTACCCAGCCAACAATTCATAAGGCCTTAAGGGAAGGCAACCACTGATTTACAAATCAGATGTACAAAGGCTGTCCCGGCCAACTTGTGGTGTTCATTACTGAGTCAGGGAGATGGTACTCTGCTAACAGTGCCTGTCCCTACTGTTGTGATCACCTGACTTAGTTTAAGATTAGCTGTTCGCATTCAACAGTGCTCCATGCAGGTAGGGTGGATGTAGCCACAGACTAGTCAGACTGCCAATCGAGCACATTGTTGTGTTCACCATTGAGGGATGGTGAGACTGTAGCCAGCTGACAGCTTGTACCTCATGCGAGTAGATGAGTGGGAATTAAGCCACTATTTGGTCCGAATGTTTATATGTATAAGGCTACCCCTACCCCCTGTAGTATTCACCACTAGGTCTGAGGAAGACCGTACCCAGCCAACAGAGCCCCAGGCCTTAAGGGTAGGGAGCCACTGATCGGTCCAATTAGCTATGTATAAGGCTGTCCCTAACCTCTATCATTGTTCACCACACAGATAAAAAGACTGTGCAAAGCCAATAGATCAGTGAGATTGCCTTTGTAAAGGTGAACATACCACTGAGGGTCAGTAAGACTGTCTCCTGCTGACAGCTATAGTGCCACCCTGGTGGGGTGGGTATAGCCAATAATTAGTAAGACTGCGCATGTGAAAGGCTTCCTCGATCGAGGCTGTAGTGAATACCACTTGGTCTAAGACAGGCTGTACCCAGCCAAAGGTGCCTCTTGTGTAGTAGGGTGGGGAGCCACTGTTCAGTCCGAATAGGCTGTCCCTGCCCCCTGTGGTATTTACCACTGGGTCTGAGGAATGTAATCGGTCCGATTACCTATGCAAAAGGCAGTCCATAATCATTTGTGGTGTTCATCACTGAGTCACAGTCACATTCACAGGTAGCCACAGAACAGTAGGTTTGACCAAGTAAAAGGCAGTCCAAGCCCTTTATTGAGTTCACCGCATGAGGGTCTGGAAGATTGTAACCAAGTGTCAGCTATTGTCCCATGCCAGTAGGGTGTGTAGCCATTGAACTGACTGATCGGATTGCAATTCAAGGGCTGTCACGTCCTCCTTTGATGATCATCATATGGTCTAAGGCAGGCTGTACCCAGTAGAGTGAAAAGCCATTGATCTGTCAGATTGTCCATGCATAAGGTTGTCCCTACGTACGCCCATAGTGTTTAACACTAAGTTCAAGGAAGACTGTACTCAGCCAGTAGTGAAAGGCTGCTCCATATTTGCAGCGACGGAAACCCAGCATTCTTTTTTGAAGTAGTCTCTTAGCTGGCCGATCTTCCTGGTTCAAGTGACCAAGCTTAGGTTGGGTGGTTCCAAGCATCAAGACCAGGAGGGAGCTAGACTAGCTTGGTGGAGTTCTAGCCATCGGCCACTGGTACTGACAGGTTTTGTGGCTGGAGGCGCCAAACTGGGGCTGAACTCAGCAGGCCGGTCCTTGAAAAAAATGGTCTGTCCATGAGAGGGTTCTTTCCAACAGAAGTAATCGCGATAACTCATGATGAATGGGTGCTTCTACAAACTGACGATGATGTATTTATGATGAAGAGAAGAGGACGCATGCAACGTGTGTATGCCGCATTATAGTAAGGACAGCAAAGGGTTCTATCACATGAAAATCTTACTAATACTACTTCTACTAATAACACCTGCTAATAATATACTAATACAGTACATGTAATAAAACTAAACCTGTTATCTTCAAGAGCAAGTGTCACCAAGGAATGGGAAACATGCTCACCATGGAAGGTGACACATGCTCTTAAAGATAAAGATGGTAGACTTCCTTCAAAGGAGACATCCGCAGTCTGCAGCTATCACAATGACCAGGTGACTGTTGCTGGTTCTTAGTCCAGGTGGGTATCTGTGGTGATACAAGGTTTACCTCTTTTGATGTCTTGTGAAAGTCTTCAGGAAGAGAAGAAGCGGAGCTATAGTGCAGGAAGTACGTCACGGTGAGTGATTCCCGTCTCATCCCAGGAGGCTGCAGTCCATGGTAAGTGACTAGATGGTTGAGTCTTGACCCTGGCTGGTGATGCTTTTGCTGAGTACTGCTGACTGTGCTCTACCCACTTCAAGCAATCCGATGTTGGTGAGTAGATGGTTGAGCCTGGCTGGTTAGTGTTTGCCTTGACTTTGCAAGAAAAAGATTGATCAAAGTTTTACCTTTGTGAAAAAATACTAATGGCATTTACATCTGTTAAATCAGAGAGGCACAGACAAGGGCGCACTCATAGAAAGCAAATGTGTATTGAGCTTTGCAAAAGGAAAATTTAAACAGAAAAAAGCAGTGGAAAGATAGAAAAGAAACAAATGCTATCCTGGTTAATGAGCTATGAACCTATGGAATGGGTGTTTCCTTCAATTCATTTAAAGTTGATAAGACTGAAGAAATCATTTTCTGCACATGCTTGCAAAAATCAAAATGCTACATCAATTAATATGTTTAAACTGCCCAGAGAAGAAATACCGGTAATAATGCAGTGGGATGGGAATGACAAATCTCTTGAGCAGGGTACATACCTTGAAATAAACACTGGCAGGCTGTACAACAGTCAACATCCAGTCTAAGCAGCTTGGCACATCTCACTGATTCCACACAGCTCATGAAATGATAGAAATGCACCAAAGTCCAGCATTAGTTAGTGACTTCACAATGTATGAGCAAAAACATTGTCCAAATGTTAACATTCCAAAGGGTTTCAAAAATAAATTCAGCATTGACATTGGATGTACGTATGTATTGGATTTCTACATGAAGGTACTTCAGGTATGATCTACACATAGTGAATGTGCAAGTGCGGAAGTTATCGCGGACGACGAGAATAAAGTCATCATTCAACCTACGAACATGGCGATTGACGAATATCATGAATACTGTGACTTTTTTGAAAACCACATAATGATGCTGCAACACAGAAAAAAGTATAAAGTAAGTAAACCCCCAAATTGTATAATTTCCTTTGTCGCGTGTATGTTGAGACATTTGGTTTTTCATTCTTGTTTATTTGTGAAACTCGATCCTTATACGGTACAAGTCCACATCAATTTATATGCAACGTCACAAATTTAATATGAACTAATGAACTAAATGCCTACATCATCAAAAATATCACAAAATGTTAAACTGTAACAAAGTTAATGATAGTATTAATCTGTAATATAATGATAAATATACATGTAAATGTAAACATTTTATTAAATTTATATATTTCGTTAAAGACATCAAGAAGGACTTAAAATGAACATAGCTCTGATGGAATAGCTCTTGTGTTTTACTTTATTGCAAGAAGGTATCTTGCCTCAGTGTACAATGGATGGATTATGGAGTATCAATGACTAATTTGGCATAAATGTGTATATGTGTTAATGTAATTATTTAATAAAAACTAAATAAATAAATAAACACATGTATGATAAAATAATATTTTAATAGTGAAATTCGAACTTGAAATTCAAGTAGCATAAAAATGATTTTAAGAAAACACACAAAATAAACAACACATTTTAAAGGTTTCAGATGGATGGCATAATTAAAGTTCTTAGAC
This sequence comes from Astropecten irregularis, assembly GCA_963971285.1. Classification (NCBI taxonomy): domain Eukaryota; kingdom Metazoa; phylum Echinodermata; class Asteroidea; order Paxillosida; family Astropectinidae; genus Astropecten; species Astropecten irregularis. The sequence goes on from OZ020246.1 coordinate 15,823,785, forward strand.
TTTATTTCAAGATGTTATCTTGCCTCAATGTACATTGAACTTGGTATATAAATTTATGTATGCATTATACAACATTAATAAATATATAATCATTAGATGGTATTAATGAAAAAAATAATAACTTAAAGCATTAATTGAATGAAAATATAACTATTGAAAAAAATAACATTCCTGAAGTGAACAGACTCAGAAAATAAAACTCAATCAACATGTAAATTATTTAGCCTATACTGAACAGAAATTTCAAACAATGAAGACTTAACTTGCTAGGCCTACATGTATTATTTAAATGCAAAATGTTCAAAGAACTTTGGGGATATTCATGGTTAACAAATTTGTTAACATTAACATGATTAACTCCTGTTGTTGGGATTTAATTGACTATCATATTTACTCTGACGTGGCGATCATTCAATTTGAATTATGCATGATGATTTTCCTACCGATAACGAAACAAAAAAAACCCTGAAATGTCAACAAGATTTAATGGCCATGCATTACATGAATTGACGTACTCGCTTCGAGTCAACCAATACCAGCTCAATATGCGCAACGGAATGCTATATACATACATACATGTATGTATACATTTTGTGAACAAACGTATAGGAAGTACGACCCAGCTACATGATCAATACCCTCAGGTCTGATGAGGACTTGTCAACACGACTGAGTCAGAACGTCCGATGTGTACAGACAAATGGGTCCCATACAAGATGATTAGCAGTTCCTTGCTATGTGTTTCACAAGCTTTTGAAAAAGTGGTATGCGTATTTCTCACCTTTACTTAACAGTCCCTTTCCTTGGCATGGTGTATCATCCGCTCCCACAAAAGACCATCCAGATTTTTTATAAGGGAAAAAGAATACAAAAGACCCATTACCATTAACATACATTTGAATAATTGTTCAATGGTTAAAGACATGAAAAGACTACCGTAAGCAGATTCAAAGGCCACCATAGACAAAATTGTCTTGCGACTTGACTATGATAACAATGACAAAGGACTTGAACAAAATTGATTTGTGACTTGACTATGAGAACGACAAAAAGTAAAGGACTTGACCAAAATTGACTTGTGACTTAAAGATAAAACACTGACAAAGGAATTGACCAAAAATTGATTCAAAGAAAGGTGATGGGCTACTTGACCAAAACTGACTTGTGACTTGACTATGAGAACAACGGCAAAGGACTTGAACAAAATTGACTTGTGACTTGACTATGGGAACAATGACGGACTTGACCAAAATTTGATTCAAAGAAAGGTGATGGTTTAATAATTGACCAAAATTGACTTTTGAATTGACTGACTGAAACTGAAGTACTTAGCAGTGGCTTGACTCAATAAAAGTTGATATAACTCGTGGCTTCCATTGAACAAAAATGAGGAGTGATTTCACTTGACTGAAACTGTAGTCCTTATGAATTGACTTGGACAAAACTGGCTTGTGACTCGACATGCCTAAAAAAAAGTGACATCTGAATTGACTGGAAGAAAGCTGACTAGTGACAGAACAAATACTGACATGTGACTTCACTTGCAAAAATGACTTGAAAAAGAAAAAGTTTACACGAGACTCACAAGCAATTTGAAAGATAAAAACAAACATTCTGCACTATGTATCAAAAGTAGACCAGGTTTGAAACAAGGTAGGTAAGGAGGTAAGAGCAGACTTAAGCAAAAACACCATGTAGAATTCAGTCTCTTCAGTAAATGATTGGTGGTTCTGAAAAGGAACCCGTTACTCAACGTACATGGTGAAACAGAGTGCTCTATCAGGGCATTGATGGATTCCAACTGGAGGTGATGTCGACACAGGTTCAGAGGAGTAAGATTACTGTGATGACTAGCTGCTACTGGTGTGCACTGGATGGATGCATTCAAGCAACTCGTTAGGCATGCCAGGATGCCATATTGCAGCAGTTCTATGTTTGTTTACTCCGGAGTATATATCCATGTCTGGTTGGGTTGCCAAGGGTAGAGAAGACCCATAGGCATGATAGGATGTATATAATGGTGAAACTAAACTAAACTGGGTGACCCTAAACTTGGTTGTCCTCGGGTATAGATGACCCACTGGACTGATAAATGCAAATGGGGCTCTTGATATCACTGATGGAGAAACTGATGTGGAACTATGTCTTGTACTTGAAGACTGTTGTAGGGCTCATGAACTCAACCTGGCCGGGTACCACTGCTCGATGCTTTTGATGAGTTCTGCAGCTGCGAGTTAATGACAGAGTCCCCAGGGTTGGAGAGTTTCACTGCAGAGGATTGCTTCATTTTCCCTCATCTGCCACAATCTTCATTGGTCCACTGATCCTGGTAGTAAGATCGTTATGAGTCCCTCTGGTACACACTTTGCCCCATTCACATGGGTTCTTTTACACTCCAGGTCAGCACTTACTCCGGGATAATAAACGATTCGCCTGACAGGAAGCAGTCTCAAAATGTTGGGCAAGAGGTCACTTCAGAGCCACCGATCACTCACTTGATTGATTTCTACATGGTGTTACAGCAAACCTTTCTTATTTATCAAGAACTTCACTACAAAATATTGTACTCTGTGTCAACCTATGCTTGTCTTGGATTGCTTGCACATTTGCACAAGGTTAAGTTTATGTACTTAGCAGGGAACATCAAGTTCACTGATCAGTATGATCACTCATGGATGAAAGATTGATATCCTACCTTGGTGAAGTCTTGAACAAGTCCTGAGTGCTTTCCTGCAACTGCCTGGCAAGCACTCAACATCCAGCTAGTCCACTTGAATAAAACTCCATTCTAGCCATCTCCTGAAATGACAACATCACATTTAAATTTGTCAGATCCCATGCACACAAGGATGAGCTTAGATTGAGCATCGAGTATAGGCCTAGGCCTATGCTCATGGCAATCAAGTGGACTACTCATTTTGATCACTCATGGCTGAAAGGAAAGATCCTACCTGATTGTTTGTGAAGTCTTGAACATGTGAGTTCTCTCCTACAACTGCCTGGCAATCAGTCAACATCCAGTCAACCTTCCTTGGCACATCTCACTGAGTCGACCATCTCATGAAACGATAACATAAAATATAAGTTTCGTCACAGTCCATGAGCATAAATTGAGGTGTTAACATGCTTAGGACAATTAAAAACATGTTTAGTTTGATCACTCATGGCTGAAAGCAAATAACTGATATCATACCTTACTAAAGTAGTCAACATATACAAGAGTCTTGTAATCCAGCATCTCCCGAAACTGCCTGGCAAACAATCAGCATCTGCACAGTCAAGGCTTCCGGGAACATCTCAGAACATCTCTCTCGGAAATAGAAGATTGTCAACATCAAATATTGGTTGTCATGTCATGTTTGTGTCCAGTAGTCATGTGTATATTCAATCAATTAATCAGTGGGAGCATGCACTGCGGCAGTGCGTTGCCTCATCTACTTTCGAGCAGTACTCCTTTTGTCCCCTGATGGCCAACCACAAGGCACCCATCCCCATCCCAGCAAAATAACAATCCATCTGACGCAACCATGTGTCATGTGGACACCCCACTGGGCGAGTCCTACCAGTAGGTTCTCTCATAGAGAGAATTCGCCTGGCAGGATCGCTTACAGGGAATGTAGCCACATGACCATACAGTCGCATCTGACATTCACATATCATGCAGGTACGTCTCATCTGACTCCCTGGGTAACCTCTCGTGTGTATATTAATGAGCTTAAATTAATCAGTGAACATGCCCATGGGCATTGTGTTCACTGTTCAATTTGGTCACTCCTTGCTATAAAAGAATTCATATCCTACCTTTATGAAATCCTGAACATCTTATTGTCGCAGCCTGACATCTACAACGTATAACCTGTAGCCTGCATGTCAAACAGACCACTTGGAACTTCTCCATCCCTGCCGTCTCCTGAAATAACAACATTATATTTAATCATTGCATAACCACATGGGAAACTGACTGAATTTAAAGTATTCAGGAGGTCGCCGGTTCAAATCCCCGCAACAATTTGGTCACTCCTTGCTATAAAAGAATTCATATCCTACCTTTATGAAATCCTGAACATCTTATTGTCGCAGCCTGACATCTACAACGTATAACCTGTAGCCTGCATGTCAAACAGACCACTTGGAACTTCTCCATCCCTGCCGTCTCCTGAAATAACAACATTATATTTAATCATTGCATAACCACATGGGAAACTGACTGAATTTAAAGTATTCAGGAGGTCGCCGGTTCAAATCCCCGCAACAGTAAATTTTTCTTTGTTCAATTTTCAATAACATATACATGTATATTTAAAGTTTTCAGATCCCATGTGCACTGCACAAGTATTAGCTTAAATTGAGCAGTGAGTATGCTCATTGCAATCAAGTTGATTACACCTTTCGATCACTCATGGCTGAAAGGGAAGATATATCCTACCTATTAAGTGAAGTCTTGAACACGCGAGTCCTCTCCTGCAACTACCTGGTAAACCGTCAACATCCAGTCTTGGGTACCTGGCACATCTCACCAATTCCACACAACATGAAATGATAACAATAATAAATACACATTTTGTCAAGGCACAATGAAATTAAATTAAACAATGAATATGCTGAAAGGAAATTAGGTTCACTGCTCAATTTCATCACTTGTAGCTGAAAAAGAACAATTCATGATCTTACCTTGGTGATGTCTTGAACATGTAAGTCTAGTACCATGACCTTCCCTGCAACTGGCCTCTCCAGCAACAGCTTGGCATGATCAGTCAACATCCAGTCTAGTTTACTTGGCACATCTCACAAGTCCGACCATCTCATGAAACAATAAAATAAAAATGAATGATTTTGTCAGATCACATGAGCTTAAACTGAGCTGTGAACATAATGCTTACGTTAATCGAATTCAAGTTCAGTTTGGTTACTCATGTTTGACAGATAATTGAGTCTTGTAATCCGGTCTCCTTGAACTGCCTGGCAAACAATCACCATATGTCTAGTCTAGACCACTGGGAACATCTCCCTCTTCTAAGTTAATTGTCAAAATGAAGTATGTTTTGGCATTTCAGGCTTGTGTCACATGTATATTTAGGAGATTAAATTGATCAGTAAACATGCTCAAAGCCGAGATCACTCATGGCTGAAAGAGAATGATTCATATCCTACCTAATTAAACCAAATAACTTGTATCCTTGGTCTCTACTGGAACTACATGGCAATCACTCAACATCCAGTCTAGGATCACTGTAGGTTCATCTCAATTCTAGTCATCTCCTGAAATAACAACATGAAATTTGAAATTGTCATTTAGATCACACATGCAAAAGGCTGAACTGTTATTGAGCGCAATGAACTGCTCAATTTGGTCATTCATGACCAGTATAGAGGGTGATTTCAATCCTACCTCGGTGATGAAGTCTTTTAAACATGTGACTCGATCCTCTCGTACAACTGCCTTGTAATCAGTCAACATCCAGTCTAGCTTACTTGGCACATCTCAACCAGTCCGGCCATGTCATGAAACGATAACATAACATTTAAGTCTTGTCAGAACACAAGAGTATAATTGAGATGGGAACATCTGATTCAAAATCAGGTTTAGTTCGATCACTTGTGGCTGAAAGACACAAATAGATATCGTACCTGTGTAAAGCAGTCATCATATGAGAGTTTTGTAATCCAGCCTCGCTCCTGGAACTGCCTGGCAAACAATCAGCATCTGCAGAGTCAAGGCTTCTGAGAACATCTCAGAACATCTCTCTGAAATAGAAGATTAATCAGCATTCATTGATCAGTGAACATGCTCATTGCTCATATCATTGCTGTCATGGTCAATTTGGTCACTCCTTGCTGAAAGAGGATTTATCCTACCATTATGAAATCTTGAACCTGTTAGTCTTGTGACCTCACATCTGCAACCTGCCTAAAACAACCGGTCTAGGTATTAACAAGCCAGACACATCTCACTGATTCCAGCCATTTCCTCATTTCCTGAAATGATAACAACAACAAATTTCAATATCAGATTATACAAGTACAAAATCGAGCTTTAATTAAGCAGTGAAAATGTTCATGAAAATTTCAATTCACTACTCATGGCTCAGGGAGAATGATTAATATGATGAAGCTGAGGAATCAATGATTATCATTAAACATCTTGTAAGTCATGTCTGCGTTGGAACAACATGATAAAGAGCAGTCAGCATCCAGTCAAGTCACTTTGCATATCTCCCTAAATCATGTCATCTCGTGAAATAATCGCAACAATAATTTCACTTTAAACTTATCACATGTGCACTAGGATGAGCTTAAATTGAGACAATGTCATGCTCTTGTCAACGACGTTCACTGCTCAATCTGTGCACTAATTATGACCCAAACAGAACAATTCATAATCTTGCTGACATCTTGCTGATGAGTAAGTCCTGTGTACTGGGCTCTCCTAGAACTGCCTTGTTACACAGGCAATATCCAGTCCCAGCTACTTGGGTCATATGACTCTTACCTCTTCATGTTTCTCAGATGACAAGTTGACAAGGGTGAGCTTAAGTTGAGTAATGATCCTGTCAGAGTTCTTGGGAGACGTAATCTAGTAACGGAAGGACCGCAGTTGACTAGAACTCCCCCCCTGCTTCGGTGGTCTTTTTTGGTTCTCTGTAAGAAGGAAAGAGGATAATGTTCTGAGGGCAGACGGCAAATGTCGCTTTTCTTCCTCCATGCTGCCGGGTTTGGTGACAATACATGAAGCTCTGTCAAAAAGACACTTGGCAACTCCACATTTGACCGCCTAGGGGTGGTGGGAATCAAAGGCAAGGTACTGGTCAATGTGGGTAGGTTTCCAAACTTGCAGGGCTTGTTCCTCATAGACCTTCATGTATACAGGTTGGAATGTCCAATGCAGCGCCCTCCTTTTGTTCATAGGAAGAACTGTACATGAAGTATGTGGATACAAACTCTAGAAGGTCGGTGACCTGAACAGGCATCAAAGGTTGTGCAGTCCATTAGGGTCTGGTCATCTTTCAGGCATCACAGGGCAGGTGGGCATGCAGCCCAGACAGCGTTGGTGAACAACGATTCCATGTCAATTGACAGTGTGGTCTGAGGAAGCTGTGAGGGGAGACAAAACAGATGCAAGAAACTTGATTAATTAATCATGAAAATGATTAATAGCCAAGTAGACACTACAGAGCACAATCAACATCCGGTCTAGGCTGCTATCATCTTCATCCAAAAACGGATACACCTAGAATCATCTTCCTAGACAGAGTAGACACATCATCACCACCTGACCAACGCACTGCAGTAAAAAAAAAAAACATGGAGACTGCAATCTGACTGATTTGGCCTGGTAGATGACATATTTGGCCTGGCTCACCTCAACAAATCTTATACATACAACAAAGAGAAGATATGAACATTGATAAGTTTCCATTTAATTCAGCACAGAATATGACTAATTTCAGCAGTCATAGCTGAAGAGAATGATTAGTATTCTACCTAGGTGAAGTCTTGGAATCCTAGCTGGTGTCTCCTGCAACTGCACGGCTAACAGTCACCATCAAGTCCAGGCTGCTGGACACATCTCACAGATATGATTCCAGCCATCCTATATGAAATAATAAAAAGCGTTTATTGCATAAAATAAGTGTTTGTTAATGCTATGAGTACATTGCATTGGATTTTGCCCCTTTTTTCCCATTTTTTGAATGGTATAAATGTTGTCAAGTATCATCAAATACCCACAAGGGAAACTGACTGAATTTAAAGTCATTGAAAAGTGAACAAAGAAAAATTGACTGGAGTGGGATTAGAACCGGCAACCTCCTGAATACTGTACAGGTGCTCTACCAACTGAGCTATCCAGCCCTACGTTGATGGTGTTCCAAATAGTCAATTATTATCTGTGTTCCTTTGGCAGTCAAAAGCCATAAAACCATGCACACAAAGCCATATCCCAAGGATCATATGCACAGCAATGCTGCAACCTGGGAACAGAACATAGGGGATCACTCAAAGAGGATACAGCTTTTTAATTAATATAATCATCAAATAACCATAAGGGAAACTGACTGAATTTAATTAAATTAAAGTCATTGAAAAGTGAACAAAGAAAGATTGATTGGAGAGGGACTCGAACCGGCGACCTCCGAATCCCGCTCCAGTCAATTTTTCTTCGTTCACTTTTCAATGGGTATAAATTTTTGAAAATTTTCAAATTTAAAAACGAAACTTACATTTTCAGATCTTCTGAATCCAGTGGATGTGCTCTTCTGTCAGACATTACTTATAGTTGACAGGACATCCCATAATCACTATCATCATCCCGGTGAGGTTAGTTTAAACAGGGCCACCGCGAGAAGGTCCCAGGATGCCGGCCCCAATGTGCTGTCATAAATTGTCGGGTCCAACGCTTGACAAGGTACGTTATGCCGAAACATAGAGCAGTGCGGTCACCGAACTCGACGGCCGCCGGTAGGGCCCACACCCCCGGTGGTGTCCCAGCCCCTTTAACGATAAACGCACCACCAAGTCCTTAAAGAGTTCATATAGAAAAATTCAGTTCTATATTTTCATAGGACAGACTTAAGATATGATGACTTGTAGTTCCATAGCAACATAAATGCAGTTGCATTGTGACAAAAAATGCAGTTCCTTTCATGCATAAATTGCAGTTGCATTGTGACATAAATTGCAGTTCCACTGAGACATAAATTGCAGTTCCATTGTGACATAAATTGCAGTTCCACTGTGACAGTTGATTTCAAAGTCTGTTTCGACATTTGTAAAGTCCATTATAACATATGCTGGTCACTTCAAAGTCAGCAGAGTCCATTGCAACATTTCCAGTCGATTTCAAAGTAAGCAGAGTCCATTGTAATATTTGCAGTCCCTTTCAAAATTAGCAGAGTCCATTCTAACATTTGTAGTCCATTTCAAAGTAAGAAGAGTCAATTGTAACATTTCCAGTTCATTTCAAAGTTAGCGGAGTCCATTGCAACATAACATTTGAAGTTTATTTTAAAGTTAGCAGAGTCCATTGCAAATTTTACAGTTCATTTCAAAGTAAGCAGAATCCATTGCAAAAATTGTTTACAGTCAATTTCAAACTTGGCAGAGTTCATTGAAACATATGCAGTTCGCTTCAAAGTTGGCAGAGTCCATTTTAACATCAGCTGCTGTCCATTTCAAAGTAAGCAGAGTTCATTGCAACATTTACAGTCAATTTCAAAGTAAGCAAAGTTATTGCAACATTTGCAGTCCATTTAAAAGTTTAACAGGAAAGTCCATTGCAGCAATTCCAGTCCATTTCGAAGTAAGCAGAGTCCATTGCAGCAATTCCAGTCCATTTCGAAGTAAGCAGAGTCCGACATTAACAGTCCATTTCAAAGTATGCAGAGTCCATTGTAACATTTGTAGTCCATTTCAAAGTTAGCAGAGTCCGTTGCAACATTTGAATTTCATTTCAAAGTTAGCAGAGTCCATTGCAACATTTGCAGTTTATTTCAAAGTAAGCAGATTTCATTGCAACATATTTACAGTCCATTTCAAAGTAAGCAGAGTTCATTGCAACACTTGCAGTTCATTTCAAAGTTAGCGGAGTCCATTTCAACATAACATTTGCAGTTTATCTCAAAGTTTGCAGAGTCCATTGCAAATTGTACAGTTCATTTCAAAGTAAGCAGAATCCATTGCAATGTTTGCAGTCCATTTCAAACTTGGCAGAGTTCATTGAATTAAACATATGCAGTTCGTTTCAAAGTAATAGCAGAGTCCATTCTAACATTTGCAGTCCATTTTAAAGTAAGCAGAGTTCGTTGCAACATTTACAGTTAATTTCAAAGTATTAAGCAGGGTCCATTTCAACATTTACCATGTTTACATGCCATTTCGAAGTAAGCAAAGTTATTGCGACATTTGCAGTCCATTTCAAAGTTAGCAGAGTCCAATGCAACATTTGTAGTCCATTTAAAAGTTTAATAGCAGAGTCCACTACAGCAATTCCAGTCCATTTCGAAGTAAGCAGAGTCCACTGTAACATTAACAGTCCATTGTGACATTTGTAGTCCATTTCAAAGTTATCAGAGACCATAAATTGTAGCATTTGAATGTAATTTCAAAGTTTAATAGCAGAGTCCATTGTAACATTTGCCGTCCATTTCAAAGTAAGCAGAGTCCATGGCAACATTTGCAGTTCATTTCAAAATTAGCAGAATCAATTTCAACATTTGCAGTTCATTTTACAATTAGCAGAATCCATTGTAACATTTGAATGTCATTTCAAACTAAGCAGAGTTCATTTCATTTGCAGTTCATTTGAGAAGTTAGTTTTTCAACATTTGCAGGCCACTGATGCAATGGATGGAATCAAATGAGATCTGTGGAAGAAAGAAACTCACCACCGGCCCGCACAATCACAACACAAAGAAATATATGACCTGCTTTTGGAAATACATTTTGAACAAAAAATGATTGTGCCTCATTCTTTGGACAATGGCAATTTTTACTTCTAATCTGAATATAGATATTGTGGCCAACAAGTGGCAGGGCAGGGCTTCTCCCTTTTTACCTCTTTCAAAAAATTCAGTTTCGAAGAAATTCATGCTGAAAAATACATCCAAGCTGTACCGGTGTGCAAATCTCTCATTTCCAAAGGCAAGTCATAGCTAGACAAGGAGCCTGAAGGCAGGACTTACTCTGATAATCCACAGACAAAAATTCTTCATTTCCAGGTCCCAGACATGTTCACACGACTCAATTTGAGTGCTCATGACTGCAAGAGAGGGTTAATTTACCTTAGTGTGAACATGCCTTGCTTGCTTGCTTGCTTGTGTCTTGATGTCCTTTTGTGGCAAACATGCCAAAAAAACCTGCAGCTGGTGAGAGCAAACTGCATGGCTACCTGGCAACATCCGGGGTCTTGAGCATGTTCACAGCTGAAAGAGAAAGGTTAACCTACCTCAGTGAACATGCAGTCTTGTACCCCGGCCTCTACTTGAACCTTGTGTAGAAAATTGTGACAGACATGTCATTTTACTCCTTGTATCCGGTGTAATCAAACATAGGCAACATTGCAACATCCAGAGTCTTGAGCATGTTCACCAACTTCACTGCTGAAAGAGAATGGTTATTAAACCTACCTCAGTGAACATGTAGTCTTGTACCCTGGCCTCTACTTGAACTGCAAGACATCATCTTCGCATGCACCATCTGCATCTATTGAAATGAAGTACGTGTGCAAATTAACCTTAATTGTAACACGAAACTGAAGAATTAAAGGACTGCAGACCTCTGATAAAAATTGTCATCACAACTTTATAAAACTAAAAAAAATATAGGGTTTAACCTCTTAAGACAGATATAGGACCAAAATTTACACTCTGGTTGTACTGGTTGCAGAGAATAGAATAATTACTGAACCAATCCCCTTTCACATCTCTATATCTACCCCACCAAAAAAGAAGAAGAATACAATGGAATGTCCGTCAATGGAAATCTGGGAAGAATTCCATCACTTGTGCAAACAAACCTATGGGAGAGGGCATGATGGCGTTTTTAATAAGATATGAAGCTGATGTGTCCCAATTCTCTGGCTGCGACTGCAAATAACACACAAGTTTATATATATGGAAACGGCTGCAGTCATTGGCTATAGTGGCCAAAGGTACATGCGTGATTTGCAGCCGCAGCCAGAGAATTGGGACACGGCCTTAACATAATTTGTTTTAAATGGCTTTCACTGCATTTCAAGTGTATCATTGTGTATTTCAAGTGTATATATAGAGGGCGGGCTTGGTGAAATTTCTGTGACAACATGGGGATCGATCCGCCATTACTGAAATGGGCACTGCGCCGGCGCTTTACTATCTTTGCTGTGTACGTACGGCATAGGCCTTTGTACTGTAGTTTACGTAAGTGCTCTGTCAATACAGCATTCCCTTGTACACATGCGTATACGTAATTCGTGCCCATATAGTAATGGTGGCACGGGATACATGCGATCACAGCGCCACGGTACAGGGGAGTATTGTGCGTCCGTCCTCTAGTTAATTAGTGTGTATCTCCATGATCTATACAGACATAATTATGCTACCCCATACACAGCTGAGAGTGAATTTCATCATATAAAATAATGACTTATGTAGATTAAGTTCATGTTCATGTAGATTAGCTCACAATCTTCATATCAAAAACCACTCTTGTAAAGTCTCTCACCCAGCCTAAATATGATGGTGGTGATGTTCTCTCGAATGTCAGAAAGATTACATTTGTGGAAAGAGGGCAGGGATTTGATTTTTGAAGGAGAGTATGTTGTAAAATAATTTCACAGAAGAAATGCTCAGCTTATATAGTCTGGTTTCCACTCCGATCTTCACACATGAATCTTGGTATGTTTTGTTGGGTCTAGTACCAGACAAACCATCTGGACCAGAATGCGACTGACAGGTTGTTTTTAAGTTTGAAACAGGCGGGTGAAAATTGTATTTTAACACTAAAATATTGTTGAAAGTTGCTCAATCAAGAGGGTTTTAAAGGTATAAATTATGATTGGTAAAGTCACAGAACATCACTTATAGGCCTACTTGGTCTGATCAAACATGTACATGAATTATTGAATGATAAGCCTGTGAAAATTTGAGCTCAATCGGACATCTGAGACACAAGAAAATAGCGGAAAAAGACTCAAATTTTCTTATAAAACATACAGAATGGTTTTGATCTTACCCCAAGATCAAAACTGTTTTCACAGTCTTTGTTATACTAATTTCTGGGCAAATACACCATTTCAAATGGAAATATTTTAACGGTATGTTTCTACCAACACCATCTTCATATACCCTGAAAGAAATACATGTATATGTACATCTGTAAACATTTCTGTTAGGGTACTTACCAATCCTGTACTGTACCTCTAAGGACCCATGAAGGAAAGAATTCCAGGCACTGACAGCCATTATAGAAAAGGGTTATTTCCTCCAAGAATAAACTTATGATGAAAGTCATGATAAACTTCAATCTCAGGTGTATAACACTGCGGGGTAGCTTACCTGAAAAGTTTTCAGGTTTTGTTTACCTACAATTATACACTACGTACGGAGGCAGCAGTAGCCATTTTTCTCAAAACACCCTCTCTCTATCCCATTAATGTGCAGAAGTGATGGCTGTCAGTGGAATTCTTCCCCCATCCTTTTTCCATGTAAAAGGCCATCAGAATTCTTTCCGGAAATCTTTCCACAGGGAATAGTAATTATCCCAAGGGGGTTTTAGTGTGCTATAGGGTCATTCCATGTCAAATCAACCAAATTTCTGAAATGTTCCCAGGTGACCCTCTCAGATTTACTTGAAACTTTGTTAAAATGTTCCACTATGGCCAAAATGAACACAAACAAAAAATTAACTTCATACTCCTTATCGTTTCCGAGATACAGACATTTGAAATTTGCCCAAAACCCCCCTTTTTTAGCTCCGCCCACCTGGCCGGGTCGCGAAAACGCGTCATCATGCTTTTTTCCCAACTTTGAGAGCCCATAACTTGATAACAGCTACAGAGCTGGAAATTTGTATTCTTACTAACATTTGGCCCTAGATTCATAATCTGGCCTTAAATAGTAGATATTATGTCTGCATTTCAAGTTACTTACCCCTAAAATACACACTTTATTCTTGCCGGGAGTGATTTGAATAATTTTTGGGGTCACCCTGTGACCTCATCAGGGGTCACATGGATCCCAAATTTCAGATAAATCATCTATAGGTGCATTTCTATCACCAAAATCAAATAGGACCAAAACAATCCATTTCTAAAGGATTGGCAATCATCCAAATTTGGGTTCAGGTTAAAACAAATCATAAAAGACCACAAAAGAGCCTTTTCGTCATGCGAGTGGTTCCCCCTGTGGACAGTTAACAAAATATTTTAAACTTTCAGTATTTAAACATGTACATTATATCTACTTACAAACCAAATTTCAGCTTTGGTACTCAACTCCTTCATTGTTAGGTTGCATTTTGAAAATTACACAGTTTTTCATGGTTTTCAATGATTTGACATACTTGCCTGCACTATAAATGACCTAATTAACACACACAAGTGTCATAATTCATAAATGTATAACATTTTAATACATTTGTCTTCTTTATTGGACAAATTCAAGGTGATTTGTAGTTGTTAATTTTGTACTGACTTGATTATCCTGATGCTGAAACATGAAACCACGACTGTCCATGCTTTCATATCCAGGCTTGTTTCCTTTATTAAGGAGCAGTTTCCTGGGAAAAACAAGTTGATATACTTCAGTGATGGGGCAGCCAGCCAGTATAAAAATTACAAGAACTTGTCAAACCTTAGCTGCCACTTATCAGACCATGGACTTGCAGCCGAATGGCATTTTTTTGCGACCAGCCATGGGAAGAGTCCATGTGATGGGTTGGGTGGCACCACAAAGAGGCTGGTAGCAAGAGCCAGTCTGCAGGCTACCAAGGATGAACAGATTTTGACCCCACAGCCAGGCGCGGTTCTACGGGGGGGGGCTAGGGGGGCTGTAGCCCCCCCAAAATTTTGTCTAGCCCCCCAAAAAAAATGCAAGTGAAAAAAAAATTCTAGAAAATACTGGATTATTTCAGTTATTATTAAGCGCCAATTACATAAAAAAACGCGTTATGTGGCCTATAATGTGCATGTTTTTCGACCCCTAAAAAGACATAGCAGAAGCGAGTGTTAGAAGAACCCAAAATATTGGGTCTTCTAGCCCCCCCAAAAATAACGGCTCTTCTAGCCCCCCCAAAATGTTGGCTCTAGAACCGCGCCTGCCCACAGCAGATGTTTGCATGGGCTGATAAAAACATCAAGGGCATCAAATGATCAAGTTCTTTTATGTTAGCAATGGTGATGTGAAATCTAATGCAGATAAGTACAAGCTGGCTAATAGATTCCTCTCATCAAAGACTATATCAGGTACTAGATCACATCATAGTTTTGTTCCTGTGGCTGATGGGAAGAGGCAAATTAAGATGCGACGACTCTCTGATGACGTTGATTACAGTATCGTTTCCATTGGAGATGATGCAGAAATAGATCATCAACATACTGATGCAACAGAGTACCAACCAGGTCGATACATTGCATGCATATATGACAATGAATGGTACATTGGCACCATAGTTGAGAGATCCGAGGAACAAAATTATGTCTTTGTGAAGTTCATGAGAAGAGCTAAGAAGTCAAATACACTCTCCTGGCCACACGACTCCTGCAGTGAGTGTTGGATACCATTTCAAGATGTGATATGTACTATCAGTGCTCCAGAACTGCAGGGACGAGGGGGCCGCCAGTACACATTATCTAAAGCAGACTTCAATGACATTCAAGCCAACCTACCAGCATTTATTAAGTAAACCACTGCAACTAACAACTTCTATGCAGTATTCTGAAAGCAAGTTGCTAGAATATGGTAATTTTGTTGAATGCCTGGATCTTAAGTCACTTTTATATTTCCGAAAATGTGAAAAACTGTGTAATTTTCAAAATGCAACCTAACCATGAAGGAGTTGAGTACCAAAGCTGAAATTTGGTTTGTAAGTAGATATAATGTACATGTTTAAATACTGAAAGTTTGAAATATTTTGTTCACTGTCCACAGGGGGAACCACTCGCATGACGGAAAGGCTCTTTTGTGGTCTTTTATTATTTTTTTCCACCTGATCCCAAATTTGGATGATTGCCAATCCTTTAGAAATGGATTGTTTTGGTCCTATTTGATTTTGGTGATAGAAATGCACCTATAGATGATTTATCTGAGATTTGGGATCCATGTGACCCCTGATGAGGTCGCAGGGTGACCCCAAAAATCATTCAAATCACTCCCGGCAAGAATAAAGTGTGTATTTTAGGGGCAAGTAACTTGAAATGCAGACATAATATCTACTATTTAAGGCCAAATGATGAATCTAGGGCCAAATGTTAGTAAGAATACACATTTCCAGCCCGATAGCTGTTTCCGTTATCAAGTTATGGCCTCTCAAAGTTGGAAAAAAAGCACAATTACACGTTTTCGCGACTCGGCCGGGTGGGCGGAGCTAAAAAAGGGGGGTTTTGAGCAAATTTCAAATGACTGTATCTCGGAAACGATAAGGAGTATGAAGTTAATTTTTTCTTTGTGTTTATTTTGGCCATAGTGGAACATTATGACAAAGTTTCAAGTAAATCTGAGAGGGTCACCTGGGGACCTCTGGTTGATTTGACATGGAATGACCCTATAAAAAGTATAAAGTCCAGAAGGATTATTTTCAGACATGGCCTCTTCAGTAAACCCACTCACCTAAATATGTTGACCAGTTGCGATGTCCTTTTCATACAATACGTATATAACTTGCTTAAATTTGTGTCAAGAAAGAGCTAGGGCAGGGCTTTGATTTTTGAGGGGGAAATTATTGCAGGGGGTCAAAAAATATTCTTGTGGACTAAAGCACACTAAGTTATAGGCCTATACGCCTACCCATAAAGGGGGAATAATTAAGTATAGTCAATTATTACACAATGTGAAGAGACATACCTGGTCGTACTTCGGGTCCAACCCTCTGACAACTCCTAGAACTAGAACACGGCTCTTGGTCCTTCTCCTGCACCGCGCAGTCCCAGGAACCGCTGCCGTGAACTCCTGCAACCTCGCGGCCTTGCCGTGGCACTGGCAGTGGCAGCCGGCAAACCCGGGTGACAAAATTGAATCCACTCGGATAAAATGAGTTGACCGTTCCACACAGCAGATCTAGTATCGAAAGGCAATTCTCCCTATACTGATGAGAACAGTTACAAATGCCAACGTCAATGTCCGTGCTGTGAGCAAAGTATCCAGACAATGAGCAACAATCTTTGAATAGGAATTTAAAAATGGCGCCCACTCATGTCCATAGTGCAGCACTGCAATGATGACAGCGAGTATTTTGCACTTTCTTTTCACTAGAAAAAAACAAATGTCTCACAGTAAAATAACCATCAAAAGTTGGAATTCCGTGGAGTCGAGGACTTCCTGAAAGTTTCCCGACGTCATAAGAACATGGAAACTGTGTCAAAATCCGTGTTTTGGGCTTCAGAATCAGAGGTGGTCACAACGTGGGTTCGTACATCACATGGGAAGAAAACGTATGCGTATATACAGTTAGTACAGTATACAGTATACGTTGAGTGCGCGCTCAGGAAAATACTTCAGTGCATAATGCATGTTGAATGCGAACTGGGATGTTTTCTTTTGTGGAAGTTAATTATGTAAGCTTTTTGCATAAATCAATTTCCGTCGCGCGGGAACTATGCGCGGTAAACCGGTACTGCCGCTATAGTGTCTTGAATCAGGTGGTGCAGCGCATGGCCATTGGCTGGAACGGAATTCCTTTGGAACTATTTACTCATGAATTATTCATAAGCCAGATAAAACCACGAATGTTTTCGTTTGTAGTACGTTCTGCATACCAAGTAGCATAATTATTTGCATACCAGGGGAACATTTATTAAAGGGCATATGCTGTATAAACCATGGAGGAAGGAAAATAAGTTTTTTTCCTTCCTCCATGGTACAACAGAAAACAAACCAAAACATAAATGAAATACAGGATAGGTATGGCCCTAATAAATGGTAAACATACTGCAACAAATTATATGCCCGAACATGATGCTGTATTTATCCAGAAAATAATAAATCCAAACACAAAATATTTTTGAACTTGGAAAGATGAAAAAACACAATTTGGTGTATAACAATTGCAACAGTTTTCACTGTTTTCTACTGTTTCCCATGATCAATAGAGCTGAATATACCACAGGTTTGTTCCATGACAAATCGAATTATGAGCAGCAGAATTATTGTAAACTTGCTGATTTTAAGTCATTATTGTCATGTTTTTCACACGAATATTCGGCAGAAATGTGAATAAATTAAGCCTACCGTATGTTGGTAGTAACAGGGAGTAACAAATTTACTTCGATTATTATAGGCCTAATTATTTTCAAAATCATTATCAATGTATGAATTTTTGAGGGGGGATTTTTCCGTGGTGCAAGTACTTCTGGTACTGCAGCCAGTGGCATGGGAGGGGCTAGCTTGTGTGTGTGTGTGGGGGGGGTACCTCAGCTTCAAGAGGATTGCCATTGTTTAATTCCTTTCTTTTGTATTCATGTCATCTTTAAATGTGACTGTTATCCATTAACCCAAGGATGTTTAACATCAATTTCAAACGTTTTTTTAATTTGTAACACCATACATTTTCCCAATAAGATCTTGTCCAAACTTCTTCCTCAAAACAAAGGAGCACAACAAACAAACAAACAATAAATGTACAATGTAATAAGTACGCTCAAAATCAATTTGATTACACACAAAAAGGAATTGGTCTTTATTTATTTTTTCAATTTGTCCAAAACAAACAGATGGAAATTCATTCATTATTTACACCCCCTTGGGATATTTACACCTGATCAAATGCCAAGATTTGTCTCCAAGTACAAGTTATTTGGCCAAGAATTATACACAAATGAATTCAACTGGCGAATTATGTGTACAGTATTAACTTGTTATAGAACATAATTGGTTGTGGGTTTTTTTAAGAGTTATTCGTTCCAATCACTGTCATAATTGGTTTTCAATTCTTTTCAGGAAACAACAAATAATTTGTGTGCTTTTTATACTGAACTTTTTTATACTGATCAAATATCTACATTCCTATTGTGATTAATTTCAACTCCTAAAATCATAACAGGCTGGTGCCATTTTTCTTTCAGGTTTTCAATTGCAGGTTTGTTTCTTAATAAACTGAGGGAACTATTTAACGGAAATATTGGGTCTTCTTCAATGAACTGTACAAATGTTTTTCTAACGAAAACTATACAGTGAATATTTTTTATCTTTATCGATCTCGTTGCCATTTCAATCTCATGAAAGGCAACAGACTCAAAGTTACATTTACAGTATCTTTTTTTTTAACAACCCCCCCCCAAAAAAAAAAGAAAAAAAATGATTATGGAACAACACCAATCCATTCAAGAAAAGTACAAACAAAATGATAATAATTTTAAATCAAAACTTCAGTCTTAACCATTATCAAGTATAAATTCAAACATAAAGGGCAATGCCACATACAGCAATTTACAGGCAATCAATTCGAGACAATCTTCAAACCTTTGAAATTCAATTTTGAACCTTGAAAATTAAACCTTTTGTGCTGCTACTGAAGTGTTTCTTTTTAATTGCAATGCAGTTGCTTGCCCTTAAATTTCCTGTGAAAAAATGTCGTGTGGCACTCCCCATATGTTGGACGTTTAATCATAACTACATACTCTCCTTGCTAAATGCTCGTTCTATGACAATTTCCTCATTTTGTGGAGACCAAAAATGAATTCCTTTGTACTTGTGCATCATCCATTGTAGAGCCAATGACTTTACATTTATTATGAACGCGTACTTCCCAATTCCTTTTCTTGTTAAACCATTCATATATATTTCCATATTTCCCAAAAAATGAAAGTTCTACAGTATTTATATGTACAAGCATTTGCAAAAATCAATCAGATATAATATTTAATGATAATTCATTTATATTCATGTAAATCCTACAAAGAATTAGAAAAGAAAAGTAAACACCAATTTGTCAGCCATGTTTTTTTCAAATCCATCTCATATACAGTATATAATTAGTAAAGGCATCTCAAAGGTTTAGACTATTTAAAAGCTTAGGACTCCAAGTAGTTCCATGACTTATTTTTCGTACCGTATTCTCCAGAAAATATGGGATGCCGGCATTCGTTTGCCGATCGAACAAAGGACAAATTTTGAAGCTGAAATATGATTGGTCAGCCATGCATTTCAAGTTGTCCAACATTTACATATATATCTGGCGATATAGCTATTTAAATTTCAGTGAGAAAAATTTCTTGCAAAAACACATAAACTTTTCCCTTTTATACAGAAACAAGTGCAACATAACCAACAATGTGAAATTAGAACTTGTTTAAAGAGCGTAAATAAATTGTATGTTGAAAACCAGATCTGAAAATTACTAACAATGTACAATCCTTACAAAATTTGCCATTTTTAATTAGATGGGTTATGGTGATAATGGATTTCACAGGAATCAATGTGAGTTAATGAGCATGTATGTAAGTTTCTCATCCAATTTATGCACTAGTGAATGAAACTCACAGGTTTTCAAATTACTTGGTTGTTGTTACATTCAGTGATATTTGGAATATCACTATATATCACTTATATATATATAAGGAATAATAACAAAAACAAACAAAATCTAACGATTTTCAGTAACATTCAAGTTTTGTTTTTAGAACGTGAGTCACAATTTTGATGTCTTCCAAAAACCCCAAAGATTTGGACATAATTTTTTCTATCATCATTGTGAATTTGTTCCAATTATTCTACATCCATTTGGCACAAGAAAATTGTCAATGGAGATTACTAAATGCTGTGAGAGTATTGGCATGTGGCAGAGTGACAAATTCTTATCTTTTAACATGTTTAATGTTAATAGCCAACCAAAACATGGCAAAAATGACCTCCTGGACCATGAAAGACACAGGTACGTGTGTAACGGACCCAAACTTTAAACATGTAGGAGGGCTTATTGGCCTGCCACGGCATCAGTTTCTGGAAGGTTCCTACTTCCTAGCCACAAGACATGGCCAGTTTATCAGCATCAATCACTACCAACATCACCCCACCATCACCATAATGTAAAATCATCGTCACCACCATCAGCCGTCTGTGTAATGATGTATGTACCTTGTATGAGTGTGCATACTGCACTGATCTTGAGCCAAGCAAACTGCTTATCAACAACCTCCTAGGAGATGCATTTGGATACTTAACTGTGCGATAGCAAGTAGCAAAATAGATGCTTAAACATTATTTCTTTAGCTAATTCACCACTTGGGTTTTACTCTGGGTCACTGTAAAGAAAATGGACTTTTGAATTTGTGTTTGAAAATTGTAAGCAAGAGTTTTCGATACACACCTCAAGCACACAATTTTGTAGGGTTTCCAGAAAACTCAAAGAATTATGTAATCTTGAGGACCGCCAGATCCACCGGAGACAGCTTGTCTCAGGATCATCTCTATGGCCTCTGATGCATGTCCCTCTTCCACGGTTACCATTTGGATCTCTTGCATCTCTCCTGTGTCCTGGATGTTGTCCGGCTCATTTGCGTCCTCACTACTAACTCCTGGCTGGTTTTGTGCTGCCTGACCCCCATCTTGGATCACCCTGCAGAGGATGTACTCCTTGCACATATTGGGTTTGGTGACAGGGACAACTACTTGTGTGGCAGGTGAGACTAAGCGCAAACGAGGGGACTTGGCGGCTTCAGGCACGGCAACCTCAGAGCCATGGTCATCTGCACCAGTTTCCTCTTCCATCTCCCCATCAGCCATGTCAGCCATGTCAGCTCCGTCATCTTCAGAGGTCAACAGACCTTGGCTGCTCTTGTCAGCCTCCAATGCTAGGTGCAATTCCTGGCTCAGTTTTGTTGGAAGGGGCATCTGATCCATATCCCTCTCCATCAGATTAACTGGAGCCTCTTCCTTCTCGGCAAGCAGACCCATTTGGTGGGAAACTTGGTCGAATGTTACGTAGTCGTCAGCGTGCATCTTTCTCATGTGATCAACAAGTTCTTTGTATAAATCAGTATGCAAGTCTGGGCACAGCTTGCAGACATAGACGGAGAGCCCGGCATGCTTCTTGGTGAAGCGGATGTGCTTGCGGACATTCTCGTGAGTGTTGGCCCGGTAGCTACAGTAAGGGCACTTGTAGGGTTTAGCACCGGTGTGGAGCCGTTTGTGACGTGTCAAGTGGGTGGAGACACGTCCCATGTAGGAGCACCCTGGATAATCACATTTGAAAGGTTTGGCACCTGTATGCTTCCGGGAGTGTCTTGCTAGGGCCTGCTTGGTCGAGCCAGAGTAGCCACACACTGTGCACAGGAATGGTTTCTCATTGGTGTGCCTGCGTGTGTGAGTGACCAGGTCAATCCGACACTTGAACTTGTACGTGCAACCAGGGAATGTGCAGCGATGCACCCTTGACGGCTCGTGTCTCAGATGGATGTGGGACTTGAGAAGCCCTTGATTGTAGAACTTCTGAGGGCACAGGTGGCAGGCTTCTGTCCTCTCTCGCTTGGTGTGGAGCTTCATGTGGTTCTTGAGAATTGAAGCTTTGACAGTGACAAAGGTGCAGAGGGAGCACTTGTGATCCTTGATGCCGTAATGCCTCTTCTGATGCATCTTCAGGTCCCCCTGTTGGTTGGTCCTGAAGGGACAGATGTCACAGGCGAATGGCTTCTCTCCCGTGTGTATGCGCAAGTGGATCTTCATGTAGCCCCTACTGAGAACCTTGCCACATGTCTTGCATGGCTGGACGGTTCCTGCTGATCCCGCCAATTCCTGATGGCCGTGCTCATTCTTGTGATGGATCTGTAAATCCTTCCTGGATTCAAACTCGATGTTGCACTTGCTGCATTTGCACAGCTGCTCATGCCTGATGCTGTGTTTGGTGAGGCCCTTCTCGGTGTAGAAAGTTAAGGAACAGGTCTTGCAAGAATAAACAGCATCTGTGTTGCTGCTGCCTACGGCCTCCACATGCTTGACAGTCTTTAGGTGTTTCAAGAATCCATGCAAGTTGATAGTCTTGTATTTGCAGGCGATGCAGTTGTAGAATTTCTCCACCTTATACTGTGTTACTGCCACCTTCTCTTCATCTGTCAGAACTATCGTTGACTTCCTCCCTCTCTTTTTTGTCTGCTTCGTTGAAGTTGGTTCATAATCACTGTCATCATTTTCGTCAACGTTATCGACATATCGGATGGGCACTCGCACTCTTTTCCGAGTCATGGGCCTTTCAGGCTTTGCCTCATTGCCCTCAGGGGATTCTCCATCTTTGGGAGCTGCTGAAGGATGTCGCTTCATCTTGAGTGTGCGGCTGGATCTTGTTCCCAAACTGATGCTGTCTTTCACTTCAAAATCGGTGCTTTGTGGCACCTTCCGTGGTCGTCCCCTCTTGCGTTTGTGCTGGCCGACTTGGCTGCTGGTCTTGGCCAATGTGGGAGGATCGTCATCATTTCCCTGAGCTGTTGGACTTGCCTCAGTCTCTGTCGGTACCTCATGCGATGGTTCCACATCTTTGTTGGAAGTGTCTCCTCCCTGTTCGCCATCAGGGGACTGCGGAGCATCTGAGCAATGAAGATATATATAAAAAAAAAAACAGTTTTACATCAAACCAAAACATAATATAAAAATGACAAACATGTTTGATCTATTTTAGGAAGAATGTCCACAAAATTGGTGTTACAAGAAATTCAATAACCATATCATTATTACAAAAATGTTCTCAACAACCATCTCTGGATTTAATACAATCGTGCAGCTTTTGCCAGGGTTCCCACAGCAGATCTGGGCCATTCCACACGAACGGTTACAAAAGTGTGACATTTGGAGGGGACCAAGAATGGGAGTTGATACATCACAAGTAATTTGCCATGTTTTTTTCTCTTGCAAGTTGCAACATCCCATATACTTTTCCTATATATTTCCTCTAGGTATTTATGAAACTACAGGGTCTACGTCTTCAAGATTTCATGTTCATAACGGGAAACGGGGACAAAAATTTGTCACAAAATGTCTGTCCATTTTATTGACATTATTCAAGATGCATCCTAATTTCAAAAATAACACATCTTTGCTTTAATTTTGAGTGATGACAATTGTACAATGAACAAGTACCGTTAATAATAAATGGAACATGTCTGCATTTATAAATCAAAACAAGAATTATATTTCATTGAAAGGTGAACAAAGACAAATTGACATTAGCAGGATTCGAACCGGCGACCTCCTGAATACCGTTCATGCGCTCTACCAACTGAGCTATCCAGCCATACTTTGGTGGTGTCCCTAATAGTCAGTTATCCTGTTCGTTTGGCAGACAGAATTGTGTAAATTCCTACATATATCCACAGTATCATCCTATTTATTTTTTAGTACAATCACGAATGAAAACAGGAAACAAAAATTAGCATAAAACCTGATTTTAAATTCACCTCAAATGTCACACCCTAAAAGTTATCAGTTGTAACCATTAGTGTGGACACACCCACCTATTAAACTTGTCATGGACTCCACATCACATTTTCAAAAGTTTGTTTCACAGCTCATTGTAAAGTCGGTTCTACTTGATTCCAATATTTGTTCCAAATCCAGTTTCTAACTGGTTTCCCCACTGAATTGCTATTATTTCACTGGCTACAATGCTGGTTCAACATTAGAACCCATCCCAGGTTCCAGCCAGCATGTAAATCTATTGAGTCATTTATACCTTTATTGTTGCAGTCTGCTGCCTCAGACGCTGAGGCAGTATCCTCTTGGGGTTTCCCTCTGCATGTGGACCTCCTGTGCTCAATATAGCTCTCAAGACCAACAATCTGATCATGGCACTTCAGGCAGACGTGGAGGTCATCATTATTATCTCCCATGATGGATTATTAGGACCTGGGAGAAATTTGAAAAAAAAAAAACCAACATATATACAAATAAATAAATGTTACAGCTTTGATTGTGAAGTGACAAATGTCAGTAAAGTTGGTGAAGGATGTGTACTTAAGGAAGATTTGAGGCTTTGCATGGTGACAATTGGTAATGTGGATCGGTTTGCGGAAACACCATGTAAGAATCGTTCATACTTTCGCACTTCTAAGTTCTACTTTGGCCAACAATCATACCATGTAGAACTACTACTCGGCAAAACCAAGCCCAAAGGCTTTCAAAACAATTCTAAAGTTTTTTTCAGAAGCAAATAAAAATGAAAAATGAGAAGACATACATGAGCCTAACACACAGCCTATGGCTGTTTTGTGCCTAGAATCGAAAGTCATGCCAACTCGTACCTTCGCCAACTCGTACCCTCAGTAAAGACAACTCGTACCTTCGCACCAAATCTCTCGTACCTTCAGCTGGTTAACACAACTGAAGTCAATCCAAGGAGCCAATTATAAGGATTGTTTGGCAAAATACTTCGTTTTATGTTTTTCAAAATCACAATCTAAAAATGGGTACAAAAATATAAGTTTTGTTTCAATATACAAAACAAATCTCAAAATGAACAAAAGCAAGTTTAAAAAGGTAAGCTAGCTCCAAAAATTTCCAATGGAAAAATAAAATTGAATAAAATATACCCCCTCCAGGCTCTTTCTGAATTAAATTATAATAAATTATAAAAGAAAGTTGGGAAAAGATTTACAAAAAAGAGAAATCGACCAGAAGTAATACAGTATAGGCTAATAAGGTTAATTATAGATTCATACTTTTTTATCTTAAATAATGACGAAAAAACATCATACAATCACTTTTTATGGTGTTCCAACCATTATTCTTATAAACCCAAAACAGAAAAAAATGACACATTTTATGACTTAAGCCTAATTAGAGTTATTAATAATTACGAAGGTACGAGTTGTCTTAACTCAAGGTACAACTACAAGTTGGCGGAGATACGAGTTAGTGGAAGTACGTGAGTTGACGAAGGTAAGAGTTGACAAGGGTACGAGTTGGCGAAGGTACGACTACGAGTTGGCAAAGGTACCCGTTGACTCGAAAGTAAAATAACACTTGTTCTTCATGTGTAGGCTACCCTGTAACTTGTATTCAGCATGTTCAGTGAAGAAAAGGGAAAGATTTCCAATGACGGCCATGACGGAAACAGAGTTATTTCCTCCAAGAGTTAACTTATTTGATGCATGATGCAAGTTAGTTGCGATGATCGTAACCCTTGGTCTGACATGGGGACAGGGACTGTCCCCATCCATGTCAGACCTAGGGTTACGATCATCGCAACTAGATGCAAGTCATAATGAACTTTAATCTCAGGAGTGAAAACTGGTGTAGCTTATCTAAAAAGTGAGATTTTCAGGGTTTTTTAACCTACAATTATACACTTTGAATGCAGCGGTAGCCATTTTTATCAAAACGCCCTCTGTTGGTCCCATACTTAGGTTTGTGCACAAGTGATGGCCGTCAGTGGAATTCTTTCCAAGAAAAGTTGTAGGGCCTAACCCTAAGCCGCCTAACTTGTAATTTAACACACCGGCATACCGAACAAGACACACCATTGCATAAACATAAAAAAACACATTCAGGAAATATGGGATTAAAAAGAACAACGAGGATTGATAAACTTGCCAAGTCATAATGAGACTGAGTGACTGAACTGATCTTGGCCTAGGCTAAATAGTTAGCATGTCGTAAAGTAAAGAGCAAGAAAGGTCCATTCGGAGCCACCATACAATGGAGTGGAAATATGGCCGCGGTTTTACAGTAAAAATGCTGATTTTTCTAATTCATAGTCTCCACGTGTCTTTACTACAAAAACCGGATTTACCTTTGAACACCAGATTTGTGCTGAAAATGAAGGTTTAACAGTCGAAATATGGACAAGGCTTGTCACACACCAACAAATACGCAACAAAAATGTTGGCCTCTAAACTCACGTACGCGGGCAACGCGGTGTCAAGTAAGAACATGTCCTATAAAATACTCGTCCGGCTAATGCCATTGCGCACGCGTACATGTACACAACTCTTTGGCGCCGGATGAACTCTTTGAAGAAAAATTATTCTAACAAAAACTGGTGATCAAATGAATGAATAAACTAATGCCTTATTCCTATGCAAAATAATACATTTTCCTCTAAAAATTTTCGTATAAAACTTTAAAAGAAAAAATCAATAACGGTTAGGCCGTGGAGGAAGAAAATAGCCTAGACTTCGATCTACCAAAAGTGCAGAATGATGCAGGATAAATTTGAATTAAAAAATAATATTTGTGGGATCAATTTAAGATGACAGATGTTTCATGGGCAATGAATGTCAAGTACTGGCTGTGCAAAACCATTTCCCTGGTTAAAATGAATGAAAAATAAGGCTCAAACAAAATTAATTTCTAACGCATGCGCATATAGAATGGTCGGATAGATTTTATGTAGGGTGTTTTTACTGTAAACAATTTCCTAAAGAAATACTGCAAATCTCGTTAGAGGGCGCTCTTTCTAAACTTTTCGATAGCAGTCGACTTGAATCTAGTTGTAAGACTCCTCATCAAAATCTATCATCAGAAAGACAGAAAAGTAGGCCTATGTGCAGTTTGGACAAAATAATAATTTAATGTAATCTTGTATGTTTCATAAACTGTAAATTATCACTGCATTACAATCTAGTTCATCGACATTGTCACTCCTTCAATTTGAGTGAATTACTCCATCGCCAATCAGTCACACTCATTCGATCACGTAGGCCCTAGACTACTAACTGTACAGGTCCAAGCTAAGGCGCTGCGCTGCCAAGCAAGAACAAGTGCTGAAGTGGAATAACATTCCAGAAATAATGTTTTCGTTTTTGGTAAGTAGGCCTACTTGGTAAAACGTAGGCTTAAAGTGATTAACTTCAACTTATTATAATATTATACCTGCATTATGTTTTCCTAATAAAAACAATCCTCAATTGTTTGCCACTCTTCTTATTAATTTAAGTTCTGACTTGGGCTTGAGTGTACTGTGGGTATTTCCCATGGTATTGAATGGATCACACAAATGGCAAAGACAAAGAGTTAACTTAAACTAAAAGCCTTTGTTTTTTCTCTGAAAAATATATGTAGTGAAGGTCATTCCATTGGACATGAACACGATAATTTTGTGTACTGCTAGCTGCTGATGTGCTCCCATAGATCAAAATTCATGTTGGCCTACTAAAAAAGTACTATTGTTTAGATAAACAATCATAATTGCCTTTGTCTTTTTGTGGGTAGCGGGTACCATGCAGTGATATATCATGGAGTTTCTACCTCCATGGATATATGGTGGTTGTGAGGCAAACTATCCTTGTCTTGGCCCTGTTAATTGTTTTTGGATAACTCTTAAAAATTATTGAAGATCTTTAAAAAGCAACTTAATTACTTGTATCTTTTGTGCAGTTTGGATTTGTGTCTGGAACTGCTGTTGGGATCTACCTGTCCCAGAATTATGAGGTAAGCAAAAATTAACAAACAAATTAACACCCCTGACAAGCAAACAAAGAAACAAACAGAAATCCAAAGTCTGGCAGAATTAAGCAACTAAAAACAAATTTAACAAAACCTTAGCGACCAATATTTCTTGATCAAGTAACACTGGAAAACTTGTAACGCGTATTGATCAGTGTACTGTTTGAGGACATTGATGCAACTCCTGTGCGAGAGAATTGCGAGGTCCTTTCTCCCAATTAGGATATCAACAGATCAGACAAACTGAACGAAAACCAACCAAAATGTAACTTGAAAAGTGAACAAAGAAAAATTGACTGGAGCAGGATTCGAACCCCGTACAGGCGCTCTACCAAATGAGCCATCCAGTCCTACGTTGCAGGTGACCCCAATAGTCAATTATCTTTGTTCGTTTGGCAGTCAGAAGCCATGAAACCACGCACACACCAACATACCCCAAGGATCGTTTCAATGATACACGCAGCAATGCTGCAACCTTCAAACGTGGAGAATGGCCCATTAGCAATACAGCATTTGGTAGATAGCGAGCCAAACCTTATCTGCAAAAGTGTCCATGAGTGTTGTACATAAGATGGAGTACAATATGTACATGAATAATGTTGAGTGTTATCATTTACGGTTGTTACTTGTATTATTCAGGTTCCAGACATGAAAGCATTGTTCGAAACACTGAAAGAGTCGGCCAAGAAGCTTGAGAAGAAAGGTACCGAGGCGAAGAAGGACTCCTGATGACTCATCAAGGATGGAGACTAGCACATACACCATGTAGGACTAAGCATGGAGACTGCATAATAATTTATAGACGGAGACTTTAGCAGGGATGTGGAGAGGCTACATGTAGCCGACTCCATAACATGCTGGACTGACTGGAAAGGAGTGATATCGTGCTTTGTATTAAGGACAAGATTCCCAAACCATGCATCAGTTCATGGGTCACCAAGAGATGACCCAAAGAAGATAATTGTAGGCAATAGATTTTATGAATATCCATCATAACCCCACTATCTTTCGAAGGCAAAATAGTGATAAAACAAATGAGAAATACGCAGCTATGGTATATGTGCCTATGACACCATGCCACCAGAAGTCTTGGGTGGGCCAACTTGAAGGAAGAACCTTCTTTTGACCTTGAGCCGAGGGCGCCCTTCACATCCATTGATGTCATTCAAGGTCTAGTGGGAGGTTCCACCATGAGGCTGGATGGATAGCATTTGTGCAGTTTTCCAGAAGTGTAGGGTTCACACCCCTGTTAGGTAAAATTTTCAATGCTAACTACAAAATCATTTCAACATCCCCAGTGTTAAACTAAAATGTTTCAAATTGACTAGTGGAATTTAAGAAATATTTAATATCTGTGATTCGGTGATGGACGGAATCTACTCACTTCTCACAAATGAAAAAATTCTTGAAATTGATTAGTTTTTTTTCTTTTTGGGTGAGTAAGGTTTTGTGCTGTAGTTGTAAGTATTAAATAAATATTCCACATCAATAGACTGCATACGAAAAGGTGTCTAAAAAATGAGTGTATAAAAATGCAATGAATCACTTTCATGTATACTGTAAAATGTGCAACTTTTTTTTGTTTATATCTCCGCCATCAAGAAAGCTTCAAGGTTCTATATGTCGTTGGTAATTGCCAGTTTGTGATTTTTTTTATGTCAAATACAGGGTGCTTACACTTAAAGGTATAATACATGATTGGTAATGGTCTCAGAACAGCATTGATTCACACTTTGTCTAATCCGATATGTACATGAAATAATAAACCTGTGAAAATTTGAGCTCAATCAGACAGCTGAGTCACGAGAGAATAGCGAAAAACAGACTCAATTTTTCTTATAAAATATAAAGAATGGTTTTGATCTCACCCCGAGATCAAAACTGTTTTCGGTCTTTGTTTGACTAATTTCAGGATAAATACACCATTTCAGGCGGAAATATTTTAAGGATATCTACCAACACCATCTTCATACCCTGAAAGTTATACGTAAATCTGTGAACATTTCTGTTTGGTATATTAATACCAATTACTGTACCTTTAAAAAGAAAAAGACGAAAGAAGGTTTGGTGTTCATATAGGGGAAAATAAAGCTTTGAACCTTTCAGAATGTTTCAAATTTCTTAACAATTTTTCAAAATGTGTCGGGTAATCCCTCTAGTTGACTGATCCTCTGGATTACAGCTGTAACAAACATGACATGATACACAGAAATAGTCTGTACATAATTATATACTAATTGACTGGTGTGTGCTTTGCACACAAAAATTGGAAGCCAAGGACGATGTTCGGTATTTACCAAATGATTGGTATAGCTGTGTTCATTATAGTGCAGTCCCAATGTACCACTCCGAAACTAAAATAAAAAAAGCTCCATATACATGATAGGTAATAGTTGGTGAACTACATCTTGAATTCTACACGTGATTAGGTTTGATATTTTCCAAATGTTATATTAACAAGTGTGTTTGATGTAAATATCACTGTAATTTGTCTCATTTTTAGTTGCCTATAAAAAGAAAGAGAAATGGGTACATGATTCAGCATAAATGTTCGTTAATACTTTAATGACACTGTACATTGAAACACAATAATTTAATAATTTCACATGCAAACTGAATAAAAACAATCGTGGTATTTACATCATTTGATGAAGTTTAAATATTGACTTTGTACAAGTTTACAAAAAGAGCAGGTTACTACTGGTCCCAGTGTCCACTGCCCAATGAAAAAGAAAAATGTTTTGGAGTCATTTAATGTTTTCCCCTTAAGTGTATAAATGGGAGTGATCAACAAAAAGAGATATTACCTCCACCACACTTTGAATTGTATACGATGGAGAAGTAATTTGAATGTTTATCCAAGAGAAAGTTCAGGGTTGCATCGTGATTTATTAAACAAATAATTGATTCAAATTTTCCCGAGCAAGTGCTCAAAAACTTCCTTGTTCAAATAACCATAACCTGTGTAAGACAGACACTGCTATTGATGAGTAGTGACATCATGACCAGTAGGATAGTGCCACACTTGACAAGATCCAGTCAACCAGACAGGCAAAACTTGTCCATGTTTTATTCCCAGTAGGCTACTATAGTCTTTAGCAAAGGGATTCCATCTTGTGCATTCCATTGAAACCAGCAGAAGGTCACCGGAGAATTTAGGGGGTTTACGAAACGGGGGCTCAGGCTCCGGCTCCATTTCATGAATCCATTCTAAAATAACGAGTATCAAAATAGAGGCTTTTGGCTCTGGTTCGGAAATAGATTCTCTGGTTTGGAAAAGGAAAACAGACCTTCAGCTTCAATGAAAAACCAAAACGTATATTATTTGTCAGCACATGGATGCAGGATGACAGAGCCTGAGCCTACGTTTCGTTAACCCTCTTTCTTCTCCGTGAAAGTATTAAGAAATTCCTCCCAGTCAAATTTGATCAGAGGGAAGAGCAACCAATCCAAGCCGATGACCAGGTTAATTCAAAACCAGCACAAACAAAGATTTATCCTGGTTTTGGTGGGGCAAGTTTGAGATGATCTCTGTAAGGTCGTCAGTTCAGAGTATGGATTTATATTTACAGGCAAACATTATCCAGACAGCACAAGCTGACTCAGGATAGGTGAACACTCGGACTCGAACGGCAAGCTTAACGTGGTCGCCACGACAGCAAATGATCTCCTCGCAAACTGGGGATCTGTGGATGAAAAATTACATCAAAGTGTAAATTTCAACACTTGGTAATTCTAAAGATAACGGTTCCAGAAAGAAACCTAAATTGCAACTAATATGAGTTATTTTTCAAAAAGGATAGGACCCATTCTTTTTATAATGAATTCCATTTAAAATGTTGGTCCAAGTCCTGTAACCGCTAAGTGGTGAAGTAAATGAGGCTTAGTAGTCTGGTGCAGCTGTGGATATATCCAGTAAGATAGTTTGCAATAGACGTCATGTTTGATGTATTTTCCTAGTGTGCATTGCACCAGTGTCATGCACACTAATTTTCAGTGCTGCTTGAGTTGTTAATAACTGACCAATCATGAAAGGAGATTGTGAAGTCTCGGCAATATATCTATTGCTGGTGGAGTTTAACACAACAACAGTTGCTCCCCTTCAACTGGAAGTAAATAGAGAGTACAGTTTGTATACCTGTTAGAGTACAGAGAAGCCATGTGTTTGGTTAGCCTAATTATGTTCCAACGTAACAAAATAGCAGTTGGCAGTGTACTATCCTCAATGTTTGTCAATGGGAATTGTAAAGGGCATTCAAGATATACCTCAATTTTGGCAGTCTTCATGAGAACATCACATTACTTTATGAATACCTTAGACATGCAGTGAACGCCCGTCGTGCATTCCGATGCACAAACTGTATGGGGAACCCTTTGAAGGTGTGTCCATCGGGTACGGCTCGACGGATGGCCTGCTGGAACTCCTCATTGCCGGCGACTATACCAGTGGACCGCTCCATCTCATAAGCTGCCAGGGCTGGCGTCAACAGGTACGAGAGTTCTGGATCCCACACGCATGTTAGTCCCAGATCCTTAACACCAAACAAACAAAAAAGGCACCAAATAAAAACTGAGGCAATCTAAAGCAATAAGAATGTAAACTCCAAAACCAAAAACATTCTACAGGCCAATTTTTACTACCATATTGGAGGAAAATAACTACCGGTAAACTGCACAACTTTGGAAGCAGAAAAAGCCTTATTTTCTAAGAAAGTTATGCAACAAATTAGAAGGTGGATGTTTCTCCATTTGACATGATGAGCCTATGATAATCCTGACTCGTTTTTCTTTTCGTTTTTTGCCAGGACTGTCAAGTTTGACAGATAGAGTGCAATACAAATGTCTACTTATTATTCAGAGTAATTCTTAAACAAATATTCAGAGTTCTGCCTTGCAAATTGTAAACAAAATTGAGTGGAGCAATCAGGCAGTAAGAGAGGAAGTGGGGTAAGCAGCACGACAGAAACAAGGGTCATTTTCCAAACCAAATAGCTTTGGCTACAGCTTTATAATTAGCATCCTCTCCATCATCCAAATACTGAAAATCTAGGCTGTGACTTCCAATTGAAGCTGAAGCTCTGTTGTCTTGTTCAAAACAGAATATCGACTTCCAAGCCGTAGCTCAAAAGGTATTTTTGATACCTGTTACTGAGCCTGAGCCAAAGCCAGAGCCGGGACTGTGGTTTAGAAAAGGCCCAATTGGTAGTCAGCTTTCTTGTACCTTCCTGTGGTCCGAAACCAGACCTCTGAGTGTCAGCTCTATCTCATTACTCACTAAGGCCGCATCAAATGACGATGGAACTAGAGGAGGTAGATTGGGCCAAGATGCCTGATCAACAACAACAAAAAAACACAGGAAATTCCTGGATTAATAATAATTACCTCTGGGATTAACTGAGAAACAAACTTTCCTATATGGTACAGTTACTTGGGGTGCTGCCATACTGTACTGGGAAAGGTAACGCTGGTTATCAATATAATCCTAATTAAAAACCTTATGAGATACAACATTGATTCCTACCCTGATGATCAAGGACTTTTGAGGAAGAGGTGTCTGTTCTCTTAATTCTGACAAATTCTTGGCAATCTGGATATCAGGCAAAGTGGCAACGACATACTGGAGAACGGGCAAAGCTATGCACGCTCAGCCTACAGCATAGACAGATAGAGGTTATTCACGTGACGTCATTGGCTGTCAAGGACAGTGATTGCACATCTATTGCACAACATATAGTGTCGTACGCGTAACCACCATGGACTACATAGAAAAGCTTGGTAGCCAATCACATGATTTTATGACGTCGGTGAATATTAACCTCTATTGCACATTTAGCCCTGCAGTTCCCATTGTCTCAGCATCCAAGATGTCAGCATAGCACATTCTTCTGGCCTACAGCAGGAAGTATATATGGCTCTTCTTGTCCTACTCTCACTTACCTGACTTCCAGCCCCACAGACAGACTGGATGGCATCCAGGCTCATTGACTTCCACAGGGAATCATCTTGGAAGTCAAAGCGACAGACATCAACATTATCTGATGGCTGAACAAACAGACATTACAAGTCAGTGATCAGTTGGCTATCAGTGATTTCAGAGCTCTGCTCATTGTCAATAGCAAGCCTTGATGTACTAGATTTTAGTACCTGGCTGTTAGAGTAAAACCGCTGGTGATTGAAGACACAGCCCAAAGTGCGATAGGGGTACTGGGGGCGTGGTTGATCAACTATTGGTGGATCATTCGGGTTGACAGGCTGGTGGATGTATCTGTTGATTATAAAAGGTAAAAGAGAAATGTAGTGGCATACATGATGAGAATTGCCAGTCTTGAAACTGGTGGATCAACTATTCATACAGATAGTAGTGTTGAGTCAAAAATCAGCGGACAAAATCAATCAAATCAATAGCATGTAGGACAATAAGACGTGACAAAAAAGAATATGACGTTGATGATTAAAGTTTGGGCAAAAACTGCAATGGTAACAGACAAAGTACAATAAATGCTACACAGAAATGCTAACAACAAATTACAACAAATAATAATTTTTTCAACAGACTAAAGAAGCAGCACCCCAAAAATTGAAATTGTTTTTTTTTTTTTTTTTTTACATGGGAAATATTGTCTCAGTTTGGGATTATTTCGGGGCTTTCTACCCAATTTAGGTGCCGAGTTCCAACTATACGTATTTACCCGGCTCACCAACATAAACAAACTTATGAGTGATAATTGGTCAATAATGAATTATCAATCAATTAGCAAAAAAAATAAAAAATTTGCAGACTGACCTGTGACCGGTGAGGCTCTCCCAAAAGGTGACCGTTCCTCTGTCCACTCCCAGAGTCACTACCCAGGTGTGTGCAGCACCTTTGGCCTTCGTTCCCACGCAGACGTAGGCGTCCAGTCCAAAGCCGAGTAGAAGACTGCACAACAAGACGGCATGGTCCTCACAATCCTTCAGGTATATAAACCAAGGAGGAAACATTGCTAAGCAAACTATCTGGCTTATAGTCTTGTATATAATAATAATAATAATAATTTTTTTTATTATTTTTTGTATGGAGCTACATTCTAATTTGATATTACACACATACTTGCAGTAAAAGGTTACAGCGCCCTCTACTGGTTTTGCTGTAAAGGTTACAGCGCCCTCTAGTGATCTTATTAGAGCGTCCCATAGCAGTTGTGCATATTAACAATAACCTACTCTTACCCCTTTGTTTTTGCACAGGAATGCATGCATACTGCTCCACTGCTCTCGAGGCTGGCCTCCACCCACGGCAGACGTCTGTTCATAACCGATGACGCTCACAAATCTGGCAGCTTGGCGGGGAGTATCTAAGAGGCGACCAGCACGGAGGGGCTTGACGAAGGCACACACTGGCCGATTGGTTGCATTCTCATCCTAGTGCAGGAGATTTAATTAATGCAGGCCATTAAAGCATTCATTTATTTAAGACTGCAAACACATTAAACAGTTGTTGAATGCTGTACATACAAGAGAACAAATGGCAGCCTAGGCTTTGTCTTGATAGGAGGGTTCATCAATTTTCAAATGTATAATCAAAATGAAATTGACAATGTCTAACACCATAAACATAGGGATGGAGAACTCAGTCGGTAGAGCACCAGTATTGTAATTCAGGTAACAGGTTCAAATCCCTGTTAAGTCATAGGTCTGGACAACCCAGTTGGTAGAGCACCAAAATGGTAATTCCGAGGTCACGGGTTTGAATCCTTTTTCAGTCATAGGGCTGGCCAGCTCTGGAGCACTGGTGTGGTGTTTATGGGATCGCAGATTCGAATCCCTTTTCAGTCAATGGTTGGACAGTCAACTGTCTTTATTCAAATTTAAATGAAATTAATTATGTTTCACATCTGCTAAATACACCACAACATGTGATAAACTTGGCACTGATGACATGGCGGTACACAAAAATGTATATTGAAACCTACAGCCTGCTTTGTGTGGTATAGCAAGCAAAAAGCAATACTTGTGACACAAGCTGCCTACCTGCGCAAATATTTTGACGAGTCTGTTCTGGTGCGAGGGTCTGATTTGCAGGAACTCCCTCCACCACTGCTTGGCGTATACCAAGAACAGTCGCTCACGCTCTGATGTCCGACTCCGCTCCAGATTTTTCTGATGAAAGAGGTAATTACTGGAAGTAAGACCTGACAGTTTGCATGGTGGATGTATAGACAAAGCAAAAGACAGAAACACAACGCTGGACATAACATTCAATGCACATTCAAGTTAACAGCGCACCTGCATGCAATGGGAGACTTTGGAGAACCGGTCTTCAATACAACGCATGCTCACAATTGCGCAAGCATGGGTTGCCCGTGCGCTGTTGACTCAAGACCTGTTCTCCAAAGTCTCCCATTGTAAATATAGTTGCGACACCAACAAGTGAGGATTTTTCATCGATATTGTGAACACAATACGTTACTGAGTGATGTCGCAACTTTCCACAATATGTCACTTTTTGGTGCACTTGATTATATGCACCCGTGTGGGGTAGCTCTAACTTGCAGTGACTTTTATTATGTGGTTCTCCAACCCTTTCCATGACTTAGCCCTTTGATTGTACATCTGAGGTTCATCTACCCTTTCCCCATGCATAATTAAGCACTGAACATATGTGCCAAGTGCGGTGGAACACCGCTATAACGAACACACCGGGATGCACAGAAATTGTTCGTTATAGCGGTCATTCGTTACAGTGAACAATGTTTTGCAGTCTATTGTACAAATTGTGAGCCAAGTATGATGTTCCGTTCGGTATAGCCAATAGCCAAATGTTCGGTATAGTGGCGTTCCACTGTACTTTTAAATTAATGTGTGTGGGGTGGATGATTGCAACCCTGTTTCTACTAGTGTAATTGACCGGAAGTACACCACTATTAATAATTAGCTGTCCTTCCTCATTACTCCGCAGTTTATGTGTGAGGGAGAAATCTCCACAGCATTTGTGTGCTGTTACCTGTGAGGTGATGACTTCATCTGTCAGCTGCTGTCCAGGGGTTGGTAGCAGTTCCAGTTTGACTTCTAGCATGCCCACGGGGACTTTACTCTCAGCACCTGGCAGTTGAAACAGGCAAGAAGTCACATGAAATCACCTAATATCCTTGAAGCAATGGATGAGTAAGAAGGCCTACCATCTGCTGAATAGAGTTAACCTCCCAGTAGCATGGCATGAGACACTGCTTACTGTATGAGATTCATTGGTTGGTGGAATAAACAAGTCTTTCTGCAAGAATCATATCCAATTTTGGAATTTTCATACCAACCTAAGCCAAGGAGTTCCACTGCGAGAGTTCGCCTGGCATCCTGCGCACTCAGCACCGTGTGCCACTGGAGTAGGTGAGAGGATACCAGACTTGTCTCTCCGGATGGGTCCGTCTTGACCAGAACCAGATGGACGGGGTCGCAGATGGACAGCATGGATGCCGAATCGAGCATGCGGGATGCATCACCTTAGAATACAAAGACACGAATGAGGATGAAGACCAAGAGTGTGTTTTAAAGTTTGACTAAGCCTGCCAGTAACCTTCACTGAGAGTTGGGGGTAAAACCATCCAGTACACTCCAGCCAGCTTGTGGCTTTTGGAGACTGTTTGATGTAGTGTACCATTATCACCTCTGTTAGAGTAGAAAGGTCATTCCACTTCACTGCATTCCAGCTCGTGGCTTTTGAAGTTTGATGTAGTCTACCACTAACCTTCACTGAGAGTAAGAGGCTCATATGCTTTAATGTATTTCAGTTAGACACTTTTGGAGTTTGATGTAGTTTCAATGTATGTATTAAGAAGCCCATTCTCTCTGATGGTTTGTGTGAATTTTGATTTTGACAATTTCCTCCAACATACTCCAGATGAGAGGTTTCAGATGTGACACAGTATGCTTGTGACATTCATTGAGAGCAAGGGGCTTAAATCGTAGCTCAGAAATCTTCCAAACCTCACACCTACCTCCTCTCTCCTTATGGAGTTCCAACAGGAACCCTTCACGAAAATCCGGCTCGCAGGCGCAGGGCACTGGCCTGGATCTGAAGCGCTGGCCCCGGAAGTGGATGTGCAGCAGGAAGGTGGATGTGGTCTGGCCAGGCAAGGGCTCCGGCTCCTGAAGGTGCTCCAGGAAGGCCTTACCGCTCAGAACTTGAAGGTAGAGATAGCGTCTGGTGGGGTCAATGTTGGCTGGAGTGAAAGGTAAATTGGTATTGACACGTTAGAAACCTGCACTCACTGGTCTTAACTGGGAACGTGATGATAGTTCCAGGATCAAAGACAAGCTTTCAGGGATTTTCGAATGAAGATAATACAGGTTTTACAAAAAGTACAAGGTTCAAGGGAATTTTTTAAGAGAGATAGCGGTAAAGACTTTAATATCAAGTACAACCTTTCAGAGATTTCTGAAGGAAGGAAGAAGAGCTTATCTGTGGATCAAAATAATTTCTGTATTAAATATGATACCTCAGCTTGTAATTTGTAGTTGATGCAGTATCTGCTCTACTACCTTGGCACTTTGGCTAGGCGCCTTCCAACAACAAGAAAGCTTTTCAGACCAACCTTTCTTGAGTGGGACAGCCATGAGCTTGTCCTGTTTGTCTGGATGGTGGGTTGCTGGCCTGGATTCCCTTGGAGCTGTTCTCGTCTTGGGCTGCAAGCCAGCTGCACCGCTGAACTGCAGCTGGCTCATGACGTCCTCTATGATGCCCTGATCCCGTAGGACTTGGAGAAGCTCCTGCTCGCCAAACTCCCTGGTCTGCTGGGACGGTCCTCCGTGGCTCTCGTCGTGCAGGGAGGTGGAGAGGACGTCTCGAATGCGAGACTGGACATCCATCTGGTCGTGAAAATAATGAGCTGACTTTTTTCTTGTTCTCAATGCAAATTGCTAATAGCAAAAAGGTCAAATAGCAAATACAACATTGTTCGCGTGGAACAAGCGAAGGACCAGTTTCTAAAACAGCATTTAAGATAATAAGATAATAAGATAAGATAATAAATAAGACAATGAGATTCTTGAAATAGGATTGGGTAAGTGTTTCCATTTCCATTGCAAAGTCAAGTTGCTGAACACATCAAGGTAGGTAAAAAACAATGTGATAGATGGGCTACTGGTCTTTCCATTCATAGGCCATGATCTAAT
The DNA here is from genome assembly GCA_963971285.1 of Astropecten irregularis. NCBI lineage: Eukaryota > Metazoa > Echinodermata > Asteroidea > Paxillosida > Astropectinidae > Astropecten > Astropecten irregularis. Next base: position 15,862,991 of record OZ020246.1, read on the forward strand.
ACCAAAAAGTTATCAAAAGTTACTGACCCTCTGATCTAGCCACCTATTTTCTTCCTTCTTCACACTTTGTTGAACTTAAAAGCATTCATCAGCTTCCCTAATTAATTCCCTCTTACCTGATTGAGCTGGTTGTGGATAATCTGCTTCAGCTCGGTGATTTTCTCCGGAGGGAGCGACATTGTGGGCAACGAGGATGGCCTTGACAGAGTTCACTCTTCAGTTTTAGAAAGGATGCTGTAAAAAAAATATAAACAAATAAATGAAAAAAATGGCAAGAACAAGTGGGAATCACCTCTAGTTTTAGAATATTATAAAGTTTACATGCACTTGGGTAAGTGAACTCCTATTTATGCAGAATTGTACAAATTAATGTACAGTGGAACGTCATTATAACAAACACATCGGGATGCACAGAAATTGTTCATTATAGTGGTCATTCGTTATAGTGAACAATGTTCAGCAGGCCTATACATTGCACATAAAAATTGGGAGCCAAGGATGATGTTTGGTATAGCCAAATGTTCGGTATAGCGGTGTTCGTTATAATGGCATTCTACTGTAATACTGAGAGAGTCGCTGCATATTTCATTTGGGAAAGATTTCATTTCATATACATGTAATAGTGTACTTCACATGCATAGTGGTTAGTGCACACTGAATTGAAGGTAATTTTTTCCACAAAAATTAAACAGTATTTAAAACAAAGCAAAAGGGGTCTCTTGCATTGACATTGGATACCAACGCTTGTCATTCAAATGACTGCAAATGTACTATGGAGGGAGCACATAGGCCTACTAATTTTATTTTCAATTTTGTTTTTAAAGTGTTGACTTTTTTTATTTGAAACTCAATAATGGCTTAGGCCAAAAACCATGATTTATTATGCAACAATTATTAAGTTGCAAAATTATAACTCGTCTACTGGCTACTGTAAACTTAAGTTATACAGGTTTTTAGTTTACACATTTTATTTTTAACATTTGCAGGTGTAAAATCAAGACAAGTACAATTTTCGGTAGGCCCCTATTTTCCCGAAATGTGGGTTTTTTTGTGGATTTTTTAATCTTCATAAGACTAGAATTTAGAACGGCCAGTACAGTAGGCAGTCCTAGCCCAGGCCTAGTAGAAGTAACAGTTATAGCCTAAGGGTCTACATACTCATGATACTACTTACTAGTTAGGCTATGTCACTGTGACAGCATACAGTATCAATCATTGTGCATTGTGCATAATGATTAACTTAAGTTAGTTTTCAAATATTCCCGCCGCGCCTGGCACTTCTGACTTCATGACTAAACGCGTCTTGAATCAATCGAGATAGTGCAGGTTGCCAAGTATTTTACGAATATATTCTTCCCTCATAATATTCTGGTTTGAGGTACTTGTCATTCATATACCAATTCAATTCAAAACCCTTCAAAAATTAGACATTTCTTACCCTAAACTCCAGACGACTTCGAGCCGTCTGCACCGAAATATGTGACCTCTGACCCGTGACCTACATAAATAGCGCCACCTGTGTCAAAGTATGTTTAGTTTATAAAACCGATTGTCGGTGATATGACTTCCTGATTATTTTGTCCACCGATTGTAATGAACCATAGACACTATAGACCAAGCTTGAACTTTGTGTAAAAATCCGCACAAATCTTGAGTTGTAAGTATTTTGTCGTTATTTCTGTATAACGTGGGTATGCATACCAGCTGAACTGGTAGGACGAATGCATCGCAGTCACTAATTACACAAAACAAACTTGATTTTGATGGTTGCTGAACCATGGGATAACTTTTTTGTAATTCACCAAAAAAAGTAATTGTAAATAAAAATGCACGTAGGAATTTTCTGTATTTAAACCTGTATGTTTCAAAATCATTCAGGTTGCTTATGATGGTAAAAGAAAATATTGTGCATTGGTAATGGTAGGATACAAGACTATTTGCCTCAAGAGTCAAGTGTCAGTATTCTTGTATTGTTTTCCTTTTGTTTTAACAAATTATAACTATAATAAGTAAAATGCTGATCATTTTTTTGTGATTGTCTGATGTGTTTTATGGTTCACATAGTTGTTTGTGGGTTGCTGTTTTTAGAGATGTTGTTAATTTCATTGCTTGTTCCCATTTATTTTAAGAATTATTTGATATTTTTATAAGCCTTATCTTAATATTTGTTGTTATTGTTTTTACTGTCATCAGAACATTAACAACAAATCCTGTAATTTCCTTTGTTACTAATTACTGAAATCAATACGGCTTGCATACAAGTCATATGTAATAGTGTATGTATTCATAGATATGGGGTCAGTTTGTCAGGTTTGATTTAGAGCCATTACTCCCCTGGCTACACTAACATAACTAGCAGCCACGCCCCTTTTTTGTCAGTCCTACATTACTGCGTGGGTATCATTGTCATCACACTTCAGTATTTTATATTTTCTAATTGTTGTATTTTGCAGGGAACACCAAGTGGGAGAATTGTTGGCATCCTCTCAATAAGTCAAACATCTGTAGTTGACTCCCAGCATTGATGCAGTGTAAATTCATCCAGACTCTGACATTGAGATGGGAGTCAAAGGGTTAACATCTCTGATTGAGCAGCAGTCATCGTTACTCAAGCCATACCGTCTACAGAATACACGCCTTGTGATTGATGGCTATGCCCTCTTGTTCTTTCTGTATTTTGATCGTCCCCCGTGCGATGATGGACACCATGGCGGATGCTACCTTAAGTTTGCGGACAGGTGCCATGCCTTCTTTGTCAACCTGGCCAAGTGCAACATCTCTCCTTACTTGGTGTTTGACGGGGCCTTTGAGAAGGACAACAAGAAGCTTGCTGAGATCAAGTCCAGGGCCGTGGATCGCATCCGAACGGCTGTTGCTATTTCTACCAGCAGCATTGGGGTAGCCGTCTCTCCGTGCACTGTCCTGGTGTTCATGAGAGTCCTGGATGACCTGGGTATTCCGTTTGTGTTTTCTGAATTTGAAGCGGATGCTGAGACTGCAGCGCTGGCCAATGCTTGGAACTGTGCTGCGGTTTCCCGGGATAGTGACTTCTACATCATGGACGTGAAAGCAGGATACTTACCGCTGGACCACATTGACTGGAAGAATCCTAGAAAGGTCAAGGCACCCGAAGCAGCATCAGCAAGGCCAAGAGGGAGAAATCGCAAGAGGCCAGCTACGCCTTCCACTGATCAGATGTACATCAACTGCATGAAGTACACAGAAAATGCTCTGTGTAAGCTGTTCCACGTCAAGCAGGCACTGCTGCCTGTACTTGCCACTGCTGTTGGAAACGATTACAAAGACACTTTTGGCGCATCTCTTGATCCATTCCACAGTTTCGTCCACTCACGGTTTTCCCGGTCCAGAACGGGCACCAAAAGCTTCAACCAGATAATGAGTTATGCAGCATGGTTGAGTGAAAAGGAATCAGTTGAGGAAGCCATCCGAGACATGGTAAAGCACTTGAGAGGTCCTGATCAGATGAAACTGAGGCGGCTGATAGAGGCTTCTGTTGGCATGTACCACTTGCCAAGCAGCGTGGCCATGGTTCAATTTGCCAGTGGTGTGACACACCCTTCCCAGAGCAAGCTGGCAGCATGTACCTCCGTTCCACTTTGGTTTGTCACCCTTCTAAGCAAGGGCAAAGTTGCACACCTTTGTGCAAATGTTCTGTGTAACAAGAGGGTCTTTCTCACAATCCAAGTAGAGGATGCCACTAAACCCAGTGCCGGAGATGCATCGCTTCATATCAGATCTGTCTTATATGGCATCCTGCTCAGGAATCAAGTGTCAACTTCCAGAAGACCCCCTGTTGTGGAGGAGTATGCCCAGTCATCTGCTAAACTCAAGCACAGTATTGTGGAGCCAGCCTATGAAATCACCCATGCCAGTGGACAAAGGTTTGCTGTTCCTGGACTTGTTGATATCCCAGCCATGCCTGAAATCCAGCGCAGACAGGTTCTTCTTGACACGGTTGGAATCGAAGGCCGGATCATTGATGGCCTACCAGCACTGTTCAGCATGGTAACCTGTGTGACTGTCTACATACTCCATCGTGCAGACCCACCGGTTCACTCCGACCAGGTTGTGGCATTGATTGTCAGCTGGTTACATGGAGTTGCAGTGAGCAGACAGAAATACATCAGCAAAGGACAGGGCACACCAGACCACCTCAGAGTCGGATTGGAGAACTCTGATGTGCATGCAATACTGGTCAACTGCAAGCGGCATGAGAACAAGTTCCGCGATTCCAGAAATCTGGATGCCGAGGTGATCCAGGCAATGGCCCAGTGGCAGCAGTGTTTCCTGGACCTGACCCACCTGACCAAGGTTCTTCTTGGACCCTTACTCTATCCCGACATGGCCGTGTTGTACAACGGTCCTCTGATTCACAGCCTATGCAGTATTTTGAAGTCAATGTCTCCACCGGAGCAGCGGCAGTGGGTGGAGACAGAGCTCCTAGCTGGCACTAGGCCAGCCGTCTGGGCCATGTTTGATCAGCTCATTCAACCCACCTGGCCCCTTCTGATGCCACGAATCAAGGTGAAAAGCAAAAATGCCAGGAAGAAGCAATCCAGGGGTAGAGGGAGGCATTCCGCACGTTCCCTCCCTCAAGGTGGAGGGGCCACAGCAGCTGAAGATGTTAATGAGTTAGCATATGGTGTCGATGTTCACTGCAGGTTTAATCTCCTGGACTGGAATGCAGAATAGAAAACGTAGTAAGTTTGATGCCAGATGCTGACAGTCTGACACCATCTATGAATTCCACCTAATTAACCTCTTCCTGTTCAGCAAATTGGATAGAAACTAAAGCTACTTGTTTGTTTTCTGGATCTGCCGCGCCAGATCATGTTCATCATGGACCATGCCAGTGCCCAGGATGCCTTGAACTTTGAAGCAGGGAGGGAACCTTTTTGTACATTACAGAATAAAAAAAAGAAACAATCTTTTCAAATATTTATGCAAAATTGTAATAACAATTTTTTTAGATCCTAACAATTTTGATGACAAGTTTACATATAATATACTGAAATTTATATTATGAAGCAAACATTTTACCACCCATTTGAAATAATTTTTAACAGTATTTTTATGTGATTTTGCTCCATGACCACTAATGGTAGCAGTGATCTTTTAGAAATTTTTTATTTTGAAGATGGTCAGTTATTATTGTCTAATGGCAATACTGGCAGCAACTTTGCCTGTTACACTGCCTCTTCCACTTTGTTTGGGCCAGATTCCACTTGCCTTGACAAGACCTCAGGTAATTATATATGCATATGGAATACTGTAACAGTGTTCCTTTCAAGGGATCCAAGAACATTGCCAAAGAAAAAGTAAGAGTCACACTGCCAGTGCCATACTAAATAAGGACAATGTTTAACCACGTACAAACACATTCCTTTTCCCACTGAAAATCTGTTCAGCCTTATAACTGTAAAAAATTAATCTTACATTTTTTGCTGCAAATGATAGATGCACTGGTTGATTTTGAATTTGTTATTTATTTTATTAAATTCTTGGTGTTTTTTATTTTTAAATTTACATGCATGCCTTTTTTAAGTGAGCGTTAAGACCAGCAATGATAACCCGACCTACTATATGTATGTTATGTACACTATCTTTTCTTTGCTTTGTGGCTCCTGTATTAGTGTATAACATAATTTGCTCCTAAAATTAGGTTTGACGCATATTTGGAACCTTAAACATACTGTAGTAACTGTACCCTGAACAATGAACTCAAGTTAAACAGAGGGAGAAAGAGACTTGTTCAGGGTTCATCAGGTGTATGAAAATGTACATATGGGCTTTACTCACTTCATTAGAAATGCTAGTACACAATTTTTTTGTGCTTTGTCGTTGCATTTGCTTGTTTATTTCATAGAATTATTTTTATAATGACTAAGGTATGCCATGCAATTGCAAATTGATTTGAAAATCATATTGTTTGAAGTCGTTCAGTAACCAAAAACATAGTGATAACATTATTGCTGATCAGTAACGTGCCAGGCCCTTCAGCATTACGTCAAGTTTTTCATCTATCATACAAAATTAGTGACTGGGGCGGGCTGTGCTGAGGGAAGGGGTGTGCCCCAATCACGTCAGTGGGTGTGATTGAACTTTTAATTTCTGCTAAATATCTGCTCAAGATGTAAGCTTGTAAGCTTTACTAATAGAAAAATCTGAAAGTGTTATTACATTGGTACTGCCATTCCATTATGATATATATCAATTATTTTTCTTACAAAATGGGATACATGTATTTCCAAACTTTTGCAGTTGAGTTAGTGATCTGACTAAAGATCTGTTACTTGTTTACGAGGTTTATTTTTGTGTGTTCAATGATTATTGCCTCCTTGTTACTTATTCACCTTTTACTTTTCATTTAATCCTGTCTAAATTGGTTGACCAAGTATTAAGTATGCAAACTGGTTACAGGTTTGTGGTGCTGTTATTAAAAAATCGCATGAATCAATAAAAGTGTTCCATTATTATCTATATCATTAATCTCGTTCAAGCAAGTACATGTACCAAGGCTGCAGTTGCACAATGTACAGTTTGGGACATTGGCCATTTTACACCTGACAAAATCTTGGGTTTTTTTTTTAAGTTGAAAACACAGTTATTTATAGGCATAGGTCAATGTTGGCAATAGTTTGTTGAAATGCCTTTTTAAGTTGGATTGCCACGTTTAAGTGAAAGCATTCAGAAGAAAATACAAGATATAGCAATTTTATTTCAACGAACTCCATTCTGATTGGCTGACTGAAGGCTTTTGCTTTCCAATAGCGTTCCGCACTTATGACATCACACCATGCATGCACGCGCACACATACACCCCGACTCACCACACGTTTGCATGGTCGGTTGCAACGTTTGTCTGAGGTTCGGTGCTATTTTTAGCACAAGTGCGCAGTGCTATTAAATATAGGCGTAGTAACAGATTTATAAAGCTACTGCAATTTTGATCATGCTGACTAGCACTAGTAGTAGCTACATGTAGATTCGGGAAAGTTTTTCAAAAGGATCTGACTGGTTGCTTAGGCCTATTATCCAACATTAGACTGGGCATATTAATTTTCGATATTGGCAAGGGGATGGGAACAGATTCATCCATGGTAATAACTACCGTAATATACTCAAATGTGCTTTACTTTTGTCAATTCAAACCTCAGTGCTGTGGCGACGCCCCCTTATAATTTAGAAGGCAACACTACCTATAAATGAATATCACTGTTAGAACTTTGGGGCACAAAAGCCTGATATGGTGTTCGTATTTTGTCACCAAATGCTAAGTCCTCAAATCATGGTTGGAATAACACACTAATTTTCTCCAAATCGGTGACGGATTGGAATGATTGGGGCCTACCGGACTCTTTTAAAACTTCCTGAGAATTTACTTACCTAAGTGGAGTCTGTATTTGCACAGGACGCCAGAAGTTTTGAATGAACCTCGTATGGGAGCTGGAGGCCGGTGGGCTAGTATTAAGCAGAAGAAATTGTGTCCACTTAGCTTAGCTTAGTCCCTTTGGACGTTTCAAGTTTGTTTATTCTGGTGGTGGTCACCATTTTTAAATACCCGCGCCATGTGCCATTTAATTGAACAGCGCCCTCTCTTGGTGTCCCAAAAACCCTATCAAACTTCGTTTGGTTCCCAGACGCTTTACATACAAATTATCACGTACCGTCCTATTGCCAATAAGGTACCAGACTTGTACGTTGTGTTTACTGATTTAGAGATAAGTATTTACAAAAAAAATACAAGGCGTACTCAGCGACCACTCAATTTATAAAGAAAGTCATTGAAATCGAATATTAATCGGCCCCACCTAGCTGTGCCAACTTCGCAGAGCCTGAGGGAAACAAGGAAGCTGATTGAGCATATTCTCCTTTTTATGTGGTTAGGGTGACATAAAACCACAGGAGAACCACATCGATAAACCTTCCATACTTCTAGATTTAGAAGGCTACTCCGTGAGCCTTCTAGCACTCTTACTTTTCGGGGTGCCGTAACGCTATGGGTTTTGAAAACAACAATTGATAGATGAAATTTTGGTGAAACATTGCAGCACCTACCGCCACTCCTAGATCGTGAATTCCCCTGAATTATTTTTTTTCTTGATCCTCATACATCCGTTATGCTTGTGCAGTCTCATTTTTGCTATTGATCCACAACTTTTCGAGAAAAAATTCGACTTTCTGTGCCACTCCACTTCAGGAAAGATTTCTAATTTCGAGTTCATTCATAAATTTTATAGTATGGGCAAAAGCATTATTGTATAGGGGTGTGCTTATTGAAGGAGACATGAAAATCACGTATGCCACATGCACACCACACAGTAAGTGGGAGCCAGCCTCAATAAAAAAGATAAAGCTTCAACAACTGGTATCCACGTACATGCAGACCCATTTCAATGCATGCAGCAACCGGGGAACCAGTGAAGTCAAGTTGCACCCCTTCAGAAAATGGTAGATCCAATAATGCGCATGCGGACTAGACCACTTCAAGCAGCAGGTTAACATCGGACATTTCGGCAAGCGGAGTGACACAAAAAGTCGAATTTTTTCTCGAAAAGTTGTGGATCAATTACAAAAATGAGACTGCACAAGCATAACCGATGTATGAGGATCAGGAAAAAAAATATTTCAGGGGAATCCACGATCTAGGAGTGGCGGTAGGTGCTGCAATGTTTCACCAAAATTTCATCTATCAATTGTTGTTTTCAAAACCCATAGCGTTACGGCACACCGAAAAGTAAGAGTGCTAGAAGGCTCACGGAGTAGCCTTCTAAATCTAGAAGTAAACCTTCCATATCTACTTTTTACTTGCAGGTTCGTAACTCGGTCTTCGTGTACGTGTACAATACTGTGTTTACTTTTTTCTTTTGAGTTTTGTTTGTTATACCATGGAGCTTACCCTATCTTTTTATAGATCAATGGTTTTATTTTTGTTTTGGGGAGAGTGTACTTTAGTCCACAAGGATTATTTTCAGACCCCCCATATTTTCCCTCAAAAATCAAAGCCCTGCGCTCTTTCCACAAATTTAACCTTGCAATATTGAAAAAGGACATCACAACTGGTCAACATATTTAGGTGAGTTTGTTTACTGTAGAAGCCATGTCTGAAAATAATCCTTGTGGACTAAAGCAAACTAACCCCATTGTTTTTGTTCCTAAATATATTGTGTGCAGTGTTCAAGTTTTTATAAGTGTTACTAGTACTAGTTGAGAGTTGAGTTGGGTGGCCTGGAATTTCTAACACTATAGTTTTTTTCAGTTTTGCGCATGTAGATCCTTCCTAAGACTCATGAGCAAGTTGAAATAGTGATGATCATAGCCCTTGGTCCATCATGGTGAGGGATGGTCGTGGTGAGGAACCCTTTGCCTTAGGACCAAGTTTACGAAACGGAGGCTTAGGCTCTGGCTCGGCTTCCATCATTATGCTGAAAATATAGTCTGTGCTTTTTTTTTGTTGGAGCTGAAGCTGTTTTTTCCTTTTCACACCAGAGAATCTACTTCTGAACAACAGCCAACAGCCTCTGTTTTGATACCTGTTATTTTAGAATGGATTCACGAAATGGTGCCAGAGCCGGAGTCAGAGCCTGAGCCTCCGTTTCATAAACGCCCATAGTGATAGACCAAGGGTTGCGATCATTGCAACTACTGAATGAGATGGACATACCTAATCTCTGTACAATTATCTTTGTAGAATTTAGCATTCTAAGCCAGTCATATTGTACACATCTTGTGCAGTTGATGTGGTGTCGTTTGTGAGGCAGCAAGGGGTCTTGTACCTGAGGAGTGAGCTGATTAAGATGGGATATGATGTGGAACGATTTGTGGGTACCGTCAATGACGGACTTCTATGCTGCATCTGCCGAGATGTTCTCGAGGATCCCTTACAGGCTCCGTGTGAGCACGCCTACTGCATCGCTTGCATCCACGGGTGGCTAGTCCACGAGGAGAAATGCCCAGAGGACAGACAGCCCCTGAGCCAAGACCAGCTCCGGCCGATCTTCCGTTACATGCGGAATGACCTGAACCAGTTGACTCTGCGCTGCTGCAATGCATCCTCGGGCTGCGAGGAGGTCATCAACCTGGAGAATCTGAACCGGCACGAGGCAGGGTGTGGCTTTGGTAAAATACCCTGCCCAAACACCCATTGCCAGATGGAGCTGGAGAGACGGAATCTGGACTCTCATCTGCTGACCTGTGAGCACCGCACCAGGACGTGCCCCAGGGGCTGTGGGCTGACGGTGCTCAACTCGGAGGTGGATTCTCACAACTGCGTGGCCGAACTTCGGACTGAGATGGAGTTGCTTCGCTCGGAGATGATCGGTCGGAGCGAAGATCAGAAGCACGAGATGAAACTTCGATTGGACTCGCAGCGAACTCACATGGTACACAAAATCAGCGACATGCAACAACAGATTGACGAACTCAAGAGTAAGCGAATATTACTGAGCTTTCAAATGACGTACGTATGTTACATGCTATAAACCATCAGAATGTGGTATAAGACTTAGATAGCATCAATTTCGGTACCAGCTTTGACCTTTGTTTCTTTCATCCATATAAATTTAAGTAACATAATTGTATCTAGAAAGACTTTTGGATATTGTGTGAAGTAGATAACTTTGTTACTTCTATGAAAAACAACAGAAAGATTTTAAACTTTTAGAAGCTTTATTTGAGGTGTGGAAAAGGGCCAGTTATTGAATTCCAAAGCTCCTTAACCAAAGCAATAATCAACTCATCATGTCTGTTAAACTCACTTGGATAAAAATGTGATTTCAAAATATAGTTTGATCATTATTGCCTCAGTCGTTACTTTGTCTTTCATATTCTTTCTAATCTTATCAAATTTAAGAGGGTTAAGCCAGATCCTTTCCATTTTCTCCTTTCTCCCCACAATTGTCTTTCTGTTTGTCCTGCTATGTTAGCATAATATATTTGCTTGTTTTTGCTTCTACAGGGCAGGTAGACCACCTTCAGCATGACGTGCGGCTCCTCAGTGCCTTAGAGAGGAAACGTGGCCAGGACATGGAGCGTCTAGAACTGGAGAAGAAGGAGCTCCTAGAAGTTCTAAAAGCGCTCAAGGAGGAACATGAACTAGCCAAGGCCAACACCTGCCGCATCACTGCTCTATAAATATTATCTACCGGGGTTCGAATCCCACTCACTGCTTTAGGTTGCACAGTCCCTGACTAGTTGGTGTTTGGGATCTATTACGGAATCTGTTGTGACAGTGTTCCTCAAACTTTCTTATTTTGCATTAGGCTGATTAGGTGATGAAAGTCAAAATTATTGTCCGGATGATTTATTTCTTATCTGTAAAAAGAAAAGAAATGTCAGGCAAAATATGTCATGCTTTTCCTAAATGTGATCAGCAAAGAAAGTGCATGCAGTATTTTCAAAACAGGGAATTATAAACAGGGAAAAGGCTATACCAGTACATTGTACATTTGTAGTCTCATCTTATCACTTGAAAAGAAATGTTGACGAAAGAAATGCAGACTGTCGTTAATAATGAATATTTTCTCCAAAGGAAATGATCATTTCATATGACATCTTTACAGGGTTTACAGGCATTGAACAGTAATAAACCAATGACCATTGATAAAATTCATTCCCTCAGCTACAGTGATAACTAATGGCTTTAGTTAGAATACCGATCACAGAATATTGTGAATACTTATATTGTTTTAGTGCAGCATATGTCGTGAGTAAAACTTTTACTAATTTCTTTCATGATTGGTCAGCAGACATCTCATGCTAAAAAAAAATTACCGTGTGTGAAATGGATGCAACAAACAATAGACAGATATGTAGTAATGTACATCAAAGAGGGTATGAAAAGTACAATTTTACATACAAGTTTTCTTAATTGTAAATTTAGAAAGTTAAATTGGATTTTAACATTATTTTCTTTCTTTTTTTATAATGTGTAGTCATCAAGATGTTAGAAGTATGCATTTTATTAGTAAATATGTATTGGCTGCATTTTAAAGATTGATTTCTATTTTCAAATGACTACTGGTAACATCTCCATCAGTGATCTTTAAAGAATGAGCCTTTACAATTTGAATTAAGATTTTGCCATCACTGAAAAGGTAAATATTGAGCCATAACCTACATGTGGTGTATTTTTCTATTTTATATTGTTATCTGACTGACACGGCTACCCACCAATGTATTTACTACCGTCCAAAATGTTTCCTTTTTTTTTTTAAATACATCAAATTTATATGCTTCTCATCATCAGTTGTAAATTTATCATTTTTAATTTTTATACCGGAAAATGTTTTCAAATTAATGTGCGCACCGTCCATCTTTAAAAGTATGTGCATTTAATATACCTAGCAGAATCCATCATATGGTATTGCAAGGCTTCGACACATATAAGTCTGTATGGCCGAGGTATGGTATGGGACCTGATGAACAAACATGGTTCAAGTCCACAGAGTATGCCATATAGATACTGTATGCTGGAAGGTTCCAAGCAAAACCATGTTGAACTTAAGGTTAGAATTTCAATAAAACATCCCATAGGACTATAATGCACACATTTTCTCTGAATCTTTGTGATTTCTTTTCTCGCTTATAATGGTGCTGAATGTAATAATTATACTAAAAATTCTTTCTTAAAGTGGCCTTACAAATAATCAGTTTTTAACTTTTTAATAATCGTGTAATGTTTGAAAAGTAATCCTAATGTAGGTTGGTTTCCTAGCCAGTACTAGAATTAGTAGAATTTTTAATTGAGAGTTTTAGCTATGTATTCATTCCAATAATTTTGCTTTAATTTACCGGTACTTATACTTGAGTGTCATTTAATGATTTTGCAGATGCTAACTATTCGTGAAAACTGTTTGATCAAGACAATATCTGATGAAATGTATTCAACAAGACATACTGATTCCATTTGCGTATTACCCCTCACCCATTAGTCAATGCATAGCATTACAGAAGTGAAATCTTTATACACCAACCTAAATTTTGAGAGAGAAATGTACATTTTGCATAAATCCAGTATAACATGTTTATCTAGGACTATTTATGACATAAACATTGAAATTGAATTTGTGGTTTAAGAGCATTGTGTATAGGTTGCCAGGGGGAACCAACTTACTGTCCCAGTGAGCATTTTATATCTACTGAGGTGGTTGGTAATGGAGTCAGGGTTCATGACCTCTTGCCAGTGCTGTGTGTATGTGTATACAATTACAGACTATAACTCAGTCCCAGCATTAGTACTGTATAGGGGTGTGTGTATGGTGTCTGGATAACAGGGTCGTGTTATGCCTTGGGGATCGCAATGGCTTACTTTGCATTTACAAAGTTTACATTGCTTGCCAATGGTATGTAACTAAACACACTATTTTCAGGTCGAAAAATTGTGGAATAGAATTAGGCCTGCTGCAAAAATAATTATGTTTCTCGTACCCAAATTTTTCAATTTCTACACAAAAGGCAATAAAAGATATCTCTCTCAAAAAAATTAAACCATAAGAACGAAACTCCATCGAGAAAAACAAAATTGCATTTTATCTCCGATTTGCTTGCTTTCTTGTATAGCTTCCATTAAATGGACTTTGTGCTAGATGAAGATAATCTGTACTGTAGTTAACATTCCTTTTACTTTAGACAGAATATGTTTCACTTTGGTTATTTTTAAACAGTTTTGTTACAGGGTGATTAGTGGGCAATTATTTTATATTCCTGAACGGTTAACAACAGGCTGCTATTTTCTGAGCTTTAATTATAGTACTACATAGTGGAGAATGTGTGTATTAAATTATTGTTTGTTTCAATTTTATATAAAAATATTTGAAAATTACTATCTAGTCTGATTGTCTAGTTCTTTGAAGTTGGCTATTGTAATCATTTGTATCAAAAAGTGAAGGTAAGAAGAGAATGTACATAATTAATCTATATGAGACTCGCAAAATGACTTCAACAATCTTTTCTAAAAAAAAAACCCAGTACTGGTTTAAATACTACAGCACGTAATTTTACATCAGACATTTGGAAATTTCATGGTCTTCAATTTGTACCCCAAATTCTGAGCAATAAAAATATTGTTCCTCTTGTCCAGTTTGCTGTTCCACAGGGTTCAATGTTATGACACATTTTGTGACAATAAGTCAGATGTTGCTCAGTGTGTTGATAAGTAATGAATATTTGATGATGTAGATAACTTCACAGATATATTATGCAACATTCTCATGAAACTGATGCATCCTTAGCAATGTAACATGCTTGATCCTCCAATACACAGCATTATACAGGCTCCTGATATATACTTTCTGATCCTACACATAACTCAATCTGCCAATCTGTCAAAAGTATGAAATATGTTGGATTCTGTCGCAGAGCTGGTGTCGATTTCACGAAGCCCTACGATCGACCGTATCTTGAGTTATGAAGGAAATGTAACCCATCGTAGGGGGCCTATCCTACGTAGGACTACAATGCATCATAAGTCCTAGGATTGATAGTAAGTTACAATGAGTTTGGTGAAATTGACCCCAGGTCACATTATGCAGCTGAGATTGTCGCTGCTAAGTCAGCAGCTGTACAGGGGAGCACTAGTTGGGCATATTCCACTTAGTGCTATGTGGTAGATGTCTCTCATCAACTGCGCTCACACAAATCATCTCAGTGACTGGGGTATCTCAAGTTGGAGGAGAGTGACTTGGGCACGTCTGACACAATTTAATGGCTCTGCTTTACTGTACAGTACAGAATTGCCACTTACAAAATCACAAACTTTAATAATTCTGTGCTTACAAGATTCTATTTCATGGATTTGCAAGCAATTCTCAGTTGTGTGCATGTGTGCATAAATTACTTCAGATTTCTGCTTAATTGGCTGTCTTGGCCATTTGACGCTAACCCTGTAAGCGAAAAAATAAGAAATCATAATAAAGCACAAAATTCTGCACTAAGTAGAAATTCTAATTAGTGCAGAAATCTTGACCCATGTATTCTAAGAATACATGGGTCAAGAAGTTCAGCCTGGATGTCAAATTGTACAGGAATTTCCATCCCGTCCAGCTTGAGTCCATACTTCCTGGATATACCAGTCTCATATTTAACGACATTCCCTTGAATACTGGACAGGTATGGGGGATAAATAGAAAATATTACATGAAAACAAAATCTCTACACCATAAGAAACAACATATAAAAACTTCTCCTTGTTTGTTTATTTCATTTAAACATCAGGTGCAACAAGCTCTATTTAAAATGGAGAGACATTCCTTTCCTTGCAAAAGGAAATCTTCTTTGACGATGCACAGGAAAGCTTAATACATGTACATTCCAAAGTGACTTCTTGACCTAAGTAAAAAAAAAAAATGCTTGACAGTTTGACATTATGGGCGTTTACGAAATGGAGGCTCAGGCTCAGGAAAACAGAGCTTCAGCTTCAATGAAAAACCACAACATTTATTTTCAGCATATGGATGACAGAATTGGAGCCCGAGCCTCCGTTTCGTAAATCCCCTATATGCATCCAGTATGAACTAGGAAAGCAAAAATATGCCTTGTGATTATCTGGCCCCACTTTTGAAAGTAAATATTTTGTTTGTCCACATATTTTTGCATTTGTATAAATACATAATCGTATTTCACGCGGTTGATTATCATTTCTGTGTACTTTTATCAGGAAAATTAGATTTGTATCCGTCCAACCATCCTATATTAGATGTGAGACTTCCTGGGACACACGATCAATAAAAAAAAATGCAATATATTTTCATTTTTAAGAATGAGGATTTCACAGATGGCATTATAATAGTTTTATAACAAGAGGAATAAAGCACAAATGCATGTGTGGACTAAGTTTTGCTAAATTTCTGATTAAAACAAACGTCTAATGTATACATTAACGATTTCGTTGGAAGTTTTGTAAAAGTGGCAAAGCCCTTCAAAGAAACTGTTAGCCAATGCTTATCCCAACACATATCATACACATACTCCTTAATTAAACACAAGGTCAATGTACGTAAGACTGTAATTTTGAGTTTTAATACGAATTCATACAAAATAGAAGTGATCGATTCAAATAGAAGAACCCTTGTTACATTCCTTTGTATGGTTCAGCTGGGGAGATTGTATCATTTACCTGAGTCCATTCTATCTGGTGAATGATCGACTGTGACGTCCCTGGTTTTCACGAGCTCCGATACGACCGCCACGACCTGTTTTAGGCGTCTGCTGAAACCTACAAGGAATGAAAAAAACAAAGCAGAAACCATTGGCATTTCACAGATTGGCAGAGTAAGGACCTTTTTCTTGCAAAACTAGATTTCAGCAAAATTGCATGTATTGATAGGCAATTTAATAGAGCTGCTTATTGATTTGTTTGTTTGACGATCGATTTTCATTTTATAGCACTGCTTCCAACAGTAAGAATGGAAGTATTGTTACCTCATGAATATCGATTGCTTAAAATTAGAAACGCAATGCAAATCAACAGACGTATTGCAAGAAAAGTCCCCAAATACATTTACACTAATAAGCAAAGTTTTCTGCTACACTAAGCAGGAAAGCATTGCTTCTTAGCAGGGCAATTAGTGTAATATGATGATTTTCTGAAATACCTGGGGCCAATTTCATGGAGCTGCTTAAGCACAAAATTTGCTAATGCATGAAAAGTCTTCCTTGATCAAACAAGACTGCCAACCAAATTTTCATATGATGTCTTTCAATACTGCTTTGACTTGTATACGACCATGGTTTGCTGAGCATAATATTCACAGGGAGTTTTGGCTGGCATACTGATTTTATTTACCAAGAATTTTGGTGCTTAAGCAAATTTGGGTGCTTAAGGAGCTCTATGGAATAGGCCCATGTTTACAGCAGAAAGACACATACCTGGAGTACTGATCCTTGCCTTGTCCAGACCAGCTGCCACCCCCACCCCCACCACCCCCACTCCCTCCCCCTCCTCCTCCTCCTCCTCCTCCACCTCCACCACGCCCACCAGTACTACCCGGCCTGAAGCCCCGCCCTGGTCTCCTCATGTTGGCTCCGCCCCTCTGCTGGTTGCCACTGCCACCCCTGGTGCTGCCCCGGGGCTCACTGCGCTGCATGTAGGATGCTTCCCTGCTGCCACGGTTCTCCCCTCCCATGCGCCCATAGGGCAGCTGGCTTGGGGCTGGTCCTCGGCTCTCCTGCCTTGTGTCTATCCTGTTGTCGGGTCTGTATTATACAAGTACACAAATAAACAATTTCATCAAACCTAAACCCTCTGCATATACCACTTGACTTGACTTAATTTGGATGGTGTCCCTGAGCGTGCCAATGAAAGTATATGTTTGTCTATGAAATTAACATGTTCAGATAAAGATAAATGGCCTCTTGACAGTGCATCAGGTACCCACAAGTGGTGTTTAGGCTATAGGTAATGACGCATAATGTGTAATCAACCGATCAAATGACCAGCATCCAAGTTCAAATTGTATGAAATCAAAAACAGGGCCTTTCAAGTAAGAAACCAAACACCAATAATGAAAAATCCATACAATGAAATACAGAGCAGGTATGGTAAGATGGGAAAGAAACTGTCTGCGACTGGTACCCTTACCTAGACTGGTTGCCTTCCCACCGTCGCTGTGCAAAGTTCCTCTGCTGGTTATTGCCACCGGTTCCACTGTTGCTCCCATAGCCGGGCCGCTGCTGCTGCCTGTTGCCCCACTGGCTCCCTCCACCGCCACGCCCACCTCTCTGGGCTCCGCCCCCCATATTGTTGCCACCTATCGCATCATACAATATAATGAAAAGATCAAAGGATGTATGGAAAAAAAGCCAATTTCTCGGCCTTGATAAACACAAACATTTGCTAACCATGAAATTTCTGTTTGTGTTGGGTATCACTTGTGGTTGTTCTTTGGCTATTGTTCGCTGACCATGAATATCAAATGGGATTTGTAATGCTGATTTGTTTTATTGAGCAAGACATTTTATGCTAAGCAATGACAGCTCCATAAAATTGGCCCCTGCACCATCCAATACTATACAATCATATGATTTTGGGACTGTGCCACTGAACCAGGACTTGAACCCCAGCCCAAAGGATTGCCATACAAGTGCTCTGCATTGTCTGAGCTGAGCTATTCAACCTTATACTTAAAACACGCCACACACTTATCAAAAGTGCTTATTGAAAATAATAAGAATTTATGATTCACATTTTAAATAACTTGTTATCTCGCTGTAAAACCCAAACCACTTCCCTTAATTCATATTTTAAATCCCAAACGTCTTGACAACATAGTAATTGATGACTGCATCATGCAAACCTTCCATCATTACCTGGGAAATTTAAAGTGAAATACAAGAATGAAACTATAGGCAATCCTCACCTCCGTCCCTCCGGCCGTAGTTTCCGGCCGGTCCATTCCACGGACCGCGACCTCCCTGGAAGCCACCGCCCCCACCTCCCCCTCCCCTTTGTCCGCCTCCCCCTCCTCCGCCCATGAAGCCTCCTCCCCGCCCGCTGCGACCTTGCTGCTGACCCTGTCCGGCAGAAGACAGCGAGAAAACAAAAGAATATCAAATCAATATACATCACACGGTCATCCAGCACCATCATTTAAAGGTACAGTACATGACTGGTATTAAATACCCAAACAGAAACATTCCCAGATTTATGTATAACTTTCAGGATATGAAGATGGTGCTGGTAGAAACATTGTTAAGATATTTCCGCGTAAAATGGTGTATTTATCCAGAAATCAGTAAAACAAAGACCGAAAACAGTTTTGATCACAGGGTAAGATCAAAACCATTCTTTACATTTTATAAGAAAAATTGAGTTGGTTTTTTGCTATTTTTTTGTGACTCAGATTTCTAATTGAGCTCAAATTTTAACAGGTTTATTATTTCATGTACATGCTGGATCAGACAAAGTGTGAGTGCTGTTTTGTGACCTTTACCAATCATGTATTATACCTTTAATACAAGAGTGAGCTTGCTTGTTTGCTTATTTGTCTGTGTGTTTGTTGACCAATGGAGTATGCTACACACTGTACTGATTGGTGCTATTAACTGACCGGTACCACTAACCAGTACCAATGACCAGTACCACTGACCAGTACCACTGCCAATTTCTCTTTGACATATCTAAGGATAGGCCTACCCTCTGATTCTTCTTTGCCTCTGTTGTCTCAATAGCCTGAGCTGCAAGGAAGTCGTCTACATGCATGGACGGTGGTCGGCTGGTGTTCTGAGCACGTTGGCGGAATATGTCATAGCCACGACCAGTCCTACCTTGCATCTGACGGCCGTAATTATTAAAATTACCGCCTTGATCTGTTGGGGAATATAAAACCAATACCAAATTATTATGCACTGCCAAAACATTCAACACAGTTGTTCATTTTAATCAGGAAAACCACAAAAAAGAATAATGAAAACTCTGGGGTTGTTTTCACCAAACTCATCGTAACTTGATATCAATCATAGGACTTATGACACATTGCAGTTCTATGGAGCATACGATGGTGTATCCTTCGTAACTTGAGTTACGATTGATTGTAGGGCTTCATGAAATCGATCCCAGGTCTCATTGTTATCAAAATTTGTCTTCAGGTTGGTAGAATTATTAAAATTAGACTTAGTCTTCACGATATGTATCAGAATGTCTCAGGTGGGATTTAATCTGCATTAGAAAAGCAGGAGGTTGTGGTTCAAATCCCACCTGAGCCAGTATACATGTATGTTTATTGCACTAAAAAAGCACTGAGCATGCAGTGCTGATTCACGTGGGAGAAGGGAAAATTTGAACAACTCAAATTGATAACGGTCCCAAACGCGACAAATTTAACATTCATCATAAAGATGGGAGAATAAGCTTCCATGAAAAAGTCACAACATAAATGAAGATGAGAGAAGACATGGATAGGGATGATTCAAGATGACGAGGGTATTACTGTGAGCTCTCTTGATGCCGTAGTTGAAGCGATGCTGGGAGCGTGAGGTTAAGGATTCATACTTGCGTCTTCCACTCCTGCCACAAAAAGAAAAACACACAATACATATTAAAATTCTTATTCCCAGTACTCAAGATTACAACATTTTGCACATCTTCTCAATTCAACAGTAAGACTGAGCATGTGAATTGACAGTTTCAACGTTACGATGGGTTTTGACATAAGAAATAAAACCATTGCTAGAGCATTAGAGTAGAGTTACTAAGGTCATAGACAAGATCCTCCGCAAAACGATCCTGCTAGGATTGGCAAGTCAGGCTTCCCTAAACACAGAGTATAGTAGATTTCAAGTCATCTTATCCAGTTGATGAGCACCTTGCAGCAGTTCAATACTCATACTTTTAGATTGTTGGCATCCTTCAGTCTTAGCAGACTATGAAGTAGCGCCTGTAGAGGTTGATGTACAAATGTACACCATCTTCTGTGACTGTACAGGTCAATTTGAGATTTGCAAAATCGCTTACAGCCCTGACATTGGAAGACTGGTGGAGCAAAGACTTTTAGATCAGCGCTCTTAAACAGTGATAACTGACCTCTTCTTCTGATCTTTTTCTCGAGGTAGATTTTCGGCGCTGAGGTCTTTCTCCAGTTCGGCCCGCAGGTCCAAGTCGGGTAGGTACGTGGAGCGGAGCTCTTCCAAGTCACATGGAACCTGAGGATAGATACATCAGAAGGGAGACATTACACTGAGTCTGTGGTAGGCAGAGGGCTTCTCATGTTATTACAATCAAGCATCATTTGATTGGTATTGACTAGCTCATGAGGGTGTTCATTTGACAGGGATACTAAATTGAGACCTTTTTGTCATCAACTCATGTGTGTTAAGTCTAGCCGTCTTGGTCCAATGATTGTCTTTTCACTTATCAAAATGCAATATTTGTTTGTTTCTACATGTATAGCACTTACCATATCAGGTTCAATATCACCATCGTCGATGCCAGGAGGTCCCAGCCAGAAGCCAGTGTTGAGCCTGTCATCCTCCGCCTCGCCAATGTAGAACACCATCCGGGAGTTGAACTGCTCAGAGAAGCTGAGGGGTCCCGGCAGGGTCATCTCCTGCAAGGGGCTGGTCTTGGGAGGGCCGGGCTCCTCAGGGGAGTCTAGGGTCTGGATCAGGCTGCTGATGCTGTCCAAGAGGCTCTCCAGGATCTCGTCCTCTTTGCAGCATTCCTGCGTCGATGGACAGAGAGAGAGATGGGGTAAGATAGCGGTTGAGTTAGAGCTGAGGGAACACATACTAGAGGGATTGATATCTCCAACCTTTTTTTTCTGCCTGGGGAAACTCGGCTTTAAATAAGGAGTCTTTGGTCAGATGACCGCTTAATACAGTATCTTGTGTCCTAACCTCCTTGAACCATTCCTCCGCAGCAAACTATCAAAATTAAAATGTACAGATATTTGTCAAATGTATCAAGTATGGGTGCCACACCATGAAGGAATGGATCTTCCAATGATTTTGTACACATGGTTCACAACTTTGTAGTGCGCCAACTATCCACAGTACATCACTTAAAGGTACATCTGGCAAGTTAAAAGATAGTGGCATTGGGCTTCCTTGGGAGCTCCAGATCTCCTTCTCTCTCATCACTGGCATTTAACAGATGAGAATCTTGAATCTTAGATCTGGGACCAATTTCATAGAGCTGCTTAAGTACCAAAAATTGCGTAAGCACTAAAAACTTTGGTTAATGAAATCAGTATGCTATGCCCACCCAGGGTAAGACCAATCTCTAGTTCTACCTTGAGATGAAGCTTATATGTACACTGGGACCACCTTTCCTACAAACTTAACACTCAAGACTCAAGTTTCTGCACTCACAATCAGGGTCTTCTCCAGCTGACAGACAGGATGTGTCTTGCCTCCCCACATCAGGTACTCCTTCAGCTGCACCACGCTGAGCATCTTGGTCCGGTAGGGCCCACCGTCCTCCGGGCATGGCTCTGGGTCACCCTCCGAGGGCCCCTCCACAGTCAGCAACATCTGCAGCAGGTCTAAGGTGGTGGAGAGAGTGGACAGGTAGTCCGAGCTGTCCTTGTGGAAGGACGTCTGGAGCCGGGTGAAGAGAGAGTGGAAGGCGGCCGGGGACTTGTCCAGGGCACTGGTCAGAAGGGACAGAGAAAGAGTAATTCCATTTATAAGAATGTTCTTTGCATGGTCCAATGAATGTAGATATAAGGATGGACTGTTGGCTTTGGACTATTCTGTCTAAAACATCCCAAGGTCATGAAATTATCTCAATCAAATATACGGTATTTGCCTACACATGGAAAAGTCCCCCATCCACGTATTGGGCAGGATTGACATGGATTCATTTCAAGTTGCACTGACATGGACCCGAACAAAGTGGCGTATGGGATCTTTTTGGGAAAAAGATTTCTTTTGACTTTTTGTATCTGATGTCGAGGTGACTGCAATATCGCTTGATTTTTTGGCTCCGAACACCATCAAACTTCACTGATGTACATGTGTATTTCCTGGGAGATTAAATCAGACTTATAGCTATGCTTGGTGGAAGTACTAAAATAAGGTAGGTTTGTGGTGACACCAAGTAATCTCTTCTGTTAAGTGTGTGGTTCTGAGAAAAACCAATGGTTTAACACTCTCCTGAGACGAAAAGAGCACACTGTTCGAAACGTCGAGTCTTAAACCATTGTTTCTTCTCAGAACTACACACACTTACAGAAGAGATTGGTGTCAACACAAACCTATCCTAATTATCCACAAGACTGATGTCAAATTTCTTGACAATCTGTGATTTGAAATCAGAAGGCTGAAAAGGAAGAAGGCCTAATCAGGATGGCACAGCGACAGCACACTCACCACTTCACAAAGTAGAATCCGTAGTCATAATCCAACATCATGGACAATGTTCTCAGAGACGGTAAAATACTGGCATACGATTGGTTGGGGCTGGTCACATGGTCCAGCAGGGCAGAGCATATGATCTCCAAGTGTTCCTTCCCCGGCAGGCTATTGGCCAGCTGCTCGTTGACTGACAGGGTGTCTGAAGGTAGCAGGGTGATCTCTGGTCCACAGATGGACTGCAGCAGTGCCTGGAGAATACATCATGATCACTATGAAGCTCTCTGGGACTAGCTAGGACAAGGTCCTGTGACCAAACATTTTTTTATGAGGACTTCAGAAAACAAATTATTCAAATTTTTCAAACCTCGTTATTGAATCAGTCAAGATTTCGGATCTGAGAGCCATGAAATCAGAAGCCATGAAATCACTCGCATACCGCTATATCCAAAGGATCGTTTAAGATAAACGCAACATTAGGAATGCTGCAAACCTGAGAAACAGTATAATGGAGATCATTCAAAGAGGATGCGGCTCTTTGATCACGGTACCTGACTCAGAAGAATCTGCTAGATAATTCTATACTTGACGTACCACAATGCATTCCTGAGCTTGGAGGTGCGAGGCTGAGTCTGACACTAAGTTGAGCAGCGACAACAGCAATGGGAGGAGCTCTGAGTACTTCTCCTCTGACTTCAAGCTGAAAAATGCAGGACATGAAAAGAAAAGAAAATGAACTCGGTCTGCACCACCGAACTCAATCTGCTAACACTGATCTAGTTGCAATGTCAATAATAAGTAGAGACCAAACATCACAGTTGACGCTGCTATGACAAAATTTATTCATCAATTTCATGACTTTTCCATGACTTTCCCATGACTTTTCCATGACACTATCCATTCTAATCCCAATTCTGGCATAAGGTTAAGAGTCGTACTAGGTTCATGATGATATCACATTGTCTTCTCACCTGGATCTAAAGAGATGAAGCAACGGTGCTTTGATGGCCGGCTGTGACACCAGGTACACAACCAGGGTCAGGATGCGGGCCGTGTCGCTGTTACAGGGCTGTGTCTTCTTGCCAGATTCCTCCCCCTCAACGGCGCCCTCAACTGCCGGCTGTGCCTTCTTGGCTGCCTCCTCCCCCTGGGCCAGGCTCTCAATGAGGACATCCAGCAGGGATCTAGGGACGCAAGACAGAAGAGCGAGTAATAATTTATAGGGTCCCGAATCTCTGGTCATTCTTTGGGGCTGGGATAGTTGGAAATGGATGGGTGATGGGTCTTTTATTAGATATTTCATTTTCAATCAGACTTATGCTTCCATGCTTCGATTTCATGAAGCCCTACGATCGATCGTTACTCGAGATACAAAGGATATAACCCATCGGATCCTTCGACTCCTACATAGGGCTGCAATGTATCATAAGTCTAAGTTACAATGAGTCTGGTGAAATCAACAACCCCCATGACGAATTCACTTGATATACACTGCTTGATGAAAAGCTACAACACTCAAGATGACATCATGTGGTGTTCTAAGAGGGCGCTTTTCATTCTTTGGAATAATGCAAGGGGTGTCACTGGTGGACTGCATTACCTGACAACTGTCAGCGCTGTAGGGGCAGCTAGGTCAGCCAGCTGCCAGCAAACACGTCGAAGGATCTGCTGTAGTGGAGGACAACTGCTGCCTGTGAACAAATCAAAAGAAAACATCCAAATGAAAACTGAGGACCTATGTCACAAATTGCATCAAGGGAAACATCTACAAAAGCAATGACTGATTAAGGATTGGTTGTGTTTATACCAACCTGCTAGGTCTTTGATGATCTGCTGGATGTGACCACTCTCTGGATGCAGGTGTAAGCTCCACAGACGCCGGAGATTCAGTGCCTGTTGGACCTCATCTGCTGACAGCGGCTGTTGGAAGACCAAGAGGTGAATAAGAAACAAAGATGATCAACAGATGCTCAAGATTTGGCAGGAAATATTTTTTTAAATATCCATTTTGATGTCAACCATTATTGAATTTCTCCGCCCACCAGTAACTCACCTCCTGCGTTTGCATTGGAAGTGGCAGAGGTAGTAGCTCTGATAGGACCGTCAGTCCACCGATGTAGGCATAGGCTGCAGACGGGATGTACTGCAGGACTTCCCTTAGCATAACGGCCCAGCTGCTGTTGGCTATCCCTGGAACAAGACAAGGAGGAAACAAAATCCCAAAACAAACGGTGAGTAGTGGCCACTCCTAATAATAATAATAATAATTTGGGAGGCTAATCGTCCTTACTGGCAGCTGGGGTGCTGAATTACAAAGGATGCGTCTACAACGTGATCGAGTTGACAGCAGCACCCATGGCTGCACTTCAACCCATGTATGATCACAGAGCACAGAACCCAGAGAAAAACCCTCGTAGAGAACCAATGCACAACTCTACTTACATAAGACCCAAGCCGGGATCGAACCCGGGCCACATTGGTGAGGGGCGAGTGCCTGACGCACTTGCAACCTATGAAATGCCTCTGAAGAATGGGGATTTGGTGGTATCATGTGAACATTATATAGCTCAGTGGGTAGAGGGCCGAAATGTATTCCAGCATTAACAGGTTCATATCCTGCTCCAGTCAATTTTTTCTTTGTTCACTTTTCAATGACTTAAAATATCTGTCAGGTAGCAGCATATGATAAAATGTTAAACAATGCACATACCTTCTTCAGTATCAGGCTGCTGGTTCACCAACATGGTGTAATTCAATAGGATGTCTATCATATCGGTCTGGATCCTCTGGGCTTCAGATGGTAGGATGAAGCTATTAGGCACTGAGCACAGCACTGTGTGCAGTGGCAGGAGGTAGGTTACCAGACGCTCGTCCTTGAACTGATTCAATATCGTTGCAGGTATGATGACAGCAGCGAGGTCAAAACAAACAAGAACGAGGATGACATGTGACTGTCAGCTTGCTACAAGGACAATCTCTCTAATGTACAGTCTGTTCACAATATTACAAACTTGCTACAACCAGTTAAAGGTATAACACATAATTGGTAAAGGACACAGAACAGCACTCACACTTTGTCAAATCCAGCATGTACATGGAATGATTAACTGTGAAAATTTGAGCTCAATCGGACATCTGAGTCACGAGAAAAAAGTGAAAAATTGACTCAATATTTCTTTTAAAAGATAAAAAATTATTTTGATCTCACCCCGAGACCAAAACTATTTACGGTCTTTGTTTGGCTCATTCTTGGATAAATATGGCATTTTAGGCAGAAAGATTATAATGGTATGTTTCTACCAGCACCATCTTCATATCCTGAAAGGATAAGGAAGAATTCCACAAAAGGTGGCATCTACTGCCCACTATCTTAATGGCGGACTAGGCCCTATAGTCCCCTAGTATAATCTCACTCACCTGGATAGAACCGCTGGTGAGTAGTTCCGATAGCATGACTTTAATGAGCTGCAGTAAGGGAGTCACAATGGCCTCAACTAGATGCACCTGGGTGGTTGAGAGGGAGTAACCCTGTTGCCACGGTCGCAGGAGACGATCTCCGAGTCTCTGCAAATAGGTGGGTAGGAGGGGAAATCGCCATTACAGATTGCTGATGCTTTGTCTTGTCGTGTATTGTGTTGTTTGTAATTTGTCAGATCTGACTGATAAAATCATTCAGAGCACTTCAAGATCCAAGATATCAAATAACTGCTGTGTATCAAATGACTACTAGATATCCCAGTCATACAGCATGCCCCCAAATAACATTCCATGCACAGGTATGTTATAATGTATCTTGAGTTGTGCATCAGTCAAACTCTCCATAAAGCGGTGCCCTATGCGTTCTAACACAAAGCGTGTAAAAAATTATGACATCAATTCACCTTGATGATGTTGATGAAGGCATTCATGGAGCTGGCTGAGTAGAGCTGAATGACGGCAAGCTTGTACTGTAGGTCCTTCTGCTGATCTGTGAACCGAATAACACAAGGAGTAGCATATTGTACAAAATGAGACTCAAGGTCAAACATTTCCTTTTCTAAATATATATTGGAAATAATATTTTAGGTTCTTGGTCATGTTGGGATATCATTCAGGTCCATGTCCTGATGATGCAGGGACATCAAAAGGGTGCAAACATCATTGATCTTCAGAGTGGGCAACGACTATCAGATACTAGACCTACTTATGACTCATTATGCCTGAACAACCCCCCTGGTGGTATGACCCAACTCACCTCCCGTTTGCATATCCTCCGGGATGCAGGAGAGATGTCTCAGGACTCGTAGGCAGGTGACGATGCCTGGCCCGGCACCTTGCAGGTTGTGGCCCAGCTCGTCGCTGTCCTTGGTGACGTGTTCGATCAGCTTGGTGATGCAGCCGATGTCAAGCTTGACCGACTGGATTGGGCTCAGCCATTTGGTCAAGGCTGCGGGGAGGAAGAGAGGGAGGGGAGGGAGGAGAAACAATGTGATTATTAGATAATTGAGTGTACTAGAGGATAGCTTGGTGATGCAGCTGATGTCCAGCTTGACCGACTGGATCGGGCTCAGCCACTTGGTCAAGGCTGCGGGGAGGAAGAGAGGGAGGGGAGGGAGGAGAAACAATGTGATTATTAGATAATTGAGTGTACTAGAGGATAGCTTGGTGATGCAGCTGATGTCCAGCTTGACCGACTGGATCGGGCTCAGCCACTTGGTCAAGGCTGCGGGGAGGAAGAGAGGGAGGGGAGGGAGGAGAAACAATGTGATCATTAGATAATTGAGTGTACTAGAGGATAGCTTGGTGATGCAGCTGATATCCAGCTTGACCGTCTGGATCGGGCTCAATGCACATATCTACTATTAAGCTCAGTGCCCATGAAAGTAAATCAGTATTACCCTTGCTCATCAATGCATTTCTAAGGAAATCCAATGTTCACCCATGTGCTGACCCATGTGGTCTGTATATTCTCATTTGTCATACCTGTATCGCCTGAGCAGCATTTCTCA
This sequence comes from Astropecten irregularis, assembly GCA_963971285.1. NCBI lineage: Eukaryota > Metazoa > Echinodermata > Asteroidea > Paxillosida > Astropectinidae > Astropecten > Astropecten irregularis. The sequence continues at coordinate 15,890,788 of OZ020246.1, forward strand.
AGTCTGGCCTGGTACTTGCTCAGGGTGTTGATGTCCTCGTTGTGCTGGATAATGCAGGACAGGATCTGCATGGCATAGCCGTGGGAAGCTAACTTCCTGGACTTGGCCGGACTCTCACCTTCCTCTGCCACTGTTACAAGAAAGGAACAAACAGGAGGGATGGCATTCGTTTATGGACTTCACATCAGAGAGGGAGTCATGGGAAGGCGCTATGACAAAGATTTTCAAGACTCTTGACTTACTCTGTCACTGATACAAGAAACAGACAACAAGAGGGAGGGCATTTGTTTGAGGGCTTCATTTCAGAAAGGAGTAGGTTGGTAGGAGCAAGGAATGCACTGAGACTGACCTCTGGGCTCGACGAATGGCAACAGGCAGTCCAGATTCTCCTCCAGGGCAAAGATGTGAGCCAGCGCAGTCCGGCCCACGGGGGAGAAACTGACAGCATACAGCCACCTCATTACCTCGATGGCGTCATCATGGTCTGGGTCCTGGGTGTTCAGGCCCCTGGCCATGGCCTGCCTGAGCTGGTCCACATACTGTAAGGTGGCCAGGTTGTACAGGACCTGAAGGCCTGTCTGCTGGAGGGGACTCTCCTCCGGAGAGTCGTCGTCCAGATTGGCCGTCAGACACTGGCAGAAGGCTTTGGTAGAGGCTTGGTTAGAGGACAGGAAGAGAAGGCCTGGGGTCCAACAAAACAAATAAACAAACAAACACATAATAATAATAATTATTAGGCATTTATATAGCGTTCTTACACAAGTGGTATCACGAAGCTTTACACATTCATTAATTTGCCAATTAGTGCTATACCTTTCAGGGACTTCATCATGGTGGTGAGTAAGTCCACAATGGAACTGGTGACAGTCTCGTGGCCGGCGGTCGCTGGACATGATACCAACACCAAGAGACTCTCAATCAGGCTCCTGCAAGGGTGAAAAAAAAAACAAGAATTAGGTTGTTTAACTGAGATGAGGCCCGACTTGAGATGGTGCTGTATTTATAAACAGGTTTGGTGCTTACTGCTTAGAATATCATGTGTAGTACTTGTTTGTTGCACTGAGCAACAGAGTCGTTCGTTATAGTGATTTTATGTTCTGTATGTTTTGTACACAAAATTTGGGAGCCAAGGATGATGTTCGGTACAGACCTTATTCACGGTGCATCCATCCTACAATCGAAGCAGTGTAATCAAACTGAGGCGTGGATTCAAAGTAGTCTGGTACCCGTTTTCTTTTCAGAATTGGTGTTGTGTTTTCCAACAGGTATACAAGGAAGGTGACAAAATGGATGTGCCGTGAATAAGGCGTATAGCATTATTTGTTTTAGCGGCATTCCACTGTACTGCTAAAAGACTACTAGACTTCTGGTTGCAATCTTGTTATTTTAATCAAGACACAAGTAATAAGTGCAGCACTTGTTAAGGACTTACCTCGTTTGGAACATGTGGTAGAGTGTAGGGTAGGGATCTGCTGTATTGGGTGGTCCAGTTACCTTCGCTGAGGTGGGGAATGATTTTATGGGAGGCTGTGCCTGTTTAAACAATCAACATAAAATGAGAGTTACATTAAAATATTACATCATAAAGCAACAATTTGGAATAGCATATTGTTATTATTGTATTACTATATTAACTGTAATGCTCTATTAGAAATCCTCATTGTAGGCTAAAAAGCTCAATTACATATGATTTCACAAAAACACATACCAAATAAATACAATTTAATTATGTTGAAGTAAAATGTTGGCATCTATAAAGTTTAAATATCGCATACATGTACAAACAAAGAGTACATAGACTCTGCCCAATACAACTTACACACACATGAACTTTGAGAAACTATACAATATAAGTCTAATCCAGCTCCATACCACAATTTACCACACATGGTTTTTTCCTGTCTTAAGTGCGGTATCCAGAGTCCCACAATACACCACACAGTGGTTAATGTGGTAATGTATGGTTTATGATCTAGTTCCCCTGTGGAGACTGTGGTAGACTGTGTGGTAAACACCTCTTGTCTTGTGTGGTAAGTGCAATGCAGCCCAAGGTAGAAGTCCAAGGATACGATGGGTTATCCTTCATATCTAGAGTTACAATTAATAGTAGGCCTTCGTGAAATCGAACCCTGTGCACTTACAAGTGAGTAAGGGGCTGTTCTGAGTGCAGTCCACAGCTCCTGTAAGCAGTCTACGATGGTCTCGATGTCGACACTGCTGACTGCTCCGCACTCCCCCATGACTTCACCTTCCAGGGGGGTGCCTGGACCAGGTGACTGCAGCTGGGTAGGGTCTGAATCACCCGGATCAAACTTGGACGACTGTTTGAGGGAAGCTAGAGGTGATGTGGGTTCTGTGTCTGTTTCCAAGATACTGGGGAATAGGAAGGGTTATAATTTCAAACAATTATGGATTCAAATTCATAAAAATGACTCATGTGTTATTATACACCATCCTTTAGTAGGATTTTTTTTTTTATTCAGGCGTGAATGTCTTTGAAACTTGGTGCATCATTGATAATTTTACGCCAAAGTTTTTAATTAACCCTAACCATTGTATACAGTGGAGCACCACTATAACGAACATGCTGGGATGCACAGAAATTGTTCCAGAAGCTGTCCCACAATGCATCTCTGATATACCTTAACTATCCCCGAAAGGGTCCATAAATATAAAGACCATCTCACCTATCCACCGTGTCGTGGAGCGTGGTCAGCACCTCGTACACATGGATTTTCTTCAGAAGAGCCGTGGTCGCCGTGACCACCCTGACAGCCTGCTCGGACAGAAGCAGTTTGACCAGACGTTGGTAGTAAGTCTTAGGAGGGTCACATGGCTCGTCTGTCATCAAGGAGGCGGGGGCCGGGCCCAGTAGACATTGGATGCCCTCTTGCCAATTGGTGGCGCTGTCTAGAGCTGGAATTGTCAAAGAAACCATGGGTCAATTTCATGAAACCCTACAATTAATTGTAACTCGAGTTATGAAGGATAACCCATTGTATCCTGTGTCGGGCTGCAATGGTGCTGTCTTAAATGGTGTTGTAAATAAGCAGAGAGTAAATCTTGATGCACTCCAAAAAATCATCGCTGGTCCTTGGGCCCAAATTTATCTATAGGCCTTTTCCCACTTGACCAATCTCGGGGGGTGGCCCAGGGCGACGCAGTGGTGAAGCAAGCCTCGATTCCCTCAAAATGTCCACCCCTCCATCACCCCAAGCCACCCCTGAGCTACCCCCAAGATTGCCCTTTCTCTGGGGTGAGTTCAACCCTGCTCAGGACTAGGCTTGACAGTTTTCACCCCGGGGTGGCTGGGTGAGTTCGCCCCGGGAATGAGCGCTTTAGTGGTTAAAGGCCTTATGAAAGGTTTGCCAGGCCACATTTGAAGTGAAGCTGTCAGTTTGATAACAACTTACAAAGATGCAGGGCAACCCTTGATAACATCTCATGGCAGAGACCCACGTGCTGAGACTACAAGATCAGGCACACATAGCATCGAGCCCCTTAGTGGGATTCAAACCTTGGACCAGGAATATGGAGAGCAACAGATGCCAAACAAAACAGCTTACATTTGAGTGCCATGAGCTTCAGAGAGGAGGCCATATGATCCCCAAAGAGTAGATTCATCAGAGCATCTAGGACACCCAGGTCCTGTGAAAGAAGAAATACATCCGGTTGAGCATTGTCTCTTAAGGTGGTAAGAGTCCCTGGTTTGCGAGTGGGTTTTAAATCACTGCTATCTAGCTTCAGGCCGGGGCCCAATTTCATGGAATCCGTTATGACCTATTGCTGTGCTTACGGGTACTGCTACACTTGAAATCTATTTCATGGAATCCGTAAGCAAGACTTTCGGTAAACGAAGAAATTCTAGGCTAACCGTGATTTGTTTCTGCTAGCGCGCTGTCTAATGCATTCAACAGAAAGGCCTTGCTTAGCCTTTCGTGTTTCGATCCTAGCAGGATCTTTATTGAGGCCTGCTAGGATAGAAACGCGTCTGGCCCTCCTATTAACTCCAAGCATTTTATAAATTTCATGAGCAGTTTGCAGCAGTTTATTACTTGTTTGACTAAATTATTAATCACACACTCATATCTGTATATGAATTAGTACCAGGCCACATGCAGGTATTACAGACAACACAAATCTAATTTCAGAAGCTCTCCCAACACATTTCAGCTTTATGATCACAATGTGACACTGTGACAAATTATGGATGACATACCAAAAGCTTGCTGGCTATGGCCTGGTCACTACTGCACAGAGTGGATACCAGCCGCATGCCGGCCTTCAGCTGGCGCATGTTGACCCCTATGGGCTGACCCCTGGCCCTGTCCAGACTGAGTGCCTCCACTGACCACTCGGCCAGGGTGGCGATGGCCGGGTCCTCCAGACCGGTCAGGGCCTGGGGCAGCCAGGTCGGCAGTAACTCCAGGGATGCTACCCACCTATAGTGCAGAACAGAAAAACCCATAAGTAACATCAATATGCTGTATGCTTCCCTGAAGACGAACAGATCATACTGTTCAGAACATCAAGAGATAATACCACCAGTTCTTCTCAGATTCACACACTCTCACAGAAGAGATTACATGGTGTCACAACAAACCTAACTCATTTTAAGTTCAGGTCACTTTCAGAAGTAAACTGCTTCTTCTTCTTCTTCTTCTTGCGTATATCAAAACAAAACAAGGTCTGTTTGTAGACTTATTGTCATCATGGGTTCTCGAATAGACAATGTAACATGGATGACCTCAAGAAGGTTGCCGACTCCTCCCAACTACGCAACTGAAAAGAGTTTATTCACAAGAGGGCAAACCTTGTGATATTTTGTCCCCACTTCACCACAGGTCTTATCTTTAGCTGATCTACAAGCTTTGGCAAGTCATACTGGCTTAAGGCTTTCTTACTTGAATCTTACCTGGAGCCATATTCCTTGTCTTCGTGCTCCTTCAGCACATCAAGCAGAGCCTGGGTCCCTTCACTAGATTCGTCTATAGGCTTGGTCAAGTAATCATTGGAAGCATAAGTCTGGGGAGACAAACAAAAACGCTCATTACTGCCACAGACTATGTTCACTGAAGAATATGCAACCTGGGGTCGATTTCACGAAGCTCTACGATCAATTGTAACTCAAGTTACGAAGGATAACCCATCGTATCCTGCATAGGGCTGCAACGCATCATAAGTCTTACGATTGACAGTAAGTTATGATGAGTTTGGTGAAATCGACCACTGAAATCTTTGAACTTGCACCTTGTAAACTAAGGATGAGGACTTACAATGAGCGGCACAAGTTCAACTTGGAATGGGTTAAAGGTCACGACATCCGTCCAGGATTCACCTTCAAGAACATCCACTTCCAGACCGTCCTGCTGTCAGACAACGTATAAAAAAACAACATAACAAACAAGAGAAGAAATTTGAAATCATGGCTGCAAAACTTCAAACAGAATATGAATACATGCTAATGATAATAGTAATGCATGAAGTGGCTTTTGTGTACACCCCATTTTATCTACAAAATGGTCACATAACCATTTTTTAGGAGCCCTTCACTTCAGCATTAACAAATACAAATTCACCATTTTCACAAATTGTGTCTCTGGTGTAATAGATAAAACCTTCTACACTGTTTATTGAGACCCTCCGAAAACCTTACGGGTGTGTAGACATCTTTCGAAACAGTAGCTCATGCTCCATTTTGTGAGTCCCTTATAAAATAATGGGTATCAAAATAGAGCCTTTTGTCTGCAGTTCTGAAGTAGATTCTCTGGTTTGAAAAGAGAAACAGAGCTTCAGCTTCAATGAAAAACCACAACCTATATTTTCAGAACATGGATGATGGAGCCTGACCCTGAGCCTGAGATTGAGCCTCCGTTTCGAAAAGGCCCGTACAACTAGTTTAGTTGGAGAAAACTGTGAATCATGGCAACCCACAGCCTGGGACAGGCATGGCACTTGATGATGCTCTACACTTACAAACAACATCCATTAAAGGTAGTAGACTGCTTTAACCCTAACCCTCTTCATCTACCACACAAGACAAGAGCAGCTTACCACGCATTACCATAGTCTCCACCAGGGCTTAAAGCACGCAAACCACACTGTGGTTTATAGTGGCATTCACGAAACCACAATTAACTAAATAGTGATATGAAGTTGGGTTAGGGTTAATATAAAGAGAACCCTCCACTAAAATCTTTCAAATGGTCGATTCTCAAGAGGGCTCACATTTGAGGAACATTCAATGGTTTTGTTCTCATACCGTGTCTATCATTCCGTCCAGGCTACCAATCTCATCCAGTCCCTCCTCGTCACTGATCTCCTCATAGGCTTGGCCAATGCTCTCCATTTCTGCATCCTCCGGGGCCTCTCGGATCGGATCATCTGCTGCTGAGCATGAGAAACAGTCACATGTTCACAGTGAGTATTCTCAATGTGAGACAAGCCAAGGCAGATTCTGAACTATTACAACTGTACATGTTGCTGATTCTGACAGAACTGTATCATTCTCTATAAGAATTATTTCTTTGTTCAGTTGGTTTCCCCTTATGGTTTTTTATGATAATAATTCAAAAAGTTTGATATCCTGATTTGTGTAGTTATCTTTACATTTCTACTAACCTTCCAAGACTTCTCGATCCGAATACTGCTGACCCGGTGATGTTTCCGGAGTTAAAGGTTCAAAAAGCTCCTCTCCAACTTCCGGTGGTTCGTGCAGTATTTCTCCTGGTTCTGGAGCAGGGGGAGGCTCCTCGGATTCCCTCCTGCTCTCGGAGTCCCTTCTCAGGTCAGACTCTCGCCGGGATTCCTTCTCTCTCCTGGAGTCCCTCCTTGGACTGTCTCCCCTCCTCCGGGAGCTGTCCCTGTGCCTCCTGGTGTCCTGACTGTAGGGTTCTGCTGCCTGGGAGAAGTCGGGTGGGGACGGGGAGCCACGCGGCTCTCCCGGAGGAGTCCTGGGCCCCCGGTGTTTGCGATGCTTTTTCTGGGTCCTGCTGGTGCTGCCGGCCACCGTGGACAGTCGAGGGTGATCATCACGCCACTGGTCGGGGTAAGGTTGTTTTTGAGTTGGCGGTTCAACAGGAGGGGTTGGGTCTTCCCATTCTGCCGTGTCTCCCGGCTCCCAGGTGTCTGTTGTCTCCCAAGTGTCTCCATGCTCCCAGTCTCTTCCCTGGGCTGGCTCATCGTGGTCTCCTGCTTCCCACGAGTCTTGCCTCTTCCAATCCTTGGTTCCGTCACCAGGTGGCCATGCCTCTGTTGAGAGCGGCTGGTTGGACTCCCACGGTTCCTGGCCAGGAGGCGGTGGTGACGGAGTCCTCGGACCCCGGCGACTGCTGGTGCTCGGTATGGCGTGGGTAACCGGGGAAGGCTGGTGATGCTCCGGCTCTGGTGTGGCATCTGTGTATCGTGGGCGCTTTGCGGACGGAGGCTTATCACACTCTGGTTTGTCCCACTCCCAGCTGTGATGTGGCTTCTGTGTCGCCTCATGAGCCAGGAATTCCGGATCTTCAACTGTGATCAGAAAAATTACAAATCCCACTTTTAATAGAATTTAAATCAAGTACTTAATAAGCAGGCAAATGTGGCACATGGTTAGACTTGCACTCTGTGGGATAGCTACAGACAATTTATCATTCTCGTTACACTACCGCAAACACCTGGCAATTGGTTCCTAACATTCTTGTATAGTCAAAGGTGGGAACGTTTTCGTGAACGTGGGAAAAATTAGCAACATCTTGGAGGGCTCTTGGTGATCTTACCTCCTCTCTTGGGCACATGGATGCTCTGCTTTGGAGGCGGAGGAGGGGGTGGAGGCGAGATGGGTCTCTCCTCCTGCCTGTTCTTACGGGATGCCAGGAAACCATAGATGGCCACTGTCACCTTGTGGTACCAGCCTCGAAGTACGACACCATCTGTGGGAATCTTTGGTACATCACATGCAGAAAGGATTATCAGGATGAAAGGAGAATGGCATAGCTCCACAAAATGACAAGTCATGAAAAATTGCTAAAGAGCAAAGTGAAGTATCGTGTGCACAAAACCAATAAAAGATCCATCACTATAGGAACTTTCACACTAGACAAATTCCCTGGGGAATCGGTGGGGCATTGCCGGGGAATTTTGGTCGGACCTTTCACACTACCAAAGAAAACCCTGGGTAATAGCTATTCCCCCGGGAATGTTTAGTTTTACCACTGCTCAGGAGTATGGTTAAAGCAACAATTTTCGGGGTTTTACATTTTCCAGGGGAAAAGCAACTAGTAAAAATAGTGTCCCCTGGAGCTTCCATGGGTCTAGTTTTAATGTTTGCTGGGGTGTTGGTGGGGTAAAAAAATTCTCCCCGGTAATTTCCCGGGGATTTATTTCCCGGGGATTGGATCTGCAGTGTGAAAAGGGCTAAATGACTCACCTTGGAATTGGAAATCATCTGGATCTTGGAGTTGTCCACATATTCCATTTCTCCAAACTGCTCAAAGACGGCAGAGCCTGAATTGTTCAGGTTGTTGATGAAGAGCTCCAGCTTAAAGGTGGATGGGCTTGTCTCCCTGCACCCCATGAACACAAAGAGGGAGACAGACTGCTTGATACAATGACAGCTATTTAGAGATAGTCATCTTGACTTATATGGCCCTTTACAAAACCACGGTTTGGGCTTGGGCTTAGGCTCCGTCATCTAAAAGCTGAAACACAGGCTGTTCTATCAACTTTACAAAAGTATGATACTACCTTTAATACAGAAAAGATAAAACTGTCAAAATGTGCAAAAGCATTAGACGCAATCAATTAAGTTGTGTTCAGAACACAAGGAGCTGGTATATATTTTCTACTTTCTCACCCGAGTCTTCCTTGGTCCTGCAACTCAGAATGGGCCACAGTTGCCCTGGGAATAATCCTAACCTCACTGATGCATACTGGCCAACGGAACTGCACTAGGTCCAGATTCAAGTCCTGGATGTATGGAGATCAAACGCATATTATTATAATAACACGTGATGCAACAAGAACAATTGAGTTTGGAGTTGTGAGGGAAGTTTTGTGGAAAGGCAATGACACAAAGACTGACATGCAACATACACAAAATGAATGTTGGCAGCACACATGCACTACTCCGATACAAATGAATGCTCTAGATTGTGAGTGTTTTTCTAGAAACTAGGACAAATTTGACGCAAGTATTTCCTGGATTCTGTAATTTTGAATGCTATTTTCAAAGAAAATATTAGACACTATCTCATCCATTTTTGTAGGAGTCATGTACCAGACTAAACTAGACTAGCCAGACCAGACAAAAAGGCAGACTGGCTGTTTTCAAGTTTGCAATAAGCGAGTAAGAAAATTGTGTTTTTACACTGAAAATATTTTCTTATCAGGGGTTTTAAGGACTCTGGAACATTTGCTGAAAGTCAAAAAGTTCATTTTGGAACAATAAAAGCTATTCAGTTGTTTTTATTACCTTTAAATGCATCATACCCTTCAAGTTCAAGTAACCCTTCCAAAAATATTTGTCGAGGGCTTTTTTCACTTTACTGGTGAAACACATTTCCAAACGACAGAACGTGTGATGCAAAATACATGACAGAAATGTCACGTTCAGTTTAACTTGTGTAATAGTGAATACAGAGACGTAATTTAACCTAAAATGGTTTCGAAAATATCAGTTTATTCCTGCCATTACAAATTTTCAAGAGAAAATGTGGGTATAAGCTGCTTACCTCTTTATTTTCGTGGCTAAAAGTATTACAAAAGAGAAGCTCGACCATATTTTCGTCCGCCATGATTGTTGTATGAAGTTGACCGGGGAGGGCGCTAGACGCAACGCACGGTGGACAATGTGCAAAATCTTGATTCCCTCAGTCAGTTTTTAAAAGAAACAAAACTAGATAGGCCTACATAATAAAAATTAATTTCACTCGAAATCTCAGACAAGTCAGTCAATTGGAAATTGTGCTAATAAAATTCAGAAAGTAACCCTAAACATTTTGGATGATATGTTAATAGATAAATATATATAAATAAACCACAGCATTATGTGGGTTGGGTGTGGTCGATTCTCTTGCGGCCCAACTTGGGTAGGGAGGATGACCTCAGCTCCTCCCCGTGGCGAGTCTGACCGAATCATCAGCACCGTCGCAACATCCTTCAGTGACCACACCCCAGGCCAAACATTGACCACATCACCACACCCAAGCCAAACAGTTACCACACCCCACCGAGTCTAAAGAGTGGCCGCGCCGCAAACCATGGAGTCTTGTCCTTTACTCGCCATGCGAAAACCAAGACAAATAGTGACCACACCCCTGCCATCGGTGACCACACCCTAGGTCAAACTGTTACCGGCCGGCCAGGAATCGCAACGTCCATTTTCCGCCCGCAAGCATAGAAAAACCGTGAGAAAATAAAAGACTACATAAATTGTTGTTCTTCTTCGTTTTAGTTGGATGAAACGTTTGAGCACGTTTCAACAAAGTCAAATTCACGGTGCGCGTGTTTAAAAATAATTTTTATCACGTCTTAACGTAACTTAAATGTTTAACTGTGTAAGCAAACAATCTTGAGGAAACTGACAACAGCCTATAAGTTCTTTTCCTTGGAAAGTTTAAATAAATAATGACGAACTTATCCATAATTCAATGTTTGGATGCCGATATGTCCTAGGCGACCGTGACTAAGCAGCCGAATCTCGATCCTGACTGGGACATGTCTCATCCCGGTTTTACTCCCCCAGCCAACCCCCCCCCCCCCCCAAAAAAAAAGTTCCTCAGCAACAGGGAAAAACAGAATACTGAGAATACTGAGCAGATAACCGAGGTATTTTGAGCAAAAAGGAACAATTTGCCTATTATTGAAAAGTGAATATAAAGAAGGGAGAAAATTTCGGCTTTATTTTGCCGCATGGCCGGCCTGATTTCCTCAGAAAGTTATACTGTATAGGCCTGTTTTGATATTTTTATTTTTGGATTGGCTATTTGCATTCCTGTCTGGGGGAAATTATTAACTTTTTTGAACCCACATGCCTCGAACGGCACTCTGCCGTCTTGGCTTGATTTTTAATATTCATGAATCATTACACTTCCTTCAAGGTAGTATCATACTTTGATAGCATACCGAAACAGAAAACTCCACAGGGTATAAAGATGGTGATGGTAGACAATTTACCGTTCAAACTATTCTGCCTGAAATGCTGTATTTTATCAAGAAAAGAGTATTATAAAAACCAATGACCCAAAAACAATTTTGATGTTTTAAAGATAAACAAACAATAGTGACAAGATTTAAGAAATACTTCGAGCGTTTTTAACTGTTTCCTCCAAAAGTGGGCACCGTATGGGACTGAAAATTTCACAGATGACTGTTATTGTATCTTCCTTGATATGTTTGCCCATGAATCTGCATGTCTTTATATAATTGAACAAAACCAAAGTATGATACTATCTTAGTCATTCTAAAAACAAACGCAAATTGAATTAATTAATCAATTATATAAACAAATGTCATTGCATTCACCAACTCATGCTTGTCTTTTTATTTGCAGTTCGGCAGGAATACATTATATCAATATTAAAGCAAATATTAAACAAATGTATTATTTCCATAAAGTTATATCGAGGCATCCCTCTTAAAACCACAAACAATCCAAAATAATTACATTTAACCATGGAAGTAGATTATTCATAAAATACTATGAAAGGTTTTATGGAAATATTTCTATATTTACAAATTTATTTCTTCCAAAATATACATATTGTTAAAGTCCTCATATCTGTTGCTTATAGATTTTTGTTTTATAAATCCTGTATGTCAATTTCATTGGTATAATTATATTCCAGGTATAAAAATATAATTTGTAAAAGTTATTACAGTAAGTTATATTTCATATTATATTTCACTGCTTTAAAAATGATACAAATTATAATTAATTGCATTAGAATTCTAATATAAAAACAGTACTTTGACACAATATCATTATTTCAGAATTATATCAAACATATAATTATAGTCTCAACTTAATACTTTATTCTTATATAAAGTATATATTTTTGTTCTCATTAGAATAAACATAATTATAAATCTTGTATGTTTATTTCATTCGGTATTCCAATGTCCAATAACTATTTTAGCTTTGTGCTGTACAATGACTTAATGTGACTTTATAAGAATACAAGTTTAGTAGTGTGTGAGTGGTTTCATGGCTTGACTGCCAAACGAGAAAAGATAATTGATTATTAGGGACACAACCAATATAGGGCTGGATAGCTCATTTGGTAACTTGGTATGAATGCCGAGTACGGTATTCCAGAGGTCTCTGGTTCGAATCCTGCTCCAGTCAATTTTTCTTTTCAATACAGAAGTTTCTTGTGTGAGGTTAATTCCACTACGGTGAAAGGAAATCACAGGGCACATAATAACATCATTTGATTCACACCATGGCCCCTAGATCAAACTATTTACTTCTAAAACAATCAATTAATACCTTGAATTAAAGCACAGCCACCATCTACAGCTACGTACTCTGTATTTTGTTCTGTCCATATCTTAGACAGTTTTGACCCATTGCTGAACACATCTCTGTGCAGATTGGTTGTGTAGGACAAGGTCTGCTATGCTACAAGGTACCTCAAGCAGGAGGCAATAAGAAGTGTCACATCATACTTAAGCATAAAAGCTTACCCAAGACAAGGCCATCTCTACGTACCCTAACATGAACTAATACAGAAAAGAGAAAAGCAATTAAAATTCAAAGTGTCTTGCTTAAGGACACAAGCATCAGGATCCCCACTGAGGTACCCACAACCTGTGTAAATATCCACCACACTATCATGTTATACCAGACCAACTGCAGCACCGGTATTCTACAATAATCAGATTTAACATAAGGTACAAGCACCTGAATAACTACCATTAACAAATGACTAAACTAAGTTTCTTCTTTTTTTCAGTGTGAGGCATGAAAATTCAGTTAACAAAATAATGATGTACCTCAACATAAAAGTTCAAAATACAATACAATATGTTCTTGGAGGGATATGCTTTTTAAGTGTCAAATGTAATGAATCAGGTGTTCTCATCAGTTCCAGGGACGGAGTCATTGGTGTCCATTTCCTATTTAATTATCCTTGGGAAGAGCTGTAGAAACCTTTCCATCCTCCCTGGCAGCCAGCCCATCTCCTTGTACCTTGGTGGTTCTTGGTGGTGGTAGAGAGGGAAGCAGGACTTTCTCCAGGTTAGCGAAGGGGTACTCAATGGCCAGAGCCATGAAGACAGCAATGAAGTATGATAGAGACACACATCCTGCAAAGTAGAAGGCCTGGAAAAGGTATGACATAAAACAAATTTAAAACTCAGGATGGTAAAGAGATGCTTTGTAATTCCCATTCTGTCTGAATTTTGTTGTTAAACTGTTTCATGGTCTAGCTTGTAAAATGTCTGCGCTAGAAATTAAATAAGCACTGAGAGCAGAGATTCCTGGTTCAATATGGTTTAGAATTCCATGCACGGTGAACCGAAGTGACCATCATAGCAGCAGAGCTTTTTAAGTACAGTAAGGTATTGACTATAACTTATATAGGAATTGAGTTAAGCAAGTCTTACTTTCTTATTAAGCAAAATAAAAAAAACCAATGAGAACCAGTGATGAGCAATGTGCATTGCACCTACAACTAAACTACAAGCTCAGCAAATTATGTACATACATGTAGTATCTTCATCAAATACAGATAGTACACTAGACGGCAATTTGTTTTTAAATTTGAATATCTGTCTTGAGAATCTTGCCAGAGGTATATCTAGCTGCTCAAGAAAACCCCTGCCCCAGGACCATATGCAACTTTCCAGATTGTTCCCAGATATAGGAAAAGCCCAAAGTATTAAATTCTGCTTGTCCTTGTCTTGAGTTTGCTAATTATCATAAGAATTACATCTGTACGATGCGGAGTCTCTCTTTTTTGAGCCAACTACAAAAACAACAAGAAGTTCTTACGATCAGGTAAACTGAGAAGTGCCCGTTGGTTGCAAAGTTGGTGTAGAAGACTGTGATGACGATGGGATGCACCATGTAGGCTGAGTACGTTACACGACCCAGAGGCACCCATGCGCTCCAGGACAGGAAACTGTTGATCCACCCTGATGACACAAATGGACAAATCAACGTTCACAGACCTTTCACCAAATATCTATTGCTTGTTCAGTGCACATTGGCTAACCAGACACAAATCTCAATTATTTCAACTCTAACTGGTTGAAGAGGTCGAAGAACCAAGCAAAGTGTCTTGCACAGGGACACAATCATCACCAACCCAAGGGAGAGAAACTTAAATAATACTGGTTGGGCCTGGCCACTGAAAAGCCTGGCCAGGTCTGGGCATTGCCTGGGCTCTTGGGCCTTGCCTGGGCTCTTGGGCTTATAATCCTTAGCCTTGAACTATCAACTTCAAGCCCATGCTGTGCGAGTCCTGGATCATAGTTGGAAGTAACCCGATTGCCAGATTGAGTCCACATTGATCAAGGACAGTATCCAGAAGTCAGGCTTTATTGAGTTTAAGCAACTCTATTGTAGTAAAGTTCTAGGCTGACAAGAGAAATATGCAGGCCTGAAGGCCTGGCCTGGCTTCCAGCCAGTATTTAATTTACTCTCCCTATTAAGACTTGACTTGAACCAATAGGCAATTTATGAAATGGAGGCTCAGGTTCAGGCTCCAGCTCTGACATCCATATGCGGAAAATTTAGGGCTGTGGTTTTTCATTGAAGCTGAAGCTCTATTTGCCTTTTCAAACCAGAGAATCTACTTCAAAACTGCAGCCAAAAGCCTCTATTTTGATACCCGTAATTTTAGAATGGATTCACAAAACACCCATGTCTAGAACCACAAGATCTTGAGTATGATCAGTAATCCTGAGTTCTACTAAAAAATGGATTCATGTGAAGATGTCCACATTTATACTTACCCCCGTGTCCATACTTGCAGGCATACACTACCCATGCCAGTGCCAGTCCCCACACAAAACGACTGACCGTGCCATACACAATAGTAGCGGCTCTTGACATGGGCGTATGATAACTAGGATACAACCCGTATACCACACTCAATGCCATACCAGCTGCCGCTAACCAACCAATCAAAGCCAGCACCTGACAAAAAAGGAAAAAAACAAACAACACTTGAATACATAACATTGCAAAGTCAACATTTGTGTATACACCGATCTGACAGCTCGAAATGCCATCTGCCATTACTGCAGTGTCCCCGCCCGCCTTTTGTGTGTAATACCGGAATCCGACTTGCGATTGTATCAGGGGACATACACCCTGCAGTATATAGTGCAGCGGAGCTGAAATTCTTTTGTTGCCACTCAGTGGGCACAAAAGGCAGACAGGGACACCGCAGTAATGGCCATTATGGCACTTACGGTGAGCAGAAAATTCTGTGCTATTAAAACAAGATCCTATTCAATGGATTCAGTAGCGAGGAATTTTCACTTCCAATTGATTGTACATATTTCCTGTAACTAAGGATTTCTCGCTTTATACCCAGCTAGCTCAGAAAATTGGTGCTGAGAATGAGGATCATAGGAGTTGAATTCTGCAGTAAGCAGAGTCATGAAATTTGGGTCAGGGCCTCCGTGGCTAAGAAAGTCCAAGCCTCAACTTGAACAAGCCTATAATAGGCCCTATCTTTAATGAATTGCCAAAAGTGTATTAAATGGATACCACTGGAGGACAACACTAAAAATACCGAGGTCTTACGGGAGACAATTGGACTCTGCGTTTGCCGATCCTGTGCATGATGTATCCCAGTCCCAGTCCCACCAGGTATGGAGCGATGCGACAGTAGGGCTTGCCGTACACCAAGGAGAAATAATCATGGCCATCATCAGCCACGGTCAGTCCACTGGGTTGGAAAAATGGTGGAAAAATCAGGCACTAGAATATGACCCCTTCAGTCTCAGGCTAATGGACCAAATGATTTGATGGGAACAAACTTTTTCCCGATACTCTGAGCACACAATGATGCTGTAGTCGGTCAACAAAGGATTCCTATCTTCACCCAGGTGTAAATGGGTACCTGGGAGGGTAGAGATGACTTTGTGGTTTGATTAGCCTCTGTGCACCCTATGGTAGCATGAGATGGTTTCAGGAATGTATTATGGCCTGTTGACCAGGCATAATAATAAATGTTTAATGCGCAGTCGAGTATATTCATACAGTACCGGTGCAATATAAATGTCCTATTATTATTATTATTAATTTTTACCTAAAGCTAATTGAAAGGTGAATTTAAAGAAAATTGACTGGAGAGGGATTCAAACTTGTGAACTGTGCTATCCAGTTGGAAGAGTGCTGGTACAGTTTTCTGGGGGCACAGGTTCGAATCCCACTCTAATCACTTTTCTTTGTTCATGCACCTTTCAATGTCTTAATATTAATCCAGTCAGTTTCTCTAGTGGTCATTTAAGTGGTTACTTTACCTGAAGTTGCTTATCATGTCGACATCCAAATCATACAAGCCAATTATCAGCCCGGTTGTTAGAAAGGATGCGAGCAATGTTGCTATGAGAGCCAGCCATCCTAGCACCGGCATACTGTTGCCAAGGATCACAAACAAAGAAATATGAAAGTATCATCAGCAGCCAATATTTTGAAAATACATTTGACGGCACCTAACATGCTGAGCGTAGTGTAGTGTAGTAAGGCAGTTCTATGTGGGAATGCTAAAGAAGATAGCTACGGCGTTCCATAAAAACGGATTTGAAACTCCTAAATGTCCCATCTAAAATGGCGCCGCCGTTAAAGACGTGGCCACAAGCAGCCAATCCGTCATCTAGTTTTTTTTATATATCTATGAGGTGGCACACAAAGTATGGATCAGGCATATTGTATGTAACACTAACACTCAGTAATAAGCCAAAGAGTGAAAACCATGAAACTTACTAGAACATGGGCACCATAAGCAGAGGGCTGATGATGAAGAACTGCATGTCATTAGCCAAGTACCAACTCCATGCAATACACTGCAATCAAATAAGAACTTTATCTTCAGCAATAGGGCAGTTCAGTTCACATTTCCAAATTCTTCCCTTGGAAAGGGTTCCATGAATTTCACCCGTATAATAACTTAAAAGGAAAAGACAGTGAATGCTTTTTACTGAGTATGTACAGTGCTTATGACTTGACTTGTAGTCTGTCCTCCAATACATTCAGTATTCAGCATGGACTGCACTGGGTTCTGGAAGAGCTAGTTTGTGAACAGGCATGTCAATGCAGTACAGACCTTAGGACAACATTTCAATAGGCAACCCTTGACTGAAATTTACAAGAAGATTTGCAGAGAGTTTTTCACTGTTCTGCTAAATAATAACAATAATTTGCCAGAAGGCTAGTCCTTACTAGCACTGGGGTGCTGAATTGCAAAGGATGTGGTTACAATGTGATCAAGTCAAGTTGATGGCATAATGGGTGCCCTTGGCTGCCCAACATGTTAATTAAACCATATTACGATCACGGAACACAGTCTGATGAGATGAGATCAAAAGTGTTTGAATTTTGTGGAGGGAGGAAAACTGGAGAACCCAGAATAAAACATCCTTGTTGTCCAGGAGGTGGGGAACCAAAGCACAATCACCTCAAGTATGGCCCGAGCTGGGATCGAACCCAGGTGAGAGGCAATCACAATAATGCACTTGTGGCACCCATACCATCCCAAGCAACAAGGAAGGCCCAGGGGCCGATTTCACTAACGCTTTGTGTTTATCACTATAGCACAAATAAATCTATCGCTACACAGAAAATCAATCACTACTTTGCGTAGCAATTTTCTGTTTAGCGACGGATTTTTGCTTTAGCGATGATCGCAACTTGCGTTAGTGAAATCGGCCCCTGGTCTTATTTTTTCCTACCTCTTGGGCAAATGCCTTGGGCCAGAAATTGCTGATGTACAGCAAGCTACTCCACCAGTAGTCAGGGCAGGTGGGCCTCACTGACATCTTCTGCCACAAGGGTCCGTAGCCAAAGAACTGGGGTAGGTACAAATAGATGAGGATGGTGAAGGCAAAGAGGGGCGTCAACCTGCAGGTTTGGGTGTGTGGTACAAGGAGAGGGGTGGTAACAAACCAAAACAGAAATGTAAAAATGAGAAATTAATCATACAATGAAAAATCTGTAATAAAGTAAGGTGTGCTGAGACACCAATGTATAATCTCTTTTATAGATATGTGGTTCTGAAAAGAACCAGTGAGAAGTTGATCACCAGTGATCACAACGCGACGTTCCAGCCAGTGTACTCCAGCCGCCCTCAGGAGAGAGCGTGAAAAATCTGTTTTAAAATCCATGGTGATAAAACAGGTCCTTGGTTTGGTCATGCCCTTAGAACAAGTTACGTACCACACTGAGGGCGTATTTCATGAAATTCAGTCCAGGGAGCCTGTTACAAATTGAAGATGATCATTCCTTACCTCCAGTAACGGTGAAAGTAGAACAGAGCCCAAGTTTTGACCGTCCGCAACTCCCGAAAGCGGTTAAACGTAAGATAGGCCAGCAAAAACCCGCTGCAAAAGAGTTTGGACGGGCAAAAAGAGTACGTCAGTGGACTACTACAAGAAACGTAAAGGCTGCAAACTCTTAGTAAACAAACTTGAATCATCAACGACTTCAAACGAATGTCACAAAAATAGCAATCAAACGAATAACAATGAAAACAGTTGTATTTAATATAGCTGAAAAGAAACTAGTTCATAAAAATGAGGAATGTCTTGCTTCTAATTGTCAGAGGCAGTTCTCAATGAAACTACTGCTGAATGCAAAGTTCTTTTTTGTTTATTTTTTCGCTAATCATGCCTTATTTTCTCAAGACTTTCTGTGTTTCTACAGTGTGTTCTATAGAGTTTGTAGAACACCAAAATCTTATTAAAGTACTGGTATAGAACGATTTCATGTAGTGGTTAGATTATATCATCATACAAGACTCATCGCTTGCTATTGATCAAGTCGGGTGGTTACGCTGAATATCCTATAATTTAACAAAATCTTGTAGATGAACCAAGTGTGTTCAGTTCCATTGCTTTTTTTTTTGGTCTCACCTCAGGAAGAAGAAGGAATCCACAGAGAAGAACGCATTGGCAACAGCTTGGAAGCCGGGGTGTGTCGTCAAGTAATTGAGAAACGTCGCAGGGTTATCTGTACAAAACAAGATTAGTTAAAATCTTACAATGTTTCTAGTACATCTCTGTATATGGTCTGCAGAGTTGTATAGAGACTCATCACAACTCAACTGCAATTTTAATTCACAAGACAGGACTTGAGCTATTTAAGACGCAATTCAAACACAGTATATTTTGTTTTAAAGATTGCTTCAAATCTGTCTTGTGAGAAACACTCTGTTCATGCAGGACACATCACGGAGTGATCAGCACCATTACCGGTAATGGTAGTATCATACTTTGGTAGCATTCCGAAACAGAAATCTTCACAGATTTACCTATAACTTACAGGGTATCAAGATGGTGATGGTAGAAACATACAGTTTTTTCTGCCTGAAATGCTGTATTTGTCCAGAAAAGAGTAAAACCAGTGACCAAAAACAATTTTGATCTTCAGAAGATGTGGGAGTTTTTCCCTGTTTTCTCAAAAAGTGGGCACCATATGGGACTGGGAATTTCACAGATGACTGTCTCTCTTGATATGTTTTACCGCAAATGTGCATTTCTTTGACCGTAAAAACGTAAAACCAAAGCCCAATGTTAATTTCGACCCCTGAATTCTCATATATATATATAGCTCCTTACCCATGGTATTTGTTGTGAATCCAAAGATGACCGTGTGACCTATGATGACCCAGAACATGCTGATGACCCTGATGCCATTCAGACAGCGAAGGCTGGCATCTCCCTGCTTCACGTCCATCAGTTTGGCCAGATTACGGTTCAGGGCAAAACACAGAAGCAGCCTTGTGGCTAAGTCTACAAAGTCAAGGATAATGACATTTGTTAACCGTTATTGCCAAGCAACAACAACAACAACAACAACAACAAACCAGAATGTTGCTTTAAGTCGTTGGCCCTCAATTAACAAAACCTTGTGTAACTGCATATCCACATCATCTCCGCATTATACTGTGAAAAGTTTGCAAAACATCATGACAACATCTAAAAAACTGAATTCACAAAGTTTTACAGCATGCGAGCATTGTGCGACAAACTATGATGTCATTTATGCTCTCTTTTCTTCTTTTCCGAACAAAAGCTCCAATGTTTATTCTAACATTTTTTGCGTTGCCATAGCAACAGCTTCCACTTACTGTGTTTGATTGCCATGGTTTTATCACCATTGATAGATGACCCCGGTCCTACATCGCTAAGCAACGCAACATCATCTGCTTCATCCTCCTCATTCAGGAGAACCAATGGTCTTTGTATGATGCTCATTATACCCTGTGGTTGTCTTGGCAACCAGGAGGCCTTCAACTTGAGATACTCATCAAAGAGGGCGCCGATCAGCATCAATGAGGCAATGAAGCCACATAAAGTTCTGATAAGATGAAGGAAAAAATTGTCAATTCCCGATGAAAAACAAAAATCTAATTTTCAATTACTTAAGTGTTCCTTGTGGCTTCCTTTAATAAGTTCAGAGTCTGGAGGTTACGGGTTTGAATCCTGCTCCAGTAAATTTTTCTAAGTTTGCCTTTTAATGACTTGTTAATACAGTCAGTTTCCCTTTTGATCCATTCTATAAAATTATTCTTAATCACACATTCACTAGATGAAACTTCTTAGAAATTCCAAAATTAAATCTAACATGATTATCTGATTATGGGCACAAATCAAGAATCAATTTCAGTCTGTCAAATCTATGAAATCAATCATCTTCAATTTAAAAACATAAAAACTATTTGCAGAGTTTTATCCTACTTTGGTAGCATAACGAAACAGAAACCTTCACATATTTACCTATCACTCACAGGGTATAAAACTGATGATCGTATTTTGCCTGAAATACTGTATTTACCCAGAAAAGAGTAAAACCAATTGACCAAAACAATTCTGATCTTTGGAATATCAAAACTCCTGTAAAAGGTTTAAAAATACTGTGGCTGTTTTTCACTATTTTCCCACAAAGTGCCAGGGCACCGTATGGGACTGGAAATTTCACAGATGAATCTGCATTTCTTTGACAAAATTGACAAAAAACAAAGCCTAATGCATTTAAATCATGGCAGCTGAGCTTAGTTTTTTCTTGTGCTTGATAACGTTTTAGTTTCTTTTGATGCTACAACTGCAATTTTAGTCCATTTCAGCTTCTTGATCATGCAGCTGTACTATGTGCTGTATGTTCCTAACAATCTCTGTCAGCAACAAACACCAATCATGACAATATAAAGTAAACAATGACTTGCAGTTAGTATCATGAATTGTATGAGCACACGTGACTTGAGTCAACAAACTTCACACTGCTATTCCAGTGAGTGAAAAAAAGAAAAGAGTAAATATAGCTGACTGCATGCAATTGGGTCGTGTGCAACTGTGCATGAATTGATCTCTAAAGGTCATTGTGAATAAAGTTAGAACAACTGTGTTTTGTAGTTTCTACAATCTCCAGCGGTGGGAATATAAGCTTTTGACTCATGGTATCAAGTAGAGCATTCCAAGTACATGTATCCTGTATTCAATGTATAATATATATGATTGGTAAAGGTCACAAAACAGCACTCGCGCTTTTGCTGATCATATTCATGAAATGATAAACCTTGAAACCGTGAAAATTTGAGCTCAATCGGACATCAGAGTCACGAGAAAATAGCGAAAACCTGACTCAATTTTTCTTATAAAACATAAAGCATGCATTTGATCTTACCCCGAGATCAAAACTGTTTTCAGTCTTTGTTTTACTAATTTCTGGATCAATGAATTCAGTATCAATGAATTGAAACTTAATTTAGAATATTACTTGATGTGAATTTAATCGTGCTATCAAGCTTTCCCGGGAGTATTTTTCTGACCGATGTTCCAAATTGTAAAATATTTTTCTAATGAAGATTTGAATTAGGCCTACTTTAATATTAAAAGCTAGGATGAGTACCAAGTTTTCTAGCTTGTGGGGTGTCTCTTTGAAATTTACTTTAATTTAGGCCTTAATGAACGATGCACAAAACAGTCATATTATTGAAAACTACAGTGTGTCCCCCTAAAAAAAATGTTTTAAAAAATTGTACGTGTTCATCTATTTGATTTTAAAGTCTATTGCACTCAACATGTCCAGGGGTTGTTTTGACCCAAATTGCGTTTATGCACCACTGAGCAATTCCTGATTGTCTGGAAAAATTCCATTTTGCTGCCATTGAAATTGAGTGACAATTATGGTAATCTTCCTGTACGGTTGTGATCTGCAAATCTCCAGCAAGGAGGCCTCCCACATTGGCTACACACAGTTGCAAGGTGACCCATTGTCATGGCTAGGCAGCCTACACTTTTGCAGACAATCAGTAATTGCTCAGTGATGCATGGACAGATTGCATTGAAGTTGGGTTAGAGCATGCCAAGGGATACATGTATATTGAATGCAATAGACTAAAAATCAAAACAATTTATGGGCACTTGACACTAACGGGCCACCAGAAATAGACGTCAGGCCACCATTATTTAAAAAATGGTGGCCCAATCAGGCAAACACAAAAAAAGCCTGGTTAACCCAAAACCAAAACCATGCCCTTTCCCACATTATAATTTACATTGCTGACCTGCAAAATGTGTAGCTTTTTCCTATGTCAAAAGCAGATTTCCGACCAAGCGCTACTTCACCGTGCATGCCACATACGTACGGTGTGTACTGTACACATATGTACATGTAGTCTTCCTGCCGTCACGTGATTGAGACTTTTGCCCGAAAACTTTCGCTTTAAAAATGTGTGGCTATTCCACGCGCGAATACAAGGCATGGAAAATACGATGGCCATGCCGACTGTCTGTAAAGTGTGCCAAATGGCCTAAATGAGCCACCAAAAAAATAAGTTAGTGTCAAGCCATGCCAAATCCTTGGGTTAAATATCGAAGCCTTGGGTTAAATTTAAAATCGATTCCTAATTTCCTAACCGGAAATGAATGCCAAAATATTGGAATCACTTAGATTTTCAAATGGATATTGAATCTTTAGGATGAAACTCACACTGTGCAGATGAATCCAGCGCTGTAGGGGATGGTTGGCTCCTTGTTGCAGATAACTCCAGCATCAGACAATGCATCAAATGGAATACCAATACTCTCCAAGATCTTCAAATAACCTGGGGGTAGAGGTGGCAGGAGAACATGATTATTAAAATGGAAGGTCGGAGCTTTGCATACAATTCAGAATCCTGAAAATGTAGCCTTCAAGGTAGTACCATTCTTTGGCAAAGTTGATCATGTTGATAGAAAAGCAATGCTGCAGTCATAATTTGATATGTCGTGCAATAAAAACAAACCTGTGAAATTTTCAGCTCAATTGATCAATTGGAAATAGTAGAAAACAGTGAAAAACCATTGCAATTGTTACGTGAAATTGTCATAGTGAAGTTTTGATCTCAGTCTGTTGTTTTACTCATTTCTGGATAAATACAGCATTTCAGGTGGAAAGATTTTAATGGTATGTTTGTACCAGGTCCATCTTTGTACCTGTAAGTAACTACCGGTACGTAAATCTGTGAACATTTCTGTTTTGGTTTCCTACCGAAGTATGATATCTTAGGCATTATGCACCAGACAAATTGCCAACAGCATTCCATAGCCACTAAACTGATGGAATGTTGTTCTTCCTATTCAACTTATGGTGTGAATGTGAAATGACCTTACCTAGGAAATCTTCAAGGAGAACAAGAATGTCCTGTTCAGTACAGTTAGCAGGAGGGCAAATTCCCCAGGAAATAACCACTTTATCCATTCTTGGAAGCTAAATATGAAGAGATGCAAAAATGACTCATATTGAAAATTAACTCTGATTAATTGTCAAAGTTAATTCATAATTTTTAATGTATTTTACTTAATCAATAATTCAGATTTATTTTTTCAAGAAAACAGAGTCGATGCAAGATTGCAAGTTGCAACCTTTATAGTAGAAAACTGCAGTTTCAATTATTGATGCATTGCAGACAAAGCCTGTTAACTAGAGACGAAACAGTTTCTAAAAAAAGTCACAGTTTATAGCACATTGCCATTCATTTTTTTGCACAATATTTTAGTAGGCACAAGTAGACAATTCATGCATTCTGAATACAATACATACCATCTCTACATGCAAGACTATATAGGCACTTGAGACTATTCAACTAAGTTCAACCAGGTACAAGTTTGCATTTCTGAATATGTTTCAACTGAGTGTTTTTATTTTCCTACCTGTTGTGTGGAATTTTTGGTCAAACTGGTTAAATTCAATGCCATATCAACTAGGCAGTAATTGAAGCCATCTATTGCCATGCATTCATCATAGTGGCCAAGCCATGCAAAGTTCCCCTGTGCAATTCCTGCCGGCACCTTCCCAAAAGCATCAAGAGCTTGAGAAAACCAAAAGACACAACACAGAAAACAAATGATTGCATGGATTCTGGAAGGTTTAAAGCCAAAATACCATGGCTAAAGGTAAGATACCAGGCACTGCAAAAGTTGGTCACAACAATTCTCATCACAAACCCAAAACCAAACACATTACATTACATTATATAGAAATTTGATGATTTGCTAACATTAGGCCCTACCAGTAGTTAAAGGTATAAAACATGATTGGTAAAGGTCACAGAACAGTACTCACACTTTGTCTGATCCAATATGAAACAATAAACCTTTGAACATTTGAGCTCAATCAGTTATCTGAGTCACAAGACAAAAGCGAAAACCCAACTCAATTTTTCTTATGAAATATAAAGAATGGTTTTCATCTTACCCCAAGATCAAAACTGTTTTCAGTCTTTGTTTGACAAATTTTTGGATAAATGCACCAATTTAGGCGGAAATATTTTAACGGTATGTTTTTACCAGCACCATTTTCATACCCTGAAACTGAAAGTTATGCATAAATAAAATCTGTGAACATTTCTGTTTGGGTATGTTACCAATCCTGTACTAACAATGCAACACAAAAAGTTTGCTCCCACAAATTTAGTCAACCAGAATCACTTATCATGCCATCCCGTGAGTGTTTTTCACTGTTTTCTTTTTTACAGGACTTTGCCGGTGATGACATGAGCTGAAAATTATATTCAAGCAGAAAATTTCACAGATTTATGATTATTTCATGAAATGAAAAATCAAATAATGAACACAGTCTGCAGCTGTTCTTTCACCTTTACCAATACTGTATTATTTGCCTTTCATTTTAAGGAATAACCAACGTACATTTTACATCAAATTTCAGGCTCCTCACTTTCCTTACCTAATGCAATGTCATTCTCCAATGTTTTGACATCGCCATGAATAAGTCTCCCGACTTCTGCTTTGCACTGAGATGAAATATTATAAGATGCCTGGTTCACATCTTCATGAGCAGGCCAGGCTCCCAGTTGGTACATCGCGTTCTTCGAGAGATCCAATCTGCTTAAGTCAGCAGATGTGAAATCTGGGTTGGACGAGGCTAGCCCTAGAAGCGCCAAGCCCAGAAATAATGCTTGTGGTGTTGTCATGGTAACCAGCTCTGTTATCCTGGTTGAAAACATAAAAATATTAAAAATGAATCCTGCAAATTTTGACAATAAGATATCAAACTGCCTCTAATGTCAGTGCCATAAGAGCTATGTCGTATTTGTGTAGGCGTACTGGAAGAACGACCCAACTACAGGATCATACCCTCAGGCTCAGGTCTGAGGAGTAGGACGTGTCTACGCTACTGTCAGTAGTACTGGTGAATTTACCTGAAAAAGAACAAAATCACTCATGTCAAATAGTGCAGCCTATGGCTAGCTAGCTATAGGCGGCCGTTGGCAAGCACATGCCTTGCTGGGCGTGTGAACGCGAGTACTAGTATTAGGCCTAGTACTATAGTAGGCCCTACTAGTACTAACGTTAGTACTAGGCCTAGTAGGCTACTGACTAGAAATAGTACGCTAGAAGTAACTAGCCTACTAGTACTACTACTATACTAGGCCACAGTACTCACTAGACTAGACCAACAAATAAGCTAGGCCTAAATCCTATTTATTTAGCCTACCTATCTATTTTCAAGCCAAGTTCTGGGCGAAACCAAACCATCCATGACATCCGTTCAGTTGCCACAGAGCTGTGATATACTGATAGAGCCTTGTTTGCGGTCACTGCCTGCTAGTCACTGTAGGCCCTACTAACTTGAACTTTGTAGTAAAAAAGCTGATGACGTGCAAATGATATACGCACCGCGCATACCACCGTGGTACTACTACTAGTCTTGGTCCGCGACTATGTTATTACCGGTACCGTACTCGAACGTATGAACCGATTACCTGTACGTACATACGTATGGTCAGTGCGGTTCGAGTATCCACACCAATACCGTCTTGAACCAATACTAATGAGATAATAGAAAATAATGTAAATCAATCATATAGGGGCCTAGCGGTTATACTAAATACCGGAAAACACCGGAAAACACAGGAAAACACTGCAAAATACCGGAAAACTACACTCAGGAAAACACATTGCCAAACACGCAATCACAATAGAATCATGGCCCTAAAATGCATTCAGCTGATACGTCGTCAGTGTTGTTTATTGTAATTTTGCGACTTAAATGAAATAGGCCAAAGTGCTTGCATTTTTATCAGTAACGTTAGAGGAGTGGGATATACCGCGCCGGGGGTAAAATTTACCTGAGAGTGAGAGGGATAAAAACAGAACAGAACAATTTTAACCGTTAGCGGGAGGAGGAAAAACATACAATGGCCTAGTACTTTGTAGTTTGTAGTACACTGGGCCAACTACCGCTATTGCTATGGCGAGATAATCTTGTCGTTTCAGGGCAATGTCTCTGGTCTTATGTCTGCGTAGTCATGGGCCATTCATGGCGTAGTTAACAACTGTACCGTACCCTATCCCACGTGCTCCCGCTTCCAAGTTAGAACAACAACATCAAAATAATTATGGGCCTCATGCATTATTCATGATGACCATAGGCCTACTCCACTTGAGCACCGACATCCATATTATCCGGAAACGTTTTTCTTTCTTTCTTTATAAATCATTTAACCGATAGAGGGCGAAAGACTAATTGGGATTATAAAAGACAAATAATATCATATTATGATGAATATGAAATAAATAAAAAATAAATGGTTTTAAATGTCATCCGTCGACTTCAAAAAGCCTGGCCATCAAGAGAGGGCGCTATTGCAATCGTGCGTGAAATTTCGCGAAAAATCGGCATTTGTGCAGTGTTTGTCGATCCTTCGACTTTACCGAACTTGAGAAGATTGTTTTTTACCCCCAAAATTCGCCGGACTGCCATCAACCATGTCTGCGAGGTTCACGGTTTCCAAGGCACCGGATGATATAGAACTGGATGGGTCCAGCACTACTCCGAAGGTACATATTGTTGGCGGTAGCGAACCGGCAGGAAATGAGTCGTCGAAGTACGGTGAGTTTGCAAATTACTTAGCTCCGTGTACACGAACACATACAGTAAATTACATTACATGATACATTCCAATGGCCGCTATGGCACGTTGTTTTTTGATGACGACCGGTATGATATGAAGATCCCTTCCCGGTCCCCTAGGGCTGTATCTGCGGCCCACGCAACACCATTGACACATTGTGCTGTTAATGGGCGTGTTATTTTTGGTACTTTCTGTACTTTTCTTTCCTCTTTAACCCTGGCTTTACTTGCCATCATCATTGATTAAATTGAATTGAATTGAAAGAAAGGCTGGTGCAAACTTAAATGCTTAATACAAATAGGCCTATTGTGCTTGCTAAATTAATAAAATTATGCGAATGAAATTTCTTACAAAACAACACAGACCTACCTACATCAGTACAGGATGATGTACACCTCCATGATGTATATCAGGACATGTTCAAATACTAGTCTAGTACCGTAGTGGTAGTCCGTAGTAGTACTAGTAGTGGAACTTGAGATAAACTGCCTAAGCCCTAACGTTAGATTATAGTTCACAACATTGTCAAATGGGGTGAATGAAATTGAACCACGGTGTACAAGCCGGTCCGATACCTATAAAGGGAATAAAACAACTTTTTATAAAGAAACTTACCTAAATATACGTTCGTGGTGTCCTCTTCAATAATATTAACAAGGTTAAATTTGTGGAAAGAGGGCAGGGCTTTGATTTTTGAGGGAAATTATGGGGTAAAAACGGTAATGAACGCACGTAACGGCCGCAGACGCGCAGACGAAAATATGGTCTAGTGTCTGCTCTCATCGTATGGACTTTCAATACGTTGGTTGTAGGTACCAGACCAAACTTGACTAGCCAGACCAGACAAAATGGCCGACGGGCTGTTTTGAAGTTTGCAACAAACAGGTAAGAAAATTATATTTTTACTCTGAAATGTTGCACAAAATTCTTCTATCGGGGGATTTAAGGACTCAGGAACATTTGCTGAAAGTAAAAGGTATCATTTTGGAACAGTAGAAACTATTAAAATTCCCTTTATAGGTATCGTACCGGCTTGTACACCGTTACCAAAAAATAAACACATTATAAAACATACGTAATGCATCCAGTCCACATGTTGTTTAAAATAACCTTGGGGAAAATTCTCACTTTGTTGATTTAAAAAAAAAAAAAATAATGAAAAATAATGTGTTTATTTCCATATTTTTTTTCTGTAGCGAATGGACCAGGTTTCGGTCAAAAGTATTCATGTTAGGTGACTTAAATACCAGAACAGTCTGGAATGTCATATATATCCAAGATCTTCTCGGAGTCAGTGTACAGATTGTGGGTTTGAGTCTAGCCATACATGTATACAAGTACAACATAGTACATAGGCACACATGTACTTGTATATTTGTTTTATTGTTGACAAATTAAGTTAACAACCCATCTTTTAGACAGACTTTCTACCAGGACTTCAAGTAAGTACACTGTGCAGTTTACGGGTTCGACTTGAATACGTATGTGATACGTCTCCACACATTTCAAAAGAACACAATGAATGTGTACAAAGTAATGCTATACACATTTGCCACAAAAAAAATAGCAGCACTGTTTCATTAATGATAGTTCAAAAAGTTTAACAGTTAAGTGATAGTTCTCCATAATTTCACACTTTCTATAACAAATATAAAATTTAAAACAAGTCAAATGAAAATGAAAAGCCTCTAGTAACTGGTGATGTGGTATTGAATCCATAGACGTGTTGTAGATTTTAATCCCACCTGTGTCAATTATTCTATGTTCATCCTAAAATGGGGTTCCGTCCAAAATGTAAGTCCATCTGTGTCTGTAGCTGTGTGTCATCCCAATAAGTTGGGTCTTGATTGGTAATGGTTTCCTCTAGTTAACACCGCAATCTTCTTTTTCTTTCACGCCACCTGACCTCGTCTGAAATTGTAGCCCCTCCCCTAAAAAAAAAAACACAAACAAAAGAGTTGGACCACACCCTTAATCCTAAACCCCCTCTCGTAGTACATTGTACGGTAAAAAGCTGAGTTGTTGTACAGTGCTGCTGAGTGTCGTTTACAGTAAACTACCGATTAATTTAATTAACAGTTGATTTTTCTGTGCTACTTTCCTTCCTGTGTTTCCGGCCACAGCTCGTTTAGTTGATGGACGGAATGATTGTTATGGCAGTGTGAACAGTAACTGGAGTAAGTCCTGGTCTAGATTGCAGACTTTCCTCGTATCGAGGGTTTACACTAGGCCAAGAACAGAGAACATGATCAATGGGCAAAGGGTTTCCTTATTAAAAAGATTTAAATTAGCTCTATTTTGATTTATAGACCAAATTAATATCTTGTCACAGTATTTTCATGTAAAATCGCTTTAACTCTAAAATGCGGCTTGTGTTACTTTTGGTGGTTTGAGTTTCTGTACGGGGTCATTGACTGTACTTAATAGTTAAAATCATTAACGGTGTACATGTATGGAAATTTGAGGTTTTTTGTTTAATAATAAAATTAATATTGCCTTGAAATATAGCTTTTTATATCAACTTGATGCATGTTGTGTTTTTTTTAATATTACTAGCAACTGCTATCACTTTATGCTTAAAAACGGAAATAATTTTTAGTTTTTGAATTTGTTTTTCCAATTACATCAGGGACCCTTTGCCCATTTCCTCTCTGATAACCAAATGGATGGTCACCAGTAATAGTGTGGCTTTCGTGATCATAATTCGTTGTCGCTCGTTGCTCTTGTAGATTTAGCAAGAGGGAGGACCCAGTCGTCTCCCAATGTGGGTCCTCCCATATGTACAGTCTATGATAACATGGCATGATGTGGCATTCTTTTTCTCTGTATGCTGGAAATTCTGAAGATAAAAATACAAAAAACATAATGAAGATGTGTACTATACTTTTTATTGTGGTGGATATTTGCTCAGTACACAGTCTATCCATTTACACGATGTGTGACCAGTGTCCTCATCCAAGAGTTCAAATACATACATTAGTCATGTATGTTCTGGTTTGCAGTTTGATCAACCCCAACCCTTCTCCATACCACAATTTACCACACATGGTTTTTCCTGCATACCACAATATACTGGATTGTGGTTTTGTGTGGTAATGCATGGTATGTGATCCAGTCTTCCTGTGGAGACTGGTAAGTGGTCATGTGTGGTAAACAGCTCTTGTCTTGTGTGGTAGATACAGAGGGTTAGGGTACTGCCTTTTGAATTGATTCTGTGTACAGAGCAGACTTGTCTACTACACCTTGCTTTCGTTGTACCTATGTCATGTACTAACTTTTGGTTACTGTTCACAATGGCTTGAAGAAGGACTAATAACCGAGGACTCTCCCTGCGTAGTGTACAAATTCACCAGGGAGAAAAAACAACCTCCACTACAAACAGCAAAGCATGAAGCAGCTTGATGTGAACATGCATGTACTGTGTAGTTCTGTGCTGGTACTGTGTTGTGTTTTGCATGATTCTATGTTCCTTTTTTTTGGTGTACCTAACCTTACACGTGCATACATTTGTAATTGTGTCTGTATCAAGGTTTCCGCAGTCAAGGAAATCCTGACAAAAGTCAAGGAAGTTTCCTGTTGATTTTTCCAAATTTAACACCGGATAGAATCATCAAGTCAAAAAATGATAGTCCAGGGCTCGAAATAGTACTAGCCCGGCGTACAATGTCTAGCAAAAACAATTTACATTTACTGGGTAGACATTAGGCCTATCATCTCAATAAAGAATATAAAATGTGGAAGAATTCATGCCCGTGTGTGCATACATATGTCCTGATTGTGAACATACATTCTTCATAAAACTTCACATTTCATTTTGCACACACATAAAATACACGATTCCAAGCAGTGTAATTAAACCTCATATTAAATTGCTCACAAATTCAGCAGTTATTCAGAATCTTGCCAATTGAAAACTGTACAGTACTCCAGCCTCAAAAATATATGCCAGTCTAAAATTTGCATTCCAGATATTCTGCTGAAATGACTGCCAAATTGGTGAAATTGAAACACGGTGTAGTGGGAGAGTCCTGGCTGTGGTATCTTGGTAGAATAATAACTAACAAGAACGAGAGTAGTATAACTTGTAATGTCCTTTTCTTTCTTTCCTTTGTTTGTTTGTTGTATTAATAATAGTGTATTGTGATTCTTGTCCATTATATTAAAGTGTATACCGTACACGTACAACATACAGATTGCAAGCATGACATTTACATGCAACAAGCCTGGAAATAAACGGAGGCCATGGAGGCCATGGCCTTCGTTGCCCTGGTTCTTGGCCTTGGTGCCCCTTCAAATGTTTCCATAGACATTATGATTTTCCAATGGAAGTGCCCCTTGCAATGGAAAAGTGGCCTTGCCCTCAGCAAACCTGATTTCCAGACCTGAGCATAAGGCTGGCCCTATCATGTGTAAATGTACACACTTACATTGTAAACCCTTTTCCCAAAAATCTTTAAAAAAGAAGTTAAGGTGATTTGCCGGCATTGCTACAATAATGTACACTTACAGTAATAATGTTGAGCTAGCCCACATGCTACATAATGACTTAAAAAGATTATCTTACTCTTCCAAAATCTCTGTCAGAAAGTTTGCAGTTTTACAAACAAATATAGAATTTTTACATTTTAGGGCTATTTTTTAATTTCTAAAAGGCCAAATTAACTTAATTAATAAGCATTTCCTACAAGTTTGAGACCCCTAAGTAATAGACTCTGGGATGTAAAATCAGTCCTTTTCTTCTCACTTACAGTGTGCATGTAAAGTGTACGTAAACGATACATGTACAAGGTATGTATTTTTGTGATCAAACAAACTTAATTCAAGTCCATAAACACACATGGGCTGGGAATGCTATGTGCATGCATTAGGCCTCTAATAATACTGCACAAACGAAAAAGGGATGGTTTATTACCAAAACCCTTTTTAAACTGTTAAACTGTTAAAAATAGAGCCCAACCTTGATTTCATTGACATGGTACAATTAGTAGTTTCATAAGTTCAGTTTTGATTTAATTGAACTTTTCTTAATTACTCCTTTGTTTACTGTATGATTGTTCACTTGGCTGAACAAGATAATAACAATGGAGCCAGAGTTTTCAACAAATGTCATTAAATTAAATACAGTGGTTCCTTTTACGTGAGTTGCTTGCTTATGAAGTGTGTGTATACAGTGATCCCACACTAGTTTGTAGAACAGAGTGCAATGTGTTTTATAAATTCCTAAAAGATAATAATGATAACACGTACATTGTAATAATACACTGTAATAATAATTTAGGCAATTCACTTTATCACATTCCAAATAGCCTTCTAAACAAGAGCACTTTTGATCAAAGTTCATGAGCTGATATCAGGTTTTATGTACAACTGTTCACAGGCCAACTTTGTCTGTCTGTTGTTAGTCAGGCCATGTCCTGAATCTCTGGCCGAGGCCCCAAATTACACACACACATGCACCTATGGCAGCTACTACTGCAGCCATTTCCATAGACTTGTGTGTTATTCGCAGGCACAGCTAGAGATTTGTGATCTGTCCTTATAGTGTTAGGCTGGTAGACATGTCTCCATGGTTTGTAGAAACTAGCAACCACCTGCCCCAGATGATAGGAGATACCCCCCATTATGTGACTGACTCTAAACCAGCCTTCTGTAGCTCAGTCATGATAACAGTCATGTACATTCATCTCGCATGTCAGTGTTTTCAGTTGTATGCATTTATTTTCAAGCATTTGTGGAGTTTTGTACAACCTTGCTTGCAGGTTTCAGTTTTCATTCCTTGGTGTTTTTTTGTCGTTGTAAAGGGTGGTAATATTCCTGTACTAATCCCGTTTATTTCACCACTTTGTTCCAAATGCAGACTCAGTCCATGAGCGTGTTAAGCAAGTTGTTCACCTCCCATCCATCCACATGCCAATCCGTTACAAACCAATGTTTGTGCTAAGACGTGAGATCATGAATGCGACATTTTCCATATAATGTAGCAGTATTAGGCATCGTGCAGCATTTTAAAGAAATATTTCAATTCCTTGAGTCAATATTGTTGTTGCATGATTCCAAAGCGTTTTGCATCTCTGTATAGCTTCGATATGTGTAATCTACATATTTATATGCACTTTGCATGTTCCTCTGAACGTGTCAGCAATTTACTGAATGTACATTTTAGTGATTTGCAGTATATTGAAAACGCAGTCTGAAACTGATGCCAGGGATCAGAATAGACAATGAGTGACAATTCAAGTGGAAAAAAAAAGGAGGACTTCATGTCCGCCATATATGAATGTTGTGAAAATAAATAAAGCCCACAAATACATCCATGGGTATGTTTGTGTTTGTCATACAAATGAAAACAAGAAAGCACCCTGTTTTGGTAACTCCCAAGTTCATAACTTACCAAATGCACACATGAAAGAATTTGATTTCAAAATTCAATTTCTGAACTGCATTATTGAAAGTCTACGGGTGATCAGAATTTCTGAAAGCCTTTTAGACGATGTTCATTTACGTGTAAGGATTAGAAGACACAGCTTTAACTTCAATCAATTGGCTGCCAGTACACATGTATGTTTTTACAGGTGCTTTCCTATCCCTGTGGCAGCCATTCTATAAACTAAAGCAGAATAATAAGGCATATTGCTGTAATGCATGTACATGTATGGCTTACAATATGACCACCAAGTTACACATGTTGTAGTTTAGTTACTGATAATGTATTTTCAATATGAATACAACCGTCATTACAACTATTGACCAGAACAATATTCAATATATGAAAATGATACACCAGTCCTTTGCTAAAATATTGCACTGAACCTTGTTGTGTTTCTGCTCATACTGTGCATGTAGTTTATTTAACCTCCAAGGCTGAAAAACCCTCAATTATGTACAGTGCACAAAAAATCATATTGACAGTGACAGGAGGAAAAAACACATTGAAGTGGCCCTTACGCATGAACGTTGTTACATGTACACGATGTATAAGACTCGCCTCTTCCCTTCATGACCCAGATTTCAAGCCAGAAGGCTGAATGAGTCAGTCGGTATAAGATACAGTTTTCAGTTTGTCACCACAAGCAGTTTCGTCTAATTTTAGACATTTACCTTGTGTTTTAAAGTACATGTAGACTTCACCCCAGCATGTGGCAAAGAGCACATGCGAAACTAACTGCACTAATGTGCATGATACTGGAAAGGGTTGTGTCAGTGAAATGACTGTGAGCAAATATGCGGGGGAGGCGCAATTTGCATTCCCAGTCAAGGTTTAAGAGACTGTTTGCCGGGAATATCTAAATCCCTCAAGTCCCCAATTGATCCATTCATTCATTTGCCATGGGCATTACCCTCATTCTAATCCTCTAGTATATACATCCTCTGTGTGCAGATATCCTCTCTGTCTGCTGTGCAGACTGTGTGCGTGCTGAAATATGCAGCAGAAAGTCTGTGAATATTTGACTTGCAAAACGTGAATTGATGACCAGTTTCCATATTCATTAGAATGCAGCATCAGTTGGATTGTTATTCTCATTACAAGAAATGAAAGATTGCATACAGTGGCCCAGCGACTGTATCTGATTGACAACATCAACATCAATTTCACAAGATTTCCTGAAGATGTTCCGAATAAAGAACGAAAAAAATAAAAAATGGCTTCCCTTTATATAGTCTTGTTGGAGTATGTAAAATATTGTCATTTTACATATAATTCATACAATATTTGAGGCAAAAATGATGAATTAATCAAACAGAAAGGCAGATTAGTTACATACCCTTTTTGACCGTAGGCTAAGGGATTTAGTAGGTACTGAAATGACTCGTATTCTTTAGCTCTGTTAAAATGTAGGTCATTGCTGCTGGTGTTTGACTGTGTTTTGTTTGAATAAGCATGTCAATTTGTTATGCACCTTGTGCTTGTTGTGATCAGACCTTACAAATGTCACATGTACTCATTAACTGTCAATGTACATGTAAGTAAGTAATGCACTTGTGTACTAGTTTCATATATGTTCATTCACATTTATGTGTATTATGTTTATGACTGATCTCTGCTCTATAATCTTGTGATATACAGTACATGTATGATCTTTACATACCACACCACGATCCTCAAATGTCTACTCAAATATTCAGAATGATTACTGCCTCGTAGTGAACGATCCGATTTCAGATACACGAACATGCAAAGAATGTTTAACATTTCATATGGATATGTACATATGTATGTCCATATTCGTTTACAAAGATGTGCATACAGTTTGTACAAATGGTTCAGCAAGTGATACCATATGTTGTATCACATCCATTTTCCATTTGTTAAAATCTGCTTCCTCTTTTTTTTTCAAATTTGCACCTTTTTCACAGTGTTCCTTTAAATGTTTCTGGAGACATTTCAGGTTTTCTCTATGTGACCTTTGTCAAGGGAAATCTGCCTAAGTGTCCCCATAAGAGCAGAGTTCCTGCCAACCTACCATGGTTCATGTCAACTCTGATGTGGACTCATTGAATGTGGACTTAAACAATATATTAGGCCTATGTTTCCTGAGTTCAAGGAAACTTGTAGACTTGCAAATAATTCCTGGAATTTTAGAAACCATAATATTGTCATGATAATTAACTGATTGAACATCAAAACCCCTGCTTACATAAAAAAATGTACCAAGAAGGTTAGACTGCTGTTGAAATAATTAGTATCCATTATGTCACTGTACATGTAATTGCCTAGTTGACATTCACCCCAGATTTCTCAAACAAAAACAATATCTGAACTGGACTTCATAACAGTGTATAGTTCATGTCTCAATTTTCTTAAGCACCAGTCATTTGTTCCTAAATTGTTTACAAAAACAAAGTTTTATCAAAAACAGTCTGTTTTATTGTAAATTCTATGGGTTGATTTGTGTCGTTGGACACACTTTGAACTGTTGTCCAGTGGGCTTCTATCGCATTTGTACAGATAAAAGTTGGACCGAAGTTCATCCAGTTCCTTTTAATGATTCTGTGTGCTGCATAATTAAAGTGTGAACAAATTCATTAGGCCTATTAAAACCAAATTGAGTTTGTTGAAATCGACCCCAGGAGATGTACACTTTGCCTGAATCTGTTTACTAATACTTGTACATGTATGGCACCTTTTCAATTTCTTTTTATAGGGGGAGTGGGATTGGGGAGTGGTTGTTATTATGCTATCTTTTTCAGGTTCTTCAATTTCTCTCAATTTCATTCTTCTTTCTAGTTCTACAGTAGATGCACCTACTCACCTACTCTGTACAGTCTTATCTTCTCACACTAATCCGTGTATCTTGTGTTTTCTTTTAGTCAAAGTGAATGCGAATGCTTTCTTTTTTTTCGTTTTGTCTCATGATACGGTAGTAGGCAGGTTGTCTAATTCATTCGCACTAATTTAATTACTAAGAAACAGACTGCTGATCCCCAGGACAGTGTCTGTGTTATCTTTGTCAGCAGTGTATGCACATTTGGCTGTTAGCAATCAGCTTAATAGCATTAGCAAGCCCTCCTAGAAATTGTGTAGTGTCAGAGCAAAACTGTAGTTTGCCTGTTAACGCATTTGGATGCTGTAAGGATTTTGTTCAATGAACTTTGACTTTGCCATTGACCAATATTACACTGATTGAAACAAAGCTCACGTTTAAACACAACTAAAAACGGTAGCTTTTATTTTATTTTTATGATAATCACATGCATAAATGTATGTAGATTACTAATATTGTCTGCTCATTTGTACACATGTCTTGAATAGCAACAGTGAACGATATTATATCAGGTGGTTCCATGGCCATACTGTACATTAGAAGGCGAAATGTCTGTCATATTGCCATGGAAACATTCCGATGGTAAAAAAAAAAAAGGTTGATATAAAATACCGGTATAAACAAGAAATGAAAAATCAAGGAAAATGAAGTCATAATATAGACTTATTGGAGACAACATACAATATCTTCCTTTGATATTTTGATGTTTTGTATTCATATTATATTTTTCTTTCAGTCAGTATTTTTGAGACAGATTGGGTTGGAGGATGTTTCTTTTGTAGTTCAGTGTAAATATTATTATTTAATTTGATTGTCTCAGGTGATGGAAGTAGAACAGAGCTGTCACCGTTCATGGACCAGGAGAAGGGCATGCAGAACTTGGCATTGTATGAGGTACTGTATACTGGTAATCTAGACATTGTGTGGTCAGTAGGCATGGTATTACGTGTGTAAACTGACTTCATTCATACAGTGTATTTTGATTTGTCAGATGAGAATTTGGCTAACTTTCAACAAATTTCAAAGTTTGAAGAATCAAGTCTGTTTTGGGTCTTTCCAACAGCATGCAAAATTACTCATACATGTAGTAATTGATGCGGTACTAATATCTACATTTGTTTATTTTGGTATCTTCATTCCAATTTGAAGATAAATTAGAATTGATTTATTCACGACTAAATTGTTGTACTGTATTTATACTTAACTAAACCTCTTTATTCATG
This sequence comes from Astropecten irregularis, assembly GCA_963971285.1. NCBI lineage: Eukaryota > Metazoa > Echinodermata > Asteroidea > Paxillosida > Astropectinidae > Astropecten > Astropecten irregularis. Next base: position 15,928,846 of record OZ020246.1, read on the forward strand.
TTAGGAGTATTTGCGTTTATAACATAGTTGTCATCCTGTACCCACCTGGGCCCCCAGGTGCTCAATCAATGAAGCTAAGCAACACTTTCACGTTAAGCTGAGAATTAGCAGAGATAAGCAGGCACTGGCAACATTTCTGGCTTCAGAAAATGTTCTCTTTGTCACATGTGTGCTTGGATGAAAACCTGCTTATCAGGTAAAATCATGCTTAGAAGTTTGCCATTCTTCTTACATACACATGTATGAACTCTGTCAACGTGGCCAGTGGAGGAATGACCCTGACATTGCATTGTAGTCAATATCAGTCGTGTGCATGCAAAGGTTGCGTAAGTAAGGATTTCTTGCTTGTTCGGTTAGCATAGGAATTTGACGCTAACCCCTTGTAAGGTCATAAGCGCTGAATTCTGTGGTAAGCAGTTTTGGCCCTGATGAAGGGGTAACATACATGTAGTGCCATTTCTCCTCGGATTCATGCTGTATTCTGTCATGTTGATCTCAATGCTTATCTCCTGGCATCTTTCATACAGGAAGAGATTGATAACAGACCCAAGATTGCCTCCCTCCTCAACACCCTGGCCAACTACAAGTCACTGCCTGAACACACCGAGGAACCGGGCGATAGGAAGTCTGACAGACCCACGACGGTAAGAAACGTCAACTTGAACACTTGAATAAATTTGAAGAATCATTTTGAGTTTCTCGGTAATAATGGTCTGTCACATTTGGAATTTGGGAAAAAAGAGAAGGTTTTGTCAGTCTAAATCATTCAGAGTTGTGACCAAAATCTCGCTGTGCATCCAAAACATTAAATAGGGTATTTCAAATATTCAGTGTGGTGGCCAGATCAACAAAGATACACAACAAAGATCATTAGATAAACAAAGTGTGTAAAATATTCAAATGCACATTGAAATCGGCCAACATGATGTCATTACATTCAATAGTGTGTCCAAAACATTTTGTGTGGTGGCCAGAATGTCAAACGGGGTGTCCAAATTATGTAATAACTCAAATAAGGTGTGTGGATCGGTTTGCGGAAACACCATGTAAGAATTGTTTGTACTTTCACACTTCTATTAAGGTTTTAAACTTTTCAACTAGTATGCTCTAGTTCTCATCAGCTGATGAGGACTAGAGCATACTAGTCGTAACGTTGAGACCTTAATTGCGAGAAGTGCGAACGAAATAGAAGTGCGAAAGTACAAACGATTCTTTCATGGTGTTTCCGCAAACCGATCCACATACCAATTGTCACCATGCAAAGCCTCAAATCTTTCTTCAAATAAGGTGTCTAGAATATTCAAAGGGGCATTCAAAGCAACAAGCAAGCAGGGTGTCCAAAACAAACGGAGTGTCCAAAAGAGCAAAAAGAAATAGTCCGATAGGCACCCAGACAGCACCCTCCTGATAAGAATCCTCCTTTAGCAGTCCAATGTGATGAGGCCCTGATATGCTGCAGTGATGATACCATGGTGATTAGCGAGACCATGGTTTGACACCAATGCCTCTGTATAATGTTGTTGTTTTTTTCTCCTACGCTTTGACAGAAAGGAGCTCAGATGGGCACCCTGATGGGAGTGTACCTACCCTGTCTGCAGAATATCCTGGGCGTCATCCTCTTCATCCGTCTGTCCTGGATCGTCGGAACGGCCGGAGCGCTGGAAAGTTTCTTCATCGTCCTCATATCATGTCTCACGGTGAGTTAGTTGGCGGTTCATGTTTGCTGAGGTTTCCATGGTGATGTTGCTATGGTAACACAGCCAAATTGGACTGGCGCTAAACTCATTGAGTGTATCGATGTCTGCCTGTTGCAAAATTAGACATTTGAAACATCAGGAGAACTCAAAGAGGATGCAGATGTTTTAATCAATAAATAGCTGTATACGGTGTGGCAGTTTCATGGCTTTTGACGGGTAAACTTACATTTAGATAGTTGATAATTTTGAGACACCGCCAACATTGGTATGAATGATTTTAGTGGGTAGAGCACTCTTTTAGTATTCCGGAGGTTGCAGGTTTGAATCCAGCTTCAGTCAGTTTTCTTCATTCACCCTCGAATGACTAGGCATTAATTCAAACTTAAATACTCATAGATTTGGTTGCAGACAATTTGATTGCAGTCTCTGGTGGAATGTGAATATCTTTTAACCTTGGCCCACCTCCATACCACAGTTTACCATACATAGTTTTTCCTTTGGGTAAGTTGTGGTATCCTGAACACCACAGTACACTACAGTGTGGTAATACGTGGTTTATGATCCAGATCCCCTGTGGAGACTTCGGTAATGTGTGGTAAGCAGGACTTGTCTAAATGTGGATCGGTTTGGGGAAAAACCATGTAAGAATTGTTCGTACTTTCGCACTTCTATTTCGTTTGCACTTCTTGTAAGGCCTCAACGTTTTGACTAGCCTGCTCTAGTCCTCATCAGGAGACCGCAGTTGTCACCATGCAAAGCCTCCAATCTTTCTGGAGGACTTGTCTTGCATGATAAGTGTAGAAGGTTAGTGATAATATGTGCACTTTCTACCATTTACAGACCCTGTTGACTGCCATCTCAATGAGTGCCATTGCAACCAATGGTGTTGTGCCGGCGGGCGGGGCATATTTCATGATCTCCAGGGCCCTAGGACCGGAGTGGGGTGGGGCCGTGGGCATCCTCTTCTACCTTGGCACCACGTTTGCCTCATCTATGTACATCCTTGGAGCCATTGAAATCCTTGTGGTAAGAAGAAGACCAACGGTGATTCAAACTATTCCATTCTGTTATATTTGAAGAGGGTCATTTGTTAAAGGGCTTATACAACATTGGTAACAAACCAAAACAAAAATGTTCACAGATTTACATATAATTGCGTATAAAGACGGTAATGTTTGAAACATAATGCAAAACTATTTCTGCCTGAAATGCTGTATTTAAACGGAAACAGTAAAACCAAACACCAAAACATTTTTGATCTTGGAAAGATAAAAAATGAGATAACTATTCCCACACAATTTGGCTTAACAATTACAACGGTTTTTATACCCTGTGAGTTATAGGTAAATCTGTGAACATTTCTGTTTTGGTTTCCTACCAAAGTATGATACTACCTTTAACATTAAAATGCTTTAGTATTGTGTACACTTTCACCTTTAACTTCTGACCCCTGACCTTTTTTTAATCATTCACCTTTGGATTGTCAGATCTACATTGCACCTCCCATTTCCCTCTTCGGTGACATCACAGAGCTGGGCGCCAGTCAGAGCTCAGCCATGCTGAACAATATGAGGGTGTATGGGACCGCCATCCTGGTCGTCCTTTCCTTTCTGGTCTTTGTAGGGGTCAAGTACGTCAACAAGTGCGCCCTGCTTTTCCTGATGTGTGTCATAGTGACTATACTCAGCATGTACGTGGGTTACTTCACGCCCCATGAGCTCATGTGAGTATAGAAACCTATTCCTCTCTCTCTCACTCTTTCTGTTTCAAACACTCCCCCTTGTTAGGTCATTCCACCAAGTTAAGGGAGCGATTTGTCACGATGCTCCATCAGTGAACTTGTGGGGAGGATCAGACAATGCAACACCTTTTGGTCTGTTGACTCCTACCAGAGCCGTGCACTGCCAAAGATCTTGAGTCTTTCAACACCAAAGCCAGATCTTGTACCCTTCACTGGACAGGCCTCTGTGTAGTGACTCGAGAAGGAGAAGAAGAAGATCAGTTAACTCACAGCATCTATTTTTCTTTAAGTAGGATTTGACGCTTTGCATGGTGGAAGTAACATAAGAAAGGAAGGTTTGTGGAGACACCATGATTGTGTTTCTTTTCTAGAAGTGTGGTTCTGAAAAGAATCGGTGGGAAGTGATGGAATCCATTACCATTACCAAAAATTCTTCGCTTAATACTGTAGTAGACTTTTTTTGGTTACGGTTAGCGTATTTCACGGGAGAGTTTTCTTTTTGATAACGATAAGCAAGGAATTTCTGCAGAATGTATACGATAGGGCGTTAGCATAAAATAATCACAGTTACCCTAAAAATTCTTCGCTATTAAAACAAAAAGTCTTGCTTACGGTTTCCATGAAATAGATTATACGCATAGCAGTGCCCGTTAGCACAAAAATAGGCCGTAGCGGATTCCATGAAAATGGGCCCTGGTCACTCTTTCCGCCTTTGTTCTGATCCTCTCATCCATTTATGTGTATCTATGTTCTTGTCCTCTTGTCCATTAGCCTTTGGGAAAGATCCTACTAGGATCAAAACGTCACGCCCTCCATACTCCAAGAATCTTTAAAGTTTGAACTCTTTTTTAATTTGTGGCACTTTCACAGATACTGTAACATGAACGACAACATAGCCCTGAGCTACGAGACAAGCGTGGATAGCGAATGCAGTTTCTTTTACAACGGCACGCTGACGGAACTGGGCGAGATGTTCTGCCAGAATGACACAGAGACGTGCAAGGAGTTCTTTGAGAACAACCACGTCCAATGGCAGAACAGTATCCCCGGGCTGGGAACTGGACAGATATCACGTACGCCTCTCTCAAACCAAATAAGAATTTTTGTTTCCCTTTTCAAAACATGGACCCTTTCACTGATAACTGAGGCCAATTTCATGGAGCTGCTAAGCACAAAAAAAATTGCTTAGCACAAAAATGTCTTGCCCAATAAAACAAACCTTCATTCCATAACCCTGAAATAGTATGATAAAAAGTAAAACCTTCCAGGCTCACAGACACTGCCTCTGATAAACAGATATAAAAAGCAGTAGGCTGCGGAACAATGGCAGAACTTCCAAGTCGCTTTTGTTGGCGAGGTATTGAGCCTCAAAAAGCCCCAGAAATGCATCCTTAAAAAAATGCCAAAAACGTTGCAAAAACAGCAGATATTACAATGCATGATGAAAAGTACAATTGCACATACCCGGTTTATCCATCATACTGCCATTAAAAGTTCCCATTTTGTTGATTTATATGACGTCCATCTCAACGGTAGATTTTCTACTTTGCTTTATCTAGGCAATGCCTTCAATTTGTACCGCGAGGCTGGAGACGTGTTACCGAGGGAGAAGGGTACCAACAATCAGGTGGTCGCTGACATCACAACCAACTTCTACATCCTGTTGGCCATCTTCTTTCCCTCGGTTACCGGTGAGAATATATATACCTGTTTGACTTCAAACATAATTTACATGTATTCATTGATGAACTGCTATTTAAAGGGTGCACCAGCAGAAAACTCTTTTGATAAAGATAACCCTTGGAATCTAATTGGTTTGGGGTGATATTAGTAGTCTGAGTGTTTAGAGCACATCTTAAGCTGCATTTTCCACCCTACTTGATGCCAAGGACTCAACCCTGTTCAATATACACACCATTGTTTGTCAAAAGGTATAAAACCGAAAGTTGCTTGTATTGTAAAGTCTTTCATTACTGGGCAATGAACCCGTTATCTTTGCAGCTGTTGTAAGCCCACACTCTAATCTAGAATGTCCTATATTGCAGGTATCATGGCTGGGAGCAATAGGTCTGGTGACCTGAAGGATGCCCAATACTCTATACCAAGAGGGACCATAGGCGCCATTCTAACCACCAGCTTCATCTGTATCCTTATAATTATGCCAGTTTATTTCATTATCATTTTGTATTTTGTATATTAACAACTGACTTTTGACCATTTGTTGTGCATAATCTTTGTATGTGGTTCATTTTCATCAGATCTCAAATTTTAGCTAGAGATAGGAGGGCCTGACGCATTTCGATCCTAGCATGATCTTTTTCGAAGGCAAAATGACACGAAGACAACATGCAAGTCAAAATACTAAATAGTTTCTATAAACGAGTCTATGGTAATAGGTTTTTATCTCCAGATGTCATTTTTTATTAAACGAAAACATGCTGCAAAGAAAAAACTACCAGAATTTTCTCAGGTTTTTAAGAGAATGAGGAAGGATAGCGAATCAGTGGTTAATTTAAAGAAGCGCAGCGATTGCTAGTAACTCGAGTTACGAAGGATGAACCATTGTATCCTACGTAGCGCTGCAATGCATCATAAGTCCTCCAATTGATAGGAAGTTATGATGAGTTTGGTGAAATCATCCCCAGGTGTCATAATTCCATGTACCATTGGAAAGCTCCTTTTCAGTTTTGTAGAGTGCAAAGCTTCGGTTTTGCTTTAACTGTATGGGACTTTATGGTTTTTTTTATGATTTCGTTTGATTTTTTGTTTGTTTGTTTTGCATCATTCTCCTTGACTTGTGACCTATCAAGATTTGACCTCTGTTCTTTTCTTTGCGGGAACCGTCCGAGGGGACGTGCTTAGAGACAAGTAAGTTGCCTCCTGCCTCTTGCTCATGTCCATGCCAAATGGAATTCTAAAAATGAATTACAAATATCGCATTGAAAGTTTGCTACTTACTCCTAAAGAACAACCAAACTATATCCTTGTTTCAACTTCTCTTTTTTATTGCTATTTCTGAACCTTTATTCGACCAGACTTTACAAAATGTTGAACTCAGGGATAGGAAATAAACATGTCTTGAAATAGTTGATGTTCTAAAAGCAAAATGGAATTTTTTTCCCTTGCCTGCATCCATTTGTCCTCATGCTGTTTTAGGATAATTTTTTTTAATCTGGTGGGGAAAATGGAATTGCTCAGCATAGAAAAGTAATACGGGTTACCAACCAACACTCTATGGATTGGCAGATTGCGACTGGTTCCCTGCTGATTTGTTTGAACATGCTAAGCTATGGGCATATGACAGGCTTTTTATGATGGTAAGTCATTAAAATGTCCAGGGGTTGATTTGATGAAGCCCTTCGAGCGATTGTAACTCGAGTTATGGGGGATAACCTATTGTATCATTCTTAGGGCTGCAATGCATCATAAGTCCTACGATTGATAGTATTTACGATGAGTTTGGTAAAATCGACTCCAGGGGTCGATTTCACGAAGCCCTGCGATCGATCGTAACTCCAGTTACGAAGGATAACCCATCACAGCTAGGGGCCTATCCCACGTAGGGCTTCAATGCATTAAAAGTCCTACGATTGATAGTAAGTTGCGAAGAGTTTGGTGAAATCGACCCTAGAACTGATAGTGGTATGTTCTTGTTTTGATTGTTTCTGTTATTCCGACCCCCTGCTTCCCCTCTTCTAGATTCGGTGAGAGCGTCGGCGGTGATCTTATAGCCGCTGCTATCTGTTTCCCGTCCAAGTGGGTGGTGCTCATCGGCGCCTTCCTGTCCACGGTAGGGGCAGGGCTACAGAGCCTGACTGGTGCCCCGCGACTCCTCCAGGCCATAGCCAAGGACAACATCATCCCGTTCCTGGCCGTGTTTGGCCGTGGCTCCAAGACCGGGGAGCCTACCTGGGCCCTGCTGCTCACGGCTGGCATCTCGGAGATCGGAATCATCATCGCTAGTTTGGACAGTGTCGCACCCATCATCACCATGTGAGTACTCCCCCACTGTCTATGATGTTTAAGCTAAGGGAGAGAAACTTTAATACTTCTTGGGCCCAGCCACTGAACAGCCAGGCCAGTCCATACCTTGGCCCAATTTCATTGATCTGTTACCGTATGTAAAGATTCTCCGCTGAATTTTGATTATTTTATTGGCAGGTTTTTCTTGATGTGCTACATGTTTGTGAATCTAGCGTGCGCCCTGCAGACCCTGCTGAAAACTCCCAACTGGAGGCCTCGCTTCAGGTAAACCCTGGACCCGTTTTTGTCTCGGGACAAATTGGACTAAAAAAGTGCTCAGACAAAATGTAATAACACAATCAATATTAATCTGCCATTGAAGCTTTTGTGTTGATATTTCAAGAGATGTTATTCATTTGTCTGAGCATATTTGATTTTGTTCGGACGAACACAATAATTGTTTTGAAAAATGTCCGATGTCCGACCGTAGCTTCACACTTTGTTACTGCCTCCTGTTCTTGTTGTTTCACCTGGCACAGAGATCCTCTACAATCTCAAACCAATTGCTCATGTTGCATGCATCTTAAATGATCCTTTGGGATGTAGCGGTATGTGAGTGGTTTCATGACTTCTGACTGCCAAACGAACAAAGATATTTGCCTATTAGGGTCACCGCCAATATAGGGCTGGATATCTCAGTTGGTACATGTAAGAGCGCTGGTGTGGTGGTCTGGAAGTTTGTAAGTTTGAATCTCGCATCAATCAATTTTCTTTGTTCACCTTTCAATGACATTTGCTCCTGTTTTGAAGTTGCTTGTGCTTCTTTTCAAGAGTAGTCCTCTTTGGTTTTTTCCTATTTCTACAATCCTTCTCGTGTTCAACAAGAAGAATCAACAATTTGGAAAAAATTCAAAGAAATTATTGGATATTTGAAGCCTGTTTTCACATTTTCTCTGTTCTGTGTTATCTCTATTAAGGTGGTATCATTGGAGCCTGTCGTTCTTGGGAATGATCTTGTGTCTGGCTCTCATGTTCATCTCCAGCTGGTACTACGCTCTGGCTGCCATAGCATTAGCGTTCTTTATCTACAAGTACATTGAGTACCAGGGGTAAGGAACAACACTGCATATCTAGCATTATTATTTATAGCCAGCTGGTATTCTGCATTGACTTCCATAGCATTTCCATATATTTATGTATAGGTACATCGAGTACCAGGGGTATGTAACAGAGCTGCTTGTCTAGTATTGACTCCCAGCTATAGCTGGTACTATACATTGGCCACTGCAGTATTAGCATATTACAGTTACATGTTTTTCTATGTTCTACCTAGGTAATTAAGCTTGTGTGAATGGGTATATTGTAAATGATCTGGCAACATAGGACATGTCTAACTGTGTGGATGAAAAGACAAGAATAAATCCTTCAATTTTTGTGTATTCGTGATCAATGGTTTAGAGTATACAGATGTTTGAAGTTCCTCTGTGCATTTAGTAAATAGAAAATCTAATATCCAAAGTCCCATTGAAAATAAAGATGCTGAGAGTTAGGAGAGCCTGACGCTTTCATCCAAGGAGGATCTTTCTCAAAGGCTAAGATTTTCATGAGTTTGTATATATATTTGGATTTTGTGGAATTGCAGAGCCGAGAAGGAGTGGGGAGATGGTCTGAGTGGTTTGTCTCTCACGGCAGCTCGCTACAGCTTGATGAGGTTGGAGGATCGTCCGCCGCACACCAAGAATTGGAGGTATGTCTTGAAGGCCCCTCTGGCCCTTTTGAAGGCCATCTTGCCCAGGGAAGGCCCTCTTGAAGGCTCTCTGGCCCTCTTGAAGGTCCCCTGGCCCTCTTGAAGGCCCTCTGGCCCAGGGAAGGCCCTCTTGAAGACCCTCTGGCCCCCTCGAAGGTTCTCTGGCCCTCTCGAAGCCCCTAAGACCTTCTTTAAGGCCCTAAGACCCTGGGAAGGCCCCTAGCCCTCTTGAAGGCTCTCTGGCCCTTTTGAAGGTCCCCTGGCTCTCTTGAAGGTCATCAATTTTGGTTGTTAATCAGTTTAATTTTGACAATCTTCTGTAGCTCCTATAACTGCAAACTTACTGAAGGATGCCTAGGCTTGTTGTAAGTCATCACGATATTATAATTTAGATATTAAATGGTATCATTGCTGATATTTTTTTTTTGTAGACCACAGATCTTGGTTCTTTGCAAGCTGAATGAAGAGCTGGTTCCCAAATACAGACGCCTTCTCACCTTCGCCAGTCAGCTCAAAGCTGGTGAGTGCAGTCATGACCTCTTTTCTTTGTGACGCTGTCATCTCAAGTTTTATCCATTGATGTATTTGGGGCGTTTTTCATTTTCTTTTCCACCAGGTCGCGGTTTGACCCTAGTTTCATCAGTCCTGGAGGGTGATTTTTTGTCAAGATATAGTGAAAGCCAAGCAGCTGAACAGGTATTGTCATCCGTTGTGAAATAGAAGAAATCATCCCAGAGTATTCTGACATAATCATGCCGCATTTTATAAATGTCAAATGTTAAATTGTAGTCGAGGCTGTACGGGCTAACATGTTATATGTGAGATGGAAGGAAGCTCAGAGCAAAGCTGGGAGGTTTACGAAACGGAGGCTCAGGCTCAGGCTCTGTCATCCATATACTGACAATTTAGGATGTGGTTTTTCATTGACGCTTGAGCTCTTTTTTTCTTTTTCAAACCAGAGAATCTACTTCCGAACCACAGCCAAAAACCTCCATTTTGATACCTGTTATTTTAGAACGGATTCATAAAATGGAACCAAAACCTGAGCCCGAGGTTTTGTACGCCCCCTAAAACATTTGGAAAGAATGTCTGATATTAAAAATGTGGGTGTTATTTCAGACCCAATGTCTGCTGCCACCTATAGTCTGAAAATATCCAGTATTTAGTGGACACAGTGACCTTGAGGTTGTATGTTTGTTGTCCATGTTCAGGAGCTACGCAAGATGATGCTTGAAGAGAAAGTCAAGGGTTTCTCCTCTGTACTCATCTCTAAAGAGATCACCGAAGGACTGAGTGCGTGGTAAGATGATATAGAAATACTATTATAACCAACCAAGGAAGCAGTCATAGTTATATTAAAGTTAACCCTGTAGTTTCAAATTTTGATAAATTTCTGTCCATTCAAGGACCCTCCAAAAAAGTGAAATGTATTAAAAGGGCCATTTTTAATTGTGATTTGGACACTTGGTGTGAAAATGATGCATCCCTGTTCATTAAACTATTTTCCAATTTAAAGTTGAAACATGTCCGGGATTTTGTAGTCTGGATGCCATTGTATAAAGGCCTGCAGAATTCACAGGCACAGTTGTAATAGAGGTACATGTTTTGCCACATGGCATGTAGATTATGATATTACACTGTACCTACGTACTGGCCTTTATTCTATTCTGCAGAAATGCAAATCCAAGTCCCTGTGTGACATTTTGTAGTAGTCTATACAATTCTAAGTGCAGTTATCCAGATTTCTACAGAATCTTTCATAGTCTGTCAAATTTCAAGTATAGTTCTGCAGATAGCCACAGAACCTGTAGTCACCTACAGAATTTCAAGTATCATTTTGCAGACATCTACACAGAGAGGTCAATACAAGATTCATGGATTAATTGTGATTGGGTTTGTATTTCCAGTGTGCAGATGAATGGTCTTGGAGGACTGAAGCATAACACGGTGGTTCTGGGATGGCCGTATGGATGGAGGCAGTCTGTGGATGACAAATCCTGGAAGGTGTTCCTGGGTAAATCTCCAGAATGCATTCATAAATTCTCAATTCAAGGGAAGGAGGTTTGGTGACTCGTGGCGGACACATTTGAATTTTTCTCCAAATATTGTATTCACCATGTGGTGTGCAGTGAAACTCTTTAACATCAGAGCAGTTAATGGCCAATTTTGTCTCTGCCACATGGGGCTTAAAAGCCTCCCATAGAGCACATGAATCTTTGGCTTTGCAGATGCCCGTTACCAACCAAAATCCCATGTAAATGAACATTGAGTATTTGTGATAAACAGGAAGACAGGTGTTGGAGTTTTTAACTTCTAATAATAATTTCTTTTGATGTTATCCATCCTTTTGTTTCTTTCTTTGTTCAGATGCTGTTCGTGCAACCTCTGCAGCCCACATTGCTCTGCTGGTGCCCAAAAATGTCTACAATTTCCCTAGCAACAAGGACAAGTTTGAAGGCGGTACCATCGATGTCTGGTGGATTGTCCGTATCCTTATGAAACATAATTACAAGTAAATCTCTGTTTTGTTGCAGTCGTCAATATGTTTCTTAACATTGACTTCAGCAAACATTACGGTTATGTGGCCTTTTATACATGTACATTGCTATTGCCAAGATTGGGACTGCCACTTTATTAAGATGCACAACCCTAACTGAATGGGCCTTTTTGCTTAGACCAATCCTGATTTCACAAAAGTCCTACACTGTTTCAGTACCCCTGTGTACATGATGTGGACTCGGTGCCTATTAGCTGAGCAACCTAAGCAAGTTGTATAAAATCCATTAAAAATATTTCTGATGGATTGGATGATTTCTGGAGTACCAGGGGGTTTACAAAACAGAGGCTGGGGCTTGGGCTCCGACTCTAGCTCCATTTCATGAATCCATTCTGAAATATAACAGGTATCAAAATAGAGACTTTTGGCTGTGGTTCGGAAGTAGATTCTCTGGTTTGAAAAGGAAAACAGCTTCAGCTTCAATGAAAAACCACAACCTTTATTTTCAGCATATGGTTGACAGAGCGAGAGCCAATGGCCTGAGCCTAAGCCTCCATTTCGTAAACCCCCTACGATTCAAGGTATTTCCAGCTTGAGACACACTTTCTCCAGCTAAATAATGTCGTAGCTTCCGATTGTATTTAGAATTGCTGATTTTGTACACTGTTTAGTTTGCCTCTCGGCCTGTTGATATGTAGAATTCCTTAACAGCGCCCTCTATAGATGATGGTGGTATGCTGGTGCTCCTTCCGTTCCTGCTTCGTCAGCACAAAGTCTGGAAGAACTGCAAACTCCGGATCTTCACCGTTGCACGTATCCTTTTTCCCTGCTGAATGTCAGCATTTTGTAGTGAAGATTCTTTTGTGAAGAGAGACTTGAGATATCATCCCAATGAATGATTATTTAGACGTTAAGGAAAGGTCTATGACTGTTTTAGGCAGTGGATCGGACAGGGTCCAAAAACATGTCTGAATTACTACCCAGGAAAAGCCCCTTAAAACAAAATCGCGATATCGATAAATATTGTCATGTTGAACAAGCTTTAGATTCCCATTGTGGCCACGTCAATACCTTCTGTCAATACCTTGCATATCATGCTTTTATTCAGGCCCTATTCCTCTACACTGAGCACGCACGATGAAGGTGATTATTACATAGGTTAACTGTTAACCAGATTTTTTTGGCAATCAGTAACCAGATATGAAATTACCAGATTTTGCCCAGCACTTGCATATATCCATCTTTCACGTGGATGGCAAGTGTTATTGTGCAGATACAGCCTTCCTCTGACTTGACAGCAATCAGCTAAAAGACCAGCTGTGAAATCAGTGTGCACGTAGACATCATCGGGAAATGCTACAATTTAAAAAAATCCCCATTGCAAATCTTTTCATCAACTTCAACTTGACTTGTGTTCCTTTCTTTAAAAATAGCATCCCTCAAGGAGCTGATAACGCACTGTGTTTGTGTGGATCGATACATCTCATGATATGAATCCATAAAAGAACTCTAGATATTTGAACACCTTGACCGTTAAACTATTTAGAGATGGAAGATAACAGTGAGAAGATGATCAAGGATCTCCGGACGTTCCTCTACCATCTCAGGATCGAGGCAGAGGTGGAAGTTGTCGAGATGGTAGGGCCATCATTTTTCTGATATTAAAGATTTTTATCCCTTGTCGATCACGGTGTCTGTTCGCTCTGTTACTCAGACGTCATCTACTCTTGCATCCCACTCCCAGTGCAGTTTTATCTTTGGCATACAGCCTTTCATTCTGATAAATATTGCCCCATTGATCAATGAGGGCATTGAGGTTTCTGTTCAGTTGTTATCCCTACCACTAGTGTTGCAGGATTTTGCGTGGTATAAAATTGCTGTGTACAGCAATTCTACATGACAGCTGAACTTGGTCCAAGTCCATCCAGAGAGTTGGCCACAGGGATACTGCATAGTATCCCCATGGGGAGTCAGGTTGGGGTAGCGGTTCTTTCCTCGCCTTTCACCTCTGGTGGCCCGGGTCCGAGTCGGGCTTGTTTCACAAAGTGGATTTGGTTTTCAGTCCCTACCTGATTCTGTGGGTTTTACCTAGAATATTAATCTGGGGTTTTCCTCCCACCTCTAAAGACTGTATCTTCTCATCATCTTTCCATAAAAAGGTTTCATCAGGCTTTCGAGCAACAGATAATAATAATAATAACAGTGTTTGATTTAGAAGACGGATGAACGTTCTAGGCAAAATAAGAAGTGGGTGTTTTGCTCAAGAATTTGCTATGGGAGTTACTGGGCCATGTGTGAGTTTGGCGGATCCAAGTCAGAGACCTAGCCCAGAGGGGGTTAGCATCCAGTGAGGTCTCCTGAAGATCATTCCCAACTTTCTAAGTCCCCCCCACAAGGTCTTCTTTTCTTGCAAGTTAACTGATGATTTGAATGGTTATTCTTTTGTCCTTGTAGCCCTCAGGTACAATTGCGGCCTACACCTTTGAGAGAACCATGATGATGGAGCAGAGATCTCAGCTGCTGCGTGACATGAAGCTCAGCAAGAAAGAGAGTCGCAGGGTGGTACGTAAAATACCTGAACAGGGGTCCATTTCACGAAGCCCTACGATCGCTCATAACTTGATTTACGAAGGATAACCCATTGTATCCTTTGTAGGGCTGCAATGCATCGTAAGTCCTACGATTGATAGTAAATTACGATGAGTTTGGTGAAATCGACCACAGGAGAGATATTCTCATCTCTTTTCGGGCCTGTGATTGATATGGGAAATTAATTGGAATCAACAGAACCAAATCAACATTTGGAACTTGGTGTAGGACGCTTGCACTATCATTTGGGTTGATAGTTTATAATTGGCAAATGGTTTGTGATGATGTTTTTTTACCAGTATTACAAGTCTTATCGGCAAAATATTCCTGCAGTTTCTTATTTGCTCGGAGTGATTCTTCCCTCAGCCTGTTGCACTGCCTCTGTAAACCCTTGACCACCAATTCAAACACTTTTCTTAGGTTGCAGCATTGCATTGCTAATTGAGAGGTAAATTATTCAGGGGGTCACAGGTTCGAACTCCACTCCAGTCAGTTTTTCTTCTGTTATCTTTCAATGACTTAAAACTAATCCAGTCAGATTGCCTTGTGGTTATTTTACAACTGTTAAAACGAAGTTAATATTCAGCTTCTTACCTTGAATAAAGTGTCTAATAGGCCCTACAGTCTACAGTTCAGCATCATCAAGAAGCACACCAAGATTTTAGCACACCTCACTTTACCAATTGAGGCCGTTCAGGTTTTTTAGTGCTTTGCCTTGCATACAGTTATACGTCTGGAATCTTGAAGTTAATTCTGGCTAGTGCAGGTTATTGAGATTTGATATTGGATCTTTATGTTATATTTCTGTTCTCCTGCTGTTTCTTCAGGCTCAGACCTTTGTAGACGAATCTCACATCAGCCTGGGAGTCAAGAAGAGCAACTCGGACAAGAAGGTGACGTTTTCACAGGAGGAGCCGTCCGCCTCGCCGTTTGACTCGCCGGGCATCCTGGAAGATGAGGAAGACAATGTCATCTACGAGGCATCCAGCGAGGATGTAGTGGCTGAGAATGGTGACACGACACAGGTGGACCAGCAGACAGGCAGCCCCAAAAAAGTATCGGGCGTCAAAGTGAATTTAGAGAGACAGCCGTGAGTTTTCCCCTTCTAAACCTCAAAGCCCTGTCTAATCTCCTGCTATTCACAATGCTCAACTAAAAACTGATGCAAGCCAGGCTTTGTCAGTCTCTCGCATCTTGATGTTGTTTCTTTATCAGAGCAACCCTCTTGAATACAGGAGCACAGGGAGTGTTTCTAGTTGGACACTCTCTACTTTGGAACAGATAAATTCCAAGGACACAGAAGGAGATTCTTCAAACTAAGAATATGGTTAAATTTCATTCCTTCATCATAGCAGAATACAATTTTGTCCAAAGTTTGGTTGTTATCACACTTTTCCCTATATGTCATTTTTTGGTGCCAATTTTTAAAAAATCTTTCAGATCTGTGAGCAACGTTGAGCGGATGAACAATGCAGTCAGGCTGAATGAAGTCATCGTAGACCGGTCCCATAAGGCCAACCTTGTCATCCTGAACCTGCCTGGTCCGCCCAAGAAGAAATACAGAGAGCAGTATTGTATCCTTTTCCCAAATGGTCACTCAAGTGCCATTGGTTTGACCCATTATTGACCTTTCCTTCACACTGTCAGTGTAATGATACTGCCATGATAAAATAATCAGCCGTCAAAGACAGCTCAGATTTGCTTCTCCACATTTCAGAAACAGAAGCTTGTCGAGAAATACCCAACAACATACAAGCAAACAAACAGGGTAGACCTAAAGTAAAGGCACCAATACAAAGTACACAAACAGATATCTGGCTATTGGCTGTGAAGGTTCCTTGACCATTGACCACTCAGATATGGAATATTTGGAGGTACTGACCGAAGGGCTGGAGAGAGTCTTGATGGTGCGAGGCGGTGGACGAGAGGTCATTACCATCTACTCATAGACACAGGTACATTACAGTGGAAAACCTCCACGGCAACAAACTCAACTGCAGTATTTCCCTTCTCTTTTCCCTATTGGCCCACGAATCTCACAGGATTACTTCATACCTGACGCGCACAATTTTCTTTGGGCTTGAAAATCTAAAACGCAACGTAATCGAAAATGCAGCATTTGGTGTGTGCTTCAGACTGATCTGAAGCCTTTTCCTTGAAATGTGTGCCAAAGTATTTTTCAAAAACAAAAAAAACTAACAATGAAATAAATATAAAATAAATGAATTTAATATCACTGATGCATTGAGAGTTTTTGAAAGTTCAAGTCAGGTCTTGCATGTCGTTGAATTATTCGTCAGCATGCATTTTGTTACCGCCTGTTTTGTGCCAGAATGAGGCCGGTAACCGTCTTAATACTGCTAATTTGTATAGTTTGTGCTCTGATAAATTTCTGACTAACCCTAACCCTTTTCACTTACCACGCATAACGAGAGCTGGTTACCACACATTACCATATTCTCCACTTGGGGAACTGGATCATAAACCTTGCATTACCAACGAAAAGCACACTGTGGTGCATTGTGGTATTCAGGATACCACAACTTACCACAGGACAAACCATGTGTGGTAAACTGTGGTATGGAGGTGGGTCAGGGTTAAATAAGGCACTCTGTCTTCACGTCAGTATGCCTCCATTCAATCTGCTATCCAATTTGAAATAATTATCAATATTCAGCAAACAACCTTGGTGCCTATCGGCTATTTTTATACAGCTCTGAAATAAATAGAATATTAACGAAGAAGAGAAAAAAACAACAGAAAGAAACGCTCACAGTATCATTTTGAGGCTGATATTTTTTGTGTTGGGATTATAGTCCAAAGTCAGGTTACATTCGCGCATGAGTGCCTTTTTGTACGACTGCCATGGTCTTCCAACTTTGAAAATAAACTCTTTGCACATTATTAAACTTGAAGAATATTCAGCACACTGATTGGATTTTGTTTATAATACAAATGCACATTCAGAATGTCAATTTATGACACTGATGCTATGTCACATGATTTGGGACAAGCTCGTGCTTAGTAACACCCAGCATTTATGCTACCAATCCCACCTATGTTAGTGCTGGCCTTATATATCTAAAGCAATACCTTTCCCTGAATTGTATGATGTACAAACAAGGGCCCAATTTCATGGAATCCATTACCGTAAGCATAAAACATTTGCTTACGATACCAGACTTTTTTTGCTTACGGGTAGCATACTCTATATGAGAGTTGTCTTTCTCGCTATGCTAAGCATGGACTTTCTGCAGAATGCATATATGGCAGTGCGTTAAGCAGAAAAAATCAAGGATAGCCAAGAAATTCTTCGCTAACAGAATGTCTTGCGTACTAATTCCATGAAATAGATTTCAAGCATGGCAGTGCCCATAAGCACAAATGTAGGCCGTAACTGAATCCATGAAATTGGGCCCAGCTGTGTCCCTAGTCTGGTGAATTCAGATGTTGAATGTGTGTGTTTGCCATCAGTTGAAGATGGTGTACTAGACATGCTACTCAAATGACCTCGCAAAGGGCTTATTTAATAATGCTTCAAATTTTAGGGATATTTTTGAAAGGCTATCTGTAGAGCAGTGCAAAAGGACAATTTTTCTGCTGTAAACTTGTGTAAGTTGGTAAGTCATTGCAAAATAATGTTATTATTTCCATTGATTGGCTGAATAATCTAGGTGCTTAGTGTGCTGTAGCCGTGACAACTATACAGGACACAGGCTAGAGTTTAAAGTTTAGTGTAAAATGGTCACTGGTTAAGCAGTGGTTGGCTGGTAACTAACTCTGTATGGAAATTGCCCTCGAGAATGTTTTTGCAGTTGCCAGTGATTTCCTTATGTGATGGAAACACATGTATTCATAATCAGCTTGACCAAGAAGCCCCGTAGTCTGGTTCCGGTAATAGTCTACTAGTCCAACCATTGTTGACTAGACTTGCTAGAGTCCAGGCCTAAAGTTAACCATGGGTTTTTGGTTGTACTTGCTGTTGCTGTGACCTTTCAACTTTCAGTCTTTTCTCTTGACCTCGTGGCTGTTGAATCTATTATTTCACAATTTCTCTGCCCAGAACCAGATCATAATTCGCTACCTCAGTTGGTTTTCAAATCATAAAAATGTATCTGACGCAGTGGCACGCTTGGTAATAACAGATGTAGTATGTTGAATCTGAAGCCAATTTTACAATTAATACACAATTTTTAAATCGGTATTAGCATGTAAAACATGCATCCTGACACAGCTGTTGCTTTTGATTATTATTTCAGGAGAAAAGATTTAAAGTTGTGATAAGGCTGCACTGAGTTGTCACAGTCGTATATGACAATAAGACTTGTACAGAGAAAAGACATGTAATATCTTTAAAATGCAAGTTATACAAATACAGATATTTTATTCACATTTTAAAGTGTATTTTAGGAGATGTACATGTATATAGCAAAATAGTGTTGAGTTGGAAATGGTGGTGAACAGACTTATAACCGGTACATTATTCAGAATGACTTGACGCACACTTTCCATATTTGAACAAATTATTAAAAAATAAGCTAAATTTGAGTAAAAAAGTGGTAAAAATGATACATTTGTTTGAGTACAGTTGTAGGTGTTTACATGTAATTTAAGGTCAGCAATATTTGTATAATTCCATTCCTAATATGGTAATGTGAGGCACATCATCGGTGCTCTTTTAACATGATATGCGACTGATAATACCATGTGTGGCATGGAATGATGAAGATGGTGACGGAGCAATTTCTTAAATACATCTCTGATGACAGTCAGTGAAACCTGGGGCCTTTCTCAAAGCTCGGCTTCGGCTCAGACTCTGGCTTCGTCTCTATAATCCATATGCTTAAAATATAGTTTGTGGTTTTTCATTGAAGCTGAAGCTCTGTTTTCTTTTTTAAACCAGAGAATTTACTTGCTAACCACAGCCAAAAGCCTCTATTTTGATACCCGTAATTTTAGAATGGATTCACAAAATGGAGCCGGAGCCAAAGCCAGAGCCAGAGCCGAGCTTTGAGAACCTCAACTGCCTCAATGTGAACAATATTCATCCTCTGATTATTTTAAGTCCAAAGAATATGTTAGAGGGATACTGTACATTGTGTTGGATTTTAGGCAGAGTCAGGGAGTTATATGAGGCTATGTCTTATGCACATGGCAAGGGATTATGTTTAATGCTCTGTTTCCATGATTTTTCATTGGGAAGAGCTAGGACGTCAATCTTGAAATATCCATCCAGTAACGGGCAGTCATTCATTTGCGTCATGTTGTGATATTAAATGTTTTACGTTTTGAATGTCTCAATGGTGCTATACCCGTGATAAAATGTTGTAATTCAAAAATGTTTTTAATGCAGATGTCATATAAAATGTTTTTAAATAATTGTCCAAGGACATGCCCCCCAAAATGTAAAGAAAGTCTGAAAATCCCCAATAATATTAAGCATTGAAGTGAGCTGTATGTGCCATCTAGATGTAGCATTTCTGTTCCTGTTTTCTTTTCGCAACCAGAGAAAGTTCAGGACATTTGAATAGTATTAAACCAACAATATGTATTGGTGAATGACAATCAGCGACCATCACACTCCATTTGTGTTGCTACTTTGAATAGTTCTCGTATTGGACTGTTGGTACAGACTGCGTCATGTCCCATTTTAGTAATTAATGTCGTATTTTAATAACTGGCATGTTTTATCTGGCTTAACACAATGACTTGCCTGTTCGGCCAGCAAAGTTTTTTAATGTGTAATTACTGTAATAAAGAAACCTTTTGGCAGTGTGTGTTTTATGGTGTAAACCATGTTGCTCTGAAATCTGACAATTGCAGGCAATGATTGTACAGGTGGCCAGTTTTACAGAGCTGCTTAACACACATCTGTTAAATGCTACTGTGCTCAGCTGATTCTTGCTTAACACAGACCTTTGCTAAGCAAGGATTTTGTGTTAAGCAGCTTTATAATATTGGACCACAGGTTCTGTTCCATAACAAAAAAGTTCTTAATTCCTCCAAGTATAAAAAATAACTAAAAATGAATTAAAGAAGAATAGGAGTGTTCATAAAGTTACAAAATATCTTGGATTTAGGAACATTTTTTTTCCTAAGTCCAAGATAGGAATATTTCCTAAGTCTTTAATGGTCCACACGGAGGCAGCCATAGGGAGGGGCCATCAGCAGCTACCAACCTTTTGTCTACTTTCTGTTTGTATTCATTCTCTTGGTTTTGTGTAGACAATGGTAGTTTGTATTGGCCCTCTACAATGGCTGCCTCCACCTGGATCATTTCAATGTTTGATTGGCCATTATGTGGAATTTAACAACGTTATTTCATGTTACTTTCTTTCTAACAGTTATTCCAATTTTACAAAAAGGCACTAATGTTCAGTTAATAAGAGAGAATGAGTTTAATAATGCTAACGTATAGAGGTTTACAATGTATAAGTGTTCATAACCCTATTAAACAATTTTGTTTTATCCAAATTTATTCTGTTAGTTATCATTATATGAATATGTTATGTAGAAAAACTAATTTAATGATTTGTGTCAGTGTAACTATTTTTCAATTTGTATATGTTTATGTTATTGGTTTTTCCTCCTTTTTTGTTTCTTTGAATACGTTGGACTTACTTTCAACAATATCAAGCCATCTTGGTTTTTGTTTATTAAGTACAGGCATGTGCTAGCCGATTAAAAGGTGAATGCTAGATAAATTAATGATTATATTTATTTACCAGTGTAATGCTTTTTGTATAATTTGTGTAATTCATGCATGTTGTTGTGTAAAGACTAGTGATCGCTTTATTTTTTAGTACCAAATGGATTAGTTTCTATATTTTTTGTATAATCGAAACAACTGCAATTTTGATTTCTAGTTATTGTTTTTGTTTGTGTGTGTGGTTTCTAGAAGATATGTGAGGGGAAAAATGGAGTTTAAAACACAAAAAGGTACTGCCCATTCCTTTTGGTGCATTTAAAAGTAAAAACAAATTGTAAGACATTTACCAATATTGTGCCAATTATCCCTTTGTCAGTCAATGTAAAAAAGTGTGTGGCACAATAACTTTACAAATTGCATAAAGGCATTTCGAATGTTTGAATTTCCCAGATTCAAGACACTGTTTTATGTATGCAGTTGAACCTCATTAATAAGGGGTTCTTGGAACTTTGCAGAAACCTTGTTATAAACTGGAACCTATAGTATCTGGAATGAATACAATAGTGAACAAAGGATTGGCACTTAAAAATTGTCTTTGTTATATTACCGGTACATAAAATCAGAATGTTGTATAAACAGTGCTCTTCTTAAAGGTAATATCATACTTTGGTTTTTATTAAAAAAAAAATACAGATTCATGGGCAAAAATATCCAAACAGATACAGTAACAGTCATCTGTGAAAATTTCAGTCCCATACGGTGCCCACTTTTTGAGAAAACAGTGAAAAACAACCACAGTATTTCTCTTTTATTTTTGATCTTTTAAAAGATCAACAAGATTTTCGGTCGTTGTTTGACAAATTTCTTGATAAATACACTATTTCAGGCGGAAAAAATGTTAACGGTATGTTTCTGCCACCACCATCTTCATACCCTGTAATTTATAGGTAAATCTGTGAACATTTCTGTGTTGGTTTCTTACCAAAGTATGATACTACCTTTAATGAGGTTCCACTTTATGTAATAATACATGGTTTCAGGCAATTTTTCGCATTAAAAAAAATAGCCCTGACAAATTGGTCACAGTGGGTAAGAATTACAGAGAAACTCCATATCTTTCCAAGCAGTAGGTTTCCTGAATCATAATATAGCAGCAGTGGTTTCAGACCAAATTAGCCTGCTTGACATGATTTAGATTTGAGTCCCAGTTTTGACAATAATTGTTTGTCTGCTCAACTCATTAACTACTTAAGAACAAGCCATTGGTGCATTTTGTGTTTGTACAATATCTCATTTAAAGCTGATGAAATGTGTTATCTCCAGATGATCTTAATGATGATCTGTATGAAATTATATATTTCACCTTAAGGAGGAAATGTGTGTTAATACAAAAAGAGTTATTTTTATTGATAACATCCCAAACTTTCTCATTTCAGTTTGTACTTTTGCCCTGGTTTGTTCTTTTCTCATTCTCAAAATGTAAAGAACATTATTATGTTTAGCGTGTTTTTTCTTTTTAATTTGGACGCATTAATGTTTCATTAAAATGCAATATTAATTTCCCTTCTTAATTAATATTACGTTTTTTCAATATTTTGTAACCTTGAATGCTATGCAGCAATTAAACGCAACTTGTTCATGTGTGTAACTACTGTCATTAGTTGTAGTTTATTATTTACATGCGCTGATTGGTTGAAATGATTAATTGAAAGTAAAACAAAGAAAATGTTTTTATGTCCTTTGATCCAAACGCTTGCTATATTTGTTTAATACCATAAAAATAAGGCTTAAATGCAACAATTTATAATCAACAATCATAGCAAATCGGACAATTTATTTCGGCACTATCCGGCAGCAAATTTAGTCTTAAAACTTTGTCCATTTCAGTGCCTGTGCGGCTTGAGGAACTGTTCACAAAGGGAAACATTCCAGTTTTGAATAATTATAGCAAAATTCAATACAGAACCTGACCAATGGAAACTGACCAATGGGGATGCAGCATTCCACGTGATGCAAATAACGCCTGCGCGGTTTAATGCATATGTGACGTAGCCTACTGTGTAGAATTTATGCGACGTCTTCGTGCTCGAAAATACGTCTTCTCTCGGGCAAAATTACGGCTTTTAAACAATTAAGATAGAGTTGAAAACCTAAAGGAAATCTCCAACGGTATGTATAGATTTCTCACGTTAACCTAAAATGTATTTTTGTATTATGAGACATTTTATTTCCCTTTTTAAGACGAGCATGGGGTAATTATAACTAATGCAATGTTTCCCCATGCACAAACACGTGTGGCCGCCATTTTGAAATTGGTTCCGTTTCGCGCGACATTTTAAAAACATGCTGCTCATTTATCCAGATTTAAATGTGCCCACGTATCACAAACATTACCACTCAGGAAAGGAAAATCAATGTAGCGGCATATTGTTACTTATTTTGGAACCCATGATACTACTGTTTGTTTGCACTTCTGGACAGAGCCCAGAGGCGATAATTTAACTCGGACACTGCTGCCGGTAAGTGCTGGAGTTTGAGAAATTATGCAGACAGTGCATGGGTCATGGTGAATCAGATTTCTGGGCCCTCGGGGTTGAGGTAATGTTTCATCTTTTTCACCTTACAGGTAATTTGTTTCTTTTATTTTTGCTGCTAATTCAGTTCTGTTTCCAAATGGGAAAGAATTCCACTGATGGCCATTACGGAAACAGGGTTATTTCCTCCACATGAGTCCAAGAGATAACTTATTGCCTTTATTTCAATCTCAGGTGTGTACACTGGTGTAGCATATCTGAAAAGTGAGATTTTCAGTGTTTTTTTTTTTTACCTCCAATGATACATTTCGAATGAAGAAGTTGTATTTCTTAAACCAAAACAATTCCCAATCTTTCTTCTTGATGTATTTGTAATTGTAATCATCAAGTAGACCTTCAAAAGTTGAGGCCATTAATTGGCATGCTCTTCAAGCTCAGAAAATGAAATGCATGGTGTGCATTCATAAAACTCTATTTGTGATGCTTGCTTTTCACCAGATGCATGGAGCAATGTTTGCTTAACGAAATATAGATTCATGTGCATAAATATCAAGGACAATACAATAATAGTCATCTGTGAAAATTTAAGGGAAAGAATTCCACTGACGGCCATGACGGAAACAGGGTTTTCCTCCAAGAGTTAACTTATTTGATGCAAGTCATGATGAACTTCAATCTCAGGTGTGAAAACAGATGTAGCTTATCTAAAAAGTGAGATTTTCAGGGTTTTTTTACCTACAATTATACACTTCGAATGCAGCGGTAGCCATTTTTATCAAAACGCCCTCTGTTGGTCCCATAGGTTTGTGCACAAGTGATGGCCGTCAGTGGAATTCTTTCCAATTTTAGTCCCATACGGAGCCTACTTTTTGAGAAAACAGTGAAAAACAGCCACAGTATTTCTTAAGTCTTTTCTCTTTTATTTTTGACCTTTTAAAAGATCTGTTTAAAAGATCAAAAAGATTTTTGGTTGTTGTTTTACTCTTTTCTGGATAAATACAGCATTTCAGGTGGAAACATTTTAACGGTATGATTCTACCAGCACCATCTTCTTACCCTGTAAGTTGTATGTAAATCTGTGAACATTTCTGTTTTGGCTTCTTACCAAAGTATGATACTACCTTTAAAATGAACTTCAAAAATGAATTTCAATTGTTGGAAAGTGCATGTCTTTCTAACCATTCTCTTTCAGCAGCGAACATGCTCAAGACTCTGGATGTTGCAATGTTGCCTAGATGGTTGCTTACACCGGATGCAAGGAGTAAAATGACATCTTTGTCATAATGTTCTAAACAAGGTTCAAGTAGAGGCCGATGTAGGCCTACAAGACTGCATGTTCACTGAGGTAGGTTAACCATTCTCTTTTAGCAGTGAACATGCTCAAGAACCCGGATGTTGCCAGGTAGCCATCACCGTTTGCTCTCATCAGATGAAGGAAGGTCTGGCATGTTTTTCACAAAAGGTCTAGGCAGAAGCAAGCAGGCACAGCCTGTTCACACACTAAGGTAGACTAACCCTCTCTTATCTTGCAGCCACCCAGAATGAGTCATGTGAACACAAGAATTTGTCTGGATTATTAGAGTAAGTACTGCCATGGGCCCCTTGTCTATAGTTTTTTTTAGGAAATGAAAGAGCTGCACAGTCACAATCAGGAAACAAGAATCATCAGCAAAATTTACAAGGTACAAGTTAGCCAAGATGTTAATTTTCCATTTTTAGATTTAAAGCCTGAAATGTCAATGAACCTTATAAAGCAAAGTGAGGAGAAGAATTAGTAACATCATTTTCCGTCCAACCTAACTCAGTTTTAACTCATTTACAATGTTTATAATTCAGTCAGACAAACTTTAATAAAACTAATGTTGTTATCATTTGATCATGAGACTGGAATCAGGTTGATGTGCCAATTACCAGCCTGAACTGGATGCTGACAGTTTTATATCTGGCAGGCAGTTACAGATGTTACAAGACTTCATCAAGATTTTGAGGTAGGATATGACTTAATATTCTGTTTCAACCATGGATGATCAAATTGAGCAGACATGATAGACTTGATTGCCTTGAGCATCATCACTGCTTAATTCAAGCTCATTCTTGTGCACATGTTACCTTCACAAACTCTAAATAAATGTCATCTTCAATTGTTAAGATTGCAAGAATTGCGAAGATGATGTACTGAGTACCCACCACTAGCCTGGATGTAGGCTTCCTACCAGGCAGTTGTAGGAGCTTGAAGACTCTCATGTTTAAGACTTCACTGAGGTAGGATATCATATTTGAGAGATGAAATGAAGCAGTAAAGAAGATTGGCATGAATATGTACTCAATTTCAAAGCTCATTCATGTTCACAATTTGGTCTGTCGGGTCTGACAAACGTAAAATATATATTGTTATCATATCAGGAGATGGCTGGATTCAGTGAGATGTTCCCATTACTGGATGTCGAGTGTCTGTCAGACTGTTGCAGGAGACATTTCACTATAAAGGTAGAATCATTCTCTTGCAGCCTTGATCGAGTTATACTTAGATCATCTCATCTTGATTGCCAAGCCATATTTTTTTCTAGTGCTCAACTTATGTGCTCAGTATGATCTTACAAACTTAAAATTAATGTTGGTATCATTTCAGGAGATGGTTGGACTCTGTGAGATATACCAAGACTGGATGGGCTGGAGGTTGTCTGTTGCGTGGTCTGATCACCTCCGATGAGGTACACTGTGAATGATCCAGATACATATGCCGCTAACAAACTGGGACAAGTTCCATCAGCTTCTTTCACCAGTAACAAAGTAATGTTTTAACCAAAAATATTGGGTCCCATCCATGAGAAAAGCAATGCTGCCTTAATTGGTAGATTTTTAACAAGAGTGTGGTTAGTAACAAATGTATATATCAACGTGAACTGCATTTCACAGGCTATTTCAAGACTTACCCTCAGCCTGGACAAGATGGATGAAAAACATCTCAGAGATTGGATCTCGGCTAATGACATGATTGTCTCCGACAAGTATGGCGCGACAAGTGTTTTTGTGTTGACAGCCTACTTTTGGGAGAAGTGTACCAAGTAGCCTAGACTGGTCTCAGTGGTCTGATGCTGCAGTCTGGTTAAGCAGTTCCAAGAGAGACTGAGTTACAAGACACAAATAGTCTGGACTGGATGGATGTTGCTTGCTGTTTGCCATTATAAGAAACACATACACACACATTGAGTTTTACTAGAATTTCATTGCTGTACATGTTTTGAGATAATCAAGATAGGATATTATAAGCCACTCCCTCTGATGAGCTGTGAGTGATCAAATTGACTTGTGAATATAATTGTCATGAGCATTTTTCACTACTCAATTTAAAACTCATGTTATCTGACTAGCTTGATGATATCAATGTTGTATTTCAGGTGATAGCTGTCAACTAGGTTAGATGTACCAAGTTCAGCCTAGATTGGATGTTGACTGTTTACCAGCAAGCTCCAGACTCGGACATCCAAGACATCTTCAAGTTCATCCAGGTATGTATGATTATTAATTGCCATAAACAGTATTATGTATTAATTAAGTATTAATTAAGCTTGCCCTTGTAGACGTGGTGATCTGACAATCATAAAACTAAAACTGTATTGTCAAGGGGATTGGATGTTGGAGGAGAGACCTGGCTACAAGATGGACATGTTTAAGTTTTAACAAGGTGGTAGGGACATGAGACATTTTTCTCTTAGCCATTAGTGATCAAATTCAAGTGTGATCTTGATTGTTTTGAGCACGTTCATTTAACTCAGATTAAACTCATCCATGTTAACAATTCATCATTTCATGAGACTGGCTGGAATCAGAGTGATGTATCTGGACTGGATGTTTACAGTTTACCAGGCAGTTCCAGATATGTTTTACAAGACTTCAAGTTCATCAAGGTAGGAAATAGCTCCTTCTGTTTCAATCATGTGTGATCGAATTGAGCAGTAGACTTGATTGTCTTGTGCATGTTCACTGCTCAATTCATACTGCAAGCCCGCGCTCACAGACCAGGCTTTCGATTTGCACCACCCTGAGTCAAAGAAGCATGGAGTGATCAAGTGTCTCCATGATCGTGCCTCGCGTCTGGTGGTGTCCAGACTGCAGTGTACAGCCACTGAGAAACGCAGTGTGCACGCTAGCCTCACGACGAACAGATACCCACCACCTTTCATTTTCACAATATGGTCTGACAAACATATGAGATAGAAGTTTTTATCTTTCCAGGAGGTTTTTATCTTTCCAGAGATGTGCCAAGCAGTCTGGACTGGATGTTGACTGATGTTGCACAATGTCTGTCATAAAGGTCCGCCATAAATGTTTCAAGTTTGATTGACACCACACATTGCAAATTGAAAACCAGAAATCATAGAAATTAATAAAAAAATTCTTAAACAGCACAACAGTCACTAGTAGCTTGATGGTTGATGTCTGAGCAAATGTTATGTTTAGCTGACAGGAAAAATCCCCTGGTTACTTCATGATTAATGGCTCAAAATAATGGAGGTGACAACTGACAAGCACCACTTTCAATCTTGAAAAGGGTTTTATATGAACTTGTTCATCACAAAATAGAATGGTGTGGCCATTTGTAGTAGAGAAATATATCCTGGGTGGACATGGAAATGTTAAAACAATTCTGGCATGAAGTGGGTAATAGCTGCCACCAAAATGATGGATTATATAATGATCTATGGGTTGAATGAACAAAACAGCACAGTATCCCAAACTACCTTGTGGTGCATCTAATTCTATCATTTCAGGAGATCAAGTGGCATCAGGGAAACATTTTAACCAACTGGACTGGTTGCTGATTGTTTGCCAGTAAGTTCCAAGAAAAGTTCAACCAAGGTAGGATATTCTCTTTCAGCTATGAGTGATAAGATCAGTGAACTTGATTCTTGATTGTGTCATGAGTATTCAGTATGTTATATCCTTTGTCCTTGCATGTTTCTGACATGTCTGGTGCCAAGATAAATTACTGGATGACTGAAGGCCACTACCATAAGTCTCATGGGGATCCCTCATAGCTGCATGCTACCATCCAGAGTGCCGCAAATGATATAACTGCCCAACAGATAACTACGACTTTCCTTGACTTACAAGCATTATTTGAAGTGGAGGAATGGCCACTACCAGTTAAGTTTATATATTTTTACCTGCATTTACAACTCTTGGCCTTTATGCATACTTTCATAAGTATCTTGGCACCATCAATGATTTTTTTTGTAATTGCTTTTAACATGAACAATGTTATCACAGAGAGCAAATTATTTACAAGCAAGAAATTGGTGTTTAATCTACCCTTCTACATTTTGAAATGTTGGCTGCATCTTGACATTTCGGTTAATTTGCTTGTGTTGTTTATTAGTGCACAAACTAAAGGGCTAGAGATTTTCTGTCAATAAAATTGTAATATACTTCAAAGTGTTGCTTTGGCTATTAAACAGGGTCACCAGTCATGAAGACAAGAACATGACACTATAAACATGTACATGTACAATGTCCTTGTAAATATAGTGCTTTTTAGAAACAATTTCGATGGAAAAATAAATTTGTATTCAAAATGAGAACCAGACGTCGGTGAAGAAAACAGTATGATCAAGTTTGGAACATTTGTAATATTTCAGAAGATGGCTGGAGTCAAGCTTATGACTGGATGTTGACTGTTGGTGTCTTGATAATGTTCATCTTGAGGTATGTACATCAACCCTGCTCAAGAGATTTCTTATTCGCTACTCCATTCCTTATCTTGCCAGTAAGCCAGAAGCTCCCTTCTTCTTTCTAGTGTGTCTTTGTTTTTCATATTGAGGACACTTCAACTTTCCAACAAGGACGCTTGAAGTTGGGACAGGCATGTAAGGAATGGTGTCGTCTGTACCTTTGCCTATCTGCCCCTCTGCTCTCAGGCAGCTGAGATAGTACGCTGCTCAATGCTCAAGCAGCTGATGGGACGCTTTGCCTATATGCAGGGGACATTCTGCTCACAGGCTACTGAGAGGACACTCTACTCCCGCACATGCAGCTGAGGGGATGCGCTCTGCTCACAGACAGCTGATGGGACACTCTGCTCCTATGCAGCTGAGGGGATGCTCTGCTCACATGCAGCTGAGGGGACACTTTGCTCCTATGCAGCTGACGGGATGCTCTGCTCACATGCAGCTGAGGGGATGCTCTGCTCACATGCAGCCGAGGGGACGCTCTGCTCACATGCAGCTGAGGGAGATGCTCTGCTCACATGCAGCTGAGGGAGATGCTCTGCTCACATGCAGCTGAGAGCATGTTCTGCTGGCATGCAGCTGAGAGCATGTTCTGCTGGCATGCATCTGAGAGGACACTCTGCTCACATGCAGCTGAGGACGATGCTCTGCTCACATGCAGCTGAGGAGATGCTCTGCTTACATGCGGCTGAGAGAGATGCTCTGCTCACATGCAGCTGAGGGGATGTTCTGCTAACATGCAGCTGAGGGGACGCTCTGCTCGCATGCAGCTGAGGGGACACACTACTCGCATGCAGCTGAGGGGATGCTCTTCTCACATGCAGCTGAGGGAGATGCTCTGCTCACATGCAGCTGAGAGGACGCTCTGCTCACATGCAGCTGAGGGGATGCTCTGCACGCATGCAGCTCAGGGAGATGCTCTGCTCACATGCAGCTGAGGGGATGCTCTGCTCACATGCAGCTGAGGGGATGCTCTGCTCACATGCAGCTGAGGGGATGCTCTGCTCACATGCAGCTGATGGAGATGCTCTGCTCACATGCAGCGGAGAGGACGCTCTACTCACATGCAGCTGAGGGAGATGCTCTGCTCACATGCAGCTGAGGGGACACTTTGCTCCTATGCAGCTGAGGGGATGCTCTGCTCACATGCAGCTGAGGGAGATGCTCTGCTCACATGCAGCTGGGAGGACGCTCTGCTCACATGCAGCTGAGGGGATGCTCTGCTAACATGCAGCTGAGGGAGAAGCTCTGCTCACATGCAGCTGAGAGGACGCTCTGCTCACATGCAGCTGAGGGGATGCTCTGCTCGCATGCAGCTGAGGAGATGCTCTGCTCAAATGCAGCTGAGGGAGATGCTCTGCTCACATGCAGCTGAGGGAGACGCTCTACTCACATGCAGCTGAGGGGATGCTCTGCTCGCATGCAGCTGAGGAGATGCTCTGCTCACATGCAGCTGAGGGAGATGCTCTGCTCACATGCAGCTGAGGGGGCACCCTGCTCACATGCAGCTGAGGGGATGCTCTGCTCACATGCAGCTGAGGAAATGCTCTGCTCACATGCAGCTGAGAGGACGCTCTGCTCACATGCAGCGGAGAGGACGCTCTGCTCACATGCAGCTGAGGGAGATGCTCTGCTCACATGCAGCTGAGGGAGATGCTCTGCTCACATGCACCTGAGAGGACGCTCTGCTCACATGCAGCTGAGGGGACGCTCTGCTGGCATGCAGCTGAGGGGATGCTCTGCTCACATGCAGCTGAGGGGATGCTCTGCTCACATGCAGCTGAGGGGATGCTCTGCTCACATGCAGCTGAGAGGACGCTCTGCTCACATGCAGCTGAGAGGACGCTCTGCTCACATGCAGCTGAGGGGATGCTCTGCTCACATGCAGCTGAGGGGACGCTCTGCTCGCATGCAGCTGAGGAGATGTTCTGCTCACATGCAGCTTAGGAGATGCTCTGCTCACATGCAGCTGAGGGAGATGCTCTGCTCACATGCAGCTGAGGGAGATGCTCTGCTCACATGCAGCTGAGGGAGATGCTCTGCTCACATGCAGGGGAGGGAGATGCTCTACTCACATGCAGCCGAGGGGATGCTCTGCTCACATGCAGCTGAGGGAGATGCTCTGCTCACATGCAGCTGAGGAAGATGCTCTGCTCACATGCAGCTGAGGGAATGTTCTGCTCAAATGCAGCTGAGGAAGATGCTCTGCTCGCATGCAGCTGAGGAAGATGCTCTGCTCACATGCAGCTGAGGGAATGTTCTGCTCACATGCAGCTGAGGAAGATGCTCTGCTCACATGCAGCTGAGGGAGATGCTCTGCTCGCATG
Source organism: Astropecten irregularis (assembly GCA_963971285.1). NCBI lineage: Eukaryota > Metazoa > Echinodermata > Asteroidea > Paxillosida > Astropectinidae > Astropecten > Astropecten irregularis. Next base: position 15,960,319 of record OZ020246.1, read on the forward strand.
CAGCTGAGGGGATGCTCTGTTCACATGCAGCCGAGGGATGCTCTGCTCACATGCAGCCGAGGGGATGCTCTGTTCACATGCAGCTGAGGGAGATGCTCTGCTCACATGCAGCTGAGGAAGATGCTCTGCTCACATGCAGCTGAGGGGATGTTCTGCTCAAATGCAGCTGAGGGGACGCTCTGCTCGCATTCAGCTGACAGGACACCCTACTCGCATGCAGCTGAAACCATTCTGGCCAACTGCAATTCTGTCCTTGAGAACAGCGATGAACAAACCAGTTGACTCTGATATCTACATTTCCTCTAGGTTTGTGTCTGGATCAATCTTTTAAATGTGTTTATTGCTTATTGTGGCTGGTCATTCAAACTTGAAAGTTATCTGTGATAGGCCAAATGTATTTAAGTTGTCTTGAATTGCAGTGATTTTCTGCCAAGCATGTATTTTCTTTTTTCTTTTTTTAACTGACCTATAAAACTGGAAGATTGACTCAAATCAAGGTTCAGAATTTCAACTAAAGCAGGGACTGTACCTTATATCTGGGGAGCATTTGTCAACTTTGCAACTGACTGTTTTCTATCTCTTCCCATTTAAAACTTGACTTTGAGTCAACTGCAGCCTCCTGATCCTGGGACAGGAAGGATAGCTCATTGTGATACTTCCCATAATGTGAGCTCCAATTCTTTCATCATCTGGGACTTCAGGACTCTCACCCTGGACATTGCTAACAAGTGAGTCAATGTTTTATTGAGCATAGACTGCATTACCATTGAAATTTTTACCATTGAAGTCCTGAGATGTGCGGCCTACACTCTTCAGCTCAGCATGGTCCAAATGTGATGAGCATCAACCAACACATCACATGAATTTTTATAGGAGCCTCATACTTTATCTGCCCCATTCAATACACATTACAATACAGATGGAGAATTTTGAGGGACAGTAGCAATGGTTCAATTCTGTTAATAAGAATTGACTAGTTCAGTGCTCTGCAAAACAGTGTTGCACTTATGCCTGTATGAATTGTGTTTGTCATATTTCTCATGTGAAATGATTTTCTGGAACTTCAGGCTCAGCCTGAGCCTGAAGTTAACTTTTTTAAATGAACTGGAACCCTATCAGGTTTGCTTTGTATCCGGGCAGCACTTAGCAAGTGCCTTTGCGATGGACAACTTTCTAATTCTGACTTCACCTTTACTAAAATACCAACTTATTTTCTTTTCTATGCTCCAATTCAATGACAGGCTTTTTGGAGTGGAAGCATAGCCAGTCACTGTGAACCTTGAATCCCACTTGAGCATTGATTCTCACCATCCATGGACTCCTGGGTCTCCCACCAAGGACACCACAGACAAGCACCAGGTCTCTAAGCTGCTACCAAACACATCCAACCAAGGGAACCATCTGCCCAAGGCAACCCTCCATTGATGTCACAAGCTCCTGGACCTCTTCTACTGTCTGTATATACCACTAAACCTGTTGCCAAGTTTATCTTGTTGTGAGTGGAGGGAAGAGTAGTTTATATTTGCTGTGCAATTCTCCTGTGAATTTGGGATTTGTTAACATTTGGTCAGTGAAAATATGAATTTGTTGTGTAAACTGTCTGTCAGCTTTTAGTTAAACTTTAGACCAATGATACGTTTTGTCACAACTCTGATATAAAGCCGTAAAAGCGTGTGCTCCATCAACTTCAGCCGTATGAGACTGCCGTCAAGTCTGCATGTCCACAAATAATTGGTAAGCTAGCTTTTGTACTTTTTGATATATTGACTGACAGCATAATTTTTCTTTAGTGATATAAGCTCTATGATGGTATAATAAATCACTAAGTACCACCATTACACAGGGTTGAATGAATGGATGGGATGAGCATTATTCAGTGCAATGTTTTATTGCTATCTTGGTGAAATCTTTTAATAGACCTAACCCAAAACTTTAAAACAGGCCTAGGTTGTTGTAGAAAAGAATCTGTTTCTTTTGTCATACAGCCACAGCCAACTTTTTTGTTAGGCTGTAAACACAATATATTTATTTATTTATTAATTAACCTGTATTTATTTATTTACTTATTTGTTTTCATTTTTATGATCACTGGTTCGAATCCCGCTTCAGTCAATTTTTCTTTGCTCACTTTTCAATGACTTAAAATTAAATCAGTTTCCCTTGTGGTTATTTAATGATTATATTCATGTTTTGATTTATTTAGTCATTATTGATTTATCAATTTTTTCCTTCATGATTTATTCATATTTGTTCCATGTTTTTAGGAACTCCAGGGAATGGAATTGACTGAAGAGGCGAGGCCCCAGAAGACTTGAAAGAGTTGCATCCTTGGCAGTTCATCCACCCAAGAAGAAGAAACTATACATGTTCCAGCTTTTGTTTGTGGGATTTGTGAGTGCATCAAGAAAGAGTCATCGACACTGGAGGAAGAAAGGCTCTTGTTCATTTGATGGAGCAAAATATATGATGAATGGCCAAATGTTGAAAATATTGTCCTCAAGCATGATACCTGGATACTGATGATGCTTGTCAACTACACCTGTATTTATTAGCATCAAAGAACATCTCGATGTGTTGCATGTGATGAAGGACACGAGATAACTGTGAACTCACTACATCTGCAACAAGGAACAACCCACTCAAGACTGCTGTTACATTACTGAAGCGCTGCGATGAAGTGGAGGCAAACCAAGCCAAATCAAGATGCAAGACCTGAGATCCACCCCAGCCAAAGGGTCATCTTTACCCAAGGCCAACTAGTTAGGGACCCTAGTTCTATCATCCTACCCTACCTCAACTCAAGACGCAAGACCTCAGATCCAATCCGATCTCCACTATATATAGGTTGTACTTGATGCACATGATGTCCTCTACAAGCATGGATGTGGAGTGCTCTGTAGGCTACAATGAAATGGACATAATTAGCCAAGACACACACAAGATGTCAGATCAACACCAGGCCAAAGGGTCATCTATACCTAAGGCCAACTAGTTAGGGCCCCTTGTTCTGTTATCCTCCCCTCGGTAATTGTTTTCCCCATCACATCGTGGATTTGGAGTGCTCTATATCTCCCCTAAAGATCCAGAGCCTGCTAACTCCACATAATTAGGACCCTCCAGACCAACACTGTAGCAGACCAGGAGAATGCAAGGTCCCATCAATACACTCAAGTCAAGTGTATACCATCGAGACTAGCAGGTTCAACATACGCACAGGATTAATTAAACAGACTCCCTCCATGGCAGTAAGAAAGAGCTGGAGAAGTCAGCTTTCATCCAACACTCTTTAAAGATCATCCAATCAACTGGAACCAGGCACAACCTATCATTGTCATTCAACACTGCTACATCAGGGAATGAATAATTAGGACAATTTAAGTGCTAATTAAATCCAGCTGCAGCCAGAAAGTGAAAGAAATATTACAAAAGTTGGCAGAAACAAATACTTGTACAGTGCAAATGAAAACTAAAACTCAAGTCCAGAAAATTTTGAAAAGTTCACCCACAGACAAAGAAACAATTAAACAAAACTACTCTGGTTTGAAAAAAAAAATGAAATGTATTTTTAGGATTTATTTGAAAAGGTGACCAAGTTTTTTTTTTATAATTGAACTACTTTGGGTTATTTTGTTGATATTTGTTGGCATTGTATTTTGTTAAAGTTTGTTAATAAACTCGGAGAAACTCATTTTGCCCATGCTTCATACTTTGCAATGTGTGTTTGGCCCACAAAATAATTATATGCAACTGAACTTGGATAGTTTGCCCTCAAAGCTAATTAATGCACACTCAGTTTCCTTGCAGTATGTGCATGTATTCATAATCGTACTTGGTATTTGCCGTGTGAGACTGTCCCAGCGTCATCAAATAATAGGTAAGTTCTTGTACTTATTACTGGGCAAAATTTACATGAGTAGATAATTAGTAACTTGTTCACTTTTGTTTGACGTATTGTATTTGAAGATGATCTTTTCAAAACTGACATAATTGTTTTTCCTTTTATAGTGAAAGTTCTATGTATGTGTAATGAATTCTGCTAATAAATTACTATGTAACACTATTACACAGGGTTGAATGAAGGGATGGGATGAACAGTATTCAGTATACGGTAGTATTTTAATGTAATTTTGTAGAATCTTAGGCCTAGGTTGTTGTAAAAAAAAAGTTTGTTTGATCATACAGGCACAGGCTACTTTTTGTTATGCTCTAAACATGGTATGTATTTATTTTATTTATTTATTTATCTATTTTATTTTGATTTATTTTATTGTTTTAGGAAATCCAGGAAATGGAACTTGGGAGGCAAAGGCCCCAGAAGAGTAATTGCACAGTGGTAGTTTCACCCAAGAAATCGTCAAGAAGGAGAAACCATCATAGTTGACCGGCTCTTGTTCGTGGGATTTGGGTGTGCATCAATTCAAGAAGGATATCCTAGTCACTGGAGATGCAGTGGTTTATTATGAAGGATGGAGCAAACATGATGATGATGAATGGCCAAATGGTTAATGATATTGTTGCCAAGCATGATACATTTGGAACATCTTAACTTGTCGCACACGATCTGATTCACTCTGTGAAACAACCCAACCAAGACAGATTGTTACATTATAGAAATGTGCTTCAACGAAATGGATGTGAGCCAAGCCAAATCAAGACACAAGACCTCAGATGCACTCCCGGCCAAAGGGTCATCTATACCCAAGGCCAACTACAGTTAGGACCCTAGTTCTATTATCCTCCCCAACCTAGGTTGTACTTCCCATCACTTATCTTCTACAAGTGTCATGGATAATGAGTATGTGCTACAACAAAATGGATGGAAACTAGCCAAGCCAAAGCAAGACAGCAAACCTTGGATCCACCCCAGGCTAAAGGGTCAACTATACCTGAGGCCAACTAGTTAGGGACCCTAGTTCCTTTATCCTCCACTACCTAAGATGTACTTCCATCACAAACAGTGTCCTCCACAAGCATGGAGCGTTCTATATCCGTCAATGAAATGGACGTAAGCCAAATCAAGACACAAGACTTAAGAACCCACCAGACCACCGTTGCACAGACCAGGAGAAGGCATGATGTGTATACCAGCGAGACTGGACAAGCAGCATGGAGCTCCCGACAGGATTCTATCAACGTAGACCCCCAATGGCAGGAAGACAGATGGAGATGCCAGCTTTCTTCCAAATCAACTGGAATCAGGCACAATTCCTCATCACCGTTCAGCACTGGTTACACCTTTCACATCAGGAAAGACATCAAGGAATGAAATCTGAAACAATGCAAGCATCAGCTAGAAAAAGAAGGATAAAATTGAAAGTTGGCAATCTAAGGCAGTAAATATGTATGCATGTGATGAAAATTGAATATAAAGCTTGAAGTTGAAACGAAAAGAACAACAACTCTTGTCAACAGAGGTGGACTTTCATAGACAAAGACACAAAGGAACACAATTACACTTTTTTTAAATGTTAGAATCAAAATCAGCACTCAATTTAACTTGTTATAACTTTTGCAGTATCTTCTTGAAAAAAGTTGGTCTTATAATGCATAAATGTCGTTTTAGAGCAATGTAATAATTGAAGTAATTTGGTTACAATGTTACATGTTGTGTATGAATAAACTGAAATAAACTTATTTTGCCTCATTTGCCCTGTGCTCAATACTTCTTTGCAATGTGTATTTTGATCCACAGGTATATGTGTGGCTTAATTATGAACACCTGCCCACTAACGCCGGCGCGCCATCTTTGCGCAACGTGTGCGATGCATTCATAAATGGCATAAGTACGTGGTATTTACTTGGGGAAAATTGTTTACACGACAAATTCATAAATTTCACTGAATATCTGTGTCTACAAATAGTAAGAAAATGTATTTACCGTATAACAAAACAAAGCTTATTGAAATTGAAAATACAATGTAGATCCTTAGATTGGTTAAGTTGGTTCATGGTAAAAGTAAAAAGTAAAGTAGGTGTGCTGTCGCACAGTGTTATAATTGGTTGGTTCAGAAAGGGAACTAGGGTATCTATAATTTTGGAACGGTATGCTCTGTCCATCGTTGGGAGACTGTAGGATCTCAATAGTGAGGTTGTTTAGCCAATTGTTTACACGAAGGATACATCATTGTGCTCCACTGTAGCCATCAGAGAAGGTTTCATCAACAACACGGCCAAGATTCATCATCTCCTGGTTGGCAATGCTTCATGATCACCTCATCAAGATTTTCGAGCTGTTTGCTAGCTGCCACCATCCAAGGCATCGTCCTCCAACTGGATGACATCTTGATATGCTTTTACTTCTGGTGTCTCTTTTATTTCACCAATGTGCCCACCACCTTCAATATGCTAGAGTCATTGCCGGAGATTGGATTATGCAGGAAGATTCTATCCTCAAAAACGGCGCTGACTTCAATCCACAAGTTTTTCAACTTCATCATGTGCTTCACTTTTCCCAGATTTCACCGGTGAGCAAATTCTGTAAATAGTTATCTGAAGCCTGTATGGGATCTCCTACACGTATATGCCTTGTTCTGGCTGATTCATTCATGGAAGAATTTGGTCTGAGCAGATTGCTGTAGCCTCTGCACTCCATAAACCTGTGATTTGGCTCTGTTACATGGACGTCACCTTTGTCATCTGGCAGGACAAACTTCAGTCTCTTCTAGGTACACCTTGACGAGCATTACAGCAATATCCAGTTACCATGGAACAAATAATGAAGAAATTACAATATTTCATGTTTTGATGTTAATTACTGCCTTCCATCACTATGAATCATGCCATTATCTGCAGGACTTTCAACATATGCAATAATTATGGATAACCCAAGGAAGACTGCTCTCACATCACCACAGACTTAAGATCCACCACCGGCCAAAGGGTCATCTAAACCCTAGGCCAACTAGTTAGGGACCCTAGTTCTACCATTCTCCCCTATAGAACCTAAAACAAATCAAGAATCCAGACCTACCCGGGCTAAAGGGTCATCTATACCCAAGGCCATCTCATTAGGGACCCTAGTTCTACCATTTTCCCTATAATATAGCACCTAAAACAAATCAAGAATCCAGACCTACCCCGGCTAAAGGGTCATCTATACCCAAGGCCAACTAGGGACCCTAGTTTTATCATCCTCCCTTACCTAGCACCTAAAACAAATCAAGAATTCAGACCTACCCCGGCCAAAGGGTCATCTATGCCCAAGGAAAACTAGTTAGGGAGCCTAGTTCTATCGTCCTCACCTACTTATGTTGTACTTCCCATCACGTAAAGTGTCCTCCCCAAGAATGGATGTGCTCTATATGCTACAAGGAAATGGATGTTAACCAAGCCAACTCAAGATACAAGACGTACCTCAGAACCTTCCAGCCAAAGGGTCATCTATACCCTAGGCCAGCTAGTTAGGGCCCCTAGTTCTGTTATCCCCCTCTACATATAAAGACAAATCAAGATCAAGAACCCAGATCCGCCCTCAGCTAAAGGGTCATCTTTACCAAAGGCAAGCTATAGTTAGGGCCCTATGTCGTACTTCCCATCACGTGCAGTGTCCAGCTTCAACAAGCAGGATTTGGAGTGCTTCATACAGCTCGCCTTTATGATCTGAATCTGCTGGATCTACCAGACCTACAATGCAGACCAAGAGTATACAACAGTTTCACTATCAGCAACATCTAGTGCTGGCACCACGCTGTCGCATCCCATGGCCTAGTCAGATGGGTCCTTTTGTACCTCAAGGATCTGTGCTCATTCCTGTTTTCTTCCATATCCTTGGCAACCTACAGTTTTTGATCAGCAACTACACGCTGACCCACTCTACTGATCATCAGCTTCATTGTATTTCTCAATGAGTAATCTTTTATGGATCCTGATTTACATCATGAGCTGCATCCTCGTCACACTTCATCACTGCCTCCAGCCACAAACCCAACCTCACTCTTTGATTCCCAGCAGCCTCCTCATGACAGACAGAGCATACCGTTCAGAAATATTGGGTCCTTCCTGTTCAATTCAGAATAAACATACACTCATAAATCCTTTGATAACAATTGATGTATATATTTCTTTAAATGTACATGTATCATTAAATTATCTCAAATTAAAAAGTTTATTTTTTATTTGATTATACCTGTAAATAAGGGTTATCATGTCATTTGAAATTTTATTTAAATGAGTCATGATGATTATTGGATTTTGAGCCGTTTACATGGTTTATTGAAACAAGAAAGATATAACACCTGTTTTTGAGAGATGGTAAAATTGGAAGGGATCGTCACTCTTTGTTAACAATTTTATCAAAGCTAGATGCATGAATCCCCCTCATTAGAATATTGGCTGAAAAGCACTAGACATTTTATGTAAGATGACATTCTTTAAAAGAGAAACTACTGAAGATATCATTTTATTATACGTTTGAAGAAGAAAATGATAAGCAGGGCCCACAACACACTTGATAGATTTTTTGGAATTGGAACTTTTGATGTAATAGCATATCTTTAAAGAAGTAACATATCTTCACAATATTTACAAATTTTAGGTTGCATCTAAAAAAACATTTTCAGTTGGGTTTATTTGGGTTTGAACATATTTCTGAAACATAAAAACATTTAGAAATTATGGAACAAGTATAAGTGACCAATTTGGGTCACAAGTAATTTTGTTTCCAGTAGTTTTGTACCCGTATAGGGCACTATTTATAAGATATGCGCCACAGTGGGTCATTAATTGGCAAGTTTTTGCCCTTGTATGGCTTGTATGGACTTTTGTATGTGGAAAATGAAATAAAAGTGAGTTTTGAAGTAGTGTTACAGCCATACAGGGCACAGGTTCAGTAACGTGCCCATACGGGTCAGCTATGTGTCTAAAAGTATCTCTAGAGGGAGCTTGTTATCAATTATTTGTGTATAATTATGGACTTTTTATGGGAATGAAAATAAAATAGATTTTGAAAGGGGTACTATATACCCATAATGGGCACCGGTTCAGAAGGTGCCCATACCTGTCGTATGTGTGAAAAATTATCTCTAGAGGGAGCTATTTATGATGGGCACTGGTCTAGTAGCTGGTTGGTACCATTATTACAGAGTCTGTTCTTTTTGAATTGCTTTAAATCTAGACCTCTAGAGGGGGCTATTTACTTTTTTGACGGCCCAATATGAATGGTTTCAAATAAACATGTTTTAAAATTGTAACAGTAGAGGGCGCCACATCTAAACATCGTATTTTGACAAGCTATTTACAAAGTTCTGCCTCTAGAGGGAGCTCTTTTTAATTTATGGTATCTGTATATTAAATGGTGATTGCATTTGAATAATTGGGAAAAATAAAGCATTTTGCATTATAGAAAAATTTACAAAATTTTCTACTAGCTTTTGTCATTTCAGGTGATTTGCATATATTGCATATTTATTTATATTTTGTTTTCTATTGTTATTTAAATGAGGTCAGGTATCCAGGGTGTTTTTTTTGTCGATTGCGCAACCTAACCTTTAAATATTAGTTCCGACGAAAATTTTTCGAAGAAGCTCGTAGCCCAGCGGTTCAGCTAGCTGACCGCCAGGCCGGTGGCCTGGGATCAAACCCTGGCCCGGCGAGAGCTCCAGGGATTTTTTACCTTAATGGTAAAGAAAAAATATATTAAAGTAAAAAAGAGCACCAGCAGGGGTTGAACCCAGAACCTCCTGCATGGGGGCTCTATCCTTTTCCTCTGAGCCAAGGCACTTTCTTGAAAATTTAACGGTTTTTCGTATATTTAAAGTTTAGGTTGTTTGTACTTAGAAATTTTCAGCCAAGTTGATCTGCAAGGGGTACCCCTTGCCATTTTGGCCAATTTTGGCCAATTTGAGGGCTGTGAGCTGGGGGTTCTCGGGACTTGGAGGGCTAAGATTTGGAGGCCTGGGGAGTTGGAGGTCTGGCAGTTGGCCTCCAAGGGGTACCCCTTGCCATTTTGGCCAGTTTGAGAGCTGAGAACTGGAGTCTCTGAGGTCTTGGGAGTTGCAGAGCTGAGAGTTGGAGGTCTCGGGAGTTGGAGTGCCATGAGCTGGAGGTCTTGGGAGTTGGAGGGCCATGAGCTGGATGTCTTGGGAGTTGGAGGGCCATGAGCTGGATTTTTGGGAGTTGAAGGGCCATGAGCTGGATGTCTTGAAAGTTGGAGGGCCATGAGCTGGAGGTCTTGGGAGTTGGAGGGCCATGAGCTGGAGGTCTCGGGAGTTGGAGGGCTGAGAGTTGGAGGTCTCAGGAGTTGGAGGGCCATGAGCTGGAGGTCTTGGGAGTTGGAGGGCCATGAGCTGGAGGTCTCGGGAGTTGGAGGGCTGAGAGTTGGAGGTCTGGCAGTTGGCCTCCAAGAGGTACCCCTTACGATTTTGGGGAGGGCTGGCAGCTGGAGGCCTTAGGAGTTGGGAGACCTTAGGAGTTGGAGGCCTTGGAAGTTAGAGCCGTGGAGTTGGAAGTCATGGTGTTGGAGGCCTAGGAGATGGAGACCTGGCAGTTGAAGTCCTGGGGCGTTGGAGGCCTTAGGACGGAGTCCTAGCTTGGAGATGGAGGTCTAGGAGTTGGAGACCCGGTACTGGTACTGGAGACCTGGTAGTTGGAGGTCTACGAAGGAGGGCTGCTGGACTAGGAAGTTGGAGGGTCGACGGATGGCCAACTGGACACGTGATCAGGAGGGCCTAACGGTTGGAAGACTAATCTATGTGAATGCATTGCAGAGAACCTACTTAGCAAAGGGTCCTCCAGCAAGCTGGTTGAAAGGCATTCCCTGAGGTTGGGAAGTCAGAGGGCTGAGACTTGGAGGACTGGATCATGAGATAACCTACTTAGGAAAGGGGTCTTTTTGCAAGCTGGTTGGAAGTCATTCCCTGAGATGGCTGTGGCTGTCGTGGGGGATAACACAATATGAGTAAAATACAAAATTCCTTTCATTTGTTTTTTACATAATCTGCTTAGAGATATTTATTGTGAGCTCAATCAAATGAAAAATCAATATGGTTAACTACTGTAAATAAACAAACCCTGTTGTTTGAATGAATCCTTGAGTGTAACAAACTGTTTACAGGGAGATTTTTTTCTCAGTTCCTAAACATTTGAACAATGTGATACTTACACTATTAAATGAGTGCGAAACAATTGGGATATTTGCCGAGTCATAAAATTTAATACAGTTGGAAGCTGCTATAGCAAACATTGTGGGAATCAAAGAAATTTGTCCATTAATTCTTTTAGAGGTCGTTCATTCAATTTACTCACTACAAATCTTCAAATGACGTCTTCATTTTCTTACACTGGCCAAAATAGTTTGCATCTTTTCGTAAAACAAAATGAAAGCAACTACTAACGTCTAACTTTTACGAGAAATGTTCATGACATACATTTATTAGGAATATCATCAGCAAGTTTGTATTTCTTTAGGAATTGTATCAGCATTATTAAAAGAAAGATGGCAACATACAGAACAAAGTACATGTAACATGGAGGGGTAAGCGTTTGCAAGTTTGTTCCTTAAAGGTAATATCAAACTTTGGTTTTTGTCCCAAAAAAATGTGATTCATGGGCAAAAATATCAAGTAAGATACAGTCATCTGTGAAATGTTTAGTCCCGTACATGCCAACTTTTTGAAAAAACAGTGAAAATTCCCCTCAGTATTTTAAAAATCTTTTCACCACTGTTTTTTATCTTTAAAAGATCAAAAATTTATTTTGGTCATTGGTTTTACTCTTTTCGGGATAAATACAGCATTTCAGGCAGACAAATTTTAAAGGTATCTTTTTAACATCACCATCATTATGCCCTGTAAATTATAGGTAAATCTGTGAAGATTTCTGTTTCGGTATGCTACCAAAGTATGATACATCATCACATGTATTAAATTTTAAAAGATATTTCATACTTCTAGAAAGAGGGTTTAACAATATATTATTCAATATTATGCCCAGTGATCTAGCCACGCCGATCGGCACCGGTCGGGGACAGCCGGCACTCAGCCTTTCCGACTGGCAATCGAGATGAAAAATCATGTTGCCGTCTGGCACAAAACATCTTGAAAATCACAGAAAATGCTCAGTAAGATTTTGAGACAAATTTGGAAAGATAAATTGACCAAATCAGATGACAAAACAGAATATTGCTGACATGCTGAAGCACATACGGACCCCCGCCGTGAGGGGCGAGCGCTCCGCTTGCTACACTTCTCAATAAGTAAATTTAGCCGGCACTCAAAATGGGCTAGCTATAACACTGATTATGCCTATTGTATGGATGCTATGAAGAGTTATGACAGATATGGTGCAGTTTAGGTCCACCGCTCTGAGTAAATGACGTGTGCACACTGATTAAAGTTCGACTTGCAAACAAGAGTCATACATGTAGAATACATACATGGAAAATGTTACATGGCCATACTGGATTACACATTGATATATCAATGTGTGAGTGATCGTTAAGGCTAATGTGCATACATGCAAATGAGTCGACATGCACAGCAGATGTGCTCTCTATTTATCCAGCACTGAAAACTTATATTAGCGGCTTTTCAAGCTGCTATCGCCATTTTTGTTGGCCATGAGTTTCATGGGGTTTCGTTTTCATGGTGACACTTGGCCATATTACAGAGGGGCTGGAGCCCACACATGTTCCACTGCACTTTGCTGCAGGTAGACATGGTAGATGGTCTCCATTGGCATTATATTAGGTTGTATGTTATCTTTCCGCTATGGCTCATGCAAATATCAGAAGGAACCAGACCAGACTACTCAACAGATCAAAGTGCTAGCAGGTCCTGCCTGCAGACAAATGCCCAACAAGCAGGTCAGATTGGTTTCAGGGAAAGGGTGAAAACCATCACATTGGGTGAAAACCACTGCTTACGTGCTTGGATTCCATTGATCTGTGTAAATTTACACGGTGTCAATTTTGATCTTGACAAACTTGGCAATTACAATTTTGTCCAAAACCAACAAGGTGTGTTCTTAGTGATTTTTTCGTTGGGAAAATTATGCAAATTATTTATAACCCTTCACCGACGTTAATCAGCACTGCACTAAGAGCTCTTTGGGTGTATGTGTAAAAAAATCATGCAGTGGCTCAGGTGGGATTCAAACCCATGGCCTGCTTTCTTACTAGTGCAGATGCCATACCATTAAGCACACAAGGTGAATGTGAAAGGTGTACATGACATGAAACCCAGTGAACCCAGAGTGAAAGTGGTTTAAGGCACTGGTCATCATTTTACATCAGCCCACTACATGCACAATGATAATACCTTCCATCTGTGTTACTGCCATACCTATTCCTATATGCCTTATTGATACTATTTATGAGTATTTTCAGAACCATACATACCCACAAACTGAACAATAAACATTGATATATATTAGTGTGTCTCTGCCATTGCAAAGCCACAAAATTCATCACATATGAGGGTACGAACTACATGTACAGCGGCTCAACAGTGTCTAGTTATAGTGGGACTAGACTGGTCCACTATCTGAAACCAACCTAGAGGTCTAGAGGATTTAACTAGCAGTGTCTTAGCGTTCAACTGTGCCAGAGTTTAGCAGGGAAACACGGACAATCACAGGACCAAATGAAGTTATTCAGAAGAGGATGGTACTTGGTCATGCAGATAGCGAAATCAGGACTGACCTCTAGTGGACAGATGGTCTACTCCTCCTTGATAATTGACATCAGTCAAGCAGAGAGTGAGGGTCCACAAATAAAGTCAATAGCTTGCTCTTCTGTTCAACCTCTGTAGCATAACGACGATCCCACGATAATCAGGCAATCCGTATGTCATTAGGCTGCTGCCTGAATTGAAGCTGATGAAGAAATCCCTGGGGATGATCCCAGCCTCTAATCTTGTTCAGTTCCATATTAAATCGATAGTCTGACTAGCAACTGCTGATCTCTTGTCCAGTTCTTCAAAGAGTCTTGTGTCCATGGTCCATCTGGCATAGCAAATAGCTTCTAGTCAAATGTTTGAAGTCTTGATCTTGGCAGACCAGTACCAGATCCGGCTTACATCACAGCCTGTACACATCATACACACAAGCTCAGTCCCTCCACGTGATCTCAACTTCATCCGTCCGGTATCTGAAAGATTGCAAAAACAAGGATAAAAAAGAGTGAATCTTTCTGAAACTCAAAGCTAAGTGGTCGTCACATCATACTCGGAGCAGACACTAGGCTGACGAACTCTGGGACTGAATACTGAGTGGTAGCATTCTCCACAAGATTGATTGTGTCAAGAAAAACCACACAAGCCTCTAATGTTAAATATAAGTCAATGAATTCATTCAAATATTTCTGGGGATCGCTGGTTCGAATCCCGCTCCAGTCAACATTTTGTAATTTTTTTTGTAATTTAATAGAATATTGAAATATAATATGAAATCAATATTTTGAAAGCAATAGCACAAAGTGATGCTCTCTGGAAATACATTTGTCAATTATCGGAGTTGACGCATTATTCGTAGCGGAAGGCGACATCTTACCTCTGTGTACACCATGTTTCCTGCAGCGGTGTGGTCTGTCCTGATTGGTACATCTCCCAACCTGCTTGTGCTATCATGGCTCCATTATCAATGCAGTATCTGTCACGGTACAGAGAGAAATCGTTACAAGAACAGCAATGAGCTTCACTGACCAACACAGTGAATGAGAATCCCCCAAATCTCGAACTCCTGTCACATCTCTCTTCTTCCTGTCCATTCCTCTCAGCCTTTAGGCCACACTGGTTGCCTTCCCTGTTTCTACACATTGACCCAATGCCCTTTACCTTTCATATCCACTGAATGACATCTCTCTCCGCTATTGTATCTCACTATCTTTTCATCACTTCCCTACCCCTTGTCCCCTACCATCCTTAATATCATCCCTTCCTCTCTCCTCCCCTATATTTCCTCTTCCTTTCCCTTTAATAGTCCATCACTCCAGGTCATTCCCTACCTCAAAGGATGGAGACATCATCCCTACCATAAATCTGCTAAACAACCAACTCCTCTCTTACTTCACCAATCTTATTCCCTTCCATACCCCTAAATCCATCACTACTTGACCTCACAGACAACCTTCAAATAATAGAGACATCATCCCTACCTTCAATCTGCTAAACAACCAACTCCTCTCTTACTGCACCCCATCTCATTCCCTTCCATACCCCTAAGTCCATCACTACTCAACCTCCCACAAAAACTCCAAATGATGGAGACATCATCGGATCCTTACCTTTCATCAGTAGCACAGACCACGGCTCCTCTTTCCTCTGCCATGTCCCTCATCATCTTCTGTAACCTCTCATTACCTTTGATAAAAACAAGACAAGATGCACAGGTTGGTAAATGATGCCATAATCAGATCATCATAGACAGAAATTCAGTCTAAGGGTCAAGTTCATGGTTGGCACAATTTACAATTAAGATCCTGCCATAAATACAGCATATTGAAGACATTAACACTTTGCACGATGATTATTCTTCTGAAAAGAAGCAGGAATTTAAGTTGATGCTCACATAAAGACGGTCAGATTATGACTTGTCTATTAGTCTTTATACATCAGTGAAAAGTGAACAAAGAAAAATTTACTGGAGCGGGATTCAAACCAGCCATCTCTAGAATATCATGCCAGTGCTCTACCAACTAAGCTATCCAGCCCTATGTTGGTGGTGTCCTTAATATTCAATTATCGTTTGGCAGTCAGGAGCCACGAAACCATGCACATACTGTAGCAAATGACTTTGAGAAGAGGACACAAGGATACAAAAACTTACATCCGACGCCACCAACAATGAGCACCTCACTGGAGTTACAATGAGCCATAGCTCTCTCTGTAATCTCAACAAGCATTGCAAACAATGTCTCCTATATGACAAAGAGAATATAAAACAAGTAGGAAATTTATATTATTACTTTACCTCATAAATATTCATGAGCTAGAGCCAAATCTCAATTGGTCAATTCACCATCATGTGCCAGTGGATATATTTGCTGATCACCAGCGAGTAGGCCAGGGAATCTCCGAAGGAACTGTTACACAAGTAACATCTCACTGCGCATGAAGTCTCACTACTACACATCTATCCTAGTTTGCAGTGGACGTGCGTGAACTTCGCCCTACATGAAGTTCACGAAAACAAACGTTGTGCTGCACTTCTCTCGATGAAATTGTGTATTAACTTATTATTATTAATTATGTATTAAGCAATCATCTGAAAGCTATTTCATCCCTTTCCCAAATTTGATTACAGGCATCCTTTAAGCAGCAAGAACAAACAGGTAATGGACCAAAATAATAAAGAGACAATCTGACATCAGCAATAGGAACTGATGGCATCAAATTGAGTTACCAAATAC
This sequence comes from Astropecten irregularis, assembly GCA_963971285.1. Classification (NCBI taxonomy): domain Eukaryota; kingdom Metazoa; phylum Echinodermata; class Asteroidea; order Paxillosida; family Astropectinidae; genus Astropecten; species Astropecten irregularis. The sequence continues at coordinate 15,976,661 of OZ020246.1, forward strand.
AATCAGGCTGCATAATATAAGCATTGTAACAATAAACAGTCAACGATTGTATTCACCTGTAATGAGAAGCACAAATCCTCTGGTGTACAATCGCCTGCTTTCAACTTCTTGTGAGCGGCATCCTGTAAAAATCGACAAATTCAAATCATCAACTTGATAATTTGCACAGCACTTATAATGGCTCCATTTATCTGTTTAAAAGGCATTCAAAGGCACTGGCTCCACCAACAGTTATTCATCACAAAATGCTATCACACATGTTGAATAATGTTAGCTGAATAATAAGGAAACCAGCCGTGTGATGTATACAGGTTATTCACGTGACGTCATTGGCTGTCAAGCACAATGATTGCACACGCAAAACAATACGCTTCAGTGCACACCGAACATACAGTGTCCTATGGGTAACCATTGGCAACATAGAAAAGCTTGACGGCCAATCACATAATTTGATGACGTCTGTGAATAACCTCTATAGGAGTATTGTACAGACCAAAGCTGAAAAGCCAGGCCAGGCCGGGCCGGGGGCCGGGGCTTTGGGCCTCTACAATCACCAGCCTTAAAGAGCACCTCAACCCCACCTTTGTCCTGGACTATTGTCCACACTGACTTGATTGACAGACCGAGTCCACACTGATCATGGATAGTATCCAGAAGCTGTGCCTGATTGATTTTAAACAGCTCTATTGTATTGAAGTTCAAAGCTAAGGGAGGATTTCAGGCCTGGGCCTGGACCTGGCAAGGCTTTTTGATGGTTTGGCCTGACCAGTTAAAGTTTTACCTCAATGAAAGACAGAATGCCCGAGAAGGAGACGTCCATTCCTTTGACGGTGTACGGCAACTCTATGTATCTCTCCCCTCTGCAAATAATCACAACATAGCTATCTTAGAAGGCAAGACTACAGTCAGAGACACAAACACTTCTCCAAATAATGGTAACAATGTATTCAGTTAACCTTCATGATGAGATATGGCTCATGCAACATGATACATTGGATTACTAAACAGAGACTAATGTACACAGACTGAGGACTTTCAAACAACTCTCTCCAATTCTATCAGTCATATCTCAAAAAGTCTTGGATAAAACTGAGGAAGAGACATCTTCATACCATTACAATGAATGAAAGGCTCGACTTAGTCAACACTATTGCATTATTGTTTCTGTGTTATAAAATCAAGGATTAAAAGTACAGTAAAGGATTGGTAATATACCCAAACAGAAATGAGGTATTTATCCAGACATTTATCAAACAAAGACAGAAAACAGTCTCGGGGTAAGATCAAAACCACGCTTTATATTTCATATTAAATTGATTGGGTTTTCACTATTTTCTTGCGCCTCAGATGTACATGTTGGATTAGACAAAGTGCGAGTGCTTCTCTGTGATCTTTACCCATCATGTATTATACCTTTAAAGGTAGTATCATTTGGTTTTTGTCAAAGAAATACAGATTCATGGGCAGAAACATCAAGGAAGATACAGTCAACTGTGAAAATGTCAGTCCCATATGTTGCCCACTTTTTGAGAAAATAGTTAAAAACGACCACAGTATTTCTAAAGACTTATCTCTTTTATTTTTGATCTTTTAAAAGATCAAAAAGATTTTTGGTCGTTGTTTAAATAATTTCGGGATAAATACACCATTTCAGGCGGAACAATTTTAACGGTATGTTTCTACCAGCACCATCTTCATACCCTGAAAGTTATACGTAAATCTGTGAACATTTCTGTTTTGATCTCTTACCAAAGTATGATACTACCTTTAAATAAGAATGATTAATAGCACAATAACTTCTCAGTCTTAAGTAAACCCATGGAGAGATGATACAGGGAGAATACATACTTTTTGGCCATTTGTTCAATGTTGTAGCCTGGACTGGGATCATTTGACAACTGTGGGAAACAAATACAAAATGTAGGAAATATCAAATGCCTGAAGTATGTGAAACAAGACACAGTTGCTACTTTTCACAAATTGTATATACAGTGAAACGCCATTATAACAAACACCGCTATACCGAACATTTGGCTATACCATCATCATCCTTGGCTCCCAATATTTATGTACAATACATGCTGAATATGGTTTTATAATTCCCGCCATGTTCGTTATAGCGGCGTTCCACTGTAATACCAAATACATCATCGAAGTAGCATGCGACAATCTTTCAGTATGCAGTTAATACAGAAACATTTTTTGGCTTCACAATTTTGAAAAGATACATTCAATTTTCTTTTTAAACAGAAAATGCAATGCAGACATAAAAAGTGAAAATGACAAATTGCTTGATATACACAAACTTCAATACATTGAGAATTCATATCAAAACAAGAATAAATAAATGGTTGAAATATCACGCAGCACAAATCAATAAATATTCAACTACATACAACAAAATCAATTAAATCAAACAAATAAATAAAGAAACACTTCTTTGACATCTATTGATCTTGAAAATGCAAATTTAGAAAAAAGACAAAAATCTAGAGGTTATGGAGCAGCATTACCTTCAGTATCCGTGCAAATCTATCCAGGCAGTTGCCCACGGCGATGTCAATGGTTTCACCAAAAATGCGATATCTATGCTGGGAATATGCAATCACCTGGGAAAAAAAAAAGAAGCATTTGCATAATATGATCAACTAAGACAGCATTTTGATTTTGAAATTCTTTCACTGAACCTTCTGTACATGTACATCAGGCCCTACTCATTTTTTCTATTATAAGATTTCACATATTAGCTGATAAACTTGTTGCACAGAGCCATTTATTCATTTGAACCATCAACCTCCGGAATGCTGTACCGGCGCTCTTACCAACTGAGCTACACAGCCTACGTTGGTGGTGATCCCAATAGTCAAATATCTTCGTACGTTTGGTATTCTGTTACACGGACACCAAAATGTGACCCAACATGTGATTCACTTAATAGCATACATGTAGAGCTATGGGAATGCCACACTTTACCTGTGTATTTCCCCCACTGACGTACAGCACAGTCGGATTATGCGACCCTGTCACAAGCCTTCCCATTTCTATATCTGGTGCGTTTAATAGTTAATGAAAAATCGACACAGACAACCACTTGTTTCAACACATATTCAAAGTTTCTAAGGAAGGCTTAAAATTGCTCAAGAGTAGTAAAACAGTAGTACAACATGGCTATGGCTAATGCTAAGCCAGCAAGTCTGTTTATACAAGGATGCACATAGCAACAGCTACAGCCGTTATAATAATAGATCAAGCTGTTTGTCAAGGATACGTCCGATGCAGTGATTGACGCCGATGATGGGGACATCCCAAAGCTGAGCAATGGTTCTTGCAACAATGGCTGTTGATATCAGTGGAGCTGCCATGCCGGGACCTGCAGAATGAACGATAATTGTAAATAAAGACTATATCACAAGCAAGTTCCATAGAGGTGCTAGGCACAAAAACATCTTACGTATAAATCCTGCGGTACTGTGGTATGAAAGAGCATTCAATGAAAGACTTTGGAGATTCGGTCTTCAAGTCAACACAGCACGCGCACGCAATTGTGAGCATGCGTGCGTTGTTTTGCGCGTGCGTACTAGTGCGTGCGCTGTTGACTTGAAGATCGATTCTCTTAAGTCTCCCATTGTATGTAGTACTCCTCTAAAGATCAACAAACCAAGTCCAATTCATACATTGCTGTGAATTGCGATGCGAAGCATATAAATGAACAATCTACAGGGTGTCTCAAAAAATATTTTTTACACTTGTGAAATGGCTGCCAAATAAAAAAAATGTGATTCTTGGGGGAAAGGTTTGTACATATGGAAAGCTCATACACTCAACTTTCATATGACTTTTGTAAAGACTGTGGAAATTACAAAATACAATACAATTACTTGTGATATTACAGAGAATCTTTTCAATAAAACGGCAGCTTGCCTCACCTTTGGTGTAGCATACACAATCTATATCCTCTGGCTTCAGTCCTGCCTCATCCATACACCTGTTAATGGATCCAAAATAACCTGTTAACAAATCTATAATTGCATTTCTCCTTTTCTTATAGTGCCAACAACAACTCCTTATGTGCATTATTTCAACACTCAAAGCAAAGTCAATGCATACAGCCATACAGAACAACTTTATCAAAATTGCATGAGGAAAACATATACCCCTGGTATACAGTTCATTAGAATATCAATCAACAAGTTGATAATTACTAATCACAAGTGTTATACTTGTTACCATTTGGCCCTTCACATTGTACAGGGCTTAACACATTTCAAATAATTCTGAGAAAATTCAACACACAATTTTAGTGACACAAATGCAATATCAATTTGCACACAAATAGATGAATGACAGAATAACAAGTAATGAAACAATTAACCAGTTACAATTATAATTCAAAAACTGTGAATGCAAATGCAAGACACACATATGGAGCATCGACTGAAAACTGAATGAAGTATCACATTGCTCAAAGGAAAATGCATATAGAAAGACATGTGAAACCTTGGCAATAAATGCTGAATTTATGACATTTTTTTCCAAAGGTTGAATCTGATACAAGCTCTGGCTCACATGAGTTTGTTTTTAGAGACATTTCACCTTCACATACACACAATGACAACTCACTTCTTTAAGATTTCCATGGCGTGAGCTTGGTGGTGTTTTGCAGTTTCTCTCGGCATGAAACCTGTAAACAAACAACAACAAAACAGATTGAAACACAATGAAAATAAAAACCAGATCAACAAAAAATCATGCACAGACACAGAGCGACCTAGGTGACCTTAGTACTTGAACGCACCCTTTATTTCAACCAACAATCATGTAATGTCTTCTCAAGGAAGAATCTTGTCTAAAATTTTCATCTGTCAGTATTGAGGGTTGTAGCTTCTTACCATGTCCCGGTGGAGTGATATAGGTGTGTCTTGGGTTGGACAGTACCACTCCATCCCTGACGATCCCGATGCCGAGCTTGTTGGCGCTCCCTTCAAACCCAATGACTGTAGGCATGGTAGATCAGACTCTTCTGAAGTTAAGCTCTGTAGAAACTAGAGGTATCTCTGATGCTATTTAGGGTCTAATACTGTAAGTATCCTTTGCGGTGCTGCTGTAAGAATAATGAAAACAAACATTGCAGGCAATTAATCAAATGCAATATGCTCAAACGGAGGTTTGTTGAGCGAGACAAATGCTAAAGATTACCTACTGATAGTATTCACATGGTCGACAATACATGTACGTCACTACGGTCACTTCCTTTGTAACTGACAGATATAGTGTACGATAGTTGCCAATATTGTGACATCGCTATTTGTAAGCACATTGTAACTTGTAAGCACATTCCTGTGTATTATTTTACACAGGTAGGCCCTAAGGTTGTTTTAACTCCAGCCACATTGTCAAGTGGTTCAGTGAGCTCAGGTCACAAAAAAGCCAGGATGTGCGACCATGAGAATTACACAGTCACAGAAATATCCCACAACCACATAACAAATAAACAAGTCCAAGTTCAATCATGGAGATTTTTCCTCTGAAAGGCCGTTTCATTTTAGAGTTAGACATTCAAAGACTTTTCTGGACTCAGGATATGGATAGGCCTACAGAGAAAAGAAATGTAAACATTTTCACAAATGTCCATCCATGCCATGTCATGATGTAGGAGTTTATAAGTCTGTGGACTACTTTCTAGTAGTCGGCCTAACGTTACTTGCCTCAATCAAATGTGTACAAAAATTATGCATGAACAAATTAGAACAAAATCACCGACACTGGGGAGCGAGCAGACATCATCACGTACACTTGTCTTGTGCACAAGACAAGTGAAGTGTGATGCAGTCTGCTCCCGTGGCTTAACACTGCATTCTTTCCTTATTCCTTCAAAATTGTGGTTGAATTATAAATGCCTACCTATGTAGAATCTGTGATTAAAACAGTACACCGTGAAAGACAGTCACAAACATGTGAAAAGTTCGACCAATTCACAGCAGAATTCGCCTGTGTACGAAACGCATACACACATGCTTGCATTCTGAATTGAAGGAATAAAGCGCCCTCAAGTGGCAGAAAACGTACAACCACTTCGAAAAGTTCAATGACCAAAAGGGCAATCACGGTCGCCAAACGTACTGCGCGGAATTTTTTGAAGCTACATGTATTTTTAACAAAACGTGTTCACAAGAAAACAATGATCCTCGAACAACATTCAGAATTGCAATGAAAGAATAACGTTTTTTATCCTTGCAAATCTGCCGAAAAGTGAGAGAATGGTTTCACTTTTGATACCGGCACGCCCTGCCGAAAAAGGGCTGCCGAAAAAAAGACGCGCGTCCGATCCGCCGGTCGCCTGCCGAACTTCTCACGGGGACTCGTATCTGTAGTGCCTAAAATTCAGATTTTTAAAAAATGTTTTATTGGCTCTCAATCTTATCTGAGGGAAGGTTTAAAGAAATGTTGCGTATATGAACTGACCATCATTAACTACATTTCTGATAAAAAGAAAGGAAAACATTGCTAAAGTGGAGAGAGATACAAACGGCTTTAATACCTACTAGCTTTCCGCTGGTTGAGAGGTTCTTGGCAGACGGCTCCACGGGCCTCGGTACACGGTGTGGATTTCGTCAGCACCGAGTAGCTAGCCGAAGATTCTCCCGACAGAGACCAGTCAGATCATGGCAGTGGAGTAGGCACAAACGGCCCGAAGTTTGCACTGGATGTGGGTCTTCGGGTCTGCTCCGAGTCCTTCATAAAATAAAGGACGGCACCGTCAACAGTCCTCTTGTATACTCCACAGAAATCTCGGCTAGACAGGCCTCGGAAAATGGCAGAAAGTAGACAGAAATCAAGACGATAAAGGCACATTGTGGGGGCCGCGAGAATCTTGAGAACATAAAGGGCGGGAAGGCGTGGCAGTAATGCAGCGGCATTGAGCAGGTTGATCTGGCGGTTGCTGGCCGGAGGACTGACCAAATACAATGAACTTACACGTCATGTGACAAGGAGAGCGGGAAATTCATTCAACCTCTCTGGGTTTTTTCCTTGGTTACAGGAAGGAATTACCATGACAATTGGGAAAAAAATACATATTTGGTCGTGCAACCAATGAAAATAATGATAGCAACAAAAACGACCAAAAATTATTATTTGCAGCAATCTGTAGCATTTTCCTGGGATGAAATAAAATTAAAATTTCATCCCATTAAATATCACTATTTTGAAATTTTTTTTTTCATCTGCCAATTGATAGGCACATACCTATGACAACTCTTAAAAATATATTTTATGGTATAAATATCACAATTGTTTGGGGTGATAGTCAACCAACAATAATATTTGCAGCAATCTGTAGCATTTCTCGATGATAAAATAAAAAAAAATCTTCCCATTAAATATCACTATCTTGAATTATTTTTTCTTCATTTACCCATTTGATAGGCGCATACCTGTGACAACTCTTAAAAATCAATTTTAAGATACAAATCTATTATTATGTTCACCCCCAAATAAAGCAAAAGCATCGACAAGAAAAGGTAGTGAGCTCAACGGGGAATAAAGACTATAAATAAAATTTGGTTTAGTTATTTGGTTTTGTTGTTGTGGTTTTTTTTTGGGGGGGAGGGGAGTTTGTTTTTTAAATTGTCTTTGCCAGGGGAAAAAAGAACATATTTATTATGAAATTTAATATAAAGGATACATTGTCAGGAGAAAACAAAACAAAACTTTATAAAACAAAGGGATTTATCTCAAGTCCCCTACTGCTCTACCCTCATAATGCAAAACAAAACAAAAAGAACGAAAACAAAAAAAACTCATGATATTGATATGTTATATCTGTATTACAAATTCTTTGGAAATTCGCTATAAAATGATAATTTCTTTTAATGAGTTAATGTACAGCTCGGCAAGCTTAAAGTGCTCAAACAAAAAACATTGAAGCATGTTGGTATAAAGAGTTCAACATGGAAAAAAATGGCATTTCATCCTGAAAGATGATCACATGATAATTGTTGTCAATCACATGGGAACTGCATGAAAATCACATGGTGACCTCAAGGTTATCACATGGTGACCTCAAGGTAATCACATGGTGACCTCAAGGTAATCACATGGTGACCTCAAGGTAATCACATGGTGACCTCAAGGTAATCACATGGTGACCTCAAGGTAATCACATGGTGACCTCAAGGTAATCACATGGGCTTGTGTTGATTTTTTAAAGATCTCATGGTGGCCTTAACTAACTAAAATATTGTTTTGGCCTGTTACACAACTCCAATAAAAGCAAAGAAAGAAGAGTATTCCAACAGCCGTTGGCAACAATTGGTCCAGCAAACTCCACATCAAGCTACACAGTCTGGGTTTGATGGGTAGATCCTTCAAAATATTTTGGATTTATGATCCTTTGAGTCAGCTTTGTCGTCAGTTTCAGGCATCTGCCCCCCCCCCCCCCTCCCCAAAACAGAGAGTACATCACCAGAACAAAAAAAAACAAGAATATCTCATTCAGATTTTGCCAATTGGAGGACCCGGTGCCCCTCAGGGGGGCCAAGCCCCTGTGCCCCTACCCCAACTTCTTTGGCAATGGACATGGTCAAGGTTAAATGACATCCGTGTCATAAAAGCCAGTACATAATATTCTTCCCTCCCTGGCTCTCCCCAGGCACTGACAAGCAAGGTGGCACATTCGGTCTGTACACAATCAAGCGAGCTCATTTTCACGCCAGTGATACAGGCACTTCCACAATTAAACAGAAATGTGGTGGCAGAAGTGGGATACGGATAACAAATAACAGCCACATGACCGAGGGATAGCATGACAAGCAAGGTGGCACATTCTGTCCATACATAGTCAATTGAACTCAGTTTTATGCCAGAGATACTTCCATAACAAAACAGAAATGTGATGGCAGAAGCGGGATACGGATGACAAATAACAGCCACATGACTGAGGGATAGCATCCAGTGCTTGAAGCATCTGACTGGACCACAGTCTGGAATTACAGATAACTACATGCTGGTGGGGAGAATGATGACCCCATTCAGGAACTCTTTACATGTATTATGCAGCAAGGATATGGAGAGCTACCAAACTCAAATTCACAGCTGTTGACGAGGGTCTGAAACATCAAAACAAAAAGATGGTGTAAATATGAATCTTGAAATACGCAATGTAAACTGTCAGTGTTTCAAGCTCAGTAATATTTATGAATTTAAGATTGAAGTGGAGGTTCAAAGTGTACTTTTAAGTTCCCATCACAATGTAGCAAGTAAATTTCAAAATTAATTTGTAAATGTTTCACTTAAAGGCACTATCATACTTTGGTAGGAAACCAAAACAGAAATGTTCACAAGATTTACCCATAACTTACAGGGTATACATATGGTGCTGGTAGAAAAATACCGTTAGGATTGTTTTGCCTGAAATGGTGTATTTATCAAGAAATTAGTAAACCATTGACTGAAAATATTTTTGACCTTTAAAAGAAATAAAATGGTGAAAAGACACTATTTTCTCAAAAGTTCCGCCTCATATGGGACTGGGAATTTCACACATGACTTTCACTGTATTTTTCTTGATATTTTTGCCCATGAATCTGTATTTCTTTAACAAAAACCAAAGTATGATACTACCTTTATGATCCAACAAATTACCTACAAGATATCTATCTTTTTGATATTCATCACAAGACCTTCACCTATAATTTAAAAAGATGAAGACTGAAAAGTTTCAGACTTTGCCGTGTTGTCATGCCTTCTGCCGTTCCATACATCTCAATCAAGCCACCAACATCTGCCACGTTTTTTCCCTTTCTCCCTCCCCCTTCCCCACTGTAGTGCAAAATCCCAAAAGCACAGCTTGGGCCTCAATGACTGCACTCCCTCACTTCGCACATTAATATGGTGTCTGCTCTCGGAAAAGCACCCAACGAAATTGGCCTTCTCATTGGCGCATGATAGAAGAGCACAACCGGGCAGAAGCTGGTGGCCATCTTGGTTGCTATGGAAGAGGGCAAAGGTCAAACCTTTTACTTGGTCATCATAAACCTTTCAGACTTTCATGGGGATTGTTTGGTTGATCTAGATTCTAGAATCCCATCCAATCGATATTGGACTACACTATTTATTTCGACATGACTTTATTTCGGAAATTACCGAGTATTTTACCTTGTTTTTTTTTATAAAGAGAATGTTTCTGACAACTAACGTCGCCGCTTAGTTGGTTTTGGATCCCAGTCAAACAGCCTGTCAGCCATATCCTTTTCCCTGTGGCGTTTGCGAATTGTCTGTTATTAACAAAGACGCAGGAAAAATCAGGTTAAAACATAATAAGATAAAATTATTAGCTGAATACAACTTATAAAATAGTAGGATGTGAATGCTATGAAAAAGTCTTACACGTGTTTCTCTTGAGGCCGAAGTGACAGTAATCATTTTGAAAAGGAAGGGAAGAACTTACAACAAATGCACAACTCTCGTTTTTGCGACTAGACTTGTTAATGCGTGAAAATAATGTGAAGTATGAAAATAGCAGAGTATGAGATCAATGAACCTAACATGGGGAGGTGTCCGGAGAACAGCCCAGAATCGACCAGAGTGGAGGACCTTCGTTGTTGCCCTTCAGGGGAGGGCAGTAAGTCAGTCAGTAAGTAATTAAAGAAGCAGATTTTATATGTGAATTTCGTGGGGAGAAATCCAGCAAGTTGCTCTAAAACTAAAACCATCTGACCTTAATTTTTGTCAGTGCAAACTTCAAAGGAGCCCATTTTGGACATTAACCTAAAGGATATATTTGTGTGTGAGCCGTATAAAAACAAATATTGAGTACCGCCTACTAGCCAAAATGACAAGAATACACCCCTGAATAAAAATGGCAGTATAAAAAAGTGTATTCATTTTATAAAGTTTACTTTCGATACATTTTTACCATTTTACGGAGAGGAGAGCATATGCCTAATATTTGTATACTTCCTTGCAAAACGCCCGCTGTCCCCCGACCTTCCCACAATGCAACAGTTCTCACCTCTCGTTCCTGTTCCATCATGTCCTCAGCTTCCTTGATGTGACCAATCCCATGATGCACTAGGTCCGAGCCACCGATGATCTGTGGCATGGTATACTGGCCTGCATAGCTTGCCTGAAATTCACAATGGGGCAGGACATCATACCAATTTGATGGGCAGTCAAATAATTGATCTAATTTTCTAAAACTTCAATCATCAAATAACTACAAGGGAAACTGACTGAATCATAAATCATTGAAAGGTGAACAAAGAAAAATTGAGAGGAGCGGGATTCGAACTGGCGAACTCTTGAATACCATACAGGTGCTCTCCCAACTAAGCTATCCAGCCCTCCGTTGGCGGTGTCCCAAATAGTCAATTAACTTGATTAATTGACTATTTTGGACACCACCAACGTAGGGATGGATAACTCACAGTTGGTAGAGCGCCTTTTTTAAACTTGGATAAATTTTTGTTCATTATATTACCGAGGCAAAGGAAATTAATGTATGTGGAGGAGGAATCTATAAGGTTAAAAAGATGTAAATTAAACAAAGAAAATTGACTAGAGTGGGATTGGAACCAGTGGCCCTTGGAAGACCGTACCTGTGCTCTTACCAACTGAGCTATCTAGCCCTATTTGGGTGGTGTCTCTAATAGTCAATTATCTTTGTTCATTTGGGAGTCAGACGCCATTAAACCACTCATATATCGCTATATCCCAAGGACCATTTAAGATACTCGCAGCATTAGCAATGGCTTATCTGTGATTTCCAAACTTACAAAAGCGTGGTCCTCAAATACATTCCTCCCTGAACAACCCTGGATCCCATCTCACCTTCTTGAACTTCTTGAAGTTTTGCACCGCCTTCTTTCCGCCTGCTGTGTTGTGGGTGCCGTTCACTACAGGTCTCCTGATAGCTGAAGGCAGTACCTCCACCGTGGCAAGATTGCAGGGTAAGGTGGGATCTTGTGGACTGGTCTGTTCACTCTGTTGGACAAACAAGACATTAAATAATAATAATACAAAGGTTCGATTTCACAAAGCCCTACAATCAATCGAGTGACAAACAGAATGACAAAAACCACAAGCACGCCTCCTAAAATAACAAAATCACTTCATGAAAAATGCAGCTTAAGAGTGAAAGTATAAGAGACTGTTGTGCATAACACCAACGATGAGATAATGTTCTCAATGTACAGACCTTGATTGTCTTGTTGGCCGTGATGTAACCGCCGGGAACATCTTGGGGTAGGTGTCTCATGTTGGACACATCGTCCAAAGGTTCATCCTCTTGGTGTTCCTACATTTGGCCAGCAGTATGAAAATACATGTATGTTACAATTAGACTAGGGGGTATTTGTATTAATACATTTGGACAATTATGACAAAGAACGCCGTTGCTAATCCAATGAGAGATACAGTACACTTTAATAGGGGATGATTTCACTACCAGCAATTAACCCTGACCCTCTGCAGTGTTGTCTAGAGATTTGTGAGTAGCAGGTGAAAACAATCAAAGTAGTCGGCGTGGGGTCCCGGGGCCTTATCGGATCATCCTTTTTATACCTCTGAACTCTTGTCATACCTACCTTTTTGATGAATCTACTCTTCTTGGTCTTCCTTCTCCACATGCTTTGCTCTGCTGCGTTCTCCTCATCTCCATCCTCCGGTTCAATGGCAAATGGGTCCTTCTCCTCTCTTCTCTTACACATCCTCCTGTCTCTTGCATCACCTTTCTCCTCATCTGCATCCTCCGTTTCTATGGCAAACGGATCCTTCTCCTGTCTTCTCCTACCCATCCTCCTGTCTCTCGCATCACCCTTCTCCTCATCTGCATCCTCCGTTTCCATGGCAAACAGGTCCTCCTCTTCTCTCCTCCTACCCATCCTTCTGTCTCTAGCATCGCGTCCTGATGGAGGAGCGATATCGTCATCAGGGAGTGTTTCAGGAACAGCAGACTCGGCGTCATCAGAAACAGAGACAGCCGGTCTTGATCTGAGAGGCTGACGTTCAGTCTTGTGTGGGGTACTCTTTGATTTGACTGCAGCCACCCCTGCTGATGATGGGATGATGTCATCTTCCAAGGACAACTTTGAGTGGCTCGGGGAGTCTTCCTTGGCAGTTTCTGAGTTCTTGTGGGAAATCCTTGCGATGGTCTCAGCATCTGGTTTTCCAGAGGTCGATTCCTTCATGTTTTTTTCTCGTATTTTCTCACTGTCTTTCATGCTGGCTCTGTCTGCACGACCATTTCCTTGAGGACGTGAAGCTGGCTTACCAACAAACGGCAATTCAGGTGATGCCCCTGGGACAGGACCTGCCCTTGTTGCCCGAATCTCAGGGGATGTTTCTAGTCGGTGTTTAGCAGACGGCTGGCTGGCTTCCCTCCTTGGGACTTTAGATGGAGAGGCAACCCCGCACGAACCTTCATCTCTCATCCTATCAGACGGGCAGAATGGAGAAGATATCAAGCATGATGAGAAAGTAAATAAAATGGCCCTTCTCACAAGAACCTCTTTTTTCTCCTACAAGCCTAGGGCCTCTCGAGAAGTCCCACTTCAGTCAAATGTTTTGCTCAAACCTGAACCTTATAGACTCATTCCTAAAGAAAAGGAGGAAGCTTGTTGGTACATCCATGTCTGATTCTCTTTGTGAAGAGATTGTGGAAATGTTTGAAGTTCTTAGAAGAGTTGAGCGTGATTTGTTTGTACTGCTCATTTTCAAGAGGTGCGCTGAGCTGACTCTTTTGAAGTGTCAGGAGGATGTGCTATGTTAAATCTGGAACTGGGGCGCAAGAAGAGATGGTTAGCATTTGTGATTAGATTCTCCATTGTGTGTGGGCAGTTATTTATGTGTTGTGCGCCTAATAGCTACAGATGTAGTTCTAAAACTAAAACATTGGTTGTACCCACAACTTTCCCCTAAATTTTCTGAACTCAATAGTATTACCTCTTCCTTGCTGGAGCCTGCTCTGATGTGCCGGGTCCAGTGGTGTCTTGTTTCTTCTCACTGGTGGTTGCCACTTTGATGCTTCCTCCAGCATCTGCTTTCTTGCCTCTAAAGCGAGATCCAGGAAGCTGAGAGGGCTGCGTCTCGGAGGCCAGGACATCTTGCGTAGGGAGAGAGGGTGCAGCCACAGGATGTAGGAGGTTAAGACCAGCTGATGAGAAAGAGAGGAATAAACAGGTCCAACATCAGCTGAATCATACATGAGCATCATCAACATCCATCACTCCTGGATGAATGCTGCTATCATGAAAAAGGGTACAGGTCTACCTCGAAGTGTATCTGGACACCATCTCTCTTGAACAACTTTTCCCGTACAATTTGCAATTCCTCTTGGATTGTAGATCAGATTTGGAGAAGTAAAACCTTAATTTGGACAATCCCTTTCCAGAATGGAACCTCAGGTTCTGTGAACTAGATGCTAATTAGGAAATGTTATAGCCTTGCTGAGATGGCGTGAAGCAGTCTAGAGAATACAAGGGAATCACTCCTCAGATGAGAGACGCTTACCTTGGGCTACCTTGGGATTGCAGTGGACATCAGTGGATGCGTAGAGCACAGCAAGACCAAACTCAGACTGGGGAATGGGACGTAGGCCATTCCTGTTTTCAAAAAAGTAGAAGCCAAGATCACATTAATCAAATACCCAGGGCAGTTTGTAAAATTACCATCTTACGAAGTGCCCATTTGTTGCTGTCTCCAATAACCAACAGATAGTAATGTCTGCTGTCGGCACATTATGTAAATTTTCACATCTTCTCTAAAGAACCAGATAGCTATTTTCATACAGGCAAATAATGATCTTTACTTTGCTCATAGTCAAGTACAAACAGACACTGATCAAAGTTTATACAAGCAAGAATTTGTGGAGTATGGAACGCTGCTATAACAAACATGGCGGGATGTACAGTAATTGTCTGTTATTGTGGTCGTTTGTTATAGTGATTTAAAGAACCATATTGGATATGTATTGTTCACAAAAATTGGGAGCCATGGATAAAGTTTGGTATAGCCAAATGTTCGGTATAGCGGTGTTTATTAAAGTGGCATTCCAATGTAATAGTAATAAGCAGTTTGTTACTATTCAGAACAACCAACCGACAACCAACCTTTTCAGGACGTTCATGACGTCCACCACCCACTCCTGGCCGGCTTGCGTCATGACCTGACTGTGGTCCGATGGGTCAGCATACAGGACGATGGTGTCGGGGTCAGTGAGGAGATGTGTGTCTGTGCTGGTCAAGCCCTCATCTGCCAGTACTGACCTTCCTCCGGCCAGTTGCACTGTTTGACCGAGCTGCTTGTACTAAAGGTGGACAAATTTGATGTCAAGTTCTATCACATCTGCATTTTCAAGTTCAAGATAGATCAAGTGAAGAAATTGAGGACACAGCTTGCCGGATTATGGGAAATGACACAGGTAGGAAGAAAGTAGAAGCAAGTTTTTTTATAGGATGGCAAAGGATTTGGATGGATACAAAATTCAAGTCTTTTCTCGGACCTGTTTCTGAGCCAGAAATATGACAGTCTTTCCATTGAAGAGCGTCTTGCGATCGGCGTTTGGTCGGAATGACACGTCACGCTCATTAATGGCTGCTTCTGCCATGACTGGCTGGAATCTGCACACAAAAAATAAAGAAAACAAAAACAAAATGTGTTTACTGGTTATGTGATGATATGAGTTCATGTGACATGCATCAGCTAACAACAAAAAAAGAAGATACTTTTCAAAGACAGTTTTACCCGTCACTTTAAAACATCCAGGGATAAATGTGGGTTCGAACCCAGATATAGATTAGTGGTGCTTGCATCCTTGGGCAAGACACTTTATCATAATACGCTGAGTGTAAAAATGGCTTTGTGCTTGATTATCCTTTCCATGCTTTACAGCTAGGGCTGTATACTCCCAAAAGAGTTGAGATGGTTTTACAAGTGTACATGTATATGTAGTCAAATGACCAGGGGTTGATTTCACGAAGCCCTACGATTGATCATAACTTGACTTACAATGGATAACCCATCATATTCTATGACTTTAACGTGAACATGCAATGCATCATAAGTACTACAATTTATAGTAAGTTGCAATGAGTATGGTGAAATCGACCCCAGGGATAATGATAAGCACCTTTGAAGACCATATCAGATACAGGCGCTATGTGCCACTGCTTTGTCATAAATCTAATCGTGTTATAATAATAATTAATAATTACATTTATTACGCGACTTTTCTTTAAGTTACAAAGCACTGGCTCCAGCGTAATCGGATTGCCAGTATTCATCGGCGCCCTCGGCTGCCAGCAATACCGGTAATCCATTATGATTACGGAGCCTGAGATAATAATTCTGGATGTGATCATCAATACGTGTTGTCAAGGCCACTTTAGTTTTGGTAACTTTGTATTTCTCCTCGAGATAATTGTGTGCCATGTGTGTTTTCTGGATAATCTTTCATGTTAAAAAATGAATATTTGTTTTACTTGGCAGCGTCTGGCATCTGCGAGTTGTTGACGGCTGCTTCTTCTACCTTCCGTAGAAATGCTGGAGTTACCACAGGGCGACACGTCACCAACGCACCAATAACCTGCAGGGAAATAAGAGCCATTTCCAAGGAGATTCTTTGAAGCTAAAACTTAATGTTGAACAAACATTTACAAACCAGAACAACTCCAGCAACTGAATGGCAATATTACCAGACGGTCTCAGTGCTGGGTGAAATTGATCGGGGCTTGATCAAGCTGTACTCTACAGGCCTTTTCACACTATCTCCATTTCGATCCGTGTTGAAACAAACCCGGATCCGTCCCGGTTCAGCCCGGCAAGTTTTTGAACCAGATCGAAGAGAAGCACCATTCACTCTATGTTTATGGTGAACCGGCTCATACAATGCAGATCACGCCGCAAAATGCAGTTTGGAACCGGGTTGAGATTTTCAACCCTGCTCCCTACCAGGGTTGATTTCGATCCGGCTAGGCCGTCCTACCCGGGTTGAAAAGTGTGAAAATGGTTGAAAAAATCTCGGGGTTAGATCCGGTTCCAACCCTGAGATTTTAGATAGTGTGAAAAGCCCTTATGTACCTTAATGGTCACTGTCAGTTGGGTCATGATGAGATGCGTGCATTCTCCACTCCACTCGGGAACAACATGGCCTCCCAGCCTGAGCATGGAGGCCTTCAGAGACTTCTTGTCAGCAGAGGGGAGAGAAGAGAAGGCCACAACCATCGGAGTGTAGGTCACCCTGCCCAGAGTAGAGGGGGAAAGACAACGTGTACAACTCATGATAACTGGCTGTGATGGACAGAGAATCATATAAGATTTATACCGACAGGATCATGACTGGTTTGAGTTTGGCCGCTTCTCTACTTAATTATCCGCCCTCTGTGCTTTTGCCAAAAACAGATTGAAAGGTCATCCTCTGCACCTACCGCTCAAGACAAGAGCTTTTTACCACACATCACCACAGTCTCCACAGGCTGGGGGACTGGATCATAAACCATGCATCACCACACAAACCACACTGTGGTATATTGTGGTATTCAGGATACCACACTTACCACAGGACAAACCATGTGTGGTAAACTGTGGTATGGAAGTGGGGCTAAGAAAACAATGAGCGAAAAACAGTTGTGATCTCAGAGTGAGATCATAACTCCTATAAATAGATTTGGAAATACTGTGAGCATTTAAAACTGTTTTCTACAAGTTCCAATGATGACATGAGCTGAAAATTTCACAGGTTTGCTTTCATTCCATAACAAATCAAATTATGAACAGTCTACAGCTGTTTAGGTCAACTTTACCAATCCTGTATTATTATTCCTTTAAACATACCTCCATTGATTGGAGTTCATGGCTCCAAAGACGATGCTGTCCCCATCCTCGAGGGGAGTACTATTGCCCCCTGCTAGCTTGCTGCCATTCCGCACTGATCCAAACTTGGAGGAATCGGCGAGGGTCAACACCGGCCTTGATCCTGGCTTGCCCTGGAGATGAAAGCAGGAAAACAGAAAAAAAACCTGTGATCCACTCCACCAAGCTTTCGTAGTAACAACTACTTCATCAGATGTAATGAAGTGAAGCATCATCAACATCGTGGGTGTATAAACAGGTATTAAGCAATCAAGCGTATCCAAACAAAAAGGCATGATGAATCATAACTGAGAGTAGTAGGGTGACTAGAAACCATGTTTCCTATTGAGTCCAGAGTCAATGCCGTCAAGTCTGTGGATTATCTTTTGTTCCTCTGTTTCTCTGTCCATTCTGGACAGAACCAATATTTCTATACACAAACAAACGTAGAAGTGACAAACAAGAGGAATCAGCCACAAGCACACTGGCAAATTCTAAGACAGCGAAACCTACCAAGTTGGCCTCGGAGTGCGTCACCGTCAATGTGGCATGTTTACGACTCACAGAGCTATCGTTCGGAATCAGTATCATACAATCTGGAAAAAAGGGACGATGAATATTCTCGTAAGACCATGAATATCCTCGTAAGACCACTGAAATATACTGGATGAATTTAGCATGTATACATAACGAGGAGTTTTAAAATCTGTGATGTAATTATCAAATGATTTTATAGACAGGATATACCTGAGAAGTTACTTGATGACTTAAATTGGCCTGAAACAAAGTTGGGACAGTGGCATAGTTGGAATATAGTGTAATGGAGCTACATCATGTATTTAAACCACAGTCGTATAGAGAGATTTCCCTTCATAGTTCATTTGACTTTTGACTACATCAATTACACTTTCACATTCAAACCTAATCACGTACTTAACACATTATGGCATTGATCGTCAGACCCATTACGTAAGATTTGTACTCTCTACATAAAGAAGTGGTATGGATACCTTTACGTCCAACTATGTAATCCTTTCCTACCAGTAAGTTGAACCTTGTGCCTGCAATATGACATGATAATTTGAAATGTTATTAAAAATTATATTCTGGTGTGGCTCTCCATAGCATGTAGTCACATGTACAGGTATGTGGCGGAGAACCACAGTAAGTGACAGATGCTCCAAAATGACTCTGAATGATCGTCTGGTTTTTCATTGGAAAACATTGATTTTCAGACCAACGGCAAGACTGCATGTGTTAAGCGCAATTTTGACGCCTGCGCAGTTTCCAAATGGGCCGTGCGCAATTTTGAATTTAACATTCATTTCGATATTGTTCTTATAATCTTAACCTTAGCACATAGCTACCTTCACTACAGTTAGGCCCTGGTTAAAAACGTTTGACACAGCCTCACAAGTTTTCTTTATTAAAAACAAGTAACTTCGGACAAAAAGTTAACCTCCATGGTTAAACTAAAGATTGTGCAACTGGCAAGTTCAAAGATTGTGCATTATTGAGCCATGGCATGGGCGCCAACTTCCGAGTGCTGGTCGTGCAACCTGACCCACACTCCTAAAAACATGTGTAAAAAAAAGATATTTAAACACAGTGGACCTAGTAAAATAGCTGCAGGAAGACCACAACTGACATACATACCAGAATCTTTGGTGTTTTCTAGTATCCACATGTTGTCAAAGTAAAAAACAGGCTAAAACTTCACCGCGAAATTGTATTTCGAGGCATTTCTCGATTTCTCACACCGTAAAAATGGTATAGCGCCACCAAGCGGCCACAAAACTTTTCCCGTTGTGCGCTGGACGCTTAAAGTGGCAGTCGCTTACAAAAAGAAATTAACACTTGTAATAGTTTTAAACATTTAACAAAATAATCATTGGCATTGGTTTCGATGAGTTATGACAAATCAATTCCTTTTATATAGCTTTAGTACTAGTATACTGGGGACACTGAAATATTTATCACTTTATTAATCTTATTTATTTACTTATTTTTAACATTTTTTTTTACTAAAATGTTTAAAGTGAATTTATTTCTTTTTCCATTTGATTGTTTTCTCAAGCCAGAACAATAGAATAATTTGGTGTTATTATAAGCCTTGAGTAAAAGCTGAGGCTTTTTGTGTTTTCCAGAGGTTCGGGGCCACGTACTACAAGCCAAAGGTTAATTTGTTTTTAAGCTATTGGAGGACGCCTTTTAATCAGGTGACCTCGACGGCCTCGGTCAAACTCGGTCACATGCAGTATGTAAAACACGCACGTGGGCAGGGCTTAAAAGCAAAGCCGGAACGGTCCACATTCCCAAGACCATGAAATTTTCCTATTATTAATAATTAAATATAATTTTCGAGTTTGACATACAGGTGATACGGGACCATTTAATCAAGCCAATCCACTTGTGTGATAATGAAGCAACACTAAAATAAATCCAGTTGTTTTGTGTACCGTAGTTTATTGAATTCCGAAGATGATTTTTGAATTTTTGTTAATTATGCTCTAAAGCATTTACATCTCCATAACTTTCATTATCCTACGACAGAATATCACACCGACTGCAGCTATTATATTCTTAATGCATTTACAGTTAACGGTCTACAAATGGACACACTTAAACAAAAATACGAACCAATAAGGAAAAACGAAAAGAACAAAAAAGGACAAATCTACAAAAAGAAGCTTGTACAGGAAAAAGACATTCAACATTATTTACAGGTTTACGAAAAAACAAAACAAATTGAAAAGAATTAAGGATATTTGCATAAATGTTATGTAAATATCCGTATTATGTTAGAAAGTGTAGCTCGAAGCAGTTGGATACCATGTTTTTATGCTTTCTCTGTCTATCATCTATGTACATCGTGTGTTTTGTTTTTACTATTTCACAATGTCTTCCCAAATCTAAAAAAAGTCTGGCAAAATGAAATCTTTCTCTTGACTCATATCATGTTGACAGAAATAAATCTTTCTGTCTTTATACATCCTTGCTGTATGTGCCATCATGCACAACATGCAGACATGTAAAGAATGCAAATAATTCAGTTCACTTTTTAGTTCCACTTGGACTTTCTTATTTACAAACTACAAAAAGAAGAAAAATGGCGTTTTGTTTGGTGTTATAATGATCGAACGAGGATTGTTATGACATTTGAAATTAAATTTTAAAAAAGAAAAAAAGACACATTTGCACATTATAAAAAACTGAACATCAGATATGTACATTGTATATCAGGATGAGACCGTAACCATAAATTAACCAGATTCCTGACATTTGGCTTCATTCTTTTTTTTGGAAGAAATGGTTTTCTCTTATATCTGTAAACTATAGACTGTGAAATTCTTTGCAGACTGTTGGTAATTTGATAAAAATAAAACAAAAATAATGGGGAGATGCGTGAGAAAGGCTGAATTAACGGAGAAAGAAGCTCATGATTTAAAAAAAGTTGTCGAGCCGGTCTTTGACTCTTTAACTCTCTCCTACTGTCGGATGCCTCTGCAGGATCTTGGCCAGGTTACTCTGCAGCAGCAGAATGTTCTTCCGTGTTGCTTCGTTCATTGCCATGTCCACTTGAGGAGACGAGGTACCAATCGTCAGAGACTGCAAGAAGAGACAAACCGAAAAAACATCAGCATTTTCATACAAAGAGATGAGCCGGGTACCGGTCGGCGAGCAATTAATGGACAATTCCATTGGAAGTGACAGCAAGTCAGTCAGGTACCAGGGGCTGATTTCACTAACGCTTTGCAATCATCGCTTAGCCCAAATCCATCGCTAAACGGAAAATTAGTATGCAAAGTAGTAATCGATTTTCCGTGTAGCGATGGATTTGGCCTTTAGCGATGATCGCAAAGTGTTAGTGAAATCGGCCCCTGGGCGGGACTCGGCAAGCAATTGACAGTGGGTTTATTAGATTTGTGGTGGATATCATTGACTTACTGTGCCATCACCGAGTGGTATAACTGCCTCAGGTTTGGAGACGTTCCTCTGGGTAGGGATATTGATGGGACTTCCCGACAGAGAGATGATCGTCTCTCCCCGCTTGGCGTTCCGCATCACGCAGGTAGCTGGCGTCACCGGTAACCTACGTGAATAATATGCACCGGCATGAGATTACAGTTTACCAAGTGAAAGTTCCTCAATTGGGGAAATAGTTAAGAGTACCAACTGACCAAAGTTATAAGGAGACGTAGTGTACATCAAACTAATTCTGTAATAATATCGAATAACCACATGTAATCCAAAAGGGTTTTTTTGTCTGTGAAAGGTGTGGTGATCAATCAATCGTTACAATAATTTTAATTAATAAATTTCATATAATCCTGATGCTTCACTTTGGTTGCTATCTAAGTGCTGCACTATCCATGTGCTGTGCTCCCACTTCTGGCTTAGCTTGAAAGTACTGGTACTTGCTTATACAGTACAATTACGGCTAAGTAGGTTTATGATGCTAAGCTGTTGGGGTAATAGCAGTAAGCACAGAATGACTGACCCAAGGCATGGAAATCTACGGAGCTCCATGAGTGCCATTTGACTTATCTAGATATACCATATAACTTATCACAGCAAGTCAGATTTTTAGTAGTGAAGGTCATTTTGTCTTGATAATAATCTCAACAACACATTCTTATCTTGCAACTTATCCTCAAAGTTCAATCATCTTGCAAAGGCGATGTACTGAAACTGAAATGTTGACTTGTTTTGATGACTTACTGAAACAAGATAGAGAGAGGTTATGAACCTACCGAGGATCAAACTTGGGAGTAACCAACGGTGTGTCCCATCCTGTGTACATCCCTGCAGTTTTACCAGTCTTAGTAGCAGGTGTAACAAACTGATTCCTGGTGGTTTTCCTACATACAAAAACACATGATAACATTCTCAGTAACAGAAAATTTCAAATAATCATATAAAGCAACAATTAAAACAATTTGAAAGACTGAATTTTATTAAAAGGAAAGCACAACAAATTGACACAACAAATTTCATCAATCAGGGGGCCGATTTTCACAAATCACTAAGACTGATCTTAAAATGTGAATCAGTGTTTAATCGCTGGGTGATGCGAGATGTCACAATAAACAATCACTCCAGCTACAGCTACAATTCATATTCAGATCGATATTGATGGTTTGTGATTTCCAGCCCACAGGGGCCAATTTCATGGAGCTGTTAAGCACACAAAATTGCTTAGCACAAAAAGTTTTGCTCAATAAAACAAACCACCATTAAAAATTTCATTTGACATTAATGGTCAGCCAAAGAACAAACGCAATTGATTCACAACAAACGGAAATTTGGTTTTTAATCCTGTTTTTATTCAGACAGAAATTTAATGGATAGCAAATTTTTGTGCTAAGCCATGGAATTGACCCCAGATGACACCCACAGAGGAAAGTCAATACCCTACAACAAACCCAGAGTGCTCCTTTAATAACCACCAGAGAATAAATTCTCCCTACCTTCTCGTGGAACGTCGGATAGTCTGTGGTTCATTGTTCCCCTGTAGATTCTCCTCCTGACTGTCAGCAAGTACACTCGCTGAGCGTTTAGTTGCTGTGCGCTTTGTCGTTGCTGTGGTGGTCCTCTTCTTACCCTTTGTTCCTTTCTGTGAGAGACCATCATAAATAACAACAACAAAACTTACTTCCTACTGGCAGTTATTATAATATTGTATCTAAATGCCCAGTAAATGTTTTTTATTCACATAATACTTATTATTTCAAACACATGTGAACATTGTGGAGTCCGTCTGCCAGCGTCCCATGATGGAATATTTTAAATTTTACTTTTGGCAATCATGAAAAATGTGAAATAACCAACCCTCCCAACGAGGAATTGTTTCGGTATCTTTAGGACAAACTGTTGGCTCTTTTGGACACTCTAAAACAAACACTACAAGGTGTTGCAAATAACTGCATCCATAGCAGCACAATGTTTGGTGAAAACCAATTTTGGACAACAAAATTGCAAATCCTGGCAAGAACATAAATGAGCTGAGATCTCAGAAAAATCACTTTTTAATCTTCATTGATCACTGAAAGTTGAACAAGAAAAATAACTAGAGGGGGATTTGAACCCGCAACTTCCACAATACGGCTCCAGAGGCCAGAGAGATTCAATTCTTCCATCTGTCAATTTTCTTTAGGTCACCTTTCAACAACTGAAATTGATCCATTCATTCGCTCCTGTGGCTTGTTTGATATTCTTCCGACAGTCTTTTTGGAAGATTTTTCTAGGTCACCTTTCAACGACTGAAATTGATCCATTCATTCGCCCTTGTGGCTTGTTTGATATTCTTCCGACAGTCTTTTTGGAAGATTTTTCTTTGAATACCTTCTTGGTTGTAGTTGCTGCCTTCTTGGTGGCGGTGTTCTCCTCGCCTACTTCACCTGCCGCTTCGGATGGCTTAGAGACACTCAGGCCCTTAGCGGTGATCGGGAAAGCCAAAGCGTCCGTCACCTTGCTGATCTGCTGCAGAACAGACTCGTCAATGCTTCCACCTTTGGCTGCAGAGGTACGAATGCCAAGTTACAACAGACAATTGCTTTATAAATAACCAGTGCCAGCCCGCCCGGAGGCATTGCAGCAGCAAGTGATGTCAACCTAAGGTAGCTAGAACAATCCTTATGGAACTTTTGGATGTCTACTGTCACTAGACATGCTAGATTGTAGACATAGACTTAGAAGGGTTGTACTTGTGCGTACGGTTCACTGACATTGTTTGCAAGTCTGTACGTGAATGCCTTCATCCAGTAAACAATATGTGGCAAAGCATCTTGGCCCAAGGATGCAAGCACCACTAGCCCATGGCTGGATTTGATCCCACAATCTGTACATTGACCACAAGACCTTGAGTACGACAAGCCAGAACAATAGGCCACAGCACCCCACAAGAGAAGAAAAAGCCACTTACCACATATTACCACACAAACCACACTGTGGTGTATACCATACTTAATACAGATTAGAAAAGACATGTTCTCTGTTGTATGCAAGAGTGTAAGGGTCATGTTCCTGACTGTTTGTTTTAGATCTGGGGACTAATACTCACCCATGAACTCTGTTTTGGTCATCCCCTGAATGTGCTTGGGCATTTTCATGAATTCCACCAAGAATGCCGCTTTAATGGCATTGCACATTGTCTTGGCCTCATCTCGAGCTTGTGAGATATATTTGGCAACTGGAGAGAAAAGCACACACACAGAAACATTATATTTATACAAGTAACTAATAAATGAATATTTCAGAAAAAAATCCTCTTATGACAAAAAGGAGTTCAGACAAAAGAAAATTTGATTAGTGATAAATGCCTTGATAAAGGTTGGTATCTTTTTTTCTTTTTTTTAATTTATTTTTAATCATTCCATCTTTTTAATCTGTATGGATCAGAATTATCTTCAATTTATGGAGAAGCAAACTAAAAAAAGAAATAGGCCCCTGATTATCTTTTTAATTTCAAGCTTAGCAGGTTGTGGTGTTCACCTCTCATGTCAAAGTCCTCAAGGTACAAGTCCAGATTCTTCTGTCTCTCCTCGCTAGTTGAGGAGTTACCACTCTCCTCATCTGCTGACTGGGTCTTAGATGACGATGCCACTACCTTAGTCCGTCGTTTCTTAGGCATGATGATGATCTGTTGGATTACTTTTCACTGAACAGGGAGAGGAGAAAAACTTTTTATTTTGTTTGCACCGGCATTCTTTCTGCAAATTGCTATTTTGCTGTTCCCTTACTCTACTTGGCCAATTTGCAGTAGGCTAGTATATAGAACGTGCCTCTGGCAGTGAAGGCCAGCATGACGTATCGAGAATTGTCCAGAAGAATGATGGTGCCGGCAAAATATACACTTCCAAGGTTTTCATTCAGAAAGGGCAGTTCATGAAGCACAGACATACATAACATTCTGGCAAGTTCAGCTCGTTCAGCACGCAATTTTAAAATAATTGGGCGACCAAAAATAAATCAAACTTTGTCTTTGCCCTTCAAAATTGCACACGGCCCAGGTACAATTTGAAACATGCGCAGCTGGCCAGACCAGTTGGGCCCACGGGATTGAGAATTGCGGTCAACATACGAATATGATCCTTACCCCGGCGGTAGTCCCTACCATCAATATTCATGTCCCTGATGTGTACACAGTATATACAATACAGTACTCGTACAAGTACAATACACAGTTCACACATCATGACACATGACACTGCACCACATACAGTGTCGGCAGGCCAAGCAGACCACCGTCACATCCTTGCAAAAAATTTTCCGTTTTCAGTATCTGATCAACTCATCAAGTTAATGTAAGGGCTCCAGAGATTTCTAATCTTACCTGATTACGGCAACTTCCTAAAAATGACTCTTTCCTTCACTAACGGGCGAAAGTAAGGTGAATATGTTTTTAAAATCCGCAAAATAACAACGTTTTCGAACACCAAAGATTAAAAACATTTAAGTTGGCGCTCAGATAACCGATCTGTAAATGGAAAGCGCCCTCTCTTGAGGAAAACAGTAACGTTTGTGGAAGGGCGCCCTCATGTGTTAGAGTCCCACCGAGGTCCACGTGCATGTGCGATTTGTAAACAACCAAGTACAACGATGCCGACAAAATTGAGACTTTTCGGTAGTTTTTCTTCTCTGAAAAGTGTAAATTCAAGGTGGAGTAGTTGCAGTGGGTATTTTCAGTGCACGAGCAACGTGATCGATTGATATACACGCTCCAGACATGTCAGACGTGCAAAAAGTACTGCACACTTCCGGGGCAACAGACAGTGTTTACAAACAACTTAGGAAATCGTTCAAGATGGTCAGCCAGCAGCAAGCCGTGTGGAAGACGGCATCAGAAAGCTCCATCTCACTGGTACAGGCGCTGGTCAATCATGCCGAGCAGCTCCAGTGCTGTCGCCGTGTGATGTCATTGGAGACCGACCATGATCATCCGTCAACCGTAGTGAAGCAGTTTCCTGATGTTCAGCGCAGGCTGGAATACAAGTTGATGCGCTCCATGGAAATGATTCTAGCCAAGCTGCATTCCGACATGTAAGCAATTCTTCCACTCGGTAACATAGTATAAGTAGACGGGCTCAATTGCAGAATACCCCGCCACTCACCTCTCCCTCATTCATGTCATTGAACCCGTGTGCAATGTCGTTCTTGACCGCTCATAAATTATGTTTATGCACAGAGTTTTTGAGTGGCAGGGTTTTTTGCAATTAGCCCAGATGAAACATTCGATGGAAAAAAAAGTATCCTCTAAGATTTGTGCAGCCTTCGACAAAGATTCTGCTAGGATCAAAACGTCTCAGGCCCTCCTAACTCCAAGCGCTCTAAGATTTGAAAAGAGTTATGTTACTGGATACAAATCATGTTGAGCTTCAATCTCAGCTTTGTTACACTGGGGTAGCATATCTGAAAATCGAGTTTTTACCTTGGCTTTTTTAAATGGATTTTTAATGGATAGCTTCATTGAGACGGCATTTTTAAACTGGTGAAAGCCGGGTTTCTCTGATCTTTTTATTTTCAGGCAAACTATGGAGGCAGTTTGCAGGAAACACTCTCAGCACAGCGAGCATTCACTCAGGGTATATCACAACCACTACAGGGAGATGGGCGTGGCTAAGGTAGCAGCCAGATCATCAACGTGGCCCTCTATAGCTGACATGCTTCGATGGCTCGCAGATATCGACGAACTCTACACCAGGCTGTATCCTTAGGAAACTAACTGTCTTAACCTCACCTTAGTATCCCATCCAACCTAACCCGACCCTCTCTGAACCTCATAAAACCTCAACCCCAAGGGGTATTCCCCTAATAAAACCAGTCAAGTGTGAGAGCATGTAGCAAACTGTAGGGATGACATGATAAAAGTAAAGGATACCACAATTATGCTGAAATTTTCTTTTCTTGAAAAGTGAACAAAGAAAAATTTACTGGATTCGAACCAGGGACCTCAAAATTACCATTGGTGTGGCGCACTTTACCAACTGAGCTATCCATCCCTATGTTGGTGGTGTCCCTTTCAATGTCTTAAAATCCAGTCAGTTAAATTCTTTTGGTTATTTGATTAGGGGGCCAATAAGATTATCTTTCATTAGAAAATTCAGATCGATATTGTGGCTGTCAAAGTTGCATTGATCAATCATTACATTAGGATGCCTGTTGCAGATAAACATCTTGGAAAAAGTCTGGTATTCTCTTTAACTTCGAACCAATGTCCCAGATATGCTGAAAAGAGATGGCTTTATGATACCATCTCATATGGTAACTTGGATGAGCTGCAGAATCTGACCAGAAGATGGAAGAAAAACGATACACAGCTGACTCAAGTACAAAGTAAGAATGCTTAGAGACATCAGAATGACGCTACCTAAGTTGTTATTCTCAATTGTTATCATCAGTATCAGCATTATAATATGCATATTACACTTCAAATACGTATTGTACTAAATTGACTCTGATTTGACATTACAAGTTTGTTGGAAAGTAGAGAACAAGTTTAGATACGTTTTGAAAATGTGAGACCTAGCACCACAAGATAGGTGGACCCAGCTGAAGTACCCAGCCGGATTTGAATTCAAAATTGTGACTACGGCTTTGGCTGTTGCTAAGCATGTCTTCACCTGCAGCTGCAGGGGGGCTGTTGCCCCTAGCGACAAATGTAGCCATAGGCGGTCAGCCTGAGCTAGCTCTACTTCTGCACTGAAAGAGCTTGTGAAAGAGCTTTCCAATTTGTAATGATACGTTTAATAGTGTTCATAACACAATTTCTGCTGTCACAAACAAGACAGTTAAGCAGATCTTACTGGGGATATCAACTGAATGTTGCCCTTGATGAATAGCTACCCGGTGACTTTCCATTCAATCTGTCATATACAAGGCTCACACACATATAACAAAATAATAAATAACAATCAAATGAATAAATTAAATTGACATCATATTATTTAAAGCAGCTGGTGCTTTAGCACATTGTGCATATGCCTAATTAAACAATCTCGCTAGCACACTTAAAAAGTCAAAACAAAATAGGGTCTTCATTCAAATAAGACTTATACTAAACTGTGAATTTTGTGTTTGTATCCTTACAGATGTTTTGGCACGTGCGACATTCTTCATGTCTGATTCCTAAGGAATATAGAGCGGGAATTTAATAGTGGTTGTTACCGTGGTAACCATCATCAGTCAATGGGAGCATTCGTCACGTCAGCGCGTTGCTGCATCATGTACCTTTGAGAGGTACTCATTCTGTCTTATGAGGGCTATCCCCAGGCAGCCTCGCGACCCATCCCCATCTTGGCAAAATAACAATCCATCTGACAAAACCACATGTCATGTGGACGCCCTACTGGGTGAGTCCTACCAGTATGGTAACCATAGTAGACAATAATGACTATAGTTGGACTATTAAGTCAGCCTGAACTTGGCCAATAGTTAAAGATGTGCAAAGGAATTTTGAAGTTTTAATGTTCCACTGGTTACCAATAGCACAGTGTATTCAAACCAATAGCATAGAACCAGTGACAACTCATGAGTGTGTCCCAGATTGAGGCATGTATGGAATAGAAATTTCATAGGAAATCTCAACATTTAATTAGGCATGAAAAGTCTTCCTTGATCAAACAGGATTACCAACCAAATGTTCATGTGATGTTTAAATTGTTAACTGTTTTTCACTTGTATTCGGCCATTGTTTGCTGAGCATAACATTGACAATGAATTTTGGCTGGCATTCTGATTTTATTTACCAAGGTTTTATGCTTAAGCAAATTTGGTGCTTAAGCAGCTGTATGAAATTGGTTCATGGTTGATTTCATTACACTGTTGATGCTACAATAGCCTGACGAACTGAGGCGGTGAAAAATTCACCAATGAACGCCCCTGTCCTTTTAGCCTGATGAAGACTAATGATTGCATGTTCCTTTTCAAATACAGTACAATTTGATTATTTATATTAATATGAATTCTCTGTACAATTTTTTTTTATACAGCTTTATAAGTTACAAAAGCACATGTATGTTAAATAGTATACACAAGTACACATGAATAAATATACACTAAAATGTCACTTAATAAAAACAATAGTAATGATATTTTCAGTTAATTTTGGCTGCAGGATATTATTGTTATGTTTTAGTGCTTTAAAGGTAATATCATACTTTGTTTTTTGTCAAAGAAATGCAGATTCATGAGCAAAAATATCAAGGAAGATACAGTAACAGTCATCTGTGAAATTTTCAGTCCCATACAGACTGTGCCCACTTTTTGAGAAAACAGTGACAACGCCCACAGTATTTTAAAAAATCTTTTCACCATTATTTTTTATCTTTGAGGGATCAAAATTGATTTTGGACATTGCTTTTACTCTTTTTCTGGTTTAAGAACAATTTTAACGGTATATGTTTCTACTATCACCATCTTTATACCCTGTAAGTTGTAGGGAAATCTGTGAATATTTCTGTTTCAGTATGCTACCAAAGTATGATAGTAAAATCTGAAATCTCTCAAAGTTCTCATTTCATGGTGGATTTTTCGTAATAAGTGTTTGCGTGGTTAAAGCAGTACATCGTGCTCAAAAGAAACGATGCAAAGCTTGTAGAAAAAAAAACCTCCGGGAAAAGTGACAAGAGGCTCCCAATAGATATTGTCAACGGGGAAAAGCCTCAAGTATGCCGTCTGAGGACCTGCCTTTTCCCCGCTCAGGCACACACACCCATACACACATCTAGTATCTACACACCATAACCAAACATGATTATTGGTATAATTGTCAATAATTTAATGGAATTGCAACGCTCAATGCTGGGGCCCATTACATGTCATAATTAAATTGACTCTTTCGATTTTCAGCGGAGGTTCCACGCCGTCGCCGTGCATGGTGACTTAAAGGTACATTACAGGTACATTACATTAGTGCGGCCATATGTGTCCTGAGTAAAAGGCCTGAGGGCTTACACGGCGAAGCTGGAGCCTTTCTTCGGCTTCGTCTTGTGGCCCAATCCCTTCATTTCGTTTAATTATGCATATAGGCAGCAGCGAAATAAGTGCCAAGCCTGGTTTCTTAAAGGCCCCTTGGTTCAAGCCACATGCTAAGTTCTATTTTGATATACCTGTTACTTTGTAATGGATGTCCTAAGATATCGCAACGACGGCTCTCATGAAAAGAAACAAAACAGATTGGAAAAAGAAAATACACCGCCCAAAATATGTCATAGGCCTGGTGGCTGTTTGGAACAGGTGCCAAATTCACGGCCCCGCTTAGGCACACAAATTTGCTAAACACGAAATGGTCTTAATTGAAAAACATGATTAACAACCAAATTTCCATTTGTATCACTTGTGCTTGTTCTCTGGCTGTTGTTCACTGACCATGAATATTAAATGGTATGTTTAATGGTGGTTGGTTTTCATGTTCAGGGATGTGAGTGGCAACATACAAAAAAGAAAAATACCACGGAAAAAGCTTAAAAGAAGTTCCTATACTTTTGTATGATACAGAGCAGGCGTACAAAAAAACTGAGATTCTTAGTTAAAATCTTAACAAAAAAATCCGGGAATTCAGATCTAAATCTGAAGTTTTGCATCAATGTTTATTGGGCAAGAAATTTGTTGTGCTAAGCGATATATTTTGTGCCTTGCAGCTTCATGGAATTGGCCCCCAGGTGGCTGTTATATGAACTCATGGACATGTTCCATCCCTCGAACTTGTTTTTACTAAATTGTGTTTTGTTTTATTTTGTTTTGGTGATTTCCGCAGTACATAATGCCTACGCCGACATAGTTTTTTACGTACTTGCTTAAAGGTATAGCATCATATTTTGGTAAGAAACCAAAACAGAAATGTTCACAGATTTACCTATAACTTACAGGGTATGAAGATGGCGGTGGTAGAAACAAACGTTTTCCGCCCTAAATGGTGTATTTATCCAGAAATGAGTAAAACAACGGCCGAAAATCTTTTTGATCTTTTAAAAGATCCAAAATTAAAGAGAAACGACTTAAGAAATACTGTGGCTGTTTTTCACTGTGTGTTTTTTTTCAAAAAGTGGGCAACGTATGGGACTGAAATATTCAGAGATGACTGTTACTGTATCTGTCTTGGTATTTTTGTCCATGAATCTGTATTTCTTTGACCTTTAATTGCACGTAACAATGGTACGTTATGATGCTGGGGCCATTTTCAAAAGCTATACAAAAATATTATGGACTGCGCATTTCATTTCGTGATTTCAATTCCCAATATAGGCACTAGCTAGTCCAACCAACCATGCAGAATAATCAATAATTATACGTCCATACAATACAATACAATACAATACGATAGACCTGTGTTAATTGCAATTGCCTGGCATCCATTACCAGTGACCTCTTTCTGAACCATATTTATTATTTAAAGGTTACTAGCGGCCGCAATAATGAAAGAGTATCAACGACAGCAAGCCCCTTAATGAAATTTACATGAGATGCAAATGTGGGCGCCAATTCGGCCAAAGATCGGACCCCGAAAGTGACCAACTACATGTATTTTATAATGGCCTAATGAAAGGATGCATGCAAGAAACAATTCATACTGTATGAATTATCGTCAGATTATAGCATATACGTGACAATTATATAAAATTATGAATTTCTAGCTTCTTGATATTGAATTCACTATCAGTAAATTATCTACGTTTCGTGTATTAAATATAACCAATTATGATAAGTAATTTTTGTTCAAAGGGCTGAACGCGTAGTTGGTGACGATCACACCTATAGGCCTACATTGATCATCAATCCTATCCAATATTCACATGAAATACACGTAAAATACTATTAGCGAAAATCTAAAAAATAATGTATAATTTATATATTTAAAACGGTTCTTTCTAAGACAAAAACTGTAACTTGGCTTTTCATTTCTCCAACAAAATCTGTCACGAGCATTCTCCCACATTGAATTGTGAACTTTTTAAAATTGCGAATATTATTCACCTTCAAATTACATAATAACTCGACAAACAATAATTGGTATTGCCAGTTTGCTTGTCTAAAGGTAATATCATACTTTGGTTTTTGTCAAAGAAATCCAGATTCATGGGCAAAAATATCAAGACAGATACAATAACAGTTATCTGTAAAAAAAAAAAAAATTCAGTCCCATATACGGTGCCCACTTTTTGAGAAAACAGTGAAAAACAGCCACAGTATTTCTTAAATCTTTTCTCTTTTATTTTTAATCTTTTAAAAGATCAAAAAGATTTTCGGTCGTTGTTTTACTAATTTCTGGATAAATACACCATTTCAGGCGAAATATGTTTAACGGTATGTTTGTACCACCACCATGTTCAGTAAGTTATAGGTAAATCTGTGAATCTGTTTTGGTGTCTTACAAAAGTATGATACTACCTTTAAACCCTACCCACCTTTCTTATGAATATATCGATTGTATATTATAATAATATTACACATTTTCCTCACCTGCATGTATCTCAAGTTGACCTCATTTTGTTGGAGTCAAACGTGGTTTATAATCATGTAGATCGAGTGATCATCACTTGGACTAACCTCGACGTCTCTTGCTTTGAGGTCATACAGGCGACATTGACCGGTTGCTGCAGCGTAGTCAAAGGACAAGCACTCGGCGTGTTGGATGCAGAACCCAGCACATCTCAGACGGGATTTAGCCGTACTGGTCGACAGGGGATCAGTCTCAGAGTTTCCGATTTGACCTCCGACGTGCATCTTTCGGAAGGTCTTGCAAGCCCGGCTGCTCAGTTGCACCTCAGGCGTCGCTTGAGTTGTTATAGGAACTGCAAAAATGAACAGGTGAAACCTGATTCCTTTAAGAGTTATACAAAATAATAGCATAATGAGCTATAATTATTATTTGCTCTCAAAGTTGGAAACGAACTTAAACGAAAGGCTTGTCATTATGCCACCATTTTGTTTTACTTTGTTTATACCGGATGTGTAAAAGTAAAGCTCAAGTACGCCCCACCCATTATGGTATAATAGGTATCACGACACTTCGGGCAGTAGTTTTGGCCATTTGGGCTGGACCCGACCATAGCGCTTTATGGGCAGTAGTTGAGTGTGTTAAAATACTGAGCCAGCAAGGTATACATGCAGATGACAACACAGCCTATTCAAAAATTAATGACCGACATAAACACAAATCTGGAATTACAGACAAGAGACCGATGAACTATTTGTTCTGTTTCAAATGTTTCACTTTTTGCAAAACCCCCCATGACATGGGCCAAAACACGCGCCAAAAGAGTGTTCAAAGATTTCGGAGGAACACTGACTAAAATGAACAAATAGGCCTACGTCGTTGTTTTAAACAAAGAAATACAAGCTCTGATGAGTTAATGACGAACTATAATAGGTCTACCTTCTGTCGTCGCTTGATCAGGGGGACACTCTCCGGCTGTATACTCGTCCACACGGACTTCACCGAGCTGCAAAAGTGCCTTTGTGACATCAGGACTGGTTGGATCGATGTCAAGTGTCACATATCTGGCCATCCTTGGTGTATCACATAGGAATACAACCGTGGCACCATTATTGGACTGGGCCCTCGTTGCCGGTAGACCGCACGGCTGGTTGTCGGCGTAGTTTGAGCTCAGACCGGCTCTGGCCACTGCAGCCGTGAAACGGTATTCGCCTGCCGAAAAAGAGAGAGAGAAAAGGAAGAAAATTGTAACTGAGGACTCAGAGAGCAAAAGTGTCCGATGAGCTAGCAATGCTTATACCTATAAGCTCTTGGTTTATACAATAAGTGTGGGACACGTGACTATATATATGTAGTGTTGTGATGTTTCACTGATTACAACCAATGACCAACCTGCATTGTGTTAAAGAACGAACTATAGTCACTTTCTATAGTGTCGGCTGCAGAAAAACACCCTTAAGTTTGGGTAAAGAAAAGTGACGAATTCTCCGGAGTCCTTTCCTTCAACATTGAATTTGAGTTTAACCTCTCTCTCATAATGGACAACATCATCATCAGAATCGTTACAACAATCAGAATAACCAGAATCAAACCTTACCGCAACAGCCCTGTCTGAGTATGACGGTGATTTTCCCCAAACAGTGACTGGTTCCCAAGTCTACTCGCCACCAAGGGTGCGGATCCCCTGCATCTGAACAATTAAAGACAGTTTTCTCATTGTCAAATCATGAATAGTCTGAACTGCGGCCTCTTTTTGTATTATTTTCGTCCTAATTAGGCGGCACTCAATCTGAAATCCAAATGAATCAGTCTTCAATACATCCTAGTCGAGACTATGGGTGCATTCGTTTAGCTAACACGGGTCAGCCCTTATTGGGAATGGTCGTGTTTTACTGCACAAAACAAGCGAGAGAATGGGGACGAGGTTGACTGGTGTCAACCCGGGGGAGCTAAACGAATGCACCCTATAAGGGATAATATTCGGGCCAGGGGACATCATGAGGTCAAGTTTCTTAGAGCTGCTTAATCACAAAATGTCCTAAAACATGACAAGTCTTCCCTTAACCAAACAGGATTTCCAACCAAATTTTCATGTATTAATTTTACTGCTTTCGGCTTGTATTCGGTCATTGTTTGCTGAGCATAACATTCACAAGAGGTTTTGGCCGGGATACTGATTTTATTTACCAATGTTTTATGCTCAAGCAAATTTTGGTGCTTAAGCAGCTGTATGAAATTGGCCCATGGTTGATTTCATTACACTGTTGATGCTACGAACTGAGGTGGTGAACAATTCACCAATGACCGCCCCTGTACTTTGTTTTAGCCTACTGAAGACTAATGATTGCATGGTCCTTTTCAAATACGGCCATTTTTTGCTGAGCACAATATTCACACGGAATTTTAGCTGGCATAATGCTTTTATTTACTAAGGTTTTTTGGTGCTTATAAGCAAATGTTGGTGCTTAAGCAGCTCCATGAAACTGTCCCAGTTCTTACCAGCAGTGTGCGAGAATGTCGAAATGCTGCCATCTACTGCATTTCCTGCTGGGTAGTATCCCGTTCCTTGTGACGCTGTTTTACCAATGACGGACAGAGCTGTAAAAAGAAAATCCCCCAGAACTTCAAATAACAATATGGACGTCAAACGGTTAACTTCCAAAATTAAGATAATAATAGGCCTGATGCAAATTGCACGTAATATGGCTAGGTTACATTAGGGCGTGTACAATGTTGGAAGGTCACAGAACAGCATTCACACTGTCTCACTGCTCACTGCTGTCTATCCAGCATGTACATGAAAAATTAAGCCTGTGAAAATTTGACCTCAATCCGACATCTGAGTCCCACGAACCCGACTCAGTTTTTCTCATAAAAAAATAGGCTTATAAAAGAAGGATTGTTGATCTTGCCAGGATCCAAAATGTTGTTGGTGTTTGGTTTTACTCTTTCTGGATAAATACACCATTTCAGGCAGAAATATTTTAGCGACATCTACCAGCACCATTTTCATACCATGATAGTTATACATGAATTTGTGAACATTTTCTGTTTTGGTTTATTACCAATTATCCTCCATAAAAAATAAAACAGTTCGTTCATAGTTTAGTTTTATACGATTATGCGCAAATTGATTGAGAATTGCATAAAGTAAATACATAGAAACCGTTCATGACATCACATCTTTCAACTGAAATTGGTGAAGTAACATTTGTTTCAATAATAACAATGATTTCAAATGATACATCCGAATGAAGCAGCACTTCATGGCCTTCAATGAAATATATAGATTCACAAGAAAAGCACCTCCACTCGCTCCAGTTTCATATTCTATTCAATGTAAGATGATTCGTGATGAATTCAGCTGACGCCAATTATGCACATAATTATGCACAATGCATGCATCACGATGCCAGTGGTTTCATGATGGAGGTTGTTCGAATGACTATGAGAACAGGCCTAATGGGCTGTCGCCAGAGAGCTATTATACATTTATATCATTTCATTTCATTTTAAAGGTATAATACAAAGTCATGATTGGTAAAACCACTCAGCACTCACACTTTGTCTGATCCAGCATGTACATGGAATGAGAAACCTGTGGAAATTTGAGCTCAATCGGACATCTGAGTCACAAGAAAATAGCGAAAACCCTATACTCAATTTTTTCTTTAAAACGTAAAAAATGGTTTTGATCTTACCCCGAGATCAAAACTGTTTTCGGTCTTGGTTTTATACTAATTTCTGGATAAATACAGCATTTCAGGCGGAAATATTTGAACGGTATGTTTCTACCAGCACCATTTTCATACCCTATGACAGTTATACGTCTCTGAACATTTTGTTTGGGTATATGATACCAATCCTGTCATCTGTATCTTTAACTCATTTATCATCCAAATGGAAATAACTCTTGTCTATATATTGTATTATTGATACGCAAATAACATCAAAGATGCATTACGATTGACAATAGGCCTATACTGTGCCTGCCCTTGATAGCACGCTTGAAGAATGAAGCCAAAACACACAAGTTCTCTTGTTACGGGCTCTCAGCTTTATTGGACTACGGCAGATAACTTAAACTTGATGAAGCCGTAGCCATACACTTTAATCCTTAGCCTTCAATCGTTAGCCTTGCAATGAGCCTTGCAATGGTTGAGCCTTACAACGAGCCGTAAGAACTGTAAATAGTAAACACAGAAATACAACTTGTAAATTAACAATGAATAACCACAATGTTTGAGAATCCGTATACTTCGAAACCTTTACAAACGGTGAGTAACTTAAACTGACAGACTTTCACTTTCACTACATGTCAAACTCTCTCAAACTGGGCTTATAAACTATTTCGTGTTTCTAATCCAAACGACAAGCATAACACATTCAACATGCGGTTCCCACTCAGACATAATAACTAGGTTCATTTATATCCCTTGCATAAAGTTAACTTACTTCAATCCCTTTATATCCCCAAAGCATGTAGTTTGATCAACAAAATACACAAAGCCATAAGTTCTGGGCCCAATAAATCCTCAACAAGATTCTGAACTTCGTAGTAGTTATAATAAAGGCCTTCACATGAGATAATGCATGAAACAACATACAGAACAAGAGCCTACACTATACCAGAATACAATGTGGGAAAAACAACCCTCAACTTATCAAAATTACATAGATTTATCATAAAATAAGGAAACTACACGTACCACTGTGCCTCTGTCTTAATCATATCAAGGTCAGACCAACTTAAATGGCATTTCACAGGGAGAAATCTCCAACAGAATCCAGCGAAACACAACTATAATGTACAAATACGCTGCACATGCTTAAAGTTATTCCACGTGTGTTGTATACACAGTACCAATGTACAGTGTACAATGCATGGAGGACTAGATTGTGCATAGTATGGCAAGCCTAAAAATCAAGTGAAAAGTATGGAGCGCCTGCCATTACACTCCCACCAAATTACTTCTAAGTTACAACTACAAATGCCAAAAATAAACAAGTACTGGTCAATCTGCAAGATTAACTTCAACCTGAAGTAATTTCCAAAAATACAAAGCTCCATACGAACAATTACAGTTTCTTAAGGTCAAATCATGCACAAATGAACCAACTACTTGACAATAATGCGTAACCGTTCAACTTGAAATGTAACACATGAGAAACAACAAGAATATGCAAATGAAGGAGCATTTCCTTAACAACAAACAATGTTATTCATGATGTTCTGAAACATTTGCCATAGTAAGCAGAAACATGACAAACTTGGATCCCACTGGAGATCGAGAAAGGACGTCCCCTCACTCTACGTTCGTCGACCGAGAACATTCCAGTAGGAGGACAACCTTCTGTATTGGTCTCCAGTACTCGGGCGGCTTCTTCTGTGGACAACCCTTCTTGTCCAGGTTCCTAGTGGCTGCACGGACAAGCACCTTTCTGACTAGAGCGTCTTCATCGGGAGCAGTGTCAATCACAATGCCCATCGGCCACCTCATGCGTGAAGCCTCCTGATCCACAATCAGGACCACATCTCCCACTCGAATGTTTCTACGAGGCTTCGTCCACTTTCTGCGCTCTTGCAGCCCTAGTAGGTATTCCTTGCGCCATCGAGACCAAAATTGCTGTGACAAAAATTGGACTCTCCTCCAAGCCTTCCGGGTGTACAGGTCAGTTCTTGAAAACTGTCCCGGAGGTGGAGATGGCACGACTCCTTTCATGGTGAGGAGGTGATTTGGCGACAACGGCACAGCCCTCGGATCATTCAGATAGGTCAAGGTCAAAGGACGACTGTTAACAAGGGCCATGGCTTCATAAAAGAAAGCGCGTAGAGTAGAGTCTGTGAGTCTTTCTGGACACAGCTCTATGGTAGCTCTCAAGACGTTT
The DNA here is from genome assembly GCA_963971285.1 of Astropecten irregularis. Taxonomy (NCBI): domain Eukaryota; kingdom Metazoa; phylum Echinodermata; class Asteroidea; order Paxillosida; family Astropectinidae; genus Astropecten; species Astropecten irregularis. Next base: position 16,015,833 of record OZ020246.1, read on the forward strand.
CTGACTGTCCGAATCTGTCTTTCCCACACCCCGCCGGCATGGCTTGAGTGAGGGGCGTTGAAGATGAACTCACACTGTTGGTCAGCAAGATATGCCGTTACCTTTTCCGCCTCCATTTCTTTCAGAGCTGCTTGAAACTCATTTCTCGCACCGATAAAGTTGCTTCCTTGATCGCATCGTATTTGCTTAACTGCTCCTCTGATTGCAATGAAGCACCTTAATGCATTGATAAATGCATCCGATGACATGTCATCGAGCATCTCGATATGCACACCACGAGAGCAAAAGCATGTGAAGAGTAAACCATACCGTTTCACTTCAGAACGACCTCTTTTGATGCAGAACGGTCCAAAGCAATCCATTCCCACATGCGTGAAGGGTGCTGAGGGCTCTGTGCGGTCCTCTGGAAGGTCCGCCATCTTCTGCTCCTCTAGAGGTCTTCGAAGGCGCCTACAAGTGACACAGTTCCGCACCAACTCTGCGATTACTCTGGACCCCTTTACAATCCAGTAACCACGGGCTCTTATTTCATTCTGCGTGATGCCCTTTCCCTGGTGCTGAACCTTTCGATGGAAGTGTCGAATAAGTGCGACTGTGATGTCACTGTCCTTGGGGAGAATGACTGGGTGCGCCATGCCATCAGGGAGTTGCTGAAGTCTGCCTCCTACCCTAAGCATTCCTGCATCGTCGACAAATGGATCAAGGCTGTGGATCCGGCTTGTACTCTTCACAGCCTTGCCCCCAGTCAAATTCTGGATCTCTTCGGAGAATGCCTTCTTTTGCACCAGCTGCAGGATGTAGATTTCTGCCTTCTTTCTCTCTTGCACGACTGACTCACATCTGTCATTCTTTGCCACTGTTCGCAGACGAACCAACACGTTGATCATCACGTTCCAGTCTGAAATTCTTGCCAAGCGCAGCAACAGGTCGAATGGTTCCGGATTGCTGTCACTTGCAAAGACAGATGACTTGACTTCGGGATCCCCAAGCTCCAATTCTGGTGTAAGAACTTCAAGTTTGAGGTCTTTCTTCCAGAGAAACTCTGGCCCTTCAAACCACCGAACCTTCCTTAGTTCACCAGCACCGAGTCCTCTGGAGGCATGATCAGCTGGGTTCTGGTCTGTGGGCACAAAGTGCCACTGATCGGGAAAGGTCCTTTCTCTGATGAGCTGCACCCTATTGGCCACAAATGTGTGGAATCTTCGAGCCTCATTGTTTAGGTATCCCAATACGACTCGAGAGTCTGTCCAGAAGAACTCTTCTGCATCCTGTACCTCCAGCTCGTTTTTCAGTAGTGTGCTCACCTTGGCTGACACTACTGCAGCAGTCAACTCTAGTCTGGGTATGGTGACTACCTTGGTTGGTGCAACTCTAGACTTGGCGAAGACCAAACTGCAATGGATGTCTCCCTGCTTGCTCACTAGACGCACATATGAACATTGGCCGTAGCCGGACATGCTCGCGTCGGAGAAATGGTGGAGCTGGACCACGGCTGGTTGACCGAATTCAGGGGGGTAGTAACATCTTTGTATCTGCAGCTCCTCTAATTGTGGTAGCTCTTCGAGCCACAACTCCCATGCAGGCTGTAAGGTTTGAGGGATTGGATCATCCCAACCTAGTCTGCAACGGCATATCTCTTGAAGGATTCTTTTTCCTTTGAGAATCACGGGAGCCACGAGACCCAGCGGGTCATACAATGAGGCCACTGTGGAGAGAATGCCACGTCTTGAGTTGGGCTGCTTCTTGCAGGAGATTTTGAAGCAGAGATGGTCAGATGAAATGTTCCACCAAATTCCTAGAGCTCTTTCCATTGGTTCCTCAAAGTTGAGATCCAAGCCAGTGATATCGATGGAGCACTCCGACTCTGGGATGCCTTCCATAACAGTCTTGCTGTTGGATACGAACTTATGGAGGCGTAGACCGCCCCTCTTGCAGATGTCCATAGCTTCTGTAGCCAACTGGATTGCTTCTTCTGCAGTTGGTGTGCTAGTGATACCGTCGTCTACGTAGAAGTTTCTTGATATGAAACTTGAGCCCAAGGGGAAATCTTCCTTGTGTTCCCTTGCTAGGTGCTTTAGGCCATAGTTCGCACACCCTGGAGATGAAGCCGCACCGAATAGGTGCACCTTCATGCGATAGTCGACGGGTTGGCAACTTGTGTCGTTGTCCTCCCACCAGAGGAAGCGTAGGTAGTCCCGGTGATCTTCTGTCACATGAAACTGAAAAAACATCTTTTCAATGTCACACATGACAGCCACCGTGTGCAACCTGAATCTGAGCAGCACTCCCACCAATGCGTTTGTAAGGTCTGGGCCTTTCAGAAGGTGCTCATTCAAACATGTGCTACCAAACTTCGCAGAACAGTCGAAGACTACCCTGATCTTGTTCTTGTAGGGATGGTAAATACCATGATGATGGATGTAGTTTGTTGCACCCCTAGGGCCTTCTTCCTGTGTCTTTTCAGCATAGCCCTTGTCAATTAGCTCTGTCATGAAGATCTTGTAGTGCTCCCGGTATGTTTCATTCCTCTCCATTTTTCTTTGGAGGTGATTCAGTCTAACTGCAGCTAGACGTCGGTTGTTTGGCATTTCCGGCCTTTTCTTGAAAGGCAATGGCATCTCAGGGTGACCTTCCTCGTTCATAGAAATGCCTGCTTCCAGACAGTGGATGAATTCGATATCTTCTTGGGAGACGGTCACGTCATGACATGATTTCTCTGAGAAATCGGCCTCCAGTGCCTTAAGTACATCATTAGGCGTTGCTCTTGGCAGCTCTCGTGTCGCAACTCTACCGCATAGGCTTGCATTGGTATTGCTCTCTGGGTTTGCTGAGCCAACGATACTCCATCCCAAGTCTGTCTGGATGGCATATGGTTCAGCATCTGTGCCAGTGATGACATTCCTTGGAATTAAAGCTCTGGGGCAGTTATAGCCAATCAGCAATCCCACATCGCAACCTTGCAGTGCCGGCATTTCGCCGGCGATCTGCTGAAGGTGTGGCCATCTGTCAGCGGTGTCTCTAGTTGGGATGTGCTCTCTATCCGCTGGGATGAACTCACGCGTGTAACACTTTGCGATCCTCAGCATGATGGGTGAGGTCATCCCTCTCACCTGGATGTTAGAGACTGCATCGCACTGGATTGTAGACGAGGTTGTCATTGTTGACAACTGAAGCCTCAAGGGCTGACGACGTACACCTAGAGCTGCTGCAACATCTTCTAAGATGAAAGACGCATCGCTCTGCGTGTCGAGCAGAGCATAGGTTAGAGTCTCTTTCGATGGTGATTGCTCCGAGGACACCCACACCGGGACAATCATGGCTGTGCTGGTAGACTTGCCAAACAGCAACTTGTGCGACGTGGTTGAAACTTGATCAACCTTACTTTCCTGCTTAGGTGACTGTGTTGGAGCATTTGTGTTGCCTGTACTTGGTCGCCACTCGTGCAGGGAGGTGGGATGACGCTTACTGCATATGTCACACTTATGTCGTCGCTTGCACTCTTGACTGAAATGTCCCTTGTGAAGGCATCCGAAGCAGAGGCGATTTTCCTTCACAAATGCCTTCCGATCACTCAAGGACTTGGCCTTGTACTGTGCGCAGTCCTTCAGCTGATGATCTGCAGACGCACATAAACTGCAACATTTTGTTGGTTTGCTGGCCAATGTGGTGTCATGGGCCAGCTTCGGCTGTTGTTCCTTGCTCTTGACTGTGAACGTTGAGCGCTTCTTGCTTGAAAACTTGTCCGCTGCCTTTGCGTCCACCTTTCTTGGAGAGTCGTTGATCTTCAGCGCCTCAAGAGATGATATGGGGTTGTTGGCGATCCGAGCTTCCTTCAACATGAAGCGCACAAACTCATGGAACTTTGGGTAAACTCCGCCATATGCAATAGCATCTGTGACTTGCCTGTTCCATCTGGCCACAAGCCATTCTGGTAGCTTGCCAAGCATCCTTTGGTTCTCCAAACAATCGTTTAGGACCTCCAGGCCCTCTACAAAGGTCATGGCGTCCAGGCAGGTCTTCAGAAAATCTGTAAAAGTCTGAAGTCCTTTCGAATCTCTTGAAGCAATCTTCGGCCAGTTGTTCAGCTTCTCGCGGAATGCCCTTTGTACCTGGAAGGAATGGCCAAATCTCTGTTTGAGGGTCCTCCATGCACTTTCGTATGCTTCTTCAGAACTGCCATAGAAGAGTCCCTCAATCGCCTGTCTGGCTTCGCCTGTTACATACTGCTTGAGGTAGTACAGCTTTTCAGCAGGTGTAATTCTACTGCTGATCAAGGTCTTGAAGCTCCTTTCAAACTCCACAAATTCAAGTGGATTACCACTAAAGGTACGTGGCACTGGAACCGGAAGTCGACAGCGGTGCATGTTGTCTGCTAGAACTTGTGCAAAGTGCTGGGGGTTGAAAGCTGGAGATGAGGCTGAGTTATCACCAGCCGCAGGTGGGGCTGACTTGCTGACAGGGAGTGTACCTTGCTCATCTGCTGCAATATACTTCTCACTAAGAAAACCAAAGGACGACCCATTGAAAGGAGACACTGGCCGAAGGTCAGTCAGGTCAGGGTCAGCCGGTGCTTCATCAGACCGCTGATTTGACCTGACCTCTGATTCCTCCGATAAGGCATGATCAGAGGAAGTTTCGGATGCTTGTTTGCTTCCTGTTTCTGAGCTCTCGTTGAGGGAAGAGCTGAACACTGACCCTGCATAGTCACACTTCAAGAGCGCATCGGCGATTTGCTTGCGGTCGTTTGCGTCGAAGGGGCCTCCCAGTGTTCCTCTCACCTCCTCCAGTGCATATATGCTATCTCTGACCATGGCAGTGGCTCTATCCATCCTTTCTCTCACTTCTCTGCTAGGTGCAGTGTGTTTTCTCAAGTCATCAAAAAGTGCCTCAAGTTCTCCTTCGCCTTCTTCAAGCTCCTTCATATGTTGCCCTATCGTATCACCCTCTCTTTCTGTCTTGATGGCCTGTCTTGCTGCCTTCACTATTGTTTTCAAGACACCATAGGTCCTGAAAAATTGACGCTCTTTCATCATCTTTTCTTTACCCTGAAAGGCAGCCATTTTCTCAGTGGGTTTCCTATCCCTTGATGACTTTCGGGGCTGGGCACCTGCCATCTCAAGCTATAATTAATGGGTTTAGGCCAAATAATAATGTGCGTGTCTCAGAAGAAAATGTAAGTATATGATATGATATACAAGCATAAACAGGTTTCAACTGATAATGCGACTATTCAAATATGAGACATGTATGAACACTTCAAATTAAAGCAATGTCAATATTACACAATTGCTGAGTAATACAATTTCACAAGAATGGTGTACATACTCAACTTCAATATCAAAAGAACACAATTTGTCAAATGAGCACACCCAATACACAACTTAACCGATGTACACCTTTAAGTTTACAATACATATGCATATGCAAGTCATCAGTGAATGGCATGTGAAGGACCACAATATAAATGCAACCATTCCTATGACAGACCGTTCTCCACAATCGTGTGTGCGCGCAGGTATACAGTACAATATGCATCCAGTTCCAATGCAATAGTCAGAGTAAACACAGTCAAGCTTGTGAAGATTTGTCACTGCTGCTGTGGAGTTGCCTTGTCGTAAACCACACCTCAACTTGGCACGATGTAGGTGGTGTGTGCTTACCGCAATCCGATTGAATCTGTGTACCATCGCGATGTATCGTAGGCTGCTCGATCTCCTTCCATGGCTGTACAGACTGCTCCGGCTTCTATGGCTGTACAGACTGCTCCGGCTTCTCTGGCTGAACAGACTGCTCCGGCTTCTCTGGCTGAACAGACTGCTCCGGCTTCTCTGGCTGAACAGACTGCTCCGGCTTCTCTGTACAGACTGCTCCGGCTTCTCTGGCTGTACAGACTGCTTGCTCTTGTTTCCTTAGGCGGGTAAACATTCACGATAACCCTGATGAAGGATCAATCGTTCTTAACTCCTGCTGCTGGAGGATCAGGTGTATAATCCCGCCGGTGGAGTAGTGTTCTTACTGTGCCTGCCCTTGATAGCACGCTTGAAGAATGAAGCCAAAACACACAAGTTCTCTTGTTACGGGCTCTCAGCTTTATTGGACTACGGCAGATAACTTAAACTTGATGAAGCCGTAGCCATACACTTTAATCCTTAGCCTTCAATCGTTAGCCTTGCAATGAGCCTTGCAATGGTTGAGCCTTACAACGAGCCGTAAGAACTGTAAATAGTAAACACAGAAATACAACTTGTAAATTAACAATGAATAACCACAATGTTTGAGAATCCGTATACTTCGAAACCTTTACAAACGGTGAGTAACTTAAACTGACAGACTTTCACTTTCACTACATGTCAAACTCTCTCAAACTGGGCTTATAAACTATTTCGTGTTTCTAATCCAAACGACAAGCATAACACATTCAACATGCGGTTCCCACTCAGACATAATAACTAGGTTCATTTATATCCCTTGCATAAAGTTAACTTACTTCAATCCCTTTATATCCCCAAAGCATGTAGTTTGATCAACAAAATACACAAAGCCATAAGTTCTGGGCCCAATAAATCCTCAACAAGATTCTGAACTTCGTAGTAGTTATAATAAAGGCCTTCACATGAGATAATGCATGAAACAACATACAGAACAAGAGCCTACACTATACCAGAATACAATGTGGGAAAAACAACCCTCAACTTATCAAAATTACATAGATTTATCATAAAATAAGGAAACTACACGTACCACTGTGCCTCTGTCTTAATCATATCAAGGTCAGACCAACTTAAATGGCATTTCACAGGGAGAAATCTCCAACAGAATCCAGCGAAACACAACTATAATGTACAAATACGCTGCACATGCTTAAAGTTATTCCACGTGTGTTGTATACACAGTACCAATGTACAGTGTACAATGCATGGAGGACTAGATTGTGCATAGTATGGCAAGCCTAAAAATCAAGTGAAAAGTATGGAGCGCCTGCCATTACATATACACAAGAATGATTTGAGGCTTTGCATTGTGACAATAATGTGGATGGGTTGCGGAAATGTAAAATATTCATTCGTTCACATTTCTGGTTATGTCTCAACGTTTCGACTAGCCTGCTCTGGGCATCATCAGAAGTGCGACGAAAAAAAGAAGTGTGAACGAACGGATATATATGGTGTTTCCGCAAACCGATCGGCATTATTTAATTGAGAGCATTGTAACAACTGACAATACATTAACACAAATAGCAAAAAAGAAATAATATAATAGGAATCGAGTAAAATAACGTCGTTAGCTAACTAATAATGAATTTTGAATGAATTTTTTTTTCGACTGAGTTAATTGGTAATGCATACTTGTCAAAGTGCAGATTCATGGGCAAAAATATCAAAGAAGATACAGTAACAGTCATCTGTGAAACGTTCAGTCCCATACGGTGCTCACTTTTTCAGAAAACAGCGAAATACGCCCACAGTGTTTAAACAAAAATATTTTCACCGTTATTTTTTATCTTTAAAAGATAAAAAAAAAAATTTGGTCATAGCTTTTTCTAGATAAATACAGCATTTCAGACAGAACGGTATTATGTTTCTATACCATCACCATCTTCAATTCTTCATACCATGTATCGGTAAATCTGTGGAGATTTCTTTTTCGGTATGCTACCAAAGTATGATATAACCTTTAATCAAGGAGATGAATGATGGGGTGGTGGTGAGTGATTTGTGGTTCTTATTTGTATATACGAGCCTTGAAAAATTTTCAGCATCTTCCAATTCTTAAATTTTAAATAGAATCCATTCATTGGGTGAAATGGATCAGTATAGATCAGAATAGATTTTCCTAAAAAGGAATACGCGAATTCATTCAGGAATTCAAACCATCATGCTGTGGTAACAGTGTAATTATTTCATATAAGAAAATGTTATGTAGGCCTATACATGATATCATAATTTCATAATATACATTAATTTTGAATCGCTTATGAAAAGAACAGGACCAAAAAAAAAAGACAAAATTACCACCGTTCAAATTCACATTTCCTCCATGATGTAACTTTGAATCTAATAATAATCCTCCCAGTCGTCTTGTAAGTAGGCCTATGACCCTATGTGTATTATTTGACCACGGAAAAAAAACAAGTTTATTCCTTTTCCCCAAAAAGACAAACACACATAAGCATGGACTTTTCAACTTATAAGTCGACCGACCTCATTTTATGATTTGAATTTATGATTGTCGGCTATTTTATTTTATGACTACCACCATAATAATTATACATGTACATGTACATGGATAAATTCGATTATGTCCAGATATAGGCTCCGTTATTTTCATGTTATTAATCGTCGATGATGCCCTATTACTATACCATAAAAGGGGGAAAACTAAAATCATCAACATACCCGTGAGTCCACACTGAGCACACTGCATAAGACACATCTGAACTGCCAAGAATAAGACAAAGTCGCCTGCCAGTCCAAAACAAGGAGACATGTTTCTGTTGCAAGCCATGTTTGACAAAATGCGGCTGTGTGGTTCTCAGCCTTCAATTAGGGCTATAATACCGTGAGATCCAGCATTCGAGAGCTACCACCAATCAATATTCAATGAAATCGTGTTCCTGACGAAAAAAGAAGCGAGCTTTAGATCGGTGTGAACGTGGACCTCGTTCACTCCGTCGACCACAACGTCTTGCTGAACGTCAAAACCATACTTTGTGCGTCCTTGACTCTCTGGGATCTGGGACAACGTTGGTGACGACGTGACGCGTGCGCAAAGACTCGGCATGACACAATCACGTATCAGTCGACGAAGTCAACGTGAAAATCTAACTGAGCTCCTGAACACACGGAGGACGCACTTTAGCATTTTACATGTACATCAGTAATTTCTGCCTCATTTTATGCGACTCAGGATTCGAGCTGTCACTCATTAATAATCACCGAGATCACGTGACATGCCACAGGAGAGTATTATATAGCCGAAATAATCAGGCAATTTTGCCACACACCGTGTAAATCCCTTAATTAATTGGCTTCCTCAGCTCACTAATTATATTTTTTTTCACCAACCCAAATCTCAAATGGGGGGGGGGGGGGGGGGGGCACGAGGTTTTCCAGGGGGGGGGGGGCACGTGCCCCCCTGGCCCCCCCTTGGCGACGCCACTGCACGAGATTACATTTCAACCTGAAGGATATTATTATGATACAAATAAATACAGTTAATCCTATCAAGGATAGATAAAATCTTCCACAACTGAATCTTAGATGAGTTGAGTGTGGAACAAGGGGAATAATCCATCACACAGCATGTATACTGAAGGTCACGTGACGGTCACGATTGATGGGGGGGGGGGGGCACTGCCGTTGCCCTATATGCTATCTAAATACCACAGAACATTTCATTGACAAATAGTGCACAATTTGACCAAAAATATATTTTACATAATACGTTTTCCATGTACAATTTATCGAAAAAATATAGACAATTGTTAACCAACATAAAATCTACATGAAATGGGACAAAGCGCAAAATCAATCATCACCATGATGTCGACCTCCTGAATTTATTGGATGTCGTCATCCCTTGAAAAATTAAGTAAGGTGACAAATTATCTCAGGATGTCGTCATATTGATTTTAGGATGTCGTCATCCCGTGATAAATTATCTCAGGATACATGTTGTCTTCCCGAGATATTTTTTTTTTACCTCAGGATTTCAACAAGTCGGATGGCACTTCTAGAGCCCCGTAGTTTCTGCTTTCCCAGACTCGTTGAAAGAAAAAGATCCTCGCGTTTGGAGGTGGGTTGCAGAAAAACACCGTTAAACCCATACTTAAAGCGATAGGTATGACCATTACAGTAATAAGACTCTTTGCAAGTAATAGCTGCAAACTGACTGTCAACCAAATTAATGACTTGAAGTATATAAAATGCCCTCCCGACTAGTCCTATAACTCCAATCATTTTGATAGGCCTAATTTATTATAAATGAACAGGGAGTCACTACAACCGTACGCACTAGAGCGTATTCCACCCGCTGCACTCTGATACTATACCGGTACACGTCACTAGAGAAAACGATCACTTTTGTAATAACAATGTTCATTATTTAAAAATTGACTTTTAAGTTAATATGACAATAATAATTATACACAATAAACCGTACAGCCCATGAAACCAGTTAATTGCACATTAAACGTGCATGAAAGCCTTCGATAAAGATCCTGTTATTTATAAACTTTTAGCCTTCAATGAAGATCCTGCTAGGATCGAAACGCGTCAGGCCCTACTAAGTCTACATGTACAAGCAAATCATCATTCACATCAATTCATTTCGTTTGATGATTGGCCAAACGACATGGATATGACACCATGCCTAGTACGAGACGTAGACCGCGTGATCATCACTTGGACTCACCTCGACGTCTCTTGCCTTAAGGTCGTACAGGCGACACTGACCGGTTGCTGCAGCGTAGTCAAAGGACAAGCACTCGGCGTGTTGGACGCAGAACCCAGCACATCTCAGACGGGATTTAGCCTTCCTGATAGACAGGGGATCAGAGTTGGCGATTTGATGGCTCCCGTGGAGCAGAATGAAATTCTGCCAGGTCCCGATGTTTTCCACCTTAGTCACTGCGCTCGCGGTCGCAGGAACTGAAATGAACAAAAGTATGCCAAGAGTTAAGTTGAACAAAAATATTGGTAAGCAAAATATCCATGCAGCAATATAAAAAGACAGAGAGCGTTTTCAGGAGTGTATTTCTGGACCTCAGTATTTTCTCCTCCATCTTTCATAAAATCTTTGAGTGAAAGGTCAACAAAATAATGAAGAGCAACAAATGAAGATTACCTTCAGTCGTCACTTGAGCAGAAATACCGCACTCTCCAGCTGTATACTCGTCCACACGGACTTCACCGAGCTGTAAAAGTGCTTCAGTGACATCAGGACTGGTGGAATCGATGTCCAGTGTCACATATCTGGCCATCCTTGGTGTATCACACAGGAATACAACCGTGGCGCCAGTGTAGGACTGGGCCCTAGTTGCCGGTAGACCGCACGGCAGGTTGTCGGTGTAGTTTGAGCTCAGACCGGCTCTGGCCACTGCGGCCGTGAAACGGTATACGCCTGCCGAAAAAGAGAGAGAAAGAGAAGACAGTAACAAAGGACTCATACAGCAAAAGCGCCTAATGAGCTATCTGGCTATCTACGCTCCGGTTCAAGTGTCGGGCACATTACTGTTGTGGCGTTTCAGCAGCAGCAGCATCAGCAGCAATTGCAGCATCAGCATTACTTAGCATCGTCATCAGCGGCATCAGCATCATCCCCACTAATAGCATCAGCATCATCTGCAGCATCATCTGCAGCATCAGCAGCAGTAGCAGCATCAACATTACTTAGCATCATTATCAGCGGCATCAGTATCATATACTTAGCATCAGCATCTGCAGCATCATCAGCAGCAGCATTAGCAGCAGCAGCAGCAGCAGCATCAGCAGCAGCAGCAGCATCGTCTGCATCAGTATCAGCAGCATCATCGGCAGCATCATCTGCAGCAGCATCTGCGGCAACATCATCTGCAGCATCCGCAGTAGCATCATCATCATAATCAGCAGCAGCAGCAGCATCATCTGCAGCAGCAGATCATCAACAGGACCAGCAGCAGCATCAGCAACATCATCTTCATCTGCATCAGCAGCAGCACTCTGCAGCAGCAGCATCTGCAGGATCAGCAGGATCAGCAGCAGCAGCAGCAGCAGCAGCAGCAGCAGCAGCAGCAACAACAAGAACTTCTTAGTTCGGCTCCAGAATTAAACCTTACCGCAACAGCCCTGTCTGAGTATGACGGTGATTCCCCCTAAACAGTGACTGGTTCCCAAGTCTACTCGCCACCAAGGATGCGGATCCCCTGCATCTGAACGGTTAGAGACAGTTTTCACATTGTCAAATCATGCGCCACGTACGAGTCTTTATATATAGAATGATGTGTGCGCTTTATAAATCCATTATCATTCATTATTATAAATTATGTAGTTTTTGAACTGAACTAATAATTATGGGTTTCCCCGGTATTTTCGGCAATTAATAAGCGGACAATTTAAACGCTACGTCATTCCATTCCCTGAAAAAAAAAACGAAAACAAAAAGAAGAAAAAAAGAAGAACAAAAAACGAACAAAAAAGGGGGGAGAGGGAAAGGGAGAGGAGGAAGGGGGGGAGTCACAAAATGTTTTGTGGGAGAAAAATGAAAAATTTTCTTTGAGCCCCCCCCCCCAAGACAAAATCCTGGGTGCGCCGGGTGCTGTAGTCTGCAGAAATTCCGGTTGCCAAAAAGCAGTGACTCTCCCGCGAAATACGCTTATCGTAAGCAAAAACCTAAGTAAGGGAATGAATTTTTGATAAAGGTAACGGATTCCATGAAATTGGTCCCAGTTCTTACCAGTGTGCGAGAATGTCGAAATGCTGCCATCGACAGCATTTCTTGCCGGGAAGTATCCCGTTCCTTGTGACGCCGTTTTGCCTAGTAGGGAGAGAGCTGTGAAACAAACCGAAACAAAAACCATAGCCAGAGACTATAATACACAATCAGGAAAATAGCAACCAATATTGTTCACACAAACAATTGAAAAACAAAAGAATATAGGAAACGAGTATTATCATAACCTTCTTATAATAAAGCAAAATGATAACCAATTTTCAATTAAAAAACGGGTGATTTGTACGAGCATTGGAAGATTTCCAGTTACAGTAGGGCCTACAGGATTGGTAACATGCATAGGGCATACCCAAAACGAAATGTTCACAGATACGTATCACTTTAACGATATGAAAATGGTGCTGGTAGAAACATACAGCTAAAATATTTCCACCTGAAATGCAGGTGTATGTATCCAGAAATCTGTCAGAAAAGAAAGAGCGAAAACAGTTTTGATCTCGGGGTAAGATCAAAACTATATTCTTTATGTTCTATAAGAAAAAATTGAATTCATATAATTTCAAGTTTATTAAAATATATTCGTTTATGCCCTAAAAATAACCGTGCCGTAATTGAAATTAAAAATTCAACATACCCGTGAGTCCACACTGAGCACACTGCATAAGACACATCTGAACTGCCAAGAACAAGACAAAGTCGCCTGCCAGTCCAAAACAAGGAGACATGTTTCTGTTGCAAGCCATGTCTTAACGAATGCAACTTGTGGTTCTGCCTCGATTGGTAATATAGTCAAGACCCCAGCGTACGAGCTGTGACCAATCAGCGGAGGACGCGTGATACTCTTTTCTGCCGCTTTTCCAGGATTCGAGACGTCGCCAATCAATAATTAGTTGCTGACATGCCACAATAAAGAGAGTAGCCGAAATATAAGGCAATATTGGCACTCGTGACAAGTCAATGGCACCAGAGTGGCTGTCCGTGAACGTTTCACCTTTTTTGGGAAGGACACAGACCCTTTATTCACAACTTCCTGTTTTGTTACCACGGTAACAATTTGCAAAAGGAGTGAAACCGACCGTAAAAATTGCAGCGCAATTTTCTGGGAGGCACTGGGGCACTACAATCATGTACATGTACATATGCTGTGCCAAACCAGCATACCTAATTAACGCACAGACACCAATTCAACCTAAAACGATGAATGATATTACATGCACAAATGATATATTGATTAATACTTGAAACGGTGTTCGAGGTAAAATCGAATTAGGAAATGAAACGTCTGGCAAGTGTCAGAAAATAATGAAAATGTGGTAAAATGAAAATAAAAATAAACCGCTGCAGTTCTGATTAAAAAGTCATTCCAACGAAATATCAAACTAAAATCGCATAACTGCAAAGACATTCTTGCTAACATACAACTGACCAAAGAAATGAACAAAACTATTAAGTATACTTGCTGCTTCAAATCATTTCATATTTATGTTCATTGCTCACTGACCAACCATATAACATTTCGTTGAAAAAAGATTATCCAGGGTTTGTTCTTTGTCTAATGGTACACATTTTGCAAACAATAGGACCCATTGTCATTCCTTTGTTCCCTGTGCTTATAACAACCCATAGAGGTATCATCTTTCAATTGAAACAGACACAACATTTTATTAACATTGTAATATGTACGGTATTCAGGAGGTCGCCGGTTTGAATCCCACTCTAGTCAATTCTTCTTTGTTCACCTTTTAATGACTTAAAAATTCAGTCAGTTTCCGTTGTTATTCAATGATAATGGTGTATATGTTATAACAACCATGCAATAAATATAATGCAGGCCCAAGGCTGGGTGATATCCTGTTTTCCCATAATTGATATATTGCTAATATCATAATGAAGTTTCCATCACAAAGCAATTCATTTATGCATTCTCTGGAAACAATGTATCTCAATAATGTGATGAGGTCGTATCTGAACAATGTGATGAGGTCATATCTCAACAATGGTATCTCGAAAATGTGATGAGGTCATATCTCTACAATGTGATGAGGTCATATCACAACAATGCGATGAGGTCATATCTGAACAATGTGATGAGGTCATATCTGAACAATGGTATCTCGACAATGTGATGAGGTCATATCTCAACAATGTGATGAGGTCATATCACAACAATGTGATGAGGTCATATCTGAACAATGTGATGAGGTCATATCTGAACAATGTGATGAGGTCGTATCTGAACAATATGATGAGGTCATATATGAACAATATGATGAGGTCGTATTTCAACAATGTGATGAGGTCATATCTGAACAATGTGATGAGGTCATATCTGAACAATGTGATGAGGTCGTATCTGAACAATATGAAGAGGTCATATCTCAACAATATGATGAGGTTGTATCTCAACAATTCGATGAGGTGCATTCATTCAGGCAACAACTAGGTCGCAACAGTCACAACTAGTATGAAATGTCATAAAAAATGCCCCAAAAAATGATGAGAAAATCCTAAATATTTCTATGACTTGTACAAAGAATCAGTGCTGCAATAAAGTTACGTCTACATTTCGTCTCCCAACCGAAGAATATTACTGGGGAGCTCAACATTGAGCTAAGCCTGTCCAGTATGTTCGCTGATGGGGGTGCATCTTATGAGTGTCTGCGTAGAAAAGTAATTGATAGGAACTGCCCAGGCAGGCCTCAAACCTGTGGCTAGCTCCCTGCACACTGAAGTCATACAAGCTTAGCAAAAGAGCTTAAACACAGTAATACTCGTACACAGTGGCCATGTCGTGCATGGGAAAGATTCTTGGTTTTCCAACTCCAGCACTGAAATAGACTTCCGTGCGAGCTTCATTCAACCTGGCTTCAAAAGGCAACACTCAAATGAAGAAATCCACACGGCACTTCCATTCGGAGACCTGAATTCGTCAGAGCACTTTAATGTTTGTAGCAGCAATCTCAAACGTCCTCCGCCAAAGTCCTGCTTGAATCCTTGAGTGAATAAAACATGGCCGCCAATGGCATATTCCCTGTGGGCTTCTTGGAATCACTACACGGGAGTTTGAGCAATGTGGTCCCATGTGGGAATAACATCACACTTACCGACGTGTGTCACAGTTGAGTGTAGATGGTGTATGCATTGGATGTTGAGGCTAATAAGCCCCATGTGAGGGGCTCTCTGATCGAGTTCATGAGATTTTGACATTGTCACCTTGAAGTGGTGGTCTCTGTCTTTGCACGTTTGGCTGCAATTTCCATGTCCTGAAAAAAAGAAAGAATAAAAACATGGAAAACAAAAATTAAAAAATGGCAGAATGATTTTGCCTCAGTTTGGTGCTAAGCTCAAACCAGCAAGCCAACTGACCGATCCAATGGCATGATCTACTATCCGCCATTACTGCAGTGTCCCCGTCCTTTTTTGTGAGGCAACAAAAGAATTGATGTTCCACTGCACTTTTTACTGCATGGTGTATGTCCCCTGATTTAGGGGACGTACACTTTGCAGTATATAGTGTTGTATTAAGGAGAGCCATGACATCGGGGCCCTGGGATCAATTTCATAGATCTGCTTAGCAGACAAATTTGCTTTAGCACCAAAAACATTGGTAAATATAATCAGTATGCCAGCCAAAACTCCCTGTGAATGTTATGCTCAGCAAACAATGGCCGAATACAAGTCGAAAGCCTAGCAGTAAACATCACATGAAAATTTGGCTTGTAATCCTGTTTGAAGACTTTTCATGCTTAAGCAAATTGTGTGCTTAAGCAGCTCTATGTGATTGGGCCCTGATGGCATGTGTTCACTACCCACCGTGCCGTACTGGTAGTAGTGTGGGGCCAGCTCATACAGCCATGTTGGATCAATCACAGTAACATCTCTCATGTAATCTTTGTTGGTTTGAAGGACCTCGTGAAACACAACCCTGCAAACACAAATCACAAAACACAAGAAGCTGGTCAGTTTTATCTTTGCTGGCGCCCTTACAACTAGAGCTGTTTACAAGTATAGTATCATACTTTGGTAGCATACCGAAACAGAATTCTTCACAGATTTATCTGTTTCTAACATGGTATAAAGATGGTGGTAGTAGAAACATTTTTTTTCCTGCCTGAAATGCTGTATTTATCCTGAAAAGAGTAAAACCAATGACCAAAAACAATTGTGATCTTTTAACGATAAAAAATAATGGTGAAAAGATTTTTAAAATAATGTGGGCGTTTTTCATCGAGACACTTTTAATATGAATGCCTTGCTATTTTCACAATCTTCTTACCAAGGTGGAGGTTTCTCCGTGTACAGCACTGAAGTCGGATGTACGTGAATAGGATGGTCATCCCGTATGGTACGGTATTCCCCGCTGGGATGGTACCGGGCAGCATTGGCAAAGAAGCCCGCCACAATACAGCGACTGATGGTGTCCACGTCACCCTCACTGGACACAATCTTCACCCTGAACTTCTTCAGGAGCTTCTTCAGCTGTTCCCGGACGGTTTGAGCTCGGCATAAACCTCCAGGAGAGAAGATAGAATGGACGCTCCGTTATAAACGTCTTAAACTCTGTTAACGGTTTCTGACTCAAACATCACCAGAATGGACAGTTCCCGCTTTGCTCTTAAGCCCTCCCACCTTAGCGATGTCACATGACTGTTAGCAAATGCTGTTAAGCTTTCGAGTCCCCCAATTGGTAAATTTGCAGAGTTTAATCAGCAGGCCGGAAGGGTCCATTCTATATGTATAAGTAATAGAATCCTGCAAACTGCTCATCAACCGACATGACCTGAAATTACAACCCTCAGAGTTAAGAGGGCCTAGCGATTTTGATCCAAGCAGGATCTTTTTCAAAGGGTGAATGACCAGAGGCACATGAACACACAAGGAGGATGAGAGGAGTAGGCCACATGGGTGTCCAAGGCAAGGGAGAAAATGATGCCACTGACCTGACCTACACTCTATGATTCAAGCTCGTGCTTACCTTTGTAGTTGAGGTAATTCTCATGGCACCATCTTGAATTCTTGCCATGCTGAAAGGGTGAAGAAAAACGGTCAACTTTGAATTGCTTAAGCTTAAACGTGAATGCCAGCAACTCGCAATTCAGCACCCCTGCTAGGAGTAAGGATGATTAGCCTCCCAAACATGCCAAATTGTTATCATTATTATTATTACCTTGATGAAAGCTTCGTATACGTTTAGTAGAGTAATATGGTCTCCCTCGGCAACAGAAAACCTCCTCTTAGCTTGCTCCTACACAAACAAAAAATGATGGAAGACACTGAACAAAAATCAAGAGAATGTAGTTGGAATAGTTGGGCACTGACACTGAGGTCACCCCCTTCCGCACAAGAAGCATCTATAGCAGTTTCCCCAGTAGGTTGCATCGATGTGATGATTGCTTTGTTATTTCCATTTAATTGCATTGACTGGGGGTATTGTATGAAAGGAAAGGTTCAATGAATCTTAATCGATCATGGACAGTATCCAACAATTGGCCTTTATGATTGAAAGTTCAGGGCTGACAGAAAAGGATCCCAGGCCGGACCACCCTGGCCTGGCCTGCAGTAGCTGAGCCCGACCAGTATCAAAGTTTCTCTCCCTTTAAGGTAGTAGATCAAAAATAAAAGAGAAAAGACTTAAGAAATACTGTGGCTGTTTTTCACAGTTTTCTCAAAAAGAGGGCAATGTATGGGACTGAAATTTTCACAGATGACTGATACTGTATCTGTGTTGGTATGTTTGCCCATGAATCTGTATTTCTTTGATAAAAACTCAAGTATGATATTACCTTTAGGAAAAGTATGTTGTTATTTTGCATGTTAACCCAATTACTGTACATGTACATGGACCAATTAATCTGCCCAATACATGATTCCTTCTGAGAGAATTTAACCGCATTCAACTTACAGCTTTTCCCTTTTGGTTGGATGGTGACTGGAAGATATTCTGCACTTGGAGCAGTGCGGCTATGCTGAGGATCTCCTCGGAACACCCAAACTCCCCTACGGTATAACGGTACAGGAAGGAAATACACACATTGAGATATATGTTTGTGAATGCTGAAAGAGCATACGGTACAGTTTACAGTGGCACCATTTGATAACATTCTGTAAAGCTTGATGCACACTTCGAATATTAAAATTAACAAACATTTGCAAGAAGATGAACACATTTCCACTTGTGTGGAAATTTACCAATTTACCAGTACTTTGCTTTATGATTCATACGAGTTAAAGGTAATATCATACTTTGTAGATTCATGGGCAGAAATATAAAGGAAGATATAGTAACAGTCATCTGTGAAACTTTCATATGAACATAACCAAACCAACCTGACACAAGAAGCATCTTAGCGAACATGGGATCCAGAGGGAATTCGGCCATTCGGATGCCCAGGGGCTGAGCCAGCTTGGCGTGATCGTCGATGCCTCCAAGGGCGTACAGCAGCTCCAAGCCCCTCATCATGGAACGGGAGGATGGGGGAGACAGAAAGTTGAAGCGCAGCACGTTGTCGATGCCCAGACACTTCAGCTGCAGGATCACCAGGCTCAGATCACTCCTGCAAATATGATATGACAACATTGTGGAGATAACTTAGGGGGTTTATGAAACGGAGGCTCAGGCTCAGGCTCAGGCTCTGACTCTGTCATCCATATGCTGAAAATATAAGTTGTGCTTTTTCATTGAAGCTGAAGCTGTGTTTTCCTTTTCAAACCAGAGAATATACTTCCGAACCGCAGCCAAAAGCCTCTATTTGATACCCTTCATTTTAGAATGGATTCAGAAAATGGAGCTGGATCCCGAGCCTAAGCCTCTGCTTTGAAAAAGTCCTATGCATGGCCACAACAAGATGGCGGTTAACAGAGCACCCTCGTTAGGTGAAAAAGTCACAGGCTTGTTTAGAAATGGGCAATTATGACCTGAGGATTTTTGAAATCGGTCTCCTTATCCTTTACCTCTGCATCTCTGGCACAGTGGTCTTCTTCAGCGAGTGATAGTCCTCCTCTGTGTACAGCCTGTATGCCGCCCCCGACCTGATGCGACCTGCCCTGCCGGCCCTCTGCTGAGCCGATGCCTGGGACACGGGTACGACGACCAGCCCAGACAGGCCAGACTTGGAGTTATATGCTCGCAGCTTGACGAAACCGCTGTCAATTACTGTATGAGGATAATTATAAAGAAGAGAGATGGTTGATGAAGAAGCTAATGGGTTCATGTATCTATGGGGGTTTATGAAACAGAGGCTCAGGCTCAGGCTCTGTCATCCGTATGCTGAAAATATAGGTTGTGGTCCGCAGCCAAAAGCCTTTATTTTGATACCTGTTAATTCTTAGAATGGATTCACGAAATGGAGCTGGAGTCGAGGCCTGATGAGCCTGAGCCGCATCCATTTCATAAACCCCATATGAATCACCCACTGAGCACAGCATGTAGCAAAACATATACCCAGGCTGGGAAAGGAGTTTAGCTCAAATGAATCTTTTTTAAAAACGCACTCTTTTACGTACCATACACGATGCCATTGATTGTGATAGAGGTCTCTGCTATGTTGGTTGCTATGACAACCTTCCTGGTATTGCGGCCAATCCGCTCGAAGACTCTCATCTGTTCTTTGCCCGGCAAGCTGCCGTACATTGGGAGGGCCAGCATCTTCATCTGATCGGACGGTAGACTGCGGATCTGCTGTCTGTATACCAACAAGGGCAGATTACAAAATCTTGAGCAACCCTGATTCAATGTGTGGGATATCTCTTATGTGGGTTTCTCAGATCTCCACAGGCTCGTCCCTTCATTGGAGAAATAACTTACATGGTGATACAATGGTACATCGCTATAACGAACATGGTAGGATGCTCAGATATTGTCCATTATAGTGCTCATTTGTTATAGTGATTTCAAGAACTATATAATGGGTATGTATCGTACACAAAAATTGGGAGCCAAGGATGATGCTCGGTATAGAGATGTCCGTTATGGTGGCTTTCCACTGTATTGGCATATCATTTATTGAACCCAAAAAGTGACAAGGGCCCGAGAATTTCAACCCTAGCTAGCAGACTCAATCTTTAAGCTGAAAGACACTTTCCTGATGCATTCTTGGAATAAAGGTCAGAAAATTGCGATGCATCCTAAAATTGCTCTAAAATGTCACCACCCTGGCAGAAAAGCTCCAAAAGAACACTTGATGCTATCATAAACTTCCCATCAAATATGGTGTACAGAACAGTGTTGTATCAGGGTCTTTGAACGCGGTCGGTCTTAAGTGCTTACATAACCATCTCCATGACTCTCTCTACTTCCTCCTGTCCAGTCACAAAGGCCAGAATGTCACCAGCTGGCTCCGTCTTGTGGAGTTTCATGATGGTGTCCACTGTGGCCTTCAGATAGTCGGGTACTGGGCTGAGAAGGCAATTGCAAAAAGCACAAGGAAATAGCACAGTGAACTACACATACAGATGTAGCACCTATTTGTGGGATTGCATGTTACTTCAGTACCCATATAGGCATACCATATGGGAGGTGTTGTTAGCAGCAATTGGTGGCAGAAGTCGGATGCGTACCCATAGCCCATTACAGCTTCTACTTGTGGGATAGCACGATACCTCATTACCCAGATGGGCATAGTATATTTTAGCTGTTGTTAGCAGCAATTGGTGGCAGAAGTGGGATGCGTACCCATAGCCAATTACAGCACCTACTTGTGGGATAGCATGACACCTGAAAGTGCACTGGTATTTCAGCCTTTCATGAGTCCAAAAGCCTTTCTCAAAGCTCGTTTCCGGCTCCATTTCGTGAATCCATTTCAAAATTACGGGTATCAAAATTGAGACTTTTGGCTGCAGTTCAGAAGTAGATTCTCTTGTTTGAAAAGTATAACAGAGCTTCAGCTTCATTGAAAAACCACAACATTACGACCGATCAGACGGCACGACATACCGTCCACCATTACTGCGGTATCCCTGTCCGCCTTTTGTGCCCATTAAGTGGCAACAAATGAATTTCCACTCCGCCGCACACTATACTGCAGGGCGTATGTCCCCTGATACACCACAGGGCCAATTACATGAATCGGAAGTCTGATTCATGTATCACACACAAAAGGCGGGTGGTGACACAGCAGTAATGGCGGATGGTATCTTGTGTCGTCAAATCGGTATTTTCAGCATATGGATGACAGAAACGAAGCATGAGTCTGAGCTGGAGCTGAGCTTTGAGAAATGCCCCTAGTTGATTCGATTCTTAATACCTGATGCTGTAAAAAATGTCCACTGGAAACGTCCTTCCTTCGACTGTGAGAATGGCGGCAGTATCCAGGCTGATGAACACAACAACAATTTCAAGCAACAGACTGTATTAAGTTTCATCGAATAATGTTCCACATTGTGCAAACAATGTAGTAAAAGAACCATTCGCCTTCACGTAAAACAGAATGAGCATTCAAGATTCCAGTTTCTGTCAGACAAATTGTGACAATTTTCATCAATGTGCATTCAGTCAATAAAAAGGCAACGTAAGATTTTCCTTTAAAGGCCCTGAAGTGAGTATTGGGTCATTTCATCACAACTTGAAAACAAAGCACACCTTGAATCCTCCGATTCGTTCTGATTGAAGAAATCTCGGAATGCTTCTGCGTCCAGCGTTGCTGAGGCAACGACGATTCTCAGATCGGGTCTCTTGCGCTGGATCTTCTTGAGGAGTCCCACGGCGATGTCCGTGTAGAGAGTGCGCTCGTGAGCTTCATCCAACATCAAGACACTGTAAATGCATTTAAGGAGTGGTGAGGTAGGGGATCTAATTCAGGATTTGACGCATTCTAGACAAGACAAATTATTACCGTAGCTTACAGTTTGAATGCCACTACAAACTCACCCACCAACCCACCAGCTTACCTGTACTTAGACAGAAGAGGATCATTCATCATTTCTCTCACAAGATAACCATCGGTCATAAACTGAAGGAAAAAAAACAACAATGTGGCAAAATAATTTTTGTAGACAACTTCAAGAAGACAAATTTGAATTGCAAATGCTTTTAATATCAGGAGATGCATACACAGTGCAATTAATGATTTCTTTGCATAAAAGCCATGGCCACAGTATTGGTAATGAACAAAAAATGGTTCAGTTTCAATGTGATGTTGAAATTAATGCCAAGCTTTCTTGGAAATTGTTTCCACTGCTAGCTTTCGCGTCATCTTCAAGGAAACTACTTCACGCTTGAAGTCTAGTCCTCATGATCGTGTATGTAGTTTTGTACCTTTATCTTAGTGGCATCAGGATCAGTGCAGTCCTCAAAGCGTATAGAATACCCGACTTCATTGCCAATGACAGCGCCTCTCTCCTCTGCCACACGCTGTGCCACCTATATCAGAGCATAAAGAATTCACACAGTAATACCAAAGCAGCTGATTATGGCACATGAGAGGACGCCAAAAATCATCTGCAGCCTGAATGTACGAGGATGAAATTAAGTTCAGACATTTTGGAGTGGTAAAGGGAAACGTAGAAGGCAACACACACTGATTATTCCAGAGCAGCTTAACTTTCCCCCTTGCCTTCCCCCTTCACTATAAGCACTGGAGAAACTTGGTTTTCATCCCACATCTGCAACCAATTGCTGCTAACAGCAGCTATCCTATAGTGTGCCCATCTGGGTACTGATGAGGTATCATATTAACCCAAAATAAGGTGTTGTAATGGGTTATTTGGGTTCTCATCCCGCATCTGCCACCAATTGCTGCTAACATCAGCTACCATTATAGTATGTCCATCTGGGTACTGAGGTTCTATGCTATCCCATATGTAGGTGCTGGACTATGGGTACTCATCCCACATCTGCCACCATTAGCTGCTATCAATGGCTACCCTGCTCTATGAAAGTTATTTCTCGCTCCCTCAGGACCTCTCACAGTCTTGTTTCCACATTCTGTTTCCACTCATAAAGAAAATGTAAAATTTGTCTGACTCAAGTCACAACGTTTTCTCAGTGAATTGAATCGAGTCATCATCACCAACAAACGACTCAAGCAGGTGAAGTCTCTAAAAGCATGGAGGAAGGATGACTAAACACCAACGAATTTATTGCCTTAGAATTATTTTACTCAACCCGATTCCTCAAATTATCGACTCTCTCCAGGGTACTTACTGTGACGGCTGCTACTCTCCTAGGCTGGGTGACGCCCACCATGTGACCCTCTGCAGCCCAGCCGGCCTCCACTAGGTACTGGGGTATCTGGGTACTCTTCCCGCATCCTGTCTCCCCAACAATCACGACGGTCTTGTATTTCTCAAGGAGGTACAAGATATGATTCCTGTGCTGATGGTTATAAAAAAAAACAAGAACAAAAAAACGAATTACAATATTATCAACAATATTGGGAAGGATCTTCTTTGTCTTTGAGTGTGTTGAAATTCAATTTAGATGTTAGATGTCATTCCACCAGTATTTGGCACAGGTCACAGCCATGTGGTGTTGGTTCAGCAAGGTCCTGCAGGCTGCACTGGGGGTGTGGACTGTGGACATCATGGAAAGGATACCTTTGGATGATTATTATCAAGTTTCTTGCAGATTTGAAGTTGAATTGCCAACGATGCTGCTACAACGTGTTTGAGTTTCATGGGCACCCTTTGCTGCCACAGCCAGCTATATCAACCCACATACGACCACAGGGCACAGCCTGAGATTGTGAGTGAGTGTGAGCGGCAAGCTTTGGCTTTTTTTTTGCTTAAGATCTGGGCCCTACCTTGAACACTGGTAATCGCTGTCGCTGTTGCTCAATGGAGATTGAGACATAGGGATTATACACAGTACATTCTCCACTGCCTTCGCTGACCTCCGACCTCTCCTCCTTCAAACCTGCACCCGGCTTGTCAGTGCCTATTCCGTAAGAGAAAAGCAATACACCCAATTCAGTAAGCCAGACATTAACTCTGGAGACTTTTTTGTATAGATTTGAGATTTTAAAAAAATATAAGAAATTGTTAGTTGGATTGATAAATTTTACCAAAATAAGAAAGCTTCATTGTCTGACACGGTGGAACTGCTGCTATAGTATAAATAATGAACACCGTTATATATATCGAGCATTTGGCTACAATACTGAACATGATCCTTGGCTTCCAAATTTTGTGTACAAACAAACCGAACAATGAAGGGTCTTTTCCTTCCTCTATGGCCTAGGCTACTCTACCCCACGGGCCCAGTGTTACAAACCTGAGGCTGAGTCTGAGGGCCTGTTTGTTTAACGCACAAGATCACAAATCCTGCTGATCCGGATCCCATTATTTTTAGCGTACCCTGCATAGGACGTGGATCCACAGATCTGGGATCCCAGCCGTGCGTTTAACAAACAGGCCCTGAGATTGAAGTTCATCATTGACCCTGCTGGGCTTGGTCTTAAAAGATAGATAGGCCTATAAGATAGGCCTAACGTTAGGTCTAAACTCTACGTTAATCCCTTTTCCGTAATGGTCATCGGTGGAATTATAATTCCTTCTTTTGTTTACTTTTCTACTTCTAGCGTTAAGTAATCATGACAATGGCCCTAAGCTAGCCTAACCAGTAGCATGGACTCCTCCCTAAGGACTGCAGTTAATGAGTTACGGGGCCGGTGCAGATGCGACTTGACCCACCACATTATGATTAGCAACAAGGCGATGCCGAACCCTCTCCGTTTTGGAACTGAGATGACTTTCACTATAGTCAGAAATCAAATAAAATCACATTTAATGAAACTTGATTGGCCTAATTAAAACAGCATTTTCTCACCAGGTTTCCAGAATTTGGGTATAAAGTTAGCCATGGGAATAGTTTGTCCGGGACATAGCTTTTTTATCGAACTTGTTTTACTTAAAAAGTAATAAATCAACATGTGTGTATTACCCGCTGTCAGACGAGCCAAGTCGCCCGACCTGCAAATAGGCCTCTAACTCGACCGTAGTGAAAGCTCGCCCGTTGAGGGCGGTATGCACGTTAGAATTCGACCAGCGATAACTCGACCGTGAACACGGTTCGAATTCGAGAAAGGTAAATTATTTATTTTCCCACAAAATTATTTCAAGGAAACATTATTTTTGGGAGAAAAGAAGTACATAGAGAAAATGACTGATAACATTCAAATAATAAAATCATTATAGAAACTATTATAGAAAAACTATGGGCCTATACCTCCATGATAAAACAAGGAATGAGAATTTTAATAATAGAGACTTGTCTTAGACGTTTATCAAAGTCGATTAAGGCACAGCGAGCTGCTTATTGCGCCCTCTGCTCATCTACCATTTCTCCTTGGCCATTAATTATTGGATCGCAAACAGAGTTGATTGTAGTCTGGTTCCCGGACCCAAAAAGCGCCAGACTATTGTCTGTCAAATATAGGTAAGAGTCGTCAGGGAATCTTTGGGCAGGGAACCAGACTAAGTTGATTGGCAAACAAATGGCAAGAGAGGGCGTCTATCATAAATAATAAATTCAAAAGTGCAACTTGATTCAAGTCTAATCTGTCTAACCCGCCTTGAGTCGAGTTGGCAACTTTTGACGGTCGAGATGTACAGACGGTCGAGCTGTCTCGACGGTCGAGTTGTTTTAAGTCGAGTTGTCAATGTAACCGTGAAAACTGTATAGCGCCCTCAATATTTATTTTCACCAGTTATTGTTATTGAGGTAGACTGGTTGCAAATCCCTTCATTATTCTAATTTTGGTGATTGGGGTTTGGGGTTTTGGTTCTAAGGTTTAGATTTTGAGGTTCTTGGGTTTTGATTCTGAGGTTCGGGGTTTAAAGGTCTGTCCCTAGTCCCTATATCGCTTTGAAAATGGAAACTTGCGAAAAATGATTATTGTTGTTGCACCAACCGTTAAAACTGTATAGCGCCCTCAATATTTATTTTCACCGGTTATTTTTATTTAAGTAGACTGGTTGCAAATCCCTTCATTATTCTAATTGGTGATTGGGGTTTGGGGTTTTGGTTCTAAGGTTTAGATTTTGAGGTTCTTGGGTTTTGATTCTGAGGTTCGGGGTTTAAAGGTCTGTCCCTAGTCCCAGATCGCTTTGAAAATGGAAACTTGTGAAAAATTATTATTGTTGTTGCACCAACCGTTAAAACTGTATAGCGCCCTCAACTATTTTCACTGCGACTTTCCTTTTAATACACAGCGCTAGCGTGTTAGTATGTGCCGCGGCCTTAGAATTGAAAAGCCTCAGTCGAAAAAAATGGGGCCACAAACGTATAACTTTAAGCCTTCCAGCAATTGGAAGCTGGCATGGCCACCACATGTGAGGAAGACAATTTAATATTGAATTTCTCCTGGCTCCGTCGAAATTTATGTCTCTTTTTGTTGTGAGTGGATCAACCGGCTCTCGAGCTACAGTGTTTCATTATACTTGTGTTGATCGTGGCCATCAAAAATACAGTTGTTCCTATCCTGTATGTTGTTTATTTAATGTGAACTATTTGTCTTCTTGCTTTTATAGTCATGTACTTGTTTACTGTATTCATTTGCTGTATGATTCTGGCCGAATAAATAATAATAATAAATAATAATTGGAAATGAAGTTCCCGGTGGTCCCATCCAACTTAAAAGGTGGTCAGAAAGAACTCTACAGATAACTTACCTTATATAGGTTACGTTAATTTATACCTAATGTGAATCTCTGATTACTAAATATTCATAACCATATTAGGTCAGCAGCAGTAGCATTCATTACCAATGAGCTTGCCACATTAGCACGAACTTCAGCGCAAAGAGTATAAGCAGCCCCGTAGCAGCATGCACTACGGCAAATGACAAGATAACGAAGCAAAATGAGCCTAAGAGCATGCAGTGGCGTCACCAGACTTTTGAGTTTGGGGGGGCACAAGGGGGGCACTAGCAATTGTTGGGGGGGCACTACAATAATATATATTATATTTTTTTTCACCAACCCAAATCTCAAATGGGGGGGCACGCGGGGGGGCACGAGGTTTTCCAGGGGGGGCACGTGCCCCCCCTGGCCCCCCCTTGGCGACGCCACTGAGAGCATGTACCGTTTTATGACATCGTCATAAAACCATGAAATGGAAGATGGCCATTAAAAGGCGCAATAAAACATTACCCATTCAAAGTGGCCGTCAAGGACGAGGTGAAAAGGGAGACAATGGACGATAGATAACAAAATTAATGTATTGGCAGAATTTTATTTGGGGTCCATCCAATTTGGATATCCAAAGTGCGGCCACCAAAGACGTTATAGCTTATAGTGACGATAAACTTTTATTTTCATTCATTAGTCTATTTTTGTTCTACTAAATCGAGAGAATAATTACACGCAACAAAACAATCAGTTGCTTTAACCTTTTAAGTGGCGACAGTGACAATCATTTACTTTTAATATTAAATGATTTTTGGTCGGAAATAGATCATATGCAAATTCGGCTTGCCCTTCACAGACGGGGATGAGCATTGTATACTCAGTGCTTGTGAGAGCACGTGAAAAAAAAATCACATGCTGGCTCCGGTGGGATTCGAACCCACGACCTCCTGCTTAAGGTGAAGGGCAAGCCTAATCATTTACCAATACTGAATAATAGCCTCCTCCATGTACGTCAGTTCAAATAACCAAACCGGTTATTACATCTGAGGATAGGTACCTGCATAACTATTCCGTTAATTATTGGTATAACAAAATCTCTCGTCGGTCACTCCCAAATGCTCGTGAAATTTACTATTGGAATGACAAGAACTTCCCTGACATTCTTGGAGCTAATTACAACAAATCAGAGCACTGGATTGATCTATTAAAAAAAAATCATTGACTTTAAAATTCAGTCAGTTTCCCAGTGTGGTCATTTGATGATTAAAAAAAAACCCTATTAAACAATGGTGTTTTGTTAAAATACAAGACACCAATTTAATATCACAACGTAGAATGATAGGATTATTACTTTAAAAAATGCTTCCACTTTTTTATGGTGTGGGGGAGGGGCAGGTGTGCTCATTCGCAGCATAGGCTAGGCCTATAAATAGCCGCGCCCTTTTGACATTGACATTAACAAAGGACTAGTAGTAAAGTTTAGTTCATTAATAATAATCCAAGTTGGCGAACTCTGGTACCTTGACTTCCAATGCGTACTTAGTCACATAATGCGATTAGGGCGCCTGCTGATTATTGGTCGTGGCCATTTGGAACGGTAGCATATGTTGGTGCAACGCTGGGCCGAGTATTGAATACGCATCACGTACTACGTCCGTATCCGTATCCGGATCCGACCCCGAATCCGCACCACTGATATTGCGCGCGCCTCTCTATACATTACTGTATGTACAATCGCCTGTATACTGTGTACATGTACTGTTCACAGTGTATTCTGTGCCGCACATGCACCCGAGTTATTCTCGGCAAAGGCGAGCGCTTACTCTTCACAGGGTTGCTCCACATCTTAACTTATACTAGTGTAGTAAATTATTCTCGGCTGAGACGAGCGCCTATACTCTTCACAGGGTTGCTCCACATCTTAACTTATACTAGTGTAGTAAATTATTCTCGGCTGAGACGAGCGCCTATACTCTTCACAGGCACTCCACAACTTATCTTATACTCGTGTATATTGTGATCAATTATTCTCGGCTGAGACGAGCGCCTATACTCTTCACAGGGTTGCTCCACAACTAAACTTATACTAGTGTACATTGCAGTAAATTATTCTCGGCTGAGACGAGCGCCTATACTCTTCACAGGGTTGCTCCACAACTTAATGCCTAGGTCACATTTGCTCACGTTTGCCGCGGCCGCCGTGGATTCTAAAATATCTACGGCCAGTAACAATTATAGGGTCGCCGCAGTATTTCCACGGTAACACACTGTAGCAGTCACATTGTTAGGGTTGCCGCACGGCGTATTTTTTAATTTATGGGGAGAAAAAACCTGCGGCTGCCGTACGTCCATTAAAGTGATGACGCACGGTCGCCTTAGGGTGACCCTGCGGCGGCCGTTGACAAAATGCATGACGCAAGCTTGCTGCAAAGCGCCCGCGGCATACAATGAGAATGATAATGAGGGGTTTGCCATACACATCAAGATTTTTCACGATGGTCATTTCATTGCAAAGTTTCCAAAGTGTTACGGATAGCGTGCGTCGAGCGTACGGGAACCGAAAAACCGTTCGACGGGATGGCTACGGCGGGTCGAATTGCCACGGCGAACGTATAAATGAAAAGAGTTATAACTCCGCGCTATAACTCTACGGCCACCCCTACGGTCTGTACAAAATAGGGATTTGCCGTAAGGCAACCCTGAGGCCGCTGCAGATTTTCGGCAGCCGCCGCACGTTTCTCTCGATTTTGGG